>CM035434.1:35882918-36517918 GCA_020310875.1 Ceratopteris richardii | reverse complement strand
GCTCCTATGCATAGGACATTTGATAGCCCTCTATCAAATTATTCATTAACCCCAATAATATGGGAAGACATGCTTCCATTAACACACTAGTAATCTACGAAAATTTTGGCAAAACTTATATTCCTGCCTGCAATCTGGATGATTTTCCAATTTCAATATTTCCTTCCATACCATGTTCTTGTGCTTCCCCATCTTCTTCTCTCACTCCATCCATACCAGCATCTTCTTCGGATGGTTATACAGTGACTGAGCTAATTGCTCCTAATTATCATGACTTCCTCTCTTTGCGATTGTTTACGCAGTTCAATATCCTGTGAGTTTGTGTAGTTCAATTGCTATTACCATCCTTCATATGAGTAGACTTTGGGTGTTGAGAACTCCCCCTTCCTCTGAACGGACTCTTTTACCTTTAAGGGCTAAACCAAATTCCTCCATATTAACTTTTCTTGCCACCCGCTTGGGAATAGTGGTTGCATCTGTAAACAATAAAGTAAAGAAAATTCCCAACTATGTATCTAATGCGACCGATTTCCCTGCTTCCTGGCTCAACCTTTTGATCTCTTTCTTCATCTTGCGGAATATATGCTCAGACTAGTTAACCTATTTCTCAGTTGCTTCCATGATTAAAGAATAACTGACATGAAACCTTGTAGTGTTTTTTCTACATGTTGATCATCATCGTTACTAGCATGAGCCCTAGCTTTAGAGGATTGTCATGTAGGAGCCGAATATATCGATATTCCCTTGAACGTGATGGTCCCAACTGCCACGGGGAAGGAGATAAGGAAGAGAGCTCACACACACACTCTCGCTCTCAAGGAGAATCACACACATAGATTGAGGCAAGGAAGAATGATCTTCTTCTTCTATTACATAAAAAAGGAATGTACAAGAATGACCTAAAACAAGAATACAACAAGTGCAATATATAAAGATCAGTACATAAGGAAAAACCCAATGTCCGCGAATGAGTGAGCTGGCAAGGAACAAATGTGCCATCACTCTCGGTAGATAAATCTAATAAATCTCAATGAAGTATCCCTGACATATACCGGCGTGACCACTATACATGTTAGAGAAACAAAAAATTGGTACGTGTCATCCTTGATCATCACATGTTGAGCTTGAAATCTCAACACTCCCCCTCAAGCTCAACGTCATATCCTGTAATCCAAGCATCTCCCGAAACTTCTTCAACTTCTCAGCTCCAAATGCTTTGGTGAAAATATCAGCAACCTGCTCATCTGTTCTCACATAAACAAGATCAATTTCTCTCTGATGAAGTGATAATTTACCTCGATATGCTTTGTTCTAGCATGGAAAACAGGATTCCATGCTAACTGTATGCTGCTAAGATTATCGCAATAAATAGTGATAGGCTTTCCCACATCCACACCTAAATCTGCAAGTAGCATTTCTAGTCATGATGCCTCAATGCTGCCATTGTAGCACCTCTATACTCAGCCTCTGTACTCGACAAAGCAACAGTGGGTTGCTTCTTGTTGCTCCATGTGACAGTTGCACTCCCAAGTGAGAATAGAAACCCACTAGTAGATCTTCTATCTGGAATGCTACCAGCCCAATGTGCATCGGTGTATCCATACACCTGCAAATCTACACCAGCCTCATAAAACAATGCATAATCCAAAGTAGCACTCACATAACGTAGAGTGCGCCTCAAAGCATCCAAATGTGGCTTCCTAGGAACCTACATAAATTGACTTTCACCACCTACAATCAGGTCATCAACATAAATAGCCACAATAGTGATGCCATCATCAGCCTTCCTTGCATATGGCGAGTGATCAACATCACACATAGAAAACCCAATGCTGGTTAAGTAATTAGCAATCCTTGCATGCCATGCACGAGGGGCTTGCTTCAGCCCATACAAAGCCTTTTGCAACCTGCAAACATATTCTCGATGATTTGAATCGTCATATCCTTGTGGCTGGTCCATATATACTCCTTCCTATAACTCACCATGTAGGAAAGCATTCTTCACATCCATCTGATGCAAGGTCCCTCCTTTTGTTGTAGCTAATGTAACAAATGTTTTGACAGTAGACATTTTAGCTACAGGGCTGAATGTTTCCTCATAATCAATGCCATATGTCTGTGCATATCCTTTAGCTACCAATCGTGCTTTATACCTGCTTATGCTACCATCAACATTATGCTTTACCTTGTAAAGCCATTTGCAGCCTATGGCTTTCTTTCCTGCGGCAATGGAACCAGCTTTCATGTATCATTTCCATAAAGTGCAGCCATCTCCTCATCCATATCTTTTTCCCAATCTGCAATTCCAATTGCATCTTCAAAGCAAGAAGGTTCAACATCTTGTATAACCTTTGTCATGTAGGCACAATGACGAGTCATATAACTGTCATACATCAATCGTTGCACTAAATTCTGCATCCTCCCAGATCTTCTTGGTCTTGGGTCACTTCTCCTTGTATCATCTGCATGTGCCCTTCTTACTCCTGGAGTCTTCACAGAGGGCAGTCCAAGTTCCTCATCAAGACTCTTTTCTGAACCGCTTGAATCTCCATCAACATCTTAAAAACTTGCACATATTTTATGACCTACAAAAAGCTTTTCTCTATCTTTCTTGGATGTATTTGGTGAATTTGCTGGACTAAAATTTCCATACAATCTTCCACTCCATGGATTTGAGTTGGAACTATTGCTTGGTGATGCATCTGGTCCACTCAAAACTTGAGATTCTACACTTGATTTTTTAGCATTTTCTTTGTCATTTGGTTCAAGATTCAGTCCTTCTTTGGAATCTGCATAGAAGCTTGACATTTCATCAAATACCACATCTCTGCTCACCTTTACCTGTCGTGTGAGTGGGTTATAACATTTATATCCCTTTTGCTCAAGGGAGTATCCAATGAAGACACACTTTTCTGCTTTTGGATCAAGCTTTGTCCTCAATTCATCTGGGACATGTACATATGCAATACAGCCAAAAACTTTCAGATGTGATAAGTATGGTTTTTTACCTGTAAACTTCTCTTCAGGTGTAACTTGATATACAACAGCAGTCAGAGTTCTGTTCATGATGTATATAGCAGTATGCACAGCTTTTGCCCAATAACAATGAGGCATATTCTTCTAAGCCATCAAGGCTCTTGCTATTTCTCAATATGTCTATTTTGCGTTCAGCAACGCCATTCTATTGTGGTGTGTACCTGCATGAAAACTGATGCCGAATTCCATGATTTTTTAGGAAACTGTTGAACTCATTTGACATGTATTCACCTCCTCCATCAGATCTTAATGTCTGAATGTACTTCCCTGACTGCTTTTCCACCATAGCTTTAAAATTCTAGAAGTGAGGGAACACCTCGCTCTTCTCTTTCATGAAATATACCCATACTTTGCGTGTATGGTCATCAATGAAAGTAACATAAAACCTACAACCGCCCATAGATGTGGTCTTTGCTGGACCCCAAACATCTGTATGTACTACTTCTAGTACATTCTCACTAACATGCTTGTCATGTGGAAATGATGCTCTTGACTGTTTAGCGAATTGACATGTTGCATATACCTTTTGCATTTCTGCAACTTTGAAATTTGGTAGTCCATGGGCAATCTCCTTTGACTGCATCAATTTCAGCCTTTGCAAGTTTGCATGTCCAATCCGTTTGTGCCACATCTCTATATCTGCAATAACTCTTGCACCTTTTGCAAACATGGCTGCATTCATTTTAGGAATCTTCACATTTAAGGTACCCACTTTGTTTCCTTTGGCAACCAATCGTCCATCCTACTTGTACTCTTCTACATATAATCCATCAGCATTGAACCTGACTTGTAATCCTTGGTCAACCATTTGTCCAACAGAAACCAGATTCTTTGTTATATTTGGAACATGCAGCACATCAGCAAGATGTTTTACCTTTCCATCCTCCATCGATAGTGCTACGATTCCTGTATGCTCAATAGGATGTGATGTGTCATCACCTGTTTCAACATATCCAAAAACTGGCAATTTCCGCAAAGTACTAAACCATTCCGCATGATTGGTCATGTGATTTGAAGCACCTGAATCAACATACCAGACATTATCATTTGATTTTGAAACACCAGCAGACATCATATTCATCATGTGATGTTGAACCATGAACAACTTCTCAGAATCATCTGCACTTGTGGATTCATAGTTATTATGATGCCTTCTGTTATTTTGATTCTTCAACCTGCAATCACATTCAAAGTGTCTAGGTTTACCACATTCCAACATACTTTACTATCATTACCTGAATCATTTCTTTCAAAATTTCTGTGGCATCTTTGGCTCCCCCTACCTCAAAACTATCCTCTTCCTCCTGCGTGATTCTGTTGTTGACTTTGTTCTTGGTTACTATTTCCTCTTCCACTTCCAAAACCTCTACCTCTGCCTCTTCCTCTACCAAAGTAGAATACCTGCTCAGAACTAGATTTTCCTTGGGAGTTTGAACCTCACCAAGATTTTTTTCTTCAATAATCAGCATAGATACCACTTTCCCTGGTATGTATAGAAGTTATGAACTGCTTATATGCAGCTCCTAAACCACGAAGACACACTTCCAAGTTCCACCTTATCATCATAATCTACATTCACGCCAATAGATGCAAGTGACTCACATATGCTTTTGTTTTTCAAGGTGGTAGTCACTTACCGACATGCTCTTCTTCTCCAATGTATGCAGCTCATTCTTGAGTTGCAATTTCCGTGCCTTTGTATTGGTCTCATACAATGTGACCAAACTGTTCCAAGCCTCTTTTGGAGTCTTGGCATCCTGTATGTGTCCAATCATGCTATCCTGTATGTTAACAGATAGCTAGTACATTACCTTTCGTGCTCCTTGATTCCATTCCTCATATGCTCTTACCTGATATGCAATCCGATTCCTTTCTGGTAACTATGGAGCATTTTCATTCTCTCCTTCGATGTACTTCTAGTAGCCTTTTCCCATCAGGAAATTCGTCATTTTGAATCTCCAAGCATGGAAGTTGTTCTTGTGCAGCTTATCGCTCATAAGTTGACTCATACCATCTGTGTTTGCCATTTTTGCAGCAATTCACAACACTGCAAAACACTACAAGCAGCACTTCTGCTTGAACACTGTCCCACTATGACGTGACAGTTTGATCTTAGAAAAACATAGTTTTCGTGTATCAACAGTACACGAAATCGCTTGAAATTCTGGATCTGGAATATATAAGTGTTTTCAAACACAACACAAGTTACAGTTTCTGAAACTGACCTGGTTTTTCTGCGGGCCGCACCTTACGGGCTCAAAATATAGGTCGAGATGGCTTCAGAATTTCGATCTGACAAAAACAAGTGACCCTAAAGGGATAACTCTCGAAAATATTTTGAGGTCTTCTACCTTTATGCCGATTTTCATAGCAAATGGAGGTCATTTGTTGATCGCATTTTCTCCATGCCTTGTTGCGTACTCTTCACCGCCACCTTGTCCACGAGCTCTCTACAACCACGCTGGCTCTGATACCATGTCACGAGGAAGGAGATAAGGAAGAGAGCTCACACACACACTCTCACTCTCAAGGTGAAGCACACACACAGATTGAGGCAAGGAAGAATGATCTTCTTCTTCTATTACACAAAAAAGGAATGTACAATAATGACCTAAAACAAGAATACAACAAGTGCAATACATAAAGATCAGTACATAAGGAAAAACCCAATGTTCGCGAATGAGTGAGCTCGCAAGGAACAAATGTGCCATCACTCTTGGTAGATAAATCTAATAAAGTTCAATGAAGTATCCCTGACATATACTGGCGTGACCACTATACATGTCAGAGAAACAAAAAACTGGTACGTGTCATCCTGGATCATCACATGTTGAGCTTGATATCTCAACACCAACAACTCTGTAGGTTAGTTTGGGCTCCATTGCACACTCGAAGTTGTACCCCTCATTGCTCAACCGCAATGGATAATGTATTAAGTCCATAGAGAATACAAAATTTCTTCGATCGGCTAGAGTTACTAGTAACTTCGTAGCATGATCTCTGTGTTGTGTCCATTCTGCATGCAACTATTATAGAATAGAGAGTGATTCCAAATGAGGGACAATCACCGACCAATCTATCATAGAAAAATCCAGAAGTCGTCATTCCCCAAACCATTGATAATGATCTTCAGGAAGCTCTTGGGGTATCTGTAGAAGATGTGTGTTGCTGAAGGTAATGGATTACATCCTCATTGTGCACACATCGTTGCTTAGAAATTTTTGTATTTTCCAAAGCAACAATGCGATCCACAGCTTCACTGCTTCTGCTGCACTACTGTGTTTGAAAAGGTTAATGCTCGACCACTTTAAATGATTTTGTATGTCATTCTCCTACAAATTGAATCTACATCAAGATCATGCACCAAAATTAATGCAACCATCTTCTTGACACCAATCCCACAACTTTTAACTATTTTAATTCTATAGACACATCTTTCCACAAAAGTGCCTGACATCTTTCCTGAGGCCAACTGAAACACATGAACTCTTCATTGTTCCTTGTGACTCATCATTATTCATCCATGTACACACTTTTAGAGAAATTCCATCAAGTGAATCTTGTTGCAGTCCAAATTATATTCCAACCCCATCCTAGTAATGATGCCTTGCTTAACTCAGTCCTTGCTTCCTCATGATGGCTTCTGTGGCCTTCTTCCACAAAAATCTCCTTATTAAGAGTTTTTATGCCTTGTTCGACTATGGTTGTACTGTCAATAGCTTTGCTTCTTCATGGCATCAACTCCGTGCACACTCTATATGCTGGGTATTTTCGATACACTCTCCATGTTATAATCAATACTAGTTGCACTCAAGTATGGATGGGTGACCATACAACACCCTACTTTTGTCAGTGCACTTATAACTTGGTGAGCAAAATGATGGTCATCGCTTTCTTATGTGCTAGGCACTGCAATTGGAGGCATCGTATGACCCTATGGTATGAACTGGAGATACCCCTCCCAAACTACCAATGGAGATCTCTGCATCAACATCACGTTCGGTAGAGTCATCTTGTCTCTTATTAGCCTTTTCCAAGCCTGAGCCAAGTTTGCAAGACTCCTTGTTGGGGGATTACCTTATTCGTCATCTTCTTTACAGTTAGACCCTCGTTTTGAGACCAAGTTCAAGAATAACTATATTTTTGTACCTCGTTGAGGGTTGTTGCTCTGTCCTTAGACCCAAGCTCACTGTTCTTGATACTTGATGTAATATTAGCCCACTCAATTGTAATCGTTCACTATATCAAATAGTACTTATCCTTCCTTCATAGTCTAGTTACTGGTGTATTTCCAATTCTCTATTGTATGGTCAGTGTGGGAGTAAATATTGTATGTATGTTGTTTCTATGCTTTGGTTCCATCTTAATACATTTTTGTGGAGGTAGTTCAATTTTTTTTAAAAAAAAATTTCAGGTCTATCGATAGGGCCACAATTTGGACCCATTTACTAGACTTGGCAATACTTTTCCACTTAGGATTTCTAGCAGAAATGTTGTTGGTTCGCACTCTTTATGGATGCAAAAAGGCCCAGTCCACTATAATTTTAACTTCCCATTCTTCATTTCATCTTAGAATGAAAGTAGAGGACCAAATCACCGATTTTGAAAATAGGCGTGTGTATTTCGATCGTTCCATCTTTCTATTGCAATTGTGCTTGTTGTAATAAGAGGAAGCTCTGGTACCATTGTTCATCCAATAGGTCTGCAATGTTCTTCTGCGTGGGTATGTCACGCTGAAGGATTTAAGAAAGAGAGCTCACACACACACTCTTACTCTCAAAGAGAAGCACACACACAAATTGAGGCAAGGAAGAATGATCTTCTTCTTCTTCTTCTTCTTCTTCTTCTTCTTCTTCTTCTCCTCCTCCTCCTCCTCCTTCTATTACATAAAAAGGAATGTACAAGAATGACCTAAAAAAAGAATACAACTACTGCAATATAGAAAGACCAATACATAAGGAAAAACCTAATGTCCGCGAATGAGTGAGCTGGCAAGAAACAAATGTGCCATCAATCTCGATAGATAAATCTAATAAATCTCAATGGTGTCCCTGACATATACAGGTGTGACCACTATACATGTCAAAGAAATGAAAGAAGTGATACGTGTTATCTTGGATCATCACATGTTGAGCTCGATATCTGAACACTCCCCCTCAAGCTTGATGGAGATGATTAATCTCCAAAAGACAAGTTATCCTTGATATTAGAGCACCTCTATATCAAGAATAACTCAAAACCTCAATCAGTTTTGGAAGACCAATGCCAAACTATCAAGACTTTAGTTAAGTGTGAAGAAACTCATTACACAGAAAAGTCTGGTGCACTTAACTCATTCATTAGATGATCAAATGTATAAAGTTCGTGATGAAACTTTGTATAAGGTGTCATGTAAGGGTTACACGCCTTCTCCAAGTTAAAACTTCTCAAAAGATTCAGTAAATCTTGAGATATGATTCAAACAATGTTCCTATGTTTGAAACTGTACTTCTATATAGTCGATTTTGACACCTGCAACTTCTAATGCATGGTTCTCCCAAAGTAGACCCCATTTATTCAAATGCTTTTAGCCATAGAAGGATTACCTTCCAACTTAGATTTTGACTCCTCATTTGTGTAAAAATTTACACTATGCATTGAGATCTGATCAATTCTTTGATCATCGAGATTGCGCCTATTTCAGAAGACACTCATCACTTCTTCACATACAAATGTTCCTACACATAATTCTCTCAGCTTGTTTACAATTAGGCTCTCAAATATTGACCATAGATGCATAAATTATGGACTTAGACATCTACAAAAGGATTCCTTAAATGATCAAACACAGAAGGAGAAATGGAGAAAAGATCGACGTGCAATTCTCAGAAAAACTTCTTCTATTCAATTCATCTTACATCTGATGGATGATACACACATAACTCATAATCTACTCCTCTCTATCTCATCTATACTTCATCTCTTTCTCTCTTATATCACGACCATATACAAGTTTATATATACATATGAGTGTGAATTCATCATTACTTCAAGTATTTGTGAAGCATTTACAAAGCTAATATGTATATAGACCATTTTTTTCTGAATTCCTCCTTCACTTCATGCTCTTAGGCTTCAAAATTTTATTCATGTCTTCACTCCTAAGCTTCATATAATCATCAATTGTTGATTGTCTTGCTCCAACAAAGCTCAATGCCATGTCATCTAATCCAAGCATCTTCCGAAACTTCTTCAGCTTCTCTACTCCAAGTGCTTTAGTGAAAATATCAGCAACCTGCTCATCTATTCTCACATAAACAAGATCAATATCACCTGCTAATACCTTCTCTGTGATGAAGTGATAATGTCCCTCAATATGCTTTGTTCTAGCATGAAAAACAGGGTTCCGTGCTAACTGTATGGTGCTAAGATTATCACAATAGATGGTGATAGGATTTTGCACTTCCACACCTAAATCTGCAAGTAGCATCTCCACCCATGATGCCTCACATGCTGCCATTGCAACACCTCTATACTCAGCCTCTATACTCGACAAAGCAACAGTGGGTTGCTTCCTGCTGCTCCATGTAATAGCTTCACTCCCAAGTGAGAATAGAAACCCACTAGTAGATCTTTTATCTGGAATGCTACCAGCCCAATGTGCATCGGTGTATCCATGAATCTGCAAATCTAGACTAGCTTCATAAAACAATGCATAATCCAAAGTAGCACTCACATAACGTAGAGTGCGCCTCAGAGCATCCAAATGTGGCTTCCTCGGAACCTGCATAAACTGACTTTCAAGTCCTTTCCCATAATTTTCTTGTACATAGTATCATTTTCCAATGCTAGTATCCAACTTCAAATTCTGATCTAATGGCATAGAAATTGGCTTACAACCAACCATACCATACTTTTGTAGCATATTCAAGGCATATTGTCTTTGGGACATCCATATACCTATTTCTGTATGTATAAACTCAATGCCCAAGAAGTAGCGCAACTCGCCAAGATCTTTCATGTCAAATTCCTGCATAAGAAGTTGCTTTACCTCTCTGATGCCTTCTTCATTATCACCACCTACAATCAAGTGATCAACATAGATAGCCACAATTGTGATGCCATCATCAACCTTCCTTGCATATAGTGAATGATCTACATCACACATAGGAAACCCAATGGTGGTTAAGTAATCAGCAATCCTTGCATGCCATGCATGAGGAGCTTGCTTCAGCCCATACAAAGTCTTTTGCAACCTGCAAACATATTCTGGATGCTTTGATTCTTCATATCCTTGTGGCTGGTCCATGTATACTTCTTCTTGTAACTCACCATGTAAGAAAGCATTCTTCACATCCATCTGATGCAAAGTCCATCCTTTTGTTCTAGCTAATGCAACAAGTGTTCTGACAGTAGACATTTAGCTATAGGGCTGAATGTTTCCTCATAATCAATGCCATATATATGTGCATATCCTTTGGTTACCAATCGTGCTTTGTACCTGCTTATGCTACCATCAGTGTTGTGCTTTTCCTTGTAAACCCACTTACAACCTATGGCTTTCTTCCCTTGCGGCAATGGAACCAGCTTCCATGGATCATTTCCACAAAGCGCAACCATCTCCTCACCCATAGCCTTTTTCCAATCTGCATTTCCAATTGCATCTTCAGAGAGCTTTTCTTTACCCTTCTTGGATGTATTTGATGAATTTGTTGGACTGAAATTTCCACGCAATCTTCCACTCCATGGATTTGAGTTGGACCTGTTGCTTGGTGATGCATCCAGTCCACTCAAAACTTGAGATTCTGCACTTGATTTTTCATCATCTTCTTTGTCATTTGGCTCAAGATTTAGTTCTTCTTTGGCATATGCATAGATGCTTGACATTTCATCAAATACCACATCTCTACTCACCTTCACCTTTCATGTGAGTGGGTTATAAGATTTATATCCCTTTTGCTCAAGGGAGTATCCAATGAAGACACATTTTTCTGCTTTTATAGGCTTCATCCTCAGCTCATCTGGAACATGTACATATGCAATACAACAAAAAACTTTCATATGTGATAAGTTTGGTGTTTTACATGTGAACTTTTCTTCAGGTGTAACTTGATGTACAACAGCAGTTGGAGTTCTGTTCATAATGTATACAGCCGTATGCACAGCCTCTGCCCAATAACAATGAGGCATATTCTTCTTAGCCATCAAGGCTCTTGCTATTTCTGCAATATGTCTGTTTTTGGGTTCAGCAACACCATTCTGTTGTGGTGTGTACCTGCATGAAAACACTGACGTTGAATTCCATGACTTTTAAGAAAGTTGTTGAACTCATTTCACATGTATTCACCTCCTCCATTAGACCTTAATGTTTGAATATACGTCCCTATTTGCTTTTCCACCATAGCTTTAAAATTCTGAAAGTGAGTGAACACCTCACTTTTCTCTTTCATGAAATATAACCACACTTTCCGTGTATGGTCATCAATGAAAGTAACATAAAACCTGCAACCACCCATAGATGTGGTCTTTCCAGGACCCCAAACATCTATATATACTATTTCTAAAACATTCTCACTAACATGCTTGTCATGTGGGAATGATGATCTTGACTTTTACCAAATTGACATGCTGCACATACCTTTTGCATCTCTGAAACCTTGAAATTTGGTAGTCTGTGAATGATCTCCTTTGACTGCATCAATTTCAGCCTTTGCAAATTTGCATGTCCGATTCTTTTGTGCCAGATCTCTATATAATCAATAACTCCTGAACCTTTTGCAAACATGGCTACATTTATTTCAGGAATTTTCACATTTAAGGCGAACATCCTACGCACTTTGTTTCCTTTGGCAATCAATCGTCCACCCTGTTTGTACTCTTCTACATATAACCCATCAGCATTGAACCTGACTTGTAATCCCTGCTCAACCATTTGTCCAATAGAGACCAGATTCTTTATTATGTTTGGAACATGCAACACATTAGCAAGATGTTTTACCTTCCCGTCCTCCAGAGACAATGCTATGTTTCCTGTATGCTTGATAGGATGCGATGTATCATCACCTGTTTCAACATATCTAGGAACTGAAAATTTTTGCAAACTACTAAACCATTCTGCATGACTAGTCATGTGATTTGAAGCACATGAATCAACATACCAGGCATTATCATTCGATTTTGAAACACCAACAGACATCATATTCATCATGTGATGTTGAACCATGAACAGCTTCTCAGAATCATATGCACTTGTGGATGCATGGTTGTTTTGCTGCCTTTTGTTATTTTGATTCTTCAACCTGTAATCACGTTCAAAGCGTCTAGGTTTACCACAATTCCAGCATCCTTTACTGTCATTACCTGAATCATTTCTTTGGAAATTCCTACGACCTCTTTGGCTCCCCCTGCCTCAAAATTATCCTCCTCCTGCATGATTCTGTTGTTGACCTTGGTCTTGGTTACTATTTCCTCTTCCACTTTTGAAACCTCTACCTCTGCCTCTTCCTCTGCCAGAGTAGAATACCTAATCATAACTAGATTTTCCTTGGGAGCATGAATCCTCATTAAGATTCTTTTCTTCAATAATCAGCATAGATACCAGATCAGCAAAATTTGAAATATTTTCCCTAGTCTGTATAGAAGTTCTGAACTGCTTATATGCAGCTCCTAAACCACGAAGGCACACTTCCACCTTATCATCATCAGCTATAATCTCCAATGTATGCAGCTCGTTCTTGAGTCACAATTTCTGTGCCTTTGTATTCATCTCATACAATGTGACCAAACTGTTCCAAGCCTCTTTCGGAGTCTTGGCATTGTGTGTGTGTCCAATCATGCTATCCTTTATGCTAAGAGATAGGCAATACATTACCTTTTGTGCTCCTTGATTCCATTCCTTATATGCTCTTAACTGCTCTGTAGTCCAATTCCTTTATGGTAACTGCAGAGCATTTTCGTTCTCTCCTTCGATGTACTTCTAGTATCCCTTTCCCATCACACAATGCATCATTCTTAATCTCCAAGCATGGAAGTTGTTCCTGTCCAGCTTATCACTCATAAGATGACTCATTCCATCTGCATTTGCCATTTCTACAGCAATTCTCAACACTGCAAAACACTACAAGAAGCACTTCTGCATGAACACTGTCGCACTATGATGTCATAGTTTGATCTTAGAAAAACACAATTTTCATGTATCAATAGTACGCAGAATCACTTGAAATTCTTGAGCTACAATATATGAGTATTGCCGAACACAACGCAAGTTACAATTTTTGAAATTGGCCTTGTTTTTTTGTGGGCCCCATCTTGCGGGCTCGAAATGAACGTCGAGATAGCTCTGAAACTTTGATCTGAAAAAAACAAGTGATCCTAAAGGGATAACTCCCAAAAACATTTTGAGGTCTTCTACCTTCATGCCGATTTTCGTAGCAAATGGAGGTCGTTTGTGAATCACATTTTCTCCATGCCTTGCAACATACTCTTCATCGTCGCCTTCTCCACGAGCTCTCTACAGCCACGCTGGCTCTGATACCATGTCACGAGAAAGGAGAGAAGAAAGAGACCTCATACACACACTCTCACTCTCAAAGAGAAGGACACACACAGATTGAGGCAAGGAAGAATGATCTTCTTCTTCTTCTATTACATAAAAAGGAATGTACAACAATGACCTAAAACAAGAATACAACTATTGCAATATATAAAGACCAGTACATAAGGAAAAACCTAATGTCCGCGAATGAGTGAGCTAGCAAGAAACAAATGTGCCATCACTCTTGGTAGATAAATCTAATAAAGCTCAATGAAGTGTCCATGACATATATCGCCGTGACCACTATACATGTCAAAGAAATGAAAGGAGTGATACATGTTATCTTGGATCATCACATGTTGAGCTTGATATCTCAACTGGGTACATATGCCAAGCTGATCTCTCCAGCAGAGAACCTCTCATTGAAATGATAATGCACCTCAAAGTGCTTAGTGTGAGCATGGAACATAGGGTTCCTCGCAACTGCCAATGCACTCTGGCTGTCAGTGAAGATGGTGGAGGCAGAAGACTGACCAACACCCAAATCAGCCGTAAGGCATCTGAGCCACACACACTCAACAGTCGTTGTGAAAGCTTCCCTATATTCAGCCTCACAATTAGAAGTGGCCATAGTAGGTTGCTTCTTGCTCAACCAAGATATGCATGAACTACCAAGCATGAAGCAAAAGCCACTAGTGGACACATGAGTGTCATAGCAACAACCCAATCAAAGTCAAGAAAAGCATGCAAATCTAGCGGTAGTGATCCCCCCTTGGGATAAAACAACCCAAGTAGCCGAGTACCACTCATGTAGCGAAAGATGCACTTAACTGACTGCCAATGCTTGACACCTGGGCAATGCATAAACCTGCTCATCTTTGAGGAGACAGCAAACTAAATATGTGACCGAGTAATGCATGAGTAAATCAAGCATTCAACAGCCTGTTGATAAAGAACATCATCAAATGCATCTCCAGCATCATGAAGACTCAATCATAAACTTGTCTCCATAGAAGTGGCAATAGGCTTACAGTCTTCAAGGCCAAAATGCTGCAATAATGTGTCAATATATTTCATTTGACACAAAGCCATTCCATCATCAACTTGCATAAACTGAATGCCCAAATAATGATGCAAATGCCCCAAATCAGACATCTCAAATGAGGCATGCAAATCAGCCTTAAAATCAACAATATGCATCTCAATAGGACCAGTGAGTAGCATGCCATCAACATACACAACAATGATGAGAAGCACATCATTAGCATGCTTAACATATAATGTGCTTTCAGTTGGACTATTCTCAAAACCATGTGCAATCAGATAGGCATGTATCTTTTCATACCAAGCACGTGGTGCTTGCTTTAGACCATATAATGCCTTCTTTAACCTGCACACCTGATTTTCATGCTCTTTATGCACAAAGCCATAGGGTTTAAAAACATACACTTCTTCATGCAAGTCACCATTCAGAAATGTTGCTTTAATGTCCATCTAATGTACATTCCAACCATGATGAGCTGCAAGTGCATAGATGCTATGAACAGTAGTCATTCGGCAAGTAGGAGCAAAGGTCTCATCAAAATCAATGCCTCTTTCCTGAGCATAACCCTTTGCAACAAGCCTAGCCTTATACCTGTCACCTGTTCCACCAGGTTTACACTTGGGCTTGTATACCCACTTAGTGCCAATGGCCTTCTTGCCAAGAGGCAAGTCACATAAAGAACAGGTACCATTTTTCATGATATCATCATATTCAGATTGCATTGCAGCCCATCCCATGTTCAGAATTTTGTGCTTCACCAAACAAAACAGGCTCATTCTCATCATAGAGTCTAGATGCAGCCATAGCATAGCAATGTGATGCAAAAGAGGCACTATGAGAGCCTGAACCAGTACGATATGACAGAGGTGCATCTAGTTTGCTATCACACAAAGTTTATACTAGCCATTTTGGCATCGTTTTTGCCTCCTCAATATCAGCTCTCTCATCAACAAGTGCATCATGTAAACCTGCATAAGAAATATAATGATTTGCATCATCACATGAAACCTGCAATGGCTCAGAAGTTGCCTCTTAGGACAACACTAGACTATCCACCTGTAAAAAGAGGCATCAAAGTATCATACATGTCTTTAGAGCTAACATATGTCTCCTTTGTACATGAAAGTAAAGGTTGAACAACATCTTCCACAAAAACAACATCACAGCTAACCAAATGTGTTTAGTATGTGGGTGATATAGATGATAGCCTTTGCTTTTAGAACTGTACCCAACAAAAATACATTTTATTGCTTTATCATCCAATTTCTTACAATGTTTTTAGGAACTAATGCATATGCCAGACAACCAAAAACACACAGATGAGCAACCGATGGCTTGCAACCATGCCAAGCCTCATATGGAGTGATAGACTACAGTGCTTTAGTGGGATACCAGTTAAGTACATATGCTGCACACATGACACCCTCAAGCCAAAAACTATGTGGTAAAGCATGACTCTTGACCATACACCTCGCCATCTCCATGAGTGACCTGTTATTGCGTTCAACAACTCCATTATATTGAGGTGTATACGGCACTGTACATTGATGTTTTATCCCACATTCAACGAGAAATGCATTAAAGTCAGAAGACATATATTCCCCCCTCGATCAAAACGGAGGATGCCCATTTAACATGCTGATAGATTTTCAGACAAAACCAAATATTGTTTGAAGCACATAAACACTTCCGACTTTGCCTTCAATGGATATACCCATGCATGCCTGGAAAAATCATCAATGAAAGTCGAAGTAAAGATAGTTCCCAAAAGAAGGCATTTGCATAGGATCACAGACATCAATATGAACAAGCTACAATTTTTTAGTAGCCCAAGGAGGAATGCTTCATTTTGCCCAAAATATAGCCTTCACATACATGTTTATTGAGTGCCTCAAGTTTGGGCAAACAGGACACCATTCAGATTTATGCAAGCATAGCAAACTAGCAAAATTCAGATGACCAAAGCGTGCATGCCAAAGCTTTGCATTTGACATAGCCCGAGCATCATGTACTGCACATGTTGAATCATTCACAGATCTTTCATAGTCCTTGAGCTTATACAACCCACAACATAAAATGCTAGAAGCAATAATCACATCACCATTTGATAGATCATGAACGATACACCTATCATCAACAAATTTCACAACCAAGCCAATCTTGGCTAAAGCCAAAACTGATAACAGATTCTTCTTGATCACTGGCACAAATAAAGCATCTCGCAAAGTGAAAGAACTACCATCAATAGTAGTTAGAATGATCTTAGCAAATCCCATGACAAGATAAGAGGAGTTGTTGGCACATGTGATAGTATTCCATGTAGGGGCAGGCTCAAGTGAAGTGAAGAGACTGCATTGCGAGGTAATGTGTTTGGTTGCCCCACTATCAAAATACCAAACATTTGAGTCTACTGAAGACGTACACTACTCATGAGAAGATGGGTCAAAACTGCAAATAGTAGTAAATGCCCATTCTTCATTCTGCACAAGATTAGCATACTCTGTTTTCGGTGTAGAGGCCTCTGCAACAACCATTCGAGCCCCCTTTTTCTTTGCCTCTTTAGCAGCCAGTTCTGGATAGCTTTTAATGGCATGATCATTTTCTTTATAGTATTTGCAAAACCATTTCTATTGTTTTTATTTCTTCTCATCTTTGTCTTCCTTCTTTGATTGTGCAAAAGTAGCAAATTTCTACTTACTAGTAAAAGAGCTCCATTTTCCTTTGCCCTTCTAAGTATCCAGGAAAGCTTGATCTATAACACACATAATAGACCTGTTCTGCCTAGATTATCTTTATGCAATAGAACAGAAACTAACTCTTCAAATGTTAAGGCATTTGGATTTCCTTTCATCATCAAACAAAGAGTAGAAGCGAAACTCTTATATGAGTCGAGAAGTCCATTCAAAATAGTCTACACAAGTGAACTGTTACGAAGGACTTCATCAGCAAAAATCAATTGTTCCTTTTGATCTTTGTTAGAAAACCGTCCAGAAAATCACCTTCATTCATATGCTCACTCTCCAACTATCTTCGGAGGTAAGCAACACGAGCCTCATTCCTAGCCTGGTACAATGTGGTAAGTGTATCCCAATCATCCTTAATTGTTCTGCAAGAGCAAATGTGAGGAATAATGGCCTGTTTGACAGACAAGGCTATCAATGCATGTGCTTGAGCATCTCTACCATCCCAACGAATTTGCTCCATCCAACTTATCCTCAGCAGCCAACATACAGAATACATCACTGCTTTTAGCCATGGCCACTAACTAAGATACCCTGATGCAAAAAAATGATTGTATCTGAAAAAAGTTGAACAGAAGTACCTTGACGAGTTCTGCTAAATCTGTGGCAGACTTCGAGACTCTTATACTGGTGAACCAAAACTGGTATATAACTTTGGCACAAAAAGATAAAATAGCCTACACAAACACTGCAATAGTGTGTTTAGAGGCCGAAACGAGCTCAGATCATGATTTCAACACCATAGAGCGAAGTAGTTTTGATCTCCTAATCACCTTGAGTATGCGTACCAAATTTTGTGCGATTCTGAGACTGTGATAGGAGGGGTGTCGATGACACCCTAGATGAAGCGGCGACCTACTCTGATACCAATTGTTGGAGTTAGACGTCTGCGGAAGCATGCGAAAAACACAATGAAGAAGAAGAAGATTGGAGCACGACACACAATACTGAATGTATTACCACTAGAATGTACAAAGATAAGTAGCCTGTTAGGGCAATAGACATGTATACAAGCCGGGGGAAAAAACCTCCTAAAGAGGGGAAAAAGTGCCTCGGTGGTCCTAGTGTGATCACACACATCACTACCTAAATATATCAATAGTCTTCTGGTAGTAAGCATTATTGCACCGGAGTGCAGAGACTTGGTATCATAAACTCAAAAGGAACAATTGCTTCTTGCCCGTATACTAGCTTGAACGGAGTGCTAGCTAGTATACGGGCAAGAAGCAATTGATTTTCCCACATCAACAATGTTGGGAGAGTTTGCTTCCATTGATTTACCAATTCCAATAGCATCTTTTGCAACATGAGAAGCAACACCTTGTTAGTGCTTTTCGCCAAACCGTTCTCCCTTGGGTAATATGGAGCGCTAAATTTATGACTAATTTTATAGTAATCCATAATGCCTTGAATCAATTGGCTCATAAAATGAGTCCCCCTGTCGAAAACTAATTCAAGAGCCAGGTCAAACCAAGAAAAGAGGTTGTCCATCATTAATTTCCTCATGGTGCAGCCCACTACACAAGCCTCTATGCAACGTGTACAATAATTGGTACATGTTAAAATATAAAGCATTGTGGTCTGCACTGAAGGTGTCTTGATCAATCTGATAAAATCCATAGGATCCAAGGGCAAAATAGGTTGCAAGGGGAATCGATGCACCTCCCTGGGTTCCCTAACTCTTTGACACCATTCGCATTTTTGAACAAAAGTCTACACAGCCAAAAACATAGTGGGCAACCATAGCCCTGCTTGTTGGAGCTTCCACACTATAATTGGGCCACTAAAATGATTGCCAGTTTTCCCTACATGGGCATCAATCATAACTGCCTCCACTTCATGAGGGGGCACACAGTGCAACCACATGCCTATAATATCTTGGTGATATAATTGTCCCATAATTTTTGTAAAATGTCTTCTCCTCAAGCCCAATTTATTTCTGGTTGTGGAACTAAAGTGTGATGGAGCCACCTTGTTTGAAAGGAATACAAGCGTCTCATCATACCAGGTAGGAAATGTTTGGCTCACTTCCTCTTCCACTACTACAAACATATTTGCATCCGAAAATTTATCATCCGCTCCCTCCAAGTTTTCTTCATTATTGATTCTTAATAGAAGATCTAGGACTGCATGGCGAACCCCGTCTGATGCAAAATATCGTAAATTCTTGCAAAAGTAGCACCCATCTTGTTAACCTTCCTACTTCCAAAGTACCTATTG
The DNA here is from genome assembly GCA_020310875.1 of Ceratopteris richardii. Taxonomy (NCBI): domain Eukaryota; kingdom Viridiplantae; phylum Streptophyta; class Polypodiopsida; order Polypodiales; family Pteridaceae; genus Ceratopteris; species Ceratopteris richardii. The sequence goes on along the minus strand of CM035434.1, from coordinate 36,498,363 downwards.
GGTTTCATTGCACTAAACACAAGCCTACAAGGTCTACTTTACATATCCAAAGAGCTAGGCTGGTCCTATGTTGGTTTGCTAGACCAACTTCACCACTTGACAAATCAACTTTCCAAGCCTTTCCAACTTTCTTTCAGTGGTATCAGAGCAACTTCAAGATGGGAGATGACTTTCCATCAATGATTGAGAAGCTTGATAGAAACAACTAAGCTACTTGGAAAATCAAAATGGAGGCTTATTTGCAAGGAAGAAACCTATATGGATTGTATCATCTGATAAAGCAATGCCTATTCCAAGATCCAAAGGAGGACCTACTCAAGAGGAATCAGATAGGCTCACACTTTGGTGTGCACGGGATGTTCAAGCAAGGTCATACATACTCAACTCTATCTCTGATTTTATATTACCACATATTAGACAATGCAAGACATCTCAAGAGATTTGGGATGCTGTAAAGACTTTCTTTTCTGCTATTACAAAGGCAAGGAAGAACCACCTTTGGAATGAGTTCAATCAAATGAAGAAGACTCCAGAACAAACCATCACTAAGTTTGTTACAAAGTTCAAGGAGGTTGCTGATCAATTAGCATCCATTGGAGAGCTGATTTAAGAAGAGGCCATCATGAGGCAAATTATTAATGGGATTAGAGGTGACAAGCAATGACAATCTTTCACCACAGCCTATGATCTCATCATGGATGTGAAAACTCCGGACTTCAACATCTTTCTTTGATAACTCTACAATCAAGAGGTCAACAATAGCATAAAAGAAGGTAACTCCTATCATGGTAATTCAACTAGTACTCTATATGCAGATAAAAAGGACAAGAAGCTGAAAGGAAAAAAGAAGGAAGAAGATGAAGAGGAGACTTCCCAAGCCAACTTTGCAGGGAAGAGAAAGTGGAAAGGGAAGAAGAAAGGACCAAAGAATGACAAGACCAAAGGCCAGAATGTTCAACCTTGTGTCATATGTGATAAGACCAACCACACCACTCAAAATTGCTAGTTCAATGGGAAGACCCAAAAAGGAAGTGGAAGAGGTGGATATGGCAACAATAGAGGCAAAGGTAACCATAACTTCAACAATAACAATAGATGCCATAATAGAAGCGATTACAACAATTATTCTGAAGATCAACAACATGAAGACACATTGGTCTTGATGAATCTAAGCCACAAGGAAGGTAAAGAAGATGATCATTTATTCTACATAGACTCAGGATGTTCAAATCATGTTGCAGGCAACATAGCTCTCTATCTAATTTGGAAATTCCAAAGCATAGACATGAAGTTCAAACAAAGGATGACATAAATCATAGTGTGGAGAAGATTGGTAATGTCAAAGCTTCCAATGGAAGGACAAATATTATGAGCAAGGTAATCTATGTTCCCACTATTACAAAAAACCTAATAAGTGTAGGCCAAATAGTTGAGAAAGGCTTACAAGTTGGGTTCACCCAACATGGAGCTTTTGTGGAAGATCCATGTCAAGGCATCAAGAAGATAGCCAGAGGTGAGAAGCATGGTAGGGTCTTTACTTTTGAAGTAGGAGAAACAAAAAACATACCTCTATTCAACTTTGGGTCTCAAACCCTAAGTGAGCTTGAAGTGTGGCATAAGATGCTAGCTCATGTGATTGAAAGAACCTTGAAAGATATATGCAGGGATCAAAGTGTTCTTAGATTACCAAACACATCAAAGCAACACATGATCAATATATGTGATGCATGTCAGATTGGGAAGGCACATAGCCAACCATTCAACCACAAAGGCTACATCCACAACAACTTATTGGACTTAGTACATACAAATATATGGGGGCCAAGTCAAGAACCTTCATTGGCAGGATCAAGGTATTATGTCTCATTTATTGATGATCATAGTAGATGGACTATTCTGTACTTTATCAAGAGTAAGAATGAAGTGTTTGATTGCTTCAAAAAGTATCTAGCACATGTGGAGAATCATATAGGTAGATCACATAAGAAGTTCAGATATGATGGGAGAATACTTCTCCAAAGAGTTTGATGGGTTCTTGTAGGATAAAGGTATCAAATGGGAAGTAACTACTAGATACTCTCCTGAACTAAATGGAATTTTAGAGAGAAGAAACAAGACATTGGTTGGATCAGCCAGAACAATACTTGAAGAGAAGAGGTTGCCATATTATCTATGGGTAGAGGCTATTTCAATTGTTTTGTACCTTGTCAATAGACTACCATCCAAATTACTCAAAGGTATGACTCCTTATGAAGCATGGTATGGAAGAAAACCTAGTCTTGGACATTGCAAGGTGTTTGGTTGTTTAGCTTATGATCATGTACCATCACAAATAAGAGGTAAGCTAGATGAAAGGGCAACAAAGGCAGTGTTTATTGGGTATGATTCAACTCAGATGGGTTATATGCTCTATAATCCTTCAACCAAGCAATTCACTACAAGTAGAGATGTTGTGTTTGAAGAACACACGTCTTGGTATGATGAAGACAAACAAAAGCTAACTCCACCATATGATCTTGATTCTGATTCTCGTTACTTAGGAAGCAAGCATGATTTAGAGGTCGATGATCCAAGAAGTCATATAGATGATGACCAAGATGAAAAGGAAAAGGACTACAAACTATGGATGTCAAGAGGCAAAACAAAGATGCAAGAGTGTGGAGAATGCTTCAAGCAAGCACTTGGAAGGTCAACAAGGGAGAAAAGACAACTAGAAAGGTATGGATATGATTCCACATTTGTCACTCAATTTCAGAGGAACCCTCAACCTATGAATAAGTAAAGGGAAACCCTAATTGGGAAAAGGCCATGAAAGAAGAAATAGATGGATTGATGGAGATGGACACTTAGGATTTGGTTCCAATGTCACACAATCAAAGGATAATTGGTTGCAAATGGGTATATAAAGTTAAAAGAAACTGAGATGGATTAATTTCAAGGTACAAGGCAAGATTAGTTGCCAAAGGATGCTCACAAACTCATGGTATACACTATGAGGAAACATTCTCACTAGTTGCAAAGATGACTACAATTAGAACATTGATAAGTGCAGTTGCTACAAGAAATTGGAGACTTCTCCAACTTGATGTGAAAAATGCATTCCTAAATGGTTGGATAAGTGAAGAGCTATACATGTCACAACCACTAGGTTTTAAAAACCCTAATCATACATCTTATGTTTTTAGACTTAAGAAAGCATTGTGTGGATTGAAACAAGCTCCTAGAGCTTGGTACTACACGTTGGTTATATACCTTCAAGATCAAGGGTTCAAACCTAGTAACTCAGATCCTCCTCTATTCATCAAAAGGGATCACAATGAGGTTATCTATCTATGTGTATATGTCGATGATATTATTGTGATAGCTCATGATTTGAATGATATTCAAAGGATCAAGAGACACATGCAAGAGGAGTTTAAAATTAGTGACTTAGGTGAGCTCACATATTTCCTAGGTATACAAGTGCTTTATACAGATGAAGGGATGTATCTAACTCATAGAAGATACATTCAAGACGTACTTGTCAAGTTTAGAATGGAGAATACAAAGCTTGTAGGTACACCTTTTGAATTGAACCATAAACTAAGTGTTTATGAAGGTGAGTAGATTGATGATCCTACAGAGTATCAAAGCTTAGTTGGCAGTTTGATATATACTACTCACACAAGATCAGACACATCAGATAGTGTGGGAGTGCTTAGTCAGATCATGCACTCCCGTAGAAGGCCACACATGGATGCTATAAAGAGAGTACTCAAGTACCTCAAAGGGAAACTTAATGAAGGTATTTGTTATCCTTACTCTTCAGATTTGGAGATCAAAATTTATTCAGGTGCAGATTGGGCAGGAGCAAAGGATGATAAAAGAAGTACCTTTGGATACTTAGCATTTGCAGGTTCAAAATTGGTGTCATGGAGTTCCAAGAAGCAACCAACACTTGCTTTATCTCCAACTGAAGCAGCATATAGAGATCTAACTATTGCAACTTAAGAAGCAATATGGCTCAAGGAGTTGTACTCAGATTTGGGACTTGTAAGTTCCAAACCTCACATACTTGGAGATAATGTAAGTTCCATGCATCTAGTTGCAAATCCAATTGTTCAGGCAAGGATGAAGCACATAGAAGTCCATTACCACTTTATAAGAGAGAAGAGAATTTGCCTCATGATGGCCTCTTCTTCAATCATCTCTCCAATGGATGCCAGTTGATCAGCAACCTCCTTGACCTTTGTAACAAACTCTGATGGTTTATTTTGGAGTCTTATTCATTTGGTTGAACTCATTCCAAAGATGGTTCTTCCTTGCCTTTGTACTAGCAGAAAAGAAAGTCTCCAGAGCATCCCAAGTCTCTTGAGATTTCTTGCATCCTCTAATATGTGGTGATAGAAAATCAGAGATAGAGTCGAGTATGTATGACCTTGCTTGAACATCCCTTGCACACCAAAATGTGAGCCTATCTCATTCCCCTTGAGTAGATCCTCCTTTGGATCTTGGAATAGGCATTGCATCATCACCTCATACAATCACATATAGGTTTCTTCCTTGCAAATAAGCCTCCGTTCTTATTTTCAAAGCGGGATAATTGTGTCTATCAAGCTTCTCAATCATTGATAGAAAGCCATCTCCCACCTTGAAGTTGGTCTGATACCATTGAAAGAAAGTTGGAGAAGCTTGGAGAGGTTTGGAAAGTTGAGTTGTCAAGTGGTGAAGTTGGTCCAACAAACTAGCATAGGACCAGCCCTACCTCTTTGGATATGCAAAGTAGACCTTGTAGGCTTGTGTTTAGTGCAATCACACCCAATATGTACTTTGGAACATCAACAAAAACAAGTTAATGTAAAACAGATAACTTGCACCTTGACTAGCTCAGAAAAACGTTCTAAAAATGGATGGAAGTTGTGACTTCAAACACTAAGAGAAGCCAGCATAGTAACAATTGGAAACATTCCTCTTAAGGGAGTGTCATACATAGGGTTGGCATGCTAAAATTTCTAAAAGCCCTAATTTATAACAACTATAGAAGGAGCAATCACCGTAACATTGAACTAGTGTCATCCTTATTTTTGAGGGATGTGTAAAGAATGACCCCGAGACTAAAAAACTTGAATTTCTATGAAAATAATGAACCAAATGAGTTGAAAATTTATACAACATATAGTAGATAGTTATAGATTTCCCATGTGTGCTTAAAAACTGGATTTGGAACTTTGTAGAGAGAGCATTAATCTCTACAAGTTTACTAAGTCTAAGGAAGAAGGAGAAGAGAACAAAAATGTCACCAAGCAATGATCAAAGAGTATATGTATTGCTCCAAATCAGCAATCTTCTTAATGTAGAAATGTTTTGGAGTCTTTATATACAATCTTGAGGATATGACCACACCTTTTCTTCATGGATTTAAATTCAAAATCAGGCGGGTTTGGTAGTTTATATTGATTGGAATATTTTCTTACAATCTAGGTACTTTTTGATTGATTGATTGAGAATCATTCCCAACCACTTCTAACTCATGGCTTTTAGGACTTTTAGTATTTCCTTTAACAAAGATAAATACTTTGGAAATTACAAAAGAAGGTGATCCTATGATCAAACTCTCAATACAATAAATGAATGCAAATAAAACTCTACAAGGAGTATATGTGGAAACATTTAAATGATGGATATGATGTAGAGCATATCCACCTCAAACATAATGAAAGCTTGATGTTCCAATAGCTCCCTGTCAAGCTAAAGTATGCTTGAGTATTCATTCTCTGATAGGTTGAATACCTGCCATAGCTTTGAGTCTAGAAAGCTTTATCCCATCAAGTGCCTTTGTCATCATGTCTGTTATTTGCTTCTCAGTAGGAACCAATGAAATGTCAATTTCCTTTGCATTTGAGATAGCCTGAGAATTTTGAATGATGTTGAATCATTGATAGATTTTTTATAGTCTATGAGCTTATACAACCCATTACATAAAATGCCACAAGAAATAATAACAACTCCATTTGATAGATCATGAACTGTACATATGCCATCAATAATTTTGACAACCAAGCCAATCTTGGCTAATGCTAAAATCAAAAACATATTTTTCTTGATGTGTGGCACAAACAAAGCCTCTAACAATGTGAAAGAACTACCATTAATGGTAGTCAAAATGATTCTACCAACTCCCCTTACAAGATAAGAAGAGTTGTTAGCGCATGTGATAGTATTCCCTATAGGGGCAGGCTCAAGTGAACTAAAGAAACTGCGTTGGTGAGGTAATATGTTTGGTTGCCCCAATATCAAAGTACCAAACATTTGAGTCTACTGCAGACATATATTGTTCATGAGAAGATGGGTAATAGCCACAAACAGTAGTATATGCTCATTCTTCGTTCTTTAGAAGATTAGGAGACTCTGTTTTAGGTGTAGGGGCCTCTACAACAACCAGTATAGCCTCTTTCTTCTTTGCCTATTTTGTAACGAGTTTTGGGAAACTCTTTATGACATGATCATTTCCTTTATAGTATTTGTAGAACTCTTTTTGCTTTTCTATTTTCTTCTTGTATTTTTCTTCCTTTTTTGACCATGCAAAATTAGCATATTTTTGCTTACAGCTAGTAGATGAGCCCCCATTAACCTTTGCCCTTTAGACTAGCTAAGAAAGCTTGATCTACAACACGCATAGTGTACCTATTCTGCCTAGACTGATCTTCATGCAATAAAAAAAAGCCTAACTCTTGAAATGTTAAGGCATTTGGATTGCCTTTCATCATCAACCAAAGAGCAGGAGCAAAACTCTGATATGAATATGGAAGAACATTAAGAACAGTCTACAGAGTGAACTATTTGGCAAGGCTTCATCTCAATCTCCTTCATTCATATGATCACTCTCCAATTGTTTTTGGAGATAAGAAACACAAACATCATTTCTTGCATAATATAAAGTGCTAAGTGTATCCCAAGCATCACTTTCTCTTTTCAAAGAGTGAATGTGAGGGATAATGGCATGTTTGACAAACAAAACCATCAATGCATATGCCTTAGCATCTTTGCCATCCCATCAAAGTTGCTATACAGTAGGTGCAGGAGGAATTGCAACATGAATAAGAATTTGAAGATCATCATCTTCAACACCATCTACATCACCTTCAATAATTGTATTTGCAGTTGTAGTCTGTCATTTTTCAACACCCTACATAATATTCCATAGTCATAATATTCCACATGCATCATATATCTCCATAATGGCTAATTGGCACCATCCAACTTGTCCTCAACAAAATACATCATTACTTTCATCCATGGCCACTGACTAAAATACCTTGATGCATTAAAAAAAATGACTGTATTTAAAAAATTTGAGCAAAACTACCTTATCAAGCTCTGCTAAACCTATAGCAAACTTTAAGGTGCTTGTACTAGAAAACTGAAACCTGACACAAAAGGATGAAATTGCTTGCGTAGGCACTATGATAGTGCATTTGGAGGCCCAAACGAGCAAAATCAAAATTTTGGCACCACATAGCAAAGCTGTTTTGAAGTCCTAATTGCCTCGAGTGTGCTCACCAATTTTTGTGTGATTTTGAGACTATGATTGGAGGGGTGTTAATAAGGCCCCAGATAAAGTGGTGACCTGCTTTGTTACCAATTGTTGGAGTCTAAGGTATGCGGAAGCATGGAAACTACACAAGGAAGAAGAAGAAGCTTAGAGGACAACACACAATACTGAATGTATTACCAACTGAATGTACAAAGATAAATGACCCGTTAGGGTTATAGGCATATATACAAGCTTGGGAAAAAGACCTCCTAAAGAGGGAAAAAAGTGCCCCAACGGTCCCAATTGTGTTCACACATATCACTACAAAAATATATCAACACCAGCCACAATCAATTGCCACAACTTCCTAACTTCCTTTAGATAACTCTACACATACACACACTTTTGTTTTTACATGTACCTTTGCGTGCTTAATGTGCATTGTATCTCTAACAAATGGTATACTGCTCTATGACTTAGAAATGTATGGATATGTGCTCTGATGATCTATGCTTTGTGCATATGTATGTCTATATATGTCTCCATATCTCCTCATTTCTCTTTGTTTTGTGGAAGAGTCCTTTATATACTGCTAACTTCTGTTGCTTGCCACAACACTTCTCCGATTCTCCTTTGCTATGCCACCTTGTTGTACCATGATTTCCATGATTGGTAGTTGATACTATCCATTTCACACAAGGGAATCATATGGAAGTGGCTTCACACGCCAAGAAAGGCATTGCAAATGGGGACGTAAGGTTAGCAATGCGAAGGTCGGTGAGAGTTAATGTGATGGACATTGCTAGGGCACAAGAATAATTGTAATTAAACTATTTACTTGCAAGCATAGAACGACACTTGGGTGGACAGTAGATCCAATTACTGCTACTCCAAGAACTAGAAAGCCGGAATCACCATAGTGTATGTTACTGTGCGCTTTGGCTTTCGTAGCTATCAGATAGTCAAAAGCACCGAAGATGTCGAACACTAGATCGAAGAATACCAAAATCAGATCGAAACCCGAGACATCCCATCGAATGTACAGTGCCCACTTCCAAAGTTAGCTCTGCCTTGGAGCGAACAAAACAACTTAAGGATAAAAAAAGAGTGAGGTGAAGAGAAGTTCTAACTAGACTCGAGGATCGGAAGAGGGAGATTGATGGGTTTACTCTCCATATCTACTTCTTATGTGAAATTGAACTATGTATAGATAGTGTTGCTTCCTGCTATATGTGATATAAGTCGAGCTTAGATACATTTACCAAAGATAAAAGCTCATCTTTTAGCATGGCTATGTGAGCTTCTATTTTCTTGTACCCCTAATAAGGTTCTAAAATTCTTTCCTACCCTGATGAGTGTCTGAACATAGAAAGGTCTCCTACAAACCTAGCTTTTGATTGGGTTCTACTTCATCCATTCCTCTGTGTGCTTCATAGGGTCCAATGAATTAGATCAAGGACCTCCATCATATAGGGTTAGCTTCCATTTTGTTAGTTGTCCAAACTTAACTTTTCTTGCCATTGTAGGCTATCTTTCCCTCTTGTCCTGCTGCTTGGTTTTCTAGTCTTGTTCTTGGCATCAATCAGAAGGGTTATTCTATATCCATGGCAATTGTGTTCTTTCCCCCTTTCATGATGTATCGATCTTATGCTTGGATTGCTATATTAGGGAGGAGTTTTTGCATATACTCTTCTTAATAGATTAGCTTCTTCAAATAGGCCACTCAACTCTAAGGATTTGGTTCCATCATCATGTGGTTCTACTATCAAACTAGTGGCATCCTTTTGTGTATAATATGGGCCAACTTCCATCTATAACCACTTCATTTTATCATGATCATGGACCCACATTTAGTTTTTCCCCCAATCATAGATGATCATTGCATTTTTGAGCCATGGTCATCCCACTAGTAAGGGAAAGCCTCTAGATATGAGTAGGAGTCATAGTACACCAAAATCTAAGATATATTCAGATGCTTGCAGCATCAATTCTACCCTCTCGACTATTCCACCATGCTCTACCTTGCTTTGGTCTTCCATGGTAACCATGAATTGTGCTTCCTTAGATGGTCAGAGTCCTAGTGTCTTCATCATAGATTCATGCATCAAGTTAATTCCAGATCCGTCATCTATGATTACTCCTATAATTTCTTGAGTAACTATCTTAATTGCTACCCATGGACTGTGGTAGGCAGTCAATGGGGTCTATGTTATGAAGCATTTGCTTACACTGCTATCCATGCATACTAGTGGCCCAATGAAGCAAAAAAGCTTAGCATTTCACTTTAGAACCACGTATCCATACGTAGCAAATCATACAGACTTACCTACTGTTATGTATTCCTTAGCATCTAACTCATTGAAAGAGGGGTTGTCGGTGCACTTATAGTGAGTTTTGGTGCCACCACTTTTAAATCTTGCTGGGCCATTTGGTACACGTCTTCTATTGTTCTCTCTTTGTTTTGTTCATTGTTACTCTAAGGGTTGCCCATAATTTTTCTCATGCTATGGCATCCTTTAGTCCTCATGAGAATACCTTCTTTTTGTAAATTAGGAGATGTCCATATGAACACTCTCCTAAACCCCTTTTTAATATTTCTTCATACTATAGGATAGTGTCTCTCACCTTTATGACCCTTCTAGAAAGATTCCCCACGTAGAAAACCCACGCATGCCCTTCTTGGAGATTGGGTTGTTACAAAATTGATCTTTAGAATATCCTAGAAGATTGGCAGTTAGAGAGAGAATCACCTTTTTGACTTTTCCAAATGAGCACATGGGGAATTATGCAAAGCCTATAAGTAGAGGCTCACTTCTTGTAAAGGAGGTCCCTTGGCCATGGCCTTGGCCTCCATTTTGGTAATGGAAGAAGGTGTCATTTGTTACTCTCTTGCCTCCTTGTGTGCAATGGCATTGGTCTTGGTGTATGGATTTGCATGTGTGTGCATGGTTGGGAGGATGTTCCCCTTTGCTCCTTGTGACGTTGGCCATTGTTGCCATTGCTCCATGAGCGTGGGTGAACCTCTCCTCTCATTCTTTGCCCCAACTTGGAGAAACTTCTCACTTCCATGTGAGGCGGCTAGGGTTTGCTGTTCCCCTTTTCTCAACAATTTGGCGCCGTTGCCGGGGACGTCGGCCTTTAGCCGTTGGTTTTTCCAAGTTTGCGTGTCCATACTTCGTGAGATGCACCTTGACACTTGGAGGCAGATGAATACGTGTGGCCTTCGGTTGGCCTAGGGTACCTCTTTCTTTTAATTTTTGAGTAGTTTTAGTTCATTTTTTTTGTTTGTTGCACAAAACCACCCCCCAACCTCCTTCTCTCTCTCATGTCTACATATTCCCACCCACTCAATGTGGCATCACTATCCACCCCTGTCACCTCTGTCTTAGTGTATGCCTTGGAAAGGGGGAGGGGAGGCACCTTCTCTACTCCCTTCTCTCTATTCAATTTCTTGAAAAAAACACCACAAAAAAGAAAAGAGTGAGGTTCTCTGTAAACCGTAAAAAATATTGTTTCTCACATTTTTGGTATACTCGAAGATAAAATGCGTAAGGAGTTAAGTCGCCCACTCTTGTCTAAGTTGGTGCGCACGCCTCTACATGTGAGGTAGGTTTTAATGTCTGTCATATCTGGTGGGTTGGCTTCTCGAGGGGAGGAGATTCCTCTCCCTCCCTCTTCGTTTCTTTACGTATCCCGGATTGATCTCTCTCCGAGTTTCCCCGCTTCATCAGAGTCACCAGGGTGGAAGGATCTCCATCGCTTGGGGGGGGGGTCGAGCGCCTTGGGCTTCCCCTTTTCCCTATCTCTTTCGGGGTTGAGCTCCACTAAGCTCCCCCTGCTGTGCGTGTTCTCCTTGCAGGCAGATGATATTCATCACCTATTGGATCAGCTCGGTGCTTCTCTGCCCTTCTTTTTCTCCAATTCAAAGATTCCCGCAGGTGCTATTCAAGGTTGGGATCTCGTGTCTTCCCCGGTGTTGCAGGTGCTGATGGTGGATGAGCTGTGGATCCTTTCCATAGAAATCCTTGATTGAGCACCAAGAACACCAAGTTTGAAGCCCTACTCCTCTAAGAAGGCATGTAGGCACTCGTTCGAAGAGTCTTGTTACATTTTGACTGTTGTTGAGGTTCTCCTGTGTGGGCGGTATTGCTTTCTTGCACTATATTCAAGGTTCTCAGGAACTCCTCGAAAATCTTCCTAGAAATGTGAATAGCACACAGCAAGGGATCAAGCTCTTCATTAGCTTCCCTTGCATGCTGGACGCCACCCTTGCAGGGGCCAAGAGTACAACACTGGGGCATCTCCTTTTTTCCCTCCTTGACCCATGAAAGTCTCAGCTCAGTGCTCCTTTGAGGCAATACATGCCGCACAGTTCCCAGAAGATTACTCCTTTTTGTTCGACGTCATTCAGGCCTCATGATCTTTATCACATCGTTGATGGAGCCTATCTTTGGGGGACCCTCTTGGCAAGGTGAGCTCCGTCGTGTGCTAGTTATTCTTGGTCTCAAGTCTTTCTATCTGCAAGCAGATTGGTAGATCGATCCTCGCCTTTTTGCTCATTTCATTGTCGGGCTGTTAAACCTTCTTGCTCTCCATACCCTTATGGATGGTGCTGGCGGGGTCGTGTGTCTGCTCTCTCTGGTCCTTCCAGCTCCGGCTTGCCCCTTTATTTACTTAGGGTCGCTTCTTATGCATCTGTGGTACTGCTAGGTAAGATTCAACTTCATGCTCCACAGTTGGGAACTTCGGATGATTACTTCTTTTGGAGTATGTTCAATACAAGTCTCTATTTTGTGGTGTTTGGGGTTGGGATAACAACCCCTAACTTCCCTAAACACTGTTCGGTTGCTGGGAAGTGTTGCATTGTTGAAACCTAATGCACAAAATTTTTGGCCTACTGCGGGTTGCATCCCATGCCTTCAGAAGTAGCATATAGTTTCCCTTCTTGGAATGATGTTTTCAGGCCTGGTTTCGTTGCTCTGCGCTATACACTTTACCTAGATCTGTTTTCATGAATAGTATGTATCACATCATCTTTTTGTAGCCGGTGGTAAATTGGAGCTGATAAGCAGCATCCTGTGCAGATGTATGAATGAACTATGGCTCCCTGCTTGACTCTGTAATGATTGTGATAAAGTTTCTAATGACAACCTGCTATAAAAGACTTGTCTCTGTACCTCATGGTGGTTGCTCTAGTTCTTGATCATGATTTCATTTTGCACAACTGAGAGAGTTGCAAGGGCAATGTATGCCATAACAAGCGAACTGTCCTTAATAATATTCGGAGTTGGCTTCCCTGATTAGTTTTTAGCCCTCTGTTTAGGTTGTCAAAGGATGTGTAGCTTGGAGGAGACTTCAAGATGGACAAGATCTATGATGGGTTTGGTGAAATTAGGATACTCTCTTTGGAGCACTTGAAGGCCCAACTACTTGGAAGAGTGTTAAAGATGGCCATTAAGTCTTACTAAATAGCTTGAGCTGCATGCATCATATGTGAGAATCATGCCTGGGTAGACGTTTTCTGCTTATAAAAGTTCTATTGTTGGCATATATCTATGATGCTCCGAGCTTAAATGGATGAATGTTTGATCTTGTTTTCGCACTTGCTTCAATTTAGAATGGGTTGATCCTCTCTGTGACTTTATGACAATGATTTAAGTATATGGAAGGTTGAGTGCATGATGCTTATGGAAGTTCTGTGTGTTGTAAAAGTGTATCTCACATGTTTGATAGAAGGAAATGTATTAATATTCTTCGAGTACTGGTGAATGCCACGTAAGACTTGTGTTCCCATCTTCTGCAATCACTCATGGGTTATGACCTCGAGTCTTGATATTGAAAAAGCAGTGCGTTACAATGTTTGTTTCATGGCATTAACTGTTGCAGGTGATTGGTCGAACCACATGAATTTTTGGAGTATTGTTCACTATTAATTGATTATGATAATGACATATGTGCAAGGCTGGAGTTCACATCCGCAGTTTCTTTAGGCTTGCCTGGCCGTTATTTCGTGTGGCAGGTTGATCCAGAACTACTGATACTCCAAAACTGTCTGTGACACGCTTGGGAGTTTCATGTGACTGCCCTGCAAGGGGAGTAGGTCCAAGACTCTCCAAGTATTGATAGTGCCTCCTTTGGGGGCTTAAGGAGGCTGGCCTTTTACTCTGTTTTACTTCTGATATTAGTAATGTCTATCGTTCTGCCTCTAGGAGGATGAACACAGGTCTAGAGTTATGCAAGTTTAAGTCTTATTGATGCCTTAGTACACAAGTGTTTGATAAAGATTGGTACGAGTGCCCCTCTGACTAAATCTCTTGACTAAATCTTTTGATGCTTATGGGGAGTTGCAGGAATTTAGATCCGTTCTGATATGATTACTCCCATGATTGGGTTTTCACAATAAGGGAAGCTTGAGAGTGCTTCAGTGCGACAGGGATCCCACCTATATTGGGTCATAGTTTAATTTAATGAAGTATAGGATCAACTGTTTACTGTATGCTTGGTCAAAGAGGAGGATCATTGTGGCTTCTAATTTTCAGGGATAACTGTTGGTCCATTTGCTTAGTGCTTCTATGATTTGGAGCTTAGAAAGAGCCTTACAGGGTTAACACTAACTGAACATGTGTCCTAGGATTGTGGCCCTCAATTCCACTTCCTCTGATGTTACTGCACATCATGACAAGTGGTTGTCTCTGGTTCATACTTTGTCCAGGCGGTTCACATAATTAGGAGAGATTAATTGGATGTTTTCTATTCTTTCGACATTTCTGCTTGAGAAATGAATCATATGTTTACCATATGCATGGCCATCCTATTTTCATCTTCAGATACTAGTATGATTGACTTAATTGATTGACACTTATTGCTTGAAGATGCTACCTACTAGACAATGATCGAAGTGCATGGATATTTTGGTTCCATAAGTACCCAGTATGAACTCGTATTGATTGCCTTCTTTGAATGTTGCTACAACAGTTTCATAATGTGATTATGAATCCATCATCTTCTTTAGGAAGGTTAATTTTTAAATGATGATTGTGACAAAATCTAGTATGAGTTGTTACGTTGCATTTATGGAATGGAGCACTGTAGACATTAATGACAATCGAAGATACACCTCCACAGAGGAAACACAAAAGTTTTGAGGACTGGACCAAGTCCTAGCTCTGGAATAACTCTCTTTACCGTGCTTCGTGATATGTTTTGCTGACTTAGCATAATGAACAAGGATTATAAATGTTGGATGAATGTGAGCTGTGCAGGAACTTGCATAAAAGATTTATGTCCAGGATTGTGGCATTCCATCACTTCTTGCTGACTCAAAAAAAATTCATGATAAATATGAACATTCTTGCAGGATTTCAGGAGAAGGTCTCGAGGATATCTTGTTCCAAGGAGACACTGGGTGGATTCAGACCTATTCTAAACTTAATTAAGCATGAATTCACAAAAGATTGAGTAATTGTTTTTTGCCAGGGAAGAAATTCTCTGGTTTTACAATGCTCCCTTAAATGCAGTATAGGCCAACACACACAACACTTAGCATTGGTCCATTTTTGACTCCTATAAATGCTCTCTTGTGAATAAGGTGTTTTTGAATACTCCCAGGTTTAATGATCATTTTGAAATCTCATATCTGACCCTATAGGACTGGGCCTACATGTTTTATCAATTCTGAATTAATTTACTTTGTAAGGTGCTCACTCGATTACAGGTTAATTACTCATTGCATCTCTTTACAATGAAATGGCTTGCTTGTAACTAACATTCTAGGCACTAGGAACATCAATTGCATTCATCCTTTTTGCCCGTTAAATGATGAGACACCATGATTCACAAAAATCGCTCTTGATGACTTAAAATTTATTTAACCCTTGTCCAAGCATGTCTACGTAGCCAAAGATACATATGGCCTTAGTCACTGAAGAATGCAGGAATAGCTAGCTCAAGCTAGTCCTATAAGACTTCATGTCCCTCGAAGTGGAAAATA
Source organism: Ceratopteris richardii (assembly GCA_020310875.1). NCBI lineage: Eukaryota > Viridiplantae > Streptophyta > Polypodiopsida > Polypodiales > Pteridaceae > Ceratopteris > Ceratopteris richardii. The sequence goes on along the minus strand of CM035434.1, from coordinate 36,482,860 downwards.
CCAATTGAACTAAATGTTATATTCTATCTTTTTTAAAAAACCGTCTACTGGTGTTTTGTATGTTTAATTTCAGGATCTTGGGTGAGGCTTTATTAGTCCAACATGGGACTACACAAAGGGATGCATGCTGGGCTGACTGCCCCCCAAGGGGATTGTGTCGCCCAGTTGTAAAGACTGAAGATTTGAAAGATTGAAGACTGGTGTGAAGAGTATGGAGATCTGAAGACAAACTGCAGAATGGAAGATTTGCAGACTTGGAGCTTCTCAGAATTGAAAACTCAAGCTTGAACCAGTTCAGTTGTATGATCCTTTCCTCTTTGCTTTGTCGAGGACGACAAAGTCTAGGAGGGGGAGGAGTGTTACTCTAAGGGTTGCCCATAATTTTTCTCATGCTATGGCATCCTTTAGTCCTCATGAGAATACCTTCTTTTTGTAAATTAGGAGATGTCCATATGAACACTCTCCTAAACCCCTTTTTAATATTTCTTCATACTATAGGATAGTGTCTCTCACCTTTATGACCCTTCTAGAAAGATTCCCCACGTAGAAAACCCACGCATGCCCTTCTTGGAGATTGGGTTGTTACAAAATTGATCTTTAGAATATCCTAGAAGATTGGCAGTTAGAGAGAGAATCACCTTTTTTACTTTTCCAAATGAGCACATGGGGAATTATGCAAAGCCTATAAGTAGAGGCTCACTTCTTGTAAAGGAGGTCCCTTGGCCATGGCCTTGGCCTCCATTTTGGTAATGGAAGAAGGTGTCATTTGTTACTCTTTTGCCTCCTTGTGTGCAATGGCATTGGTCTTGGTGTATGGATTTGCATGTGTGTGTGCATGGTTGGGAGGATGTTCCCCTTTGCTCCTTGTGACGTTAGCCATTGTTGCCATTGCTCCATGAGCGTGGGTGAACCTCTCCTCTCATTCTTTGCCCCAACTTGGAGAAACTTCTCACTTCCATGTGAGGCGGCTAGGGTTTGTTGTTCCCCTTTTCTCAACATTCATTTTCTTGATCCTTCTATGATTCTGCGATCTCACTAGACACCTGAATGTTTGGTCTTTGCAGTCCTTGTCGGATCTGTTGTCAGGATCTTATCTCATGCGCACACAAAGGTTATGAAAACTGAAAACACCTAGAGAAATAGACACGCTAGGAGACAAGACATAACACAGTATTGGGTGCAATCTCCCCCCATGCACTCTGTTTCGACAGTCCACAGAGTGCATGTATTTATAGGAATTTTTTATTATGTCGAAAAGAGTGGTTACATGAGAGCGGCTTCAAAAAGCATGTGTGAAACTAAAAGTTGGTTACTTTTGTAGAATGCCTTTGCTTTCAATATAAAAAATTGCAGTCTACAATGACCCTCATTCTAACCACTACTTTTCTAACTATTTCTAACAACAAAACCTTCTATGCGGATTTATTTACAAACTAAATAAATTATAAGTCAGATTATGGATGTCCGCCCTTTCAAGCCTTTGACTCTCCTCACGAACCTTGAATTGCTATATCAAAAACACCAAAACACATTAATACATTAATAAATTAACACTCCAACAATTTCTTGTTCAACATATTCCATAATTCATAACATGCCCCTCAGTTGAAAAAGCAACTGACCTCAATTGATAAAATATAATAAACATGGATAGCCAATCACATGTTCCATAACTAAACGAAAATAAGCATGTTCCATGTAAAAACACATGCATGGAAATGTTCATGGAGACTTTAAATTATTAAGATTATCTATGAGGTGTTGACATAGTCTTTAAAATAACTCCATGGTGTTCATAGGGTCCATGAGTATGAAGAGAACAAAAACCTCTTGCTACAGACTTTCCTTGCTCTCAACCTCGATCTCTTGAACCTAATTCTCACGCATGCAAGTTATCTTGGATCCTCAATCTAGTGCTTCCCTCTCTGGATGTACCATGGGTAAATGTACCTTGGCTCGATGTACCATAACAGGATGTACCCTGTCTGGATGAACCCTGATGTACCCGGACATGATGTACCCTAAGACGTGCCGCATCGTGCCACCTCGCCCAAGCCTACTTGAAAGTAAGAAAGAGCTGCAAGTTATGTTAAATATAAGCGGAGAGAACTTGAGTGACAACACCAAGAGAGAGTGTAGTGGTAAAACACTTCCCTTGCGTGAGTGAGGTTGTGGGTTCAAATCCTCCCACCTTGGTGACTATAGAACTCCTTATTGCCACTCATACATTAAAATTGGTTTACGCATAGCCAACGGTCACCAAGGGAGCCTTGGGTGCCAAAGATGCCAAAGTAATGCCTTAGTTATGCCTTAATTATGCCTTAGTTATGCCTTAATTATGCCTTAGTTATGCCTTAGTTATGCCTTAAGTTATGCCTAAGTTCTATGCCTTAGTCGATGCCTTGGAGTAAATCGGAGTAAACATAGGTGTAAACGTAGGAGTAAACGTAGGTTTTGGTTCTCGAACTGGAACAAAAAAAGAAACCAAAAACTGAAACTGGAACAAGAACAGGAATCGGAAATAGAAACAAAAATAGAAATTGGAATCAAAATTGGAATCGGAATTGCAAACAGAGAACAATGAAACAGACCCCTCTGTATTGACGCACACAGAGCTCTGATACCACTGTTGTCAGGATCTTATCTCACGTGCACACAAAGGTTATGAATGCCAAAAACACATAGAGAAATAGACATGCTAGGAGATGAGACAACATGCAGTATTGGGTGCGATCTCTCCCCATGCACTTTGTTTCGACAGTCCACATAGTGCATGTATTTATAGGAATTTTTGATTATGTGGAAAAGAGTGGTTACATGAGACTGGATTTGAAAAGCATGCATGAAACTAAAAGTTGGTAACTTTTGTAGAAAGCCTTTGCTTTCAATATCAAAAATTGCAGTCTACAATGACCCTCATTCTAACCACTACTTTTCTAACTATTTCTAACAACAAAACCTTCTATGCGGATTTATTTACAAACTAAATAGATTATAAGTCAGATTATTGATGTCCACCCTTTCACGCCTTTCATGCGCCTCACGAACCTTCAACTGCTATATCAAAAACACAAAAACACATTAATACATTAATAAATTAACACTCCAACAAATCCTTGTTCAACATATTCCATATTTCATAACATGATCTTCTTCCCCCTTGGTAGGATTTTGGTTCTTCTTGGGCTCCCTCATGTCATCCCTTTTTTTGTCAACATACAAGAGTTGTTCTCTTGGGGCTGGGTACTTTGTTTGTACCATATTACTGCTTTAGTCTAGCACCCTTGTTTTCCACCACCTCATCCTTTTCTTCTGCTTCCCTTTGAACCCTGGTCCGTATTCCCAATGAGGAGGTCTCTCTTAGTTGCACTACATTGGCCATTGGTAACCATAGCAATGTGTTCCTAGTTGGAATAAGCTTGATTAAAATATAAAAAGCATTATTTATCGGATTCTAATTCATGATAGCTTGCTTCGGACAGTCCCTCGTGTAATGATCTCTTGACTCTGGAATATTGGGGTAAGGAGGTGCATTTTTCAAAAAGAGGGAGCGAGCTTGCACATGGCCATATATCTCCACATCTATAACACACTATGGGTCGTCGAGTCCTATTCGTGAATGTTGAGGCCTGATCATTCATGTTGTTTCGCACACCAAAGTTAGCAGGAGAAGAATAAAAATTAGGAGCTGTGGGAATATTACCAAGAATGAGCCCTGGTACTATTGTCATTGGCTCCATCATTAGAATCATGGCCAACACTGGTTCAACTAGTTGCCCCCAGTATGCAAATGCTTGCAGTTCAAGCATCCCCTTCATATAATAACAATTATGGGCTTCATGCCTCCACTTTAAGATAAAATGGCAGATTACCTTATTAGGCCATTTTGTTTGTGGGTGCCCTTGCTGATGGAAAATAGTACATTGAGACTTGCTTTCATTTCTCCGTCTCTAAGTTCTTTGATTTCCTTCTCGAGTTTTTCTATTATATCTTCTTTAGCATTTGTGATTGTTGTTGTCCAGTGATATCATTCCATGGCTTTGAATGTGACGTAGAATCATTAAAGTGAACTTGGGCCTATTGGATCCTAGTGGCCATGGTGACAAAATCTTTTATCGTGGCACTTGGTGCTAACAAGTCATAGAGCTTATGCCTTGTGCTCAGTGGAAGTTCCTTTTCTAGCCACTTCTTGATAAGAAAATCACCTAGGGCCACTGGTAGCTTTACTACTATTGCCTTGAAAGAAGTGATGCTAAATCACCTTGAGCCTTCTTTGGTTCTGCTACAGCCTGCTGCTTGCTTCTAGGTTTCTCGAGAATGATGATACTATGCTCTAGACTATGAGTTTTCATCATAGACAACTTCCACACATATGATGAACAAGTTACCAAGCCCTAAGTCCCACCAGGCATGCCAAAATTGCATAGCTCGATGTGCAATTGTATAGAGCCGATATTGTTTTTCTAGTTCTTCCGCTCTTGGCTAGGGAGGTAATGTGCTCATTACTAGACAAGCCATACCAGAATAGACTTGTCATGAGTGTTGTGTATATAGGTTTCAACATCGACACACTTACAAAAGAACTTGCACTAACAATAACTGATAAGACAAGTATAAAGAAGAAGTGAACTAAATGGAAGATATTATATTATTGTCAAATGGGTTACGAAACTCAGCCAAACCACTAAGGGATGCTTACAAATCTATTGAAAGACTTCTTGAAATAGAACATAATAGAGAAATACAGGTGTTTAAGCTTAACATGGATGTGATGTCATATATATATATATATATTTTCCCTAACCCTTGAGGCTCTTCAATTGCCTGAATCTTGCAGTTATAGACATCAAGGGAGGAGGAATCACCTAAAGGTCTTGGTAAATAGAAGAGGAAGCCAAGTGACTACCCCATGCCTCGTCGTCCAACAATCACCTATGACCCTAAACTTCTACAAGATCACCACCTTGTTAGTCCCAACCTCTTGTGGTTCCCTAGTGACACACTGGTATTCAATGCGAAGAATACTCAGAGCCTTAACTGCCATTGAGTCTAGATGTGACACGTGCCTTCTTCGGTCCAACATTGACACTAGGATCTTCAGTTGTTGCACTTCTTTATGAGTATTTTCCACTTCTTGAAATGCCCAGCTGCCAACTTTTGACTCTCTTAGCTAGCACTCATTAATGACCATCAGTGTGTGTTTTGTCCTCCACTTGCACACCATTGAAAGATTCTCTAAGCTCTCCTTGGAATCATAAATGGAACCATTACTCCTAATCTTCACCTTATCCATTGTGTGATGATATATGCTCTCTGCATATGTAGTCTATATATGTCTCTGTATCTCCTCATTTCTCTTTGGTTGTGGGAGGGTTCTTTATATACTACCAATCTCCCTTGATTGCCACAACACTTCTTTGATTCTCCTTTGTTATGATGCCTTGTTGTACCATGATTGCTGTGATTGGAAGTTCGAATTGTCCATTTTGCATGGGGGAATCATATACAAATCTTCGGTTTTCATGCCAAGAAATGCATTACAGATGGGGATGTAAGGTTAGTACTATGAAGGTCGATGGGAGTTAATGCGATGGACAATGCCAATACAGGGGAATAATTGTAACTAAACCATGTACTTATGATCAGAGAATGGCACTTGGGTGGACACCAGACCAGATGTACTACTTCTCCAAGAACCAAAAAGCCAAAATCACCATAGTGCATGTTATCATGTGCTCCCACCTGCTTAGCCATCGGATAGCCAGAAGCACCAAAGATGCTAAACACTAAACCCAAGGATACTGAATTAGAACCAGAGAATCCCATGGGAGTGTACACAGACCATGAAGAACCATTTTAGTTACTATAAGATAACACCTTTGAGCATATATGAGATGCAAAAAAAAGTGGAATAAAAAGACTTTTCGTATTTTATAAGACCGACACAAAAGCATAAAAGTTATAAATAAAGAATGAATGGCTCACATTATAGAACAAGGACATGTCCATAGTTGAAAATATAAACATTTAAAGCATGTGTGGCGCACTTGCATATATGGATATCAGCATAGGTGAAGATGAAAATGGCATCCAAAAAAGGTAAAGGGAAAGGGTATGGTATAGTTGTAGCATTCAATTTTTTGTAATTTACACCGATTTGGAGTTGTTTATTTTTCTTTGGAACTATTACTATGGGAAACCCATTGTGGATGCTCTATAGGACTATGAACCCTATGCATAGAAATCTATCAATCTCATCCTTTACTTGTTTTGCATAGTTCTCATTAATTTGATATCATTTTTGTACTATTGGCATTGTATTTGGTGTTGATACAAGCAACAATTCAACCCTTGCATATCTTTATAGTTTGATGCAAATACATCCTTGTATTCTTGCAAGAGTATCAACAAATATGATCCAAATTCACAAGGTAGGTCTACAAAAATTTTAGCCAATTGAGGATTCTCCAAGGTTACTAGGTTGTATGTTTCTAATTGATCTTTGATAGTATATACTTGATTGGAATTCCTCTTGATCTAGTCTATCCATTAGATTTCTTCTATTTCATCTTCTTGACCAATTTTTATTCAATTTACCATCATTGAACTAGAGTATTGGGCAATAATACTAGTCCTTATTAGTTTCTAGAACCTCTTTTACTTGTGAAGGTTCCACTACTTCTAGGATATCAACCCGAGGATATGTTTGCAAAGTATTCAATTGGATTGTGTACTTGTCTTGCATCTAAAAAGTAGGTTATATTCATCCTTGCATCCTATGGGTTCAATTACCACAAAGGTCGTGGCAAATATCAGAGCTTGTACGTGAATGAGGATATCTTTTATCATTGCAATTCGTCAACCTCCAAATTGATTAGCCATTCTAATTAAGTAGGGGGTTGGAGTGAGGATGGCCCACCCCATTTATTGATAGATTGGCAATGTTTCAATATTTAGTCTAGATCCTCCATCAATTAGTACATTATGTATTGCTCTATGCTTATACGACATGGTAATCAATCTTATTAAGTAATATACTAAGGATTCTTCTAGTGAATTTGGCTAATTTATTGCCACACATGCTTGATTTGGCTCCTTGTTTTGATGTTTTGATAAGTCACTCAGTAGCTTCTACCTAAATGTTGGAACTAAGGGCTAGCAAGTCCCCAAATCGAATTTGGATGGTGGCCTTTTTCAATAGTCACCAATATGGCTCTTTTCCTATTTTTGTTATCTTTTGGCATGTTATTTTGGTTGGGCCTTATCCACTTCTCTACTATGATCATGCTTCCATGGTAGGAAATTTTGCTGAGAACACAAGGATTGGTCCTTGGAAATGTGGGGGTTCATGGTCGACTTGGATTGCTTGCATAAACACTTTTTCATGATCTTGCAGATTGAGATCAAAGCTCATGGTTTGAGATTGTAGAGCTTGATTAGACTGAGTAGTGAATGTCACAAAAGGCTCAATATAAGTAAGTTGTGCCATATTATCCATGAGTACCTTGAACTTTGCTTCTCATTTCCTTCAATTATATTCTTGGGCTTATGCACATTCTGCTCAAACATGGCCAGATGATTAGCAAAATCAACACTAGGGGGCCTCGTCTGAATTTTTTACCTCATCCTCGATTATGATATTGTTTTCCTCCTCATCCATACCTAGTATCTCCTTGAGTGTCTTGTTGATCATGCTCATATCCTTCTTGATTGAAATTCAGCCTCTCAAAATTGCTAGAAGAGTCTTGCATCCTACTATTACCCTAGTCTTCTATTATCACCCTTGCTTGTGGTGTTGCATACTATACTATTGGCCCCATGTCACCAATTGTATTTGTGTTTTGGCATATTAGATACAATCCTCAATGTTGTGGTCATGCATATTATAGATGGCACAATACATATTATTCATACCATAGTTAGTGGTGATGTGACCTAGGTTTTTGCATCTAATGCAATACAGTTGTTTTAGAGGGTTATTCACCTGCATTCCTAAGACATCCATTGGTTTGTCCATAGTATTAGCTAGGGTTTAGGGTTCTTTGCTCAACCAATATGCTACATTCTATTCAACTATGTGGGTCGTCATTACTAACTTGTCGAGTGAGGTTTTCCTAGTGGTAAATACCCAAAGCTTGTTTTTAATGATTGGGTTGAGACCATTGATAAACCACCGTTATACTATATGCTTTGGAGGTTGACTATCGATTGAAATTTGGCGAAGTGTGCTCTTGAATACAGTACCATGTTCTTCATTATATTATTTAGGAGTTGGCCTCAAAGCATGCAAGTTAGACTATAATCGTCCAGTGGTCTTGAACCTTCTAAATATTTTCAAAAAATCCATTCTTGTATCCTTGTATGAAGTAATATGATTTTCATCAAATTCGGTTAATCATTTTACCACTTAAACTGATTGAATAACTTCAAATACTTGACATTTGTTTCTCTAATTATCACTCTCATCTAATAAGACATTTTGTGTTTTGAACAAGTAGATGTATATATTAGGGCCATCCTTGAAGTCATCAATAAATCTATTGAAGGAGATACTGCTAATGTGCCTTTCTATATTGAAGAAATCATAGTTGCCAAATAGATGATCATGTAATCCCTCTTCTTGATGTGATCCTCCTACTTGCTTCTCTTTCTCTCCCTCTAGATTACCATTATCCACAATGAATTTCTCAACCCAAGGCTGGGGTCCATAAGGCTCTTGACTATCTAGAAGTGGTAGGGCTAAGTCCCACAAATATATTGATGTTCCTTCGTACTATCTAGTAAGCTCATCTTCTTATGTCCCTCCACTATGTTCTTCAAAACTTCAATGAACCCAATTCCCTCTTTGAGTCTTTTCTAGTGAACTTCCCAATGATAGATCTAGCTTGTTTGAAAGCCTTGATGCTCGCACACTATCTTCTTCCATCACTAGAGATTAGTCTGCAATCTTGCTTGCTCTATTAAGTAAATATTTGCTCATGCTACTTGTCCTTCACTCTTGGTACCCACTAATATTTCCTGTTCATGTTTAGAACTTGAATAGTGCTTCCCCAGTTGCAATATGGGCATTGCTTTTTTCCATTTGCTCCTTGCACCTTAGCATCTCCTTTCTAAGTGAATTTATATCCCTCCTCTCACTTGGCACCCCATCCCATTGTGGTCACCACTATTGGCTAGGATTTTCCTTATCCATTTTTTATCCCCACCTAAGGGTTCTAAAATGAGGAACTACAACATAGAAGCACTATGTTATTATTTATGTTCCTAGTATGCAAGGCTCATAACAGAGGCTAGTGACTTTGCTTTCCCATATTGGCACATGTTTCTTATCCTCTCTCATATCCATCTGGCAAGTTTTTTTACTATCTTCCACAAGGACTAGAACCTATGAAGGAAGAGCAAGAGTTCTTATCCTCTATTTGGAGGAGCTATGGATCAAAGGAGATTTTTGGGTAGAGAATAAAAGAGGATATTTTGGAGAAGTTATGGAAATGGAAGGAGACTTGCAAAAGCATGAGGAACATAAAGTCATTCAAAGTGGAATGCTCTGTTAAATCATCAACTGTGGTGAAAATCATGATTGGTGGGAAGCAAGAAGATCTTCTAAGGGGAAAAGACTAAGAAATCTATGTGGATCAAAGGAAGGAATCTAAGAGAAAAGGATGGATTTTTCAAAGCATCAAGGGGAACATGCAAAGAAAGTATGAGGGTCAATAGGATGCAAGCGAGTGAATTATCTCTTTTGATTTATGACATGAGAATCATGAATAATCACGATAATAGAGCTTTTCTTTCTGCATGTAGATGCTTTAATTAATGCATTGAAAGAGCATCTTAAAATATGCATTGAAAATGCATACATGAGAAAAGCAGAAAACATGCAAAATGGATTTTTCTTTCATCATTTTAAGGTGTCAAAGATCACTCAAATGATTTGCTTTTGTATATTTTTGTTCAATGGAGTTTTTACAATAGGCACATAGCAAGAGTTTGAAGAAATTATCTTCTTGATTTATGGAAAAGAGTAAAAATGAAATCAATCATGAGGATAGACATTAATCATGAGGCAAAGTATGTTTTTAGTTTTAGACTTATTCCAAGAAGGCTTAGAGTAACTTTGAAGTAAGCCCAAAAGAGATAGCAACCATTTACATTCAAGTTGCAGGGAATTCACTATAGGATTGAAATTAGAACACTTCAATAAAGTATAAAATACTCCTTAAGGACAAATAGGAGTAAAGAAAGAGGGATAAGACAAGTCTAGTAGTTTTCAAGTATTCCTCAAACCATGGGTAGTGGTACATATCTTCTAATTTCTATAACCAAAGATTTATTAATCTTGCAAAGATATTCTCTAAATTTTTGATCTAGAAAGCACTAGTGGATGCTTAAACTTGAGTGGAGAGGGGAGATATCTAGAAAATAATTGGGGAGAATTATTGATTTTTTAGATTGAGGAAAACATCTCTAGGTAAAGTCTAAGTATTTATCCTTATTTCATGCTCGTTAGGAATTGATCAAACTTTAATACAAAGTTATCTAGATGATTGTGAAGGCTTGGATCAAAATTTTAGTAATTAACTCATGAGATGAAAAGAAAATTCACTGTTAAATCAAGAATCCCAAGTAGATTTGAATTTTGGGAAGTGAGGGAAAACCTCTTTTCCACATTCTACCAAGACTCTAAATCCGGGACTAGAAACAATATTTTTCTAGTCTGGAATTAGGTTCGTGGATGTTGGTAAGAAGTGGAACATAGTAGAAACATCCAACTTGTATGTTTTGGTCAACCACAATTTAACTTCATTTCTCCAAACCAAGTTCAAGTGAATTTTGAGAGCGAGAATCCTCAAAGTTTTGAAAAAGGTAAAGAATACATCCCTCTTTTTATATCCATGCACCCCTGAACATAACAAGATAATTAATTGGGTAGGGATGTTTCATCTACCATTATAATTATTTCCATGTAGATCACGTGCAAAAGATATATGGTGCTTAGAAAGATTTGGGTAGGGATTATATCACACACGAATTCTCCTCTTTTAAGATGCAATCTAGGATAGGATCCACTTTTGATAAAATAGGAGAATCAAAGAGGTAACATTCATGCTTCTCAATGGACTATGGGCTAGATGGAAATGATATTATGTAGTTACACATTGAAGCATATTCTCAATGAAGAAGATGTTCTTGAAGGGGGGGATGTTATAAAGTAGTTTGGATAAGGTTCAAGATAATAATAACATTATCATCTTCTAAATCATTAGACAAGATGATCACTTATACGAGCGGCTAAGTCTCAAGGACGGGAAGGAGAAGTGTTGGGCTCAACCCCCATGGAGAGCATGTGGAACATATTTTTCCTAATGAATCTCTAAAGCCGTCTAAAAGCATTCACTCTACACTGTCCTTTTTGAAACATACTTCAAGAGTAATACATTATGGTAGAAAGTGATGAAAAAGTTTCCCTTTAGTTTAGACACATACAAAACATTAGAGAGTTTTCTTTCAATACCAATGAAAATAAGAACAGAGAAGGTTCCAATCCCTTTCGTTGGACATTTGGAGTCATTTCAAATCACTATATTGATGTTTCATATAGAAGCATGAAGGAACTATAGAAATCCTTCTTGCTGTTTGTGGCAAGACACTCCACTATCTAATATCCAAGGTTCATCCACACAAGCTTGGGCAAATGTACATAACTCCTCAATGGAAACTTGTAGTTCAAGTTTTTGTTTCTTGTAGATTCATTAATCTTCCATGTGGATTTTAAAGTTACCATTTCTTGCATTAGATTGTTTTGTCTTGCACTCTTTGATGGCATGACCCTTCTTTTCATAAACATTAACATGTTTCAATGAACTTTTTCTTTTTTGGCTTCTTCTTCATTTGAACTTTGCAAATTCTTTCGGCTTACCTCTTCTCTCAAAAAAATTGTGAAAAATTTTTCAAAGGTAAGCAAGGAGGGTCTAAATTGAGTGTTAAGGGTTGTTGCTCAAAGAAGTTGAAGAAGCTTGGAAAGGTGAGAACTTGAGTTGCAAAGTGATGAAGGTGGTCCAACAAATCAACATAGGAATTTCCCTAGTTCTTTGGATATGTCAAAAAGACTTTGTGGGCTTGTAATTAGTGTAATAATACTCAATATGTACTTTGGAACATCAATGAGAATCAATTGGTACAAAATGGATAGAGTTGGACTTTGACTAGCTCACAAAACCTTCTATTTTGGAATGGATGCTTCCACTTCAAACACTCAGAGCAAAGAGAAAAGTTGCAATTGGAAACATTCATTTCAAGTAATTTCATAAATAGGGTTGGCTTGCCATAATGCATAAAAGCCCTAATTTATATCAACCAACGAAAGAGAATTTTGCTTAGCACTGTTTGGGTCTACCCTTGACTTTTCAAGGCTATGCAAAATATGACCTTGAGACATTAAACTAGATATTTATCTAAATTTACTAAAATAAATGACTTGAAAATTTATAAATATAAACTAGAATGTATTACCTTTTGCAATGAGTGCTCATTCACTCAATTTGGACCTCTATAGAGAGAGAGAAGCAAGCTCTACACGATGAATGATTTTGAGAAAGAAGGAGCAAAGAATAGTGAAGAAGAACCAAGATGATCACCCATGTATATGTATTGCTTCAACTCTCCTCAACTTGTATTGAACAATGTTGTCAGTCAATGTATAGAATCTTGGGTAACTTCCATGACTCAATTAATTTGAATATGAATTCGAACCTTTGCGGGATTGTTTGTTGAAAAGTAGAATGTTACTTTCCTATAATTTGAGAAGAATGCTAACCAACTTTGAAGATAATTTTTGACTCGCATTGATTGGGTAATCTTACCAACCAAAGAACTCATGGATATTAGATTTTTCTTTGACCATTACAAAAAAAGTAAATATCTTGGAAATTACAAGTGACCATATGTGATCAAACACTCAATACTCTAAATGATTGAACATAAGTGCTTCACAAGAAATGTATTCATTGCAACATCTATATGATGTTTTCGAAATAGGGTAAAATCACCTCACGCATAGTGAAAGATTGGTGATCTCATAGCTCCCCCTCAAGCTAAAGTATCCTTGAGTATTCATTCTATGATAGATTGAATGTCTATCATAGATTGGCATCTACATAGCTTTATCCCATCAAGTGCCTTTGTCACCATGTCTGTTATTGGCTTCTCAGTAGCAACATATGAAATCTCAATTTCCTTTGCCATAAGCTTCTCTCTTAAAAAGTGGTAATGGACCTCTATGTGCTTTCTCCTTGCATGCAAAATTGGATTTGTAGCTAGATGCATGGAACTTACATTATCTCAAAGTATGTGAGGATTGGAAATTACAAGTCCCAAATCTGAGTACAACTCCTTGAGCCATATAACTTCTTAAGTTGCAATAGTTAGACCTCTATATTGTGCTTCAGTTGAAGATAAGGCTGTTGAAGAAGCACTCACGAATTTGGCATCCAGACAAAAAAAAGGGGAAGGAGAAAAGACAAAGAGAAGCAGAATTAAAGAAGCACGACCGATCTGTACAATCTACAGAATCAGAAAAACTGAATCAAGAATTGTAAATATGAGAACAGGACGTGTAACAGAGTAGTGAACAGGGGAGTGCGCATAACGCACATAAAGAAGGATCGTGGAGCATACCGAAAGTGAAAGGCACGGAAGAGCATGGAAGACTGAAGACTATATATATATCAATCAAGAATCAAGCAAAAGGGAGAGATGAAATATAGCAGATGCGCAGAGATGCAGAGATATAGATATACAGATAGAGAGAGAGAGATAGAAGACACCAGAGATTGCGTATGTAGTATAGAAGACGCCATAGATCGCGTATGTAAAGATGAATAATAGAAACCTGAAATGTCAGTTATTCATCTGAGAGAGATGGTAATAAGAAACTACTCAGTGAAGGAGAGTTTCTATAGCTTGAGCAAGAAGAGGCCAAGCTTGTTTGTACACATCTTCTCTAATAGAAAACACATGTTCATGTGGAAGCTCTGCGCGCATACTTCGTATGAGCAGAACTTTGAATATTCTATGTTACGGTTAAAGTTAGTTAACAGTTACAGTTTCACCGTATAGGTACTTTCGGTCACTTACGGTTTACTCAATAAACGTGTTTTTCGAGAAGAACCACGATGTATATCTCGCAGAATAATATAGAGTTTTGTATGAGACATAGCTTATCTAGTAGCTTGAAGTCTCTACTTTATACGGATCAAAGTTTCCAGTGAAATGGATATGTACACACAGTACAAAGTCGGACCGAAACTAGCACTTTGAGCTGATGAAGCTTTTTCTCTAAACTTCAGGAAGAGTTCTGTCAGTAAGGGAAGTTCACGCATCACTTCCTTATTTCACGTATAAACATTTGAAGCAATTACGAATAGATTTGAAGATCATTCCGGTAAGATTCCGGTAAATTTCGGTGACAGTCCAGTGACAATCCGGTGAAGTTCCGGTGGAAGTCCAAGAGAATTCAAAGCACAGTCTAATAGAGTTTGAGTGGGAGAAGCCTTGTTAAGCTACTGTTGATTATAGAGGTGTTCTAACATCACTGTGGTTTAACACTAATTCGGTGGCGCAGCAAATTTCCGTAGGCTTGATAAGGTTCGAGTCTTTGCTGCGGCAGACGGGTGGTCCCAAAAGCTTACTACTATCAGAGGTGTCAAAGCGGTACTACCGAAGACGTCGACCACCCCAATAAGTGGTATCAGAGCCAGTTAATCACCACAACAAGTGATATCAGAGCCGTGAAATCTAACAAGAGGTGTTAGAGCAAAGAAAGAAAACAAGAAGATCATGGCAGAACATGTTTCTATTGACAAGCAAGACAGAGATAATTATCCCGCATGGGTAATGCCCATGGAAGCCTTACTTATGAGTAAGGACTTAATGATGTATATGATCGGAGAAGAAAAGAAGCCGACCTTTGAAGTCAACAGACAACCAAAGGAAGAAGAATTGGAAGCCTTGAAGCTGTGGCAGAAGAAAGATGCAACGGCAAGAGCATACATTTATAGTACTGTTACAGATTATCTACTACCGCATATTAGAGGCCTAGAAACAGCGGAGGACATATGGAGTGCGTTGGAGGACCATTTCCAAAATACTAGGAAAGCGAGGAAGGCTAGCTTATGGTCCGAATTCACAACGTTCAAAAAGAAGTCGAATCAAAGCATTAGTGACTATGTTACTAAAATGAAGGATCTAGCAGACAATCTTGGATCCATAAATGAAGATATCGAAGGCCACAGATTGATAGCGCAAGTGCTCACAGGTTTGAGAGGAGATGAAAGGTGGAAACCTTTCGTACTTTCAATTGAACTCTATCTAAATCATTTTGTTCCAGATTTAAATCAGTTGCTAGGATTGATGCTCACATATGAGCAAGACCTGAAAGGAGATGGAGATAAAGGACAAAGCTCTGCAATGTACATGAAGAACAAAAAGAAAGGAGATAAAGGTAAGTCAAAAGATGAAGAAGAGTCGAGTTCTCAGGTTTATTATGCTAGAGGCAAAGGCACCGGCAGAGGAAGAGCAAGAGGCTTTGGAAGAGGAAGAAGTAGTCAGAATATCAACAAGAAAGCTTGCTGGATTTTGTGGACTAAGTAATCATCTGGCTTATGACTGTTGGCATAATCAACAAGGCTCAAATCAAAATCAGAACAGTAATAGCAGAGGTAGAATCAAAAGATATCAAAGAGGTAGACAAAACCAAAGAGGAGGCTATGGCAGAGGTGGAAGAAGAAGTTGGGGACAAAATCAATCCTACAACACCACCTACAACAACTACGCAAATGACACGCAGAATGAAAGTCATACATCGTTGATGATGAACTCTATCAGCACATCAGAAAATGAAGACCTAAAGGTATTTTACATTGACTCCGGATGTTCTAATCATTTGTCAGGAAATATAGAATTGATGTCAGAACTGGAAAAAGGTAGTTCGTGTCACACTGTTCAAACAGGTGACAATACAAGACATAGTGTTCATTCAATTGGAAAAGTGAAATGTAAGAGTGGAGTAGATTTGCTAACCAATGTTTTATATGTTCCGACAATACCTAAAAAATTGATTAGCGTGGGACAGATAGTTGAGAAAGGTTTTCAGGTCAGATTTACAAATGAAGGCGTATTTGTAGAAGATCCCGAGAACGGATACAATCAGATCGTCTCTTGTAAGAAAGAAGGCAGACTCTTTACTTTAAGAGCACAAGGGAACATTGGCCAAGCGTTGCTCACACATGGTGAAAAAGTAATTACAGAACTTGATCTCTAGCATAAGAGATTAGGTCATTTTAATGAAAACGGAATTAAAGCTATGATTGCAAATCAGTCTGTACTGGGTTTACCGAACATACAAAACCAACATATGATTCATAAGTGCGAAGCTTGCCAGATGGGAAAAGCCCACAGATTACCTTTCCAGAAGAAAGGATTCAAACATGATGGAGTACTTGAACTCATACATACAGATGTATGGGGTCCAACAAAAGAAGGATCAATCAGCGGCTCAAGGTACTATGTTTTATTCATTGATGATGCTACAAGATGGATAACGTTATATGTCTTAAAAGAAAAATCAGAAGTATTTGAAGCCTTCAAGTATTTTCATGCATACGCTGAAAGACTCACAGGACGAAAGATTAAGAGACTGAGGTCTGATGGAGGGGGAGAATACTTCTCCCGAGAGTTCAATGATTATCTTTGGAATGCAGGTATCAAAAGAGAAATAACTTGCAGGTACACACCGCAACAAAATGGAGTAGTAGAAAGAAGGAACCGAACTCTAGTTGAGTTTGCACAAGCCATGTTAAACGAGAAGGGTTGTCCAAATTATCTTTGGGCTGAAGCCGTAAACACAGCGACATACTTGGTAAACAGATTACCACGTACAACTTTAGATGGAATGACCCCTTATGAAGCTTGGTGGGGAAAGAAGCCAACACTTGATCACTGCAAAGTGTTTGGAGCAGTCGCTTATGCTTATGTACCGTCTCAACTCAGACATAAGCTTGAACCGAAAGCAGAAAAATATGTGTTCGTCAGATACGATGAAAGACAGATGGGTTACAGGTTATGGAGCCCTCTAACTAAGCAGTTTATTGTTTCAAGAGATGTTACGTTTGATGAACAGAAAAGCTGGTATACAGATCATAGTCATACAACTGAAGAATTTGAAGAAGAGGTAAGAAGAAAAGAAAAAGGAAAATCAATTGTGTAGGTGAATTGAGATGAAGATCATATGCAGGCAAGTATGTCCAGGATCGGATCAGGTATGAGAAACGAAGATGAAGAAGTGTATTCAGACACTTATGAAGAATGTGAACCAAGAAGGTCAAGTAGGATTAGAAGACAACCGGAAAGGTACTCGTATGATACTTCATACATAACTCTGAAAGACTATGCATATATGGTCAAAGATGATGAAGAACCTCAGAGCTATGCTGAAGCTAAAGGAAAGAAACAATGGGAAGAAGCAATGGAAGAAGAATTCACTTCACTAGAGGAGAACAAGACATGGGAGCTTGTTCCTAAACCAAATGGTAAGAAAGTAATTGGAAGTAAATGGGCTTACAAATTAAAGAAGCTTGCAGATGGAAGGATAGTCATATATAAGGCTAGACCGGTAGTCAAAGGCAATGCTCAGACGCATGGCATAGATTACGATGAGACATTTAGTCCGGTGGCAAAAATGTCAACCATAAGGACAGTAATTGCTATAGCAGCATCAAAAGGATGGAAACTAAGTCAGCTAGACATCAAGAATGCATTTCTGAACGGATATATATCAGATGAAGTTTACATGGAGTAGCCTGAAGGGTTTGTAAGCTCCAGATACCCAAAATTTGTGTGCAGGTTAAGAAAAGCACTTTATGGAATGAAGCAAGCTCCAAGACGGAAGAGCGTGGGAGAATGAAGACTATATATATATCAATCAAGAATCAAGCAAAAGGGAGAGATGAAATATAGCAGATGCGTAGAGATGCAGAGATACAGATATACAGATATAGAGAGAGAGATAGAAGACGCCAGAGATTGCGTATGTAGTATAGAAGACGCCATAGATCGCGTATGTAAAGATGAATAACAGAAACCTGAAATGTCTGGTATTCATATGAGAGAGATGGTAATAAGAAACTACTCAGTGTAGGAGAGTTTCTATAGCTTGAGCAAGAAGAGGCCAAGCTTGTTTGTACACATCTTCTCTAATAGAAAACACATGTTCATGTGGAAGCTCTGCGCGCATACTTCGTATAAGTAGAAGTTTGAATATTCTATGTTACGGTTAAAGTTAGTTAACAGTTACAGTTTCACCGTATATGTACTTTCGGTCACTTACGGTTTACTCAATAAACGTGTTTTTCGGGAAGAACCACGATGTATATCTCGCAGAATAATATAGAGTTTTGTATGAGACATAGCTTATCTAGTAGCTTGAAGTCTCTACTTTATACGGATCAAAGTTTCCGGTGAAATGGATATGTACACACAGTACAAAGTCGGACCGAAAATAGCACTTTGAACTGATGAAGCTTTTTCTCTAAACTTCAGGAAGAGTTCTGTCAGTAAGGGAAGTTCACGCATCACTTCCTTATTTCATGTATAAACATTTGAAGCAATTACGAATAGATTTGAAGATCATTCTGATAAGATTCCGGTAAATTTCGGTGACAGTCTAGTGACAGTCCGGTGAAGTTCCGGTGGAAGTCCAAGAGAATTCAAAGCATAGTCTAATAGAGTTTGAGTGGGAGAAGCCTTGTTAAGCTACTGTTGATTATAGAGGTGTTCTAACATCACTGTAGTTTAACACTAATTCGGTGGCGCAGCGAATTTCCGTAGGCTTGATAAGGTTCGAGTCTTTGCTGCGGCAGACGGGTGGTACCAGAAGCTTACTACTATCAGAGGTATAAAAGCGGTACTACCGAAGACGTCGACCACCCCAACAAAGGCAACTACTATTTGCTTCTTGGAACTCCAAGAAACCAATATAGAAATTGCAAATGCTAAGTATCCAGATGTGCTTCTAGCATCCTTTGCTCCTCTCCAATCGCCATCTAAATACATATTGATATCCAATTCTAAAGGAAGGATAGAAGATACCTTCATTAAGTGTTCCTTTGAGGTACTTGAGTACTCTCTTTGCAACATCCATGTGTGATCTTCTAGGTGAGTGTATGAATTGGCTAAGCACTCCCACACTATAGGATATATTTGGTCTTGTGTGAGTAGCATATATCAAGCTAGCAACTAAACGATCAATATGCTCGCTCACCTTCATACACACTTAGCTTGTGATTCATTTCCAAGGGTGTAGCTGCAAGCTTGGTGTTATCCATTCTGAACTTGTGAAGTGGTTCTTGAATGCATCTTCTCTGAGTTAGATACATCCCTTCATCTGTATAAATCACTTGCATACCTAGGAAATATATGAGCTCACCTATGTCAATGATTTTGAACACCTCTTGCATATGTCTTCTGATCCTTTGAATGCCATTAAATTCATCACCTATTACAATTATGTCATGTACATATATACATAGATAGATAGCCTCATTGTGATCTCTTTTGATGAAAAATGAAGGACCTCAGGTTCTAGATCTAGACCCTTGATCTTGAAGGTACGTAACCAACATGTAAGTCAAAGCTCTAGGAGCTTGTTTCAATCAATAAAATGCTTTCTTAAGTCTGCAAATATAAGATGTATGATTGGGGTTTTCAAAAGTAGGAGGTTGTGACATGTATACCTCTTCACTTATCCAACCATTTAGTCATCTTTGCAACTGGTAAGAATGTTTCCTCATAGTCTATACCATGAGTTTACGAAGATCCTTTGGTAACTAATCTAGCTTTGTACAGAAAAATTGATCCATTTAAGCCCCGTTTAAGTTTATATACCCATATGCAACAATTACCTTCTGATTGGATGACTTTGCAACCAATTCCCAAGTGTCCATCTCCTTCAAGGCATCTATTTCTTCTTTCATAGCCTTTTCAGGGTTTCCCTTTGCCTCTTCATAGGTTGAGTGCTCCTATGAAATTAAGTCTTTTTCCAATTAGATTGAATGCTTTGTAACAAATGTGGAATCATATCCATACCGTTGTCGGGATGAAATCCCGCAGGGAGTGTGCATTGTTTTTCTTCAAAAGTTCATTGTTTTTGAGTTTTCGTGTGATGTTTTTGATCGAGAGAGTGGTATATTTTGTACATATTTTGGCCGAATTAATTGATTGTACGATGCGAAAACATGTTTCAGATGTATGTTGGACCCATGTGTATAAACGACTGACATTAGACCCATAAAAAGCTTAGGTTTGACCCTTGAAACTGACTGAAAACACGAGTTTACCCCATGAAAAATGAACTTGAACCCTCGGAAACCCTTGGACTTTAGGCCGAAATTGTAAATAAATCCATGAATTGGCAAGTTTGAGATAATTGTGAGCAAAACCCTAATTTTCCCGACTAAAAAACCCTAGGTCGGACCCTTGAAATTGATAGTTATCCTAGGTGAAACCTTTGAAAATAATTAATTTTGTATATACAGTGTGAAACCAAAACTAAAAATAAAAAAGGACAAAAATAAAAAATGGAATTAAGAGATGGGATTTTCCAAGAATAGTAACTGAACATGCATGGTCGTCTGAAAATGGAAAGTTTGTAAGGAGGTTAGAAGTTTCTAGAAGAAAATCCAAGGGGAGGAGTGGCCTATAAATAGGGACGCAACCTTCATTTGTTCTCCCTGTGGGTTTGTTCTGTTCTTCTTCTGGGTTTGTTCTGTTCTTCTTCTCCACGTAAACTTCTACCCCTCTCTCTTTTTCATTCATTTTGCATTCATGGTTATTTTATGTTCATACTATGGTTGAGAGAGAGAGTCAGAGAGAGAGAGTCAGAGAGAGAGTCAGAGAGAGAGAGTCAGAGAGAGAGAGTCATTCGTGATGAGGCGCTGTTGGCTGTTGGCACATGAGAGAGAGAGAGAGTATTTGGAGGCGGCGCTGTGTTAACACTTAGAGAGAGAAACTCGTACAGGTGTTGCGTTGCAGAGATTTAGTCATCGGTGCTGATGGCGAAGAGTGGAGCCATGAGAGAAACAGTCGGTGCGCTGCCGGGTTGGCAAATGGGCAGAGAGAGATTGATTGGCGATGATACACATGAAACGTAGGAGAGAGAGATAGGCGGCCCAGGAGATCTCGGGTCAAAGAGAGAGAATCACTCCCGTCAATTGGATACAAAGCACTCTTGCACTGTGAGAGATAGACATCGTGAGCCACCTGGTTATGACGAAGCATACAACAGAGAGAGCTCTGGTGGCCACACCGAGAGAGAGCGGCAGATGAGGGGCTGCTGTCGGAGATATTGGTGTGTGGCTGGCGGAGAACACGCAGAAAGAGAGAAAGGCCTTCGTGTGAGTGAGCTGACGACTGCTGAGGGATATCCATCCAGAGAGCCTTGCTGTGACAGAGATTCGTGGCAGCAATCAAAAGACAGAGAGATGGACGTGCGCGTGGAAGAATCTGAGAGAGAGAGAGAGTATCTCTCCCCCCTCCCACGGCGGCAGAAAAGCGCACGCGTGCAAGAGAGAGAGAGAGAGAGAGAGAGAGAGTCGGTCAGAAAAATTGAGAGAGAGAGAGAGAACGCAACGCTGTAGGATACGAGAGAGAGAGATATTACGTGGAGAGAGAAGGGGAGTCGGCCGAAGGAGAGAGAAAGGATGAAAAGCCGAAGGACAATGGCGATAAGATATGCGCGCATCTGTTACAGTGGTCATATAAATGCCAAGTTTAAGAATTAAAGCGATTGGCTTTAGATTTGAATGTTTGTTTAAGCTCCTCTATGTTCGCATGACAAAAGGATGGTTGGAGGTTTCTATCTGATTGAAGATGGATTCACCCATCCATCAAAACTAATGGAAACTTCTTGGAATGTTTTGACGAAGGTGATAGCACACATTCTTTCACCTACTCGATTGAAGGCTTAATACTCAAAACATTTGAAGATTGTCTCGATGAACTAAGGAAAAATATGCATGGTAGCCAATTTATTGTTCACACACATAAATTATAAAGCATAACGAAGTCATTGAAATCATATTAACCATCTTTGCATTACCAAACAAACACCCTAAAAATTACATTAGATAAGAAGTATTTGCATGTTTTCCGGCAAGAAGTGTGATCATGATATAATGGTCGAATGGAAATAATGAAGCATAGAGGATTTTCACACAAACAAATCAAATGTGAAATGAAGAAAAAGGGGATTAAAATGATTAGTTCTTTTGTTTCTTTTATGCGATTAGTTTGACACTAATGATAGAACTTAAGTTTCTTTCACGAAAATTTTCTTATGTACTAATGATTGTTTATATGACCCCACCCTGTGGGTTTCTTCAGTGGAACGCTTCTCCAGGTTTATGTGGATGCTGATTATATGAAGTGAAGAGAAAGTGATTGAAGACTGAAGATAAAGACCTCATCCAGTGGGTTTCTTCTGTGGAACGCTTCTCCAGGTTTATGCGATTTCTGATTATCTGAAGTAAAAAGAAAGAAGGCCATTGCTGAGGATACCTGAAATAAAGAGCAGATCGAAGACCTGAAGAAAAGCTTGGACTGCAAGACCGAAGCTGAATCCCGTAGGCGATTTCTCGCACTGTAGCGAGGGATCTAGAGTTTACACTAGCCGGCCCGCATTGTAGCGGCGGCTTTCATATTGTATCATCGCACCGCACTGTAGCGGTTTTAGTGTACAATTGGCCCGCATTGTAGCGGCCTGTTTGCATCATTCATTTTATTGGAGGCTTCAGTTCCATTTTCGATTGTATCTTCGAGCTTGATCTCCATCACGTGTTTCATTGCGGTATCGGATCGTCTCTTTCCGACGCCCACGGTCCCACGTCTCGACACTTTCAGGAGGGGCAAGGGCCCCTACGAGGACCGCGCATGCTCCGGAGAGCACAGGCGAGGCGCCCAGCGCGCAGACGCCGCTCGCAGGACAGCGGGAACGGCGCACCAGAGCGGGGCCTGATCCAACCCCACGCGTTGTCGCGGAGTTCTTAGAAAGAAGGATAAATAGTAAGGTGAAAGGCTGCTTTGGAGTCCTGAAAGAACACTCTAAAACAGATTTGCATTAAACTGCTGAACTCCTTTCGTGCTTGAAATGGATTCCTGCAGATAAAGCATATCACGAATAGCAGCTATGTCAAAGATTCCAAAGAACCTCTTCCCTCGTTTTCAGCTATCATCCGAGAATGAGTGTCCAACTCTGTAAGAGCCCTGCCGTCCTTTTTCCTCTTAGTACTCCCCGTTCCCTTCTAGGATAGCCTTTGATGAAGATTCCTTGCTATCTGCAACATAACTAGAAACTTCCGTTTTCAGCCTTCCAAGTTTCCCTTGAAGCCTGTAGTCCTCTTATGGTTTCTACATGAATCAACGAAGGTCCTTCCAGTAAGATAACAGGTTCATCATCGTCTTTAGCTTCCACAGCAGCGAGTCGACCTCTTTTGCCGTGTTTTTCTTCTCTCACCCGAGCTGCAACAACATTCGGTCGCTTTTCTTCTTCCTATTCAATGGGCTTTACAACAGCATCTTTTTCCTTGAGAGCCCCCCGAGCTGCGTTGTCTCCCCTTCCAGTCCCTCCATCTCTACCGTTGTCAGAAGCCCGTATCAACCTTCTTCTCTCTTTTTCCGTGCATCACCAACGGTGGGGAAAAAAAATCGGTTCTGAAATCTGCCGCCTTCTGAGCTTCCTTCACAGTGAAGTTCGGGTTCTCCCCTGCGATCGAACTGTCCTCCTTTTTTTCGAGTGCCTGTCCATCCATTCCTTAGAAGTTCTTCGAGCCTTTTTTCTCTTTTAGAATAAAATCCCCTTGATCTCTGTCAGAAGCTACCTTCCTTTGAGATGCGCGCACCCTCCTCCACCTGTAGCACGAAAACCCATACATTCCAGAAAAAACTTGCTGCCGCCGTTCTCACTATTTTCCTTATTCCCCCCCCACCCGTATGTATGTCTATATGCAGGTATTTGTATATAGTTTTACATATACATTTATATAAATTTTTACACGCAATCGCAAATATGGTTGCATAATAAATACTCTCAAATCATGCACATACATTTGCATTATATGATGTTCAAAAACACATGAGAAACATGCACACCATGCACCACCACATAACACATACAAGTTTTTGTTTTGAATGCACATGCATTGTTTCACATGCTCGCATGGACGCGAATATACGGACTAGCAATATGAGAATTCCCATTCACCTTCAATATATGCAGAATGAGTTTTAAAGGCCAGAATTCACCATAATTTTAACTATATTAATATATTTCATTTGAATCGTTTCGAAGCTTTGTAATGGTGCTCAAACTTGAATGTCAATTCTTGACCACATCCACCCCCTCTAAACCTGTGCATCCTCTGGATGCGCCAACCTGCATACATAACATCAAACACAAGCAAGGATCAAGTAGTCATAGCATATAAACAGGACTTAAAGAAAATTTTAACTTGATGCATGAAATCTGAAAACACATTGAACTTGATATACATTAAGAGAAGAGAGGTAGACAAAAACATCTTATACAACATATCAGAATACACTAATGCACTTAGACTAGAAATCATATGAGTAAATCGAAAACTTCTTAGCTCTCTCGTTAACTCGACCCGGTCAGATCTAGTAGCCTATTCGAAGCATTTGCATATACCAATCTTCACTAACTCGATTTATGAAACTCGCTTCTGGCTTCCCTATTGATCTTCTATCATCTGAAGCCCCTTTAGATCCTTTTCTTATTTTTCTCATATTTTTATTCTGTTTTTCTTTATTTTAATTCTTTATCCCAGCTCAACCTTTATATCTTTGCTTTTATTTTTATTTATTTATTTTTCCACACTTTTTGGCCTATGTCGAAATCGGATGCGACTCGTGGACCTGACCACCCGGCCAGGTTTAGCCCACCCATCTACCGACCCGACATAGCGCACGATTCACAATGTCAGTCTCATACGAAATCAACGTCAGCTCGTGGCTCTGACCACCCGGTCAGAGTGACTCCACCCGCCTATCAACCCGTATGAGCGCGTAACAACATGTAGGTTAGGCCATACGACACAACTAGCGTCAGCTCGTGGCCCTGATCACCCGACCAAGGTAGTTCCACCCGCCTACTAGCTCATCGCAGCACCCAACAACACATACACATACATGTAGATAGTTGGCTGGTATAAGAATTCTTTTCTTAAGATATAATCTGTCTGAAGATTAGGTCAGATGAGAGATCAAGAGTAGAAGTCGAAGTGTCTCACTCATCAAGTGCTCGTAAACACTACTATATACAGATACTTAGTCTAGGTCTTCCCTTCACCTTCCTAGGTCTTGTTCTCAAAAGTTCTAGTCCATCTTCTAATCTTACTCATATAATCCTGGCCCTTATACATTACATGTAATCTAATTAGTGGCACGAGATTTTTGTTCTACTTAATTTTCCTTAATTATGCATTTATTTACATATCATATGCCTAACCCATGTAGTCTTTTCATACGGATATATATATATATACATACATACACATATATACATAAGAGGAAAAGAAACTGAAACAATAACATCTCACCAGTATAAAATCAGAAGCCGCTCGAGCTTGTCGCCTTTAATCATCCTTTCTTTAGAAAAAAAACTTGAACTTGGTCATCCTGCATAAATCAGAGGCTTATTTCACATGAATCTATATAAAAACAATTATTCAAAAAAGGAAAATATTACCTGGCTTTATTTATATACATTGGTATTTATTTTCTTGCCGATCTCCGAGGATCTTCCCTGACTTTATTCTTCATAAAAAAAACTAACTTGATTCAAAATAAACATTATTTACACATATCTTTTAATACAACATTTTAATTTATCTTTAAGACGTCTCACCCCCTTCACGTTCCCTACGGAACAAGGCAAGCTGTTGTAAGAGTTCTGCATATTCTGCTAAGTCATGACTATATACAAGAAGTGCTGTTGGGTCCACTTCCATATATGACTCACGGTCATCCGAAGTATCATCTTCTCCATATGTTCGTGCCCTTCGATACCTGAGCATACTTCTTTCATTTGATGATGAGATCAAGGTCTCCCTAGTGATACGATCTTTAACAAACTCTTCTATAGGAATTCTTTCTTCATTTTCAGGTGTAGGGAGCAAGTAAGTTGAAATGAAAGAACTATCTAAGGTTCTCCCTTCAGGCACACTCCTTGACGTCTCTCTAAATCTTTCAGGAATGCTACCCTCAGGAATGGATGTATCATTGGAATCTTCACTGTCCATTCCAGATCCTAAGATAGTCAAACAGTCCAATCAAACCTAAAAAAAACTTCCTATTAATAATCTGATCACAAATCTCCGTCAGTACCCTGTAAGAAACAAAAATTAGTATTAATAGAAGTTCATGAATAAGTAAAACACATACATTTTAATTTATTTGTTGCTTTACTTATTTATTACATTTAGACGGATTTATATCTTGTTATTTGTCTACATGGGTTTATTATATACATACATATATATATATATGCTTTTTCTTTTTTTCTTTTTTTCTTTTTTTATATATATATACATCATCTTACGATATAATTTATTTTAATCATTTTCCTTATTGATATCCTCATCTTTTTCATTTTCACTTCCTTCCTCTTCACTTTCCTCTTCTCCGTCTTCATTTATTACCGTCTCATAATTCTCATTCTCTCTTCTTTTAAAGAGCTTAACTCTTTTTCCAGCAATTAAATCCTTTAACTTGGTCCCATCTAATTCTCTAAGTGAGTATGTTCCATTATCAAAAACTTTACATACCACATAGGGACCAAACCATCTCTTAACCAGTTTTCTTCGAGCCTCATATTGAGTATTCAATGAGCTATCATAAACAAGTACCCAGTCTCCTTCCTTCAACCTTTTTGGCCTTAACCTGTGGGACTTGTCAAATGCAATTTTATTTTTCTCTCGAGAAGCTCTAAGCTTAAATGCAGCTTCTTCTACCAGATTTTTTCCTCTTTCTAGTTGAAGAATCCGCACTGCTAGAAGATCTTCTCTTGACACCTCATCTTCCCAAGGCAAGGAAGTCCACGCTAAAGCATGTGACTCCGTCGGCAAAATAGGTTTTTGACAATACATCAATTCTGCTGGCATATATCCAGTAGTTCTAGTGTATGTCATCCTATCTGCCCAAAGGGCAAATGGAAGGTAATTTGGCCAATTCTTTATTTTCCCCTCACAAGCCTTAGCCAAAGCTTTAATAATTGGTGGATGACCACGCTCAATTTTTCCATTAGCTTCAGGATTGTAAGCAGTGGTGAGTGATAATCGAATTCCATATTTTTTAAAGAAGTCTTTAGCTTCCTGAGCATCAAGCTCACCTTTATCGGCAACTATTTTCTCCACATAACCAAATCTACTAAACACATCTTCTAGTAGAAACTTGCATACATTGCTTGTAGTTTTCGTCCTTAGAGCTCTTCCTTCAACATGATTTGTTAGGTCTTCCCTTGCTAATACAATATACCTCATCTGATGCACCCCTAATGGCATTGTAACTAAATCAACAACCCACTTATAGTGAATATTAAGAGGATATGTTGGATGTAATTCATCTCTGTGTCTAACATTGGAGTACATCTGGCAAGGTTTACAAGTGGCTACGTAATTTTGGGTATCCACATACATCCCAGGCCACCAGTATCTTTCCCTTATCTTTTCATAAGTTCCTTGAAAGCCTTTATGACCAGCCCATAGTGAGCTATGCATTTCACGCATAATCCTTCCTCTCGATTCTTCACAACCTACAACTCGCTGGGGCATTTTTCCCATTCCAATCCTTCGCTTCCAGAGTAATCCATCTTTCAGGAAATAATTGCTTGACTTTCTTCGAATGGTACGAAATTTTTCTTTGCTCCAACTAAGATCAGAACACTTCATACTTAAATATCTCCCGATTTCCTTCCACTCATTTTCATATTCGTCTTCATTAAATCTTTCTGTTATTCCTATTTGGATCTTGTAAGGTTCTTCTTCTATCCATCTGTTATCTTTCCCTCTTCCTAAGCTATTTTGAACTTCTTTTGAAGACTCAGTACAAATTCCAAGCCTTTCATTTTGACGCTTAGGCTCTTTTCTATTTAGTCCAGTGGATGCTTCATTTAGGCTTAAATTATGTACATGTGAAGCATAAAAGCCCAGACCTATCTCTTCATCATTAGAAATCATCGAATCTTCATTTTCATATATAGCTCGTGATAGCATATCAGCCACCACATTATTCCTTCCAGCTATATGAACAAACTCAGGGTTTAGCGACTTAATATGTGCTATCCATCTTAACATGGCAATATCTGCAGTGGAACAATTCACGATCATTCCCAACAATGGTAAACAATCTGTTTCTACTACCACATTTGCCCCAATCAGATATTCTTTATCATTTTTTAGCGCAGTCACTATTCCCCAAAGCTCTCGCTTAATTTGAGGGTAACCTCTCTGGCGAATATTTAGAACTTTAGCTCCGAAACGAATTGCATACCTTTTTCCTTCATCATCCTCTTGGCCAATCGCCCAACCTATACCTGTCGGACTTGTATCTATGGTGATATAAATTTCTTTATTATCAGTATAATCAGCCTTTCTAAGCAATGGAGCTTCTGCAAGTGCTTTTTTTAATTTTCTCACAGCTTGAGTATGGATATCTTTCCATTTGAAATCTTTGCCCTTTCCTAAGCAATTGATAAAGTGGGTCAGCAATATGGGCAAAATGGGGAATCCATACAACATAGAAAACACATGCCCCAAGAAATCTCCTCACTTCAGTGATCGAGGAGCAGACCTCTTTCATGTGCTGAATGGCGTCTACTTTCTTTGGACATGGCTTCCTTCCTTTAGGTCCACATAAACTTCCTACAATTAAAACCTCTTGCACTCCAAATACTGATTTTTCAGCAGACAATGTCAAATGAACCTCTTCCAGCCGACTGAGAATGGATTCACAATCAGTTATGTGCTTTTTAACAAAATTCCTACATCCATCCTCATCAAGAGTCTCGTCTCTATCTCTTTCTTCACAGCCTTTAATAGGAACATCATCAATGAATGGCATAGTCAGATGTGGAATAAAATCCCTAAGAATTTTATGCATACCATTCATCATATGTGCCACCGAGTTCGTGGCACCTTGCAGCAAAGTGCACATGCGCACAAGCCCAAGTGGCGTCCTCATAGTCGTCAAATCGCGGCTTTCGAGAGCTAGCTGGAATTGATCATATCCAGAGTGTAAATCTCCCATTGAATAAATAGATCTTCCTGCAAAAGCTTCTGCATATTCGTCTACAATAGGCCCAGTTCCCATATTTCTAATTGTCACTTTATTCACTGGCTGTAGATCTTGGATAAATCTTAATGACCCATTCTTTTTTGGTACAGTAAACCAACGGTTAGAATAAGGAGCACTTGATGGCTCAAGAATCCCCATTCTAATCTTGTCATTCAACAGATCAATTAGCTTTGAAATATGAGCTTTTGGTACTGGAATTGGTCTGAGATTCCAAGGTACATGTGGTATTGTGAAAATTATCATAGGTGTCACCACAGATGGATCTACACATCCAATTTCTTGGGCATTGAAAGAAAAAGCTTTTCCATGCTTAAATAACATCCGAGAGAATACATTCTTCTCTTTTTCGCTGAGGAAACCATCTTTCCCTAATTGAATTTGCTCGAGTGTTTCTTTAGTGAATTTATGGCCTATTTTTCTCTTATCTCTGAGAGGTGGCTGAGATTTTACATCATCCATAAGTTTATTACTATCTTCAGGAAGTGGAACTGCGACTGGCTTTATCTTTTTATCAATTGTTTTGTATTTTGTTTCAACGAAGACTTCTTTACCTATTTCATCTTGCTCAAACTTTGCTATTTCCTTATACATGGAAATAGAGTGCGTCTGAATCACATAATCACTCCTTTTTCCTTTAATTAACTCTTGCAGATCAAACAATGTGTCTGCAAAGGATATCTCATCAAAGACTCCAGAGATTTCCTCGTCGAAGTTAAGCACTCTACATCCATGAAAGTTTCTTTGAAGATCCGCTATGTATTGTTTTTCCCACTTTTTTAACTCAGAAAAAACACGAAACTGAAATGAATTTGTCGAAGAAAGTGCTATAAAACTTGATATAAACATATTTACATTCGGGATCTTTTCACCTTTCAAGCTTTCATAGTCCCGACTTATGAAAGCTTCCTTTAAAAACTTTGATCCTCGTATTCTTCAGGAATAGGTCTTGTCCGAAGAGAAGTTCTATTCCTGATATGATCTACACATACCGTCATGAATTGAACTGCCTTTTTCCCATCCTTACTACGGATTCGCGCATAAGCCGATCCATCTTCTAAGACTCTTGTTTCCATTCTTCAGGCAGTAATATATGGCTGCCCTAAAATCAATGAGTAACTAGAATACAAAAAAATTTTGATAATCACTGACATCTCCAATTGTAACTAGAACCTGCGGGCATGCACCAAACAACTCACCTGGCATCGAGTTCGCAGCCTTAATTCTCCAACCAGGCTGCATGTCTATTGGCCATTTTCCCTTCATATAGAGATCTTTCGACATCAAGTTAACTTCAGATCCATGATCAATAAGAGCGACAACTGGAGTGCTAATTTTTTCTAATCTTACCAACGTCTCAGTTGTGGCTCGAGCCCAATGATCTTTAGTGTAATAACTCGAAGGAGTTATGTCGGAAGGATTCTTCTCCAAGGATATTTCCTCATGCACGCACGGTTGAACATTAGTCTCAATTGGTTCAAGTACATTTTTTAGCTCTTGTACTTGCGCTTGCACAGTATGAACAGGTGTCTCTTCATCCATTCTTTCAATCTCTTGCATGTCAGCTATTGGTTGTCGTTTCCTTCTTAAGAGGTCAATTATTACTTCTAGAAATTCTCTTTTTGCTATTCCCAGTAACTCACCAAGTGTAAATTCGATTACACTATCGAGCACTCTTTTCTCGAGAACTTGTTTAAGATTTGTGGCTTGCTCTATGTGCGATTTTAGCATATATGAGGGATTTCTCACTCTTCCTTGTCCTTTTTTCACAGGTTGCATTTCTTGATCTTGAGGAGGAATATTATCGTGGGTAGAGACTGGCATCTCAACAGAAGTAGGAATTTGGACTTGAGTCGGAATTTTATTTGGTTGGATTATTGTTGGTTGTGATGGTGGATCTATTTGAGTGGGTTGGTTTGTTTGTGTTGGATGGTTTTGGTTTGGTATTTGAGGTTGTTCATGTGAAGCTTCTACTTGACGCCTAGTTCTTCTTTTCTCCTCTTCACCCTCATTGGTTCTTCTTCGTTTCTCTTCCACTACTGCTTCCTGCTCTACCGAAGAGCATAGGTATGTAACAACCGAGAGAGTATCTACAGGATCATCCCATCCACTTACCCCTCGGATTTCATTACTAGCTGTTTTTAAAATTTCATGATGCATCTTCCCGCGGTCTAAGGACTTTATTACTTTAGACCACGGTTCTAAATCATTATTTTCGTCAACTACCTGACATGCATACGTATGCGATGTTGAAGCAACGTTTTCACATGTGCCAGGGAAGAATATTCTCATTCCTCCCCGACCAAAATTAATGTTTACTTTTTCTCCAGTCTTAGAGTCATATATCATCTTTTCCTTAACGAATACCAAATTCTTTGCTAATGCTTCTTTGAAGCTCTCACATGAGTATCTGTTATGCTCCAAAGAGTCACACCAAATACATCTTTTAATTTCTGGAGCTTTTGGATTTTTAGGTGCCGGTGCTTGTAAAGATTGAGATTCAATCATCTGCTTCATACTTTGAATCGTAAGGTCACTAAACTTTTTAAACATATCTTCCATTGTATTAGTGGGCACAACATCCTTTGGTGTTGGTAGGTTTACCTGAGGGTTCTGTACAGGTTGCTGAACAGCCTGAGCTTGTTCTTCTTGCATATCATCATGCCAGCTCTGCATGAACTTAGACAAAGTTCTTTGCTTTTCTACATATCCTATAACAGCTTCATCTACATTACCCCAGTCTTCGGTAAGACCAGACTCAGTTCCTATCTGTTGTAATTGTGGAAAAATTTCTTCTCGGGCTTTCGAATCTATAGCCCGGAGAAACAAGGATACCTTTTCTTGATCTATAGCCCTCCTATCATAATCAGATAAGTCTGCAAATTGCTGATCAAACTCCCTTTTTATATCTAGAATAGATTGATCTTTTGGTTTATGTATCCACTTTAGAAATGTGGATCTAGTCACTTTATCTTCGTCATCCAGTGCAAACATCCTTATGAGTATCATCTTGTATTGTGACCATCTTATTTGCCCTTCTATAACTAGTCGAGGTGCATCCACAACTAGTCGGTCACGCAAATGTAATTCTGAAACGTATACAAAATTGTCTATTAATTCTTGATCACTTAATGGTGTTAGACCCGTACCAAGGTATCGTGCCTCCAATTCATATTCCTTGCAAAAACGAGTAACATTTTTACCACTGAAATATCCACTTCTTCTGACTACTCGCTCATGAAATGCCTGGATGGCACTCCGTCTTTTCTCGTCCTGCTGAAAGCGCAGAAGTTGGGTTATAACATCCATCGTTGCGTCGCCCATAAATGGTCAAGCACAATGAGCTCACTCAACTGCACCACTCTTTAAACTAGGATCAGGATCTCTACACTCTCCTCCTTTCACGTCGGGTTCACCAGGTATGTCGCGGAGTTCTTAGAAAGAAGGATAAATAGTAAGGTGAAAGGCTGCTTTGGAGTCCTGAAAGAACACTCTAAAACAGATTTGCATTAAACTGCTGAACTCCTTTCGTGCTTGAAATGGATTCCTGCAGATAAAGCATATCACGAATAGCAGCTATGTCAAAGATTCCAAAGAACCTCTTCCCTCGTTTTCAGCTATCATCCGAGAATGAGTGTCCAACTCTGTAAGAGCCCTGCCGTCCTTTTTCCTCTTAGTACTCCCCGTTCCCTTCTAGGATAGCCTTTGATGAAGATTCCTTGCTATCTGCAACATAACTAGAAACTTCCGTTTTCAGCCTTCCAAGTTTCCCTTGAAGCCTGTAGTCCTCTTATGGTTTCTACATGAATCAACGAAGGTCCTTCCAGTAAGATAACAGGTTCATCATCGTCTTCAGCTTCCACAGCAGCGAGTCGACCTCTTTTGCCGTGTTTTTCTTCTCTCACCCGAGCTGCAACAACATTCGGTCGCTTTTCTTCTTCCTATTCAATGGGCTTTACAACAGCATCTTTTTCCTTGAGAGCCCCCCGAGCTGCGTTGTCTCCCCTTCCAGTCCCTCCATCTCTACCGTTGTCAGAAGCCCGTATCAGCCTTCTTCTCTCTTTTTCCGTGCATCACCAATGGTGGGGAAAAAAAATCGGTTCTGAAATCTGCCGCCTTCTGAGCTTCCTTCACAGTGAAGTTCGGGTTCTCCCCTGCGATCGAACTGTCCTCCTTTTTTTCGAGTGCCTGTCCATCCATTCCTTAGAAGTTCTTCGAGCCTTTTTTCTCTTTTAGAATAAAATCCCCTTGTTCTCTGTCAGAAGCTACCTTCCTTTGAGATGCGCGCACCCTCCTCCACCTGTAGCACGAAAACCCATACATTCCAGAAAAAACTTGCTGCCGCCGTTCTCACTATTTTCCTTATTCCCCCCCCACCCGTATGTATGTCTATATGCAAGTATTTGTATATAGTTTTACATATACATTTATATAAATTTTTACACGCAATCGCAAATATGGTTGCATAATAAATACTCTCAAATCATGCACATACATTTGCATTATATGATGTTCAAAAACACATGAGAAACATGCACACCATGCACCACCACATAACACATACAAGTTTTTGTTTTGAATGCACATGCATTGTTTCACATGCTCGCATGGACGCGAATATACGGACTAGCAACATGAGAATTCCCATTCACCTTCAATATATGCAGAATGAGTTTTAAAGGCCAGAATTCACCATAATTTTAACTATATTAATATATTTCATTTGAATCGTTTCGAAGCTTTGTAATGGTGCTCAAACTTGAATGTCAATTCTTGACCACAGCGTCGGCTTCCTGCCACGACCTCCTTCTTCCCGACACCTGAACCCGACGTGAAGCGAGGCGGTTGCCCGGTGATCCTCGACGCGTCACCCACTCCTTGAGAAGACAGAGACAGGAACCTCGGCATCAGACAGAGACTTCAGGTACCAGCATTTCAAGTTATTTGAAATTTTGCATTGCTTCACATACACTGCTGAAACAGAAAGATTGTCTTGCTGCTTGAGTTTGAGCATCCACACTTTGCATTAGTTTAGTCCATACGTGTGTGAATTTTTTTCCCGCTTAGATTAGGGATTTGCTGATTTTCTAGCTTAGACAAAACGTTAGAAAACATTAGAAAATTCTCATTGAAAGAGGAGAAAATACATTGAAATCTTGGGAATCGAAGAGAGGACAGTTCGACTAGACTTTGGCCTAGGCAAATGAGAGAGCTTAGACTGACCTTTACCTCCTGGCTCGTGACTCATCAAGCCTCTTCTCTGATCTCTACTGTGAGCTTAGAGAGATAGTTGAACCACTTACACTGGACCTTGTGCTACATTCTAGGACAGAGCAGAGAAGAGATATGGAGGATATATTCAAGGAAATGGTAATAGAGAAACAGGGGGCTCGCGTAGTCCAAGCAGTATTGAGAGAAAAAGGAAAGTTTACAGGCTTGAACGTAACCGAGTACCTAGATGTTTTTGAGGAACAGGCACGGATTTATGATCTACCCGAGGATGTGTTTACACATTACTTCACACGGGTAGTATCAGGATCCATTTTAGCCCCTATTACAACACATATAGCAAAGCCTTGGGCCGAATTCAGAAAAGAATTGCATAAGCTGTTTTATTTAGAAGACTTTTCCCAACACAGTAGAGAAGGGTTCTTGCGGTGGATAAGCTCTCCGAAGCCCACTGCATCCCTCACTCAACTTTTGAATGAGTTCTTGAGAAGATATGAACAACTTCCACAACCCGATTTAGATGCCTTGAGACCTGATCTAGTTATATCTTTCCTTAGGATCTTAAGTCTAGAAGACAGGACTGAGGTCAAAAGGAGGATTGAAGAGCCTGGGAAGAGATTTGGATTGACTGAAGATTGGGGTGTAGTGAGGAGAGAGGTAGAAGAAGTTGCCCAAATGAGGCAACGCCAGGCGGTGTTATATGATAGACCTGCAGTGGTAACACCACAACCGCCTAGGGAAGCTCTGCTTCCAGTGATCCCGAACGTGCCTGCAGCATCGGCTTTTGCTAATGTTGCATCCACTTCACGATCGCCAATAGAGCTACAGGTTGAGATTCTCAGTCGACAGATAGAGAATCTTATTACGATGCAAGCGTCTATGTCAAAAGAAATGGCGAGTATTCACAATAAAGTTAATTCTATGGGATATCAAGACCCCACTCCTCCTCAGGCGAGTACGAGTTATGTAGATACATTACAGAGAGGCACTATGCCCATTCCAAATATGCAAGGCTATGTGATGCCACAGCCTGCACCTCTAGTGCAGCCTGTTGCCCAACAGACACCTGCACTACCAGTGCAACCTACATTTCAAAGAAACACTGGACCTTTTGAGAGACGAGCGACTGGTGGGTTTGGAGGGGCTAAGAGATGCGTATGGTGTGATGCACAAGAGCATTTTTCATATGCCTGTGAAGAGCTTAAGCTAGCAAAAGAGCATCAACTGGTGATAGATATCGATAAGAAGTTATGTGACTTCAGGACCCGCCTTCCTCTACCTGTGAATTGGGGAAAGGGGGGAATGAAGAAATTTTATGAAGATTTATCTGGCAATAATGCAAGTACATCAGCCGCACGATTAGAACCTGTTGAGGAAGAAGATGAAAAAGTGCCTAGACCTCGACCCCAAAGAAATTATTCCATTGAGGCTTTAGTGAGGGCTAGGGATGCGATCATGCAGAAGACTGCCTGGAAGTCTCCTGTTGAAGAATCCTCGGTCATTCCCATATAGCCAATGTAGAGGAAAAGAGGAAAAGGGATGAGAGTCAGGAAGAGACTGAGCCTGAAAGAAGAGTGACTAGAAAGCAAAGCCAAGAGGCCGAAGAAAAGGCTAAAGAGCCAGAAAAGAAAGTACAATTCAAAGAGCCTGTTGTTTCAAAGGAAGAGGCAAAGAAGAAAGAGATAAGAGAGGGAAAGAGGCCGGCTGGGCCAACTAAGATTCAAGAACTAACTAAAGAGAAAGAGAAAGAACCTGAACTAGTTCAAAAGAAAGATGAAATTCAAGAAAGTATTCAAGAGGCTGACAAAGAAAAGAAGAAGAAAAAGAAGAGAACTCCAAAGGCTGTATTAATTTCTGAGTTGGAAAGGAAAAATGATGCAAGAGAGATATTAAATGACATTTTACTGAAGAGCCAAGTGACCATGTCCTTGGAGAAGGTCTCCTCCATAGCGAAGCCTGAGTTCAAGGACAATTTCATAAAGCTGGTTAAGAGAAAGAGATTTCCACTACCTGAAGATGTAGAGATGGAAGAAGCACCTGAAGGATGATGATGATGAGGTTGCCAAGTGTCATAAAAATTCTCTAGGTCCTATCATACCTGATGATGAAATGAGGAAGACAGAAAGTGAGTTTAGCAGGACCTTTTGGGCGAGAGGAACTCCAGAGATGAAGATAAAGTTAGGGAGCAATGAGGAGTCATGTTTTGCTCTGGCCTTGATTGACTCAGGATCAGAGATAAATGTGATTTCTAAGAAGCTCTATGATAAGTTTAGGTGGCCATTGATAAAGATCATGGATGGAGGATGAGGACAGCGGATAATGGTTCAGGAGCACTGCTTGGGGCATGCGCCTTTGCGCCTGTGACCATAGGTGGGATTTCTGAGGAATTTCACTTCTTTGTCCAGGACCATTGTTCATATGAGGCTATCCTTGGGCAGCCCTTTATAGCTGAGGTAAGAATGGAGACTAAGGCCATGGATGATGGATCTGCCTATGCACGAATCTGTTCTAGATCTGGCCTTCATTCTTTGCAAGTGATGATTGTGTGTCCAAATCACTCTATGAATAGAAAGAATATAAGAAAGAAACCTATTAATTCACATGACCATGATGAGTGTATGCCTGTTGGAGAGTATGGAGCTTCTGCTGATCAAAATTTCTGTTAGGATCCACTGTTGAGCGAGACAACAGTGGGAGTTGGTTTGATGTCTCGCATGACTTTGTACATAGTTTTGAAAGTTTTTCTATTTATTCATCTGCATTCAAGTTGCTATGCTTACAGAAAGAAAATGTTTCAAATAAATTCAGAAAAGTTCATGAGAGACACTATAAGCAGTTAGGAATGATGTTACCTGATGAGAAGATTGAAGATGTGATCCAGTTGGAGAGAAGTTCGACTACTCTGGAAGAGCTTGAGAAGTCATTTGAGAGAAATGAGAAATCAGAAATCATTATGCTCAGCTCTATCCAAGAGTATGAGATGATTAAGGAGTTTATGAGAGAGCATGAGGTAAATGTAAACACAAAGTATAAGACTGTGGATAAGAAAGTGAAGCCTATAGCTCAACCATTGCCAGAAGATAGTCATGAGAAATATCTACGAGTGTCAGATGACCCTATGCTGAGACGAAGAGAGCTCATAGGGCATCATTTTACCGATGAGACTATTAAA
Source organism: Ceratopteris richardii (assembly GCA_020310875.1). Taxonomy (NCBI): domain Eukaryota; kingdom Viridiplantae; phylum Streptophyta; class Polypodiopsida; order Polypodiales; family Pteridaceae; genus Ceratopteris; species Ceratopteris richardii. The sequence continues at coordinate 36,445,038 of CM035434.1, read as the reverse complement.
GAGATCAAGTTTGGAGAGAAATTGTTTCTGAGAAAAGAAGAGAAACAGAAATTTATTGAAGTCATCAAGAAACACGAAAAAGCTTTTGCACTTTTCCCACATGAGATAGGGTGCGCAGACCCGAAACAAGTACCTCCTATGATTATATTTACAGCGCCACATATACCATGGAATATCCGGCCTATACCAGTCCCAAAAGCTCACTTACCTCAGTTGATGAGGCTGCTAAAGGAAAAGATCTCCATGCGGATATTGGAACCCTCGTTGGCTCCATATTCGAATAGGTGGTTTACAGTGCCGAAGAAAAATGGGAAGCTTCGTTTCATTCAGGATCTGCAACCTGTGAATAAAGTCACAATTAGAAACGTAGGGACAGGACCCATAGTGGATGAGTTTGCTGAAGCGTTTGCTGGGCATTCCATCTACTCTATGGGTGATCTATATTCAGGTTATGACCAGTTTCAGTTGGCTATGGAGAGTAGAGACATTACGACCATGAGGACTCCACTGGGCCTTGTACGTATGTGTACTTTGCCGCAGGGAGCGACGAATTCTGTGGCTCACATGATGAATGCCATGAATCTGGTTTTACGAGACTTTATACCATCTGTGACTATGCCATTCATTGATGATTTCCAATAAATGGATGTGAGGAAAGAGTGAAAGATGTGAGTTTAGATGCTTCAGGATGTAGAAAGTTTGTAAGAGATCATATTGCTGATTGTGAGAAGATCTTTGAGAGGTTTGAAGATGTGGGGCTAACACTTTCTTTAGAGAAATCGGTTTTTGGCGTTGATGAGGTCCTCATTGTAGGACATCTGTGTGGACATTAAGGCCGCAAGCCATACCCGCAGAAAGTTGAGGCCATTAGCAGGATCTCTGAAGTGTGTTGTAATGTCACTGAGGTGAGAAGGTTTCTAGGAGCCTGTGTATTCTATGTGATATGGATTCCTCACTTTGCTCACGTTGTGAACCCCTTATATGATCTCCTGAGAAAGAGAAAGAAGTTTGTATGGACAGAGAAACAGTCGAGAGCTATGCGTAAACTGAAGCAGCTGCTAATTGAAGCTCCGATTCTCAAGCGTGTTGACTATTCAGGTCAGAGACCTATCATTTTGACCGTTGATACCAGTCCTATTGGCATAGGTTGGGTCATAGGGCAAGATGATGATGAGGGGCAGAGATATGCAGTGCGTTTTGGTGCTAAGATCCTACATGATACCCAAAGAAAATATCCACAGATTAAGAGAGAGTTATGGGGATTGGTGACTGCTTTAAAGAGCGATAAAGAGTATTTCATTGGGGCGAATGTGATAGTTGAGACTGACTGTCTTCCACTGATTGGCATGATTGCAAATTGTTCATCTCCGGACATTGCTATGCTTAGATGGATCTCTTATATAAAGTTTATAAATCCTGCATTTGTACACATAGCTGGGAAGTCGAATACAGTGGCTGATATGCTTTCAAGAGCGAAATTTGATGATGAGTCTGATGATGATGATGAGGTAGAAAAGGATATACATATGATAAGATATGATCCATTGGTGTATGCATATGAGCAGTTCCGAGAGAATGAGTATGATGGCGAGTGGAGAGATATAGGGAGATATCTGAGTACTCTGAAACCTTCCCCATGCTGGTCCATAAATAAGTATAGATCCATCAGGAAAAAGTCTTAAAACTTTTTCTTGAAGGACGGGCTTATTTGGCGACACGCTAAAGGCAAGGTGAAGAGTCCACAGAGAGTATTGAGTTCGAGGAGTCTTCAGAGAAAAGTTATGAGAGAGATGCATGAGACCTTATGGGCGGGTCATAAATGATTCTATGCCACATATGAGAAGATTAGGGAAGCTTACTGGTGGCCAGGGATTTATGTGAGTGTGAGAGGTTTTGTAGACACTTGTGCTACATGCCAAGTGCATTCATCAGTTAGGCACAGAGACCCGTTACATCTGACTTACCCTCCTTGTGTCCATTACAAGTGGGTGGTCGACCTTGTAACCATGCCCAAAGGGATAGATAAGATGAGATACATTGTACTTGCCAGAGAGGACTTGACCAACCATGTGGAAGGTCGAGCTCTTCGCACGAAGACTACTTATAATGTATGCAAATTCCTTTTAGAAGAAGTGATCTCGAGATTCGGATACATTGAGAAAGTGGTTGCGGACAGGGGAGAGTTGGATGCGAGAGAGGCAAAAGAGTTCTTTGATCGTCATGGAATTCGATTGTCTCTCACCACTGCCTATAATCCAGAGGCAAATGGGAAAATCGAGAGAGGTCACCCTTCCATCGTGAAGGCGATCTCTAAGGCTTGCAGCGATGACATCAAGCAGTGGCCTAGGTTTCTTCCGTTCGCGTTATGGGCTGATAGGATGACTTACACTCGGTCCACAGGTTTCATGCCTGCTGAATTGATGTATTGTCAGAAGCCGATCTTCCCCATCCAAACTCAGATAGTGACATGGTTGACGCTCCCATGGAATGATGGTATGACGAGAGAAGAGTTATTATCATTGAGAATAAAGCAGTTCGAACAAGGAAATGAGAAGCTGAAAGAAGCAGTCCAAAAGTTGAAGGAGTCAAGGTTAAAGAACAAGATTTATTGACAAAACCCATCGACTCAGACCACGTAGAATTGAGGTAGATGATTGGGTGTTGGTGTACGATAGTACATTCGATACTCAATACGATGCTAAGAAGAAATTAACGAAACGATGGTTTGGGCCGTATGTGGTTACGTCTGTGTTTGAAAATGGTATGTATGCACTTCGTGAGTTAGACAATACTCCTTTGAGATCTTTGATTGCAGGAAAGAAGATAAAATTATTCAAGAAAAGAAATGAAGCGGATTATGAGATTGAGCAAGAACTTCTGGAGGATACTGATGACACTGGAGGATACTGATGACACTGGAGGATACTGATGACACTGGAGGATACTGATGACACTGGAGGATACTGATGACACTGGAGGATACTGATGACACTGGAGGATACTGATGACACTGGAGGATACTGATGACACTGAAGGATACTGATGACACTGGAGGATACTGATGACACTGGAGGATACTGATGACACTGGAGGATACTGATGACACTGGAGGATACTGATGACACTGAAGGATACTGATGACACTGGAGGATACTGATGACACTGGAGGATACTGATGACACTGGAGGATACTGATGACACTGAAGGATACTGATGACACTGGAGGATACTGATGACACTGGAGGATACTGATGACACTGGAGGATACTGATGACACTGGAGGATACTGATGACACTGGAGGATACTGATGACACTGGAGGATACTGATGACACTGGAGGATACTGATGACACTGAAGGATACTGATGACACTAGAGGATACTGATGACACTGGAGGATACTGATGACACTGGAGGATACTGATGACACTGGAGGATACTGATGACACTGGAGGATACTGATGACACTGGAGGATACTGATGACACTGAAGGATAGTGATGACACTGGAGGGAACTGATGACACTGAGGCTGATGCTGATGAAGAATGATAGACCATGAAGATAAAGAAAAGCTGGATCAAAATGAAGAAAAATGACCAGGTGAAACGTTTCTGATTTGAGATTTGTTTTCTTTTTGATAGAGCATATACATTGCATTGATGTGTGTGATAAAGATATGTATGAGTTTATGAAAATCATGTAGAATGAAGTTACCAAATATCTATTATGGGTTTGCACGAAGCATGAGCGACTAGGAATTATATGAATAGGATCAGTTAGTGGACTAGAGACTTTTGTGAGTGAAAGCTTGGGAATGTGATGGCATGCTTAGACTGAGTGCATGTATATACTGATTGATTTGAACACTTAGTGAGTGGGAAACTTTGGATCCTAGTATTTATTTCTTGCAAGATCTTACCTCCATATGGATCATGATTCATAAAGAAACATTCATACTCATGCCAGCTTATATGTGCGTGTATGTTGTTGGTGCGCTACGATGGGCTAGTAGGCGGGTGGAACCACCTTGGTCGGGTGATCAAGGCCACGAGCCGTAGCTAGTTTCGTCGTAGGCCTGACCTATCTGTTGTCATGCGGCTGTATGGGTCGGTAGGCGGGTGGAGTCACTCTGATCGGGTGGTCAGAGCCACGAGCTGACGTCGATTTCATGCAGGGCTGACGTTGTGTATGTCGTGCGTTATGTCGGGTCGACAGACAGGTGGAATAAACTTGGCCGGGCGGACAAGTCCATGAGTCGCACCCGATTTTGACATAGGCCGATTTGTGAAAAATAAAAGATAAAAAGAAATGCTGAGCTGAGATGAAGTGGAAAATAAAGAAAGAGAAAAAGAAAAATGAAAAAGAAAAAGAAAAAGAAAGAAAGATCTAATGGAGAGCTGGACAAGTAGGAGATAAATAGTAGGAATCGAGGTATATTCTATAAACTGAGTTAGTAAGAACATATGTATATGCTAGTGCTTAGAATGAGCAGTTTGATCTGAACCAGTTGAACAAACAAAAGATCTAGAAAGCCGACGATTTATTCATGTGATTACTTGTCAGATTGCAGACGCAGAAACATAATATGATGTTTGTGAAGCTTGAATCTACTTAATTTTCTAAAATTCATACTAATCTTTATAAAAATTGCATGACTGCATGAGATCGTGATTTGAGTTTTGAAAAGAAAAAGATAGAAAGTGTAAAGAGATTTTAAAAGAACCCTGATACTCTTCTGTTGGATCTTGCAGGTTGGCCCATCGGGACGATGTGCAGGTTTAGCGGGGGCGAATGTCGGGATGAAATCCCGCAGGGAGTGTGCATTGTTTTTTTTCAAAAGTTCATTGTTTTTGAGTTTTCATGTGATGCTTTTGATTGAGAGAGTGGTATATTTTGTACATCTATTGGCCGAATTAATTGATTGTACGATGCGAAAACATGTTTGAGATGTATGTTGGACCCGTGTGTATAAACGACTGACATTAGACCCATAAAAAGCTTAGGTTTGACCCTTGAAACTGACTGAAAACACGAGTTTACCCCATGAAAAATGAACTTGAACCCTCGGAAACCCTTGGACTTTAGGCCGAAATTGTAAATAAATCCATGAATTGGCAAGTTTGAGATAATTATGAGCAAAACCCTAATTTTCCCGACTAAAAAACCCTAGGTCGGACCCTTGAAATTGATGGTTATCCTAGGTGAAACCTTTGAAAATAATTAATTTTGTATATACAGTGTGAAACCAAAACTAAAAATAAAAAAGGACAAAAATAAAAAATGGAATTAAGAGATGGGATTTTCCAAGAATAGTAACTGAACATGCATGGTCGTCTGAAAATGGAAAGTTTGTAAGGAGGTTAGAAGTTTTCAGAAGAAAATCCAAGGGGGAGAGTGGCCTATAAATAGGGACCCAACCTTCATTTGTTCTCCCTGTGGGTTTCTTCTGTGGAACGCTTCTCCAGGTAAACTTCTACCCCTCTCTCTTTTTCATTCATTTTGCATTCATGGTTATTTTATGTTCATACTATGGTTGAGAGAGAGAGAGAGTCAGAGAGAGAGAGTCGTTCGTGATGAGGCGCTGTTGGCTGCTGGCACATGAGAAAGAGAGAGAGTATTTGGAGGCGGTGCTGTGTTAACAATTAGAGAGAGAAAGTCGTACAGGTGTTGCGTTGCAGAGATTTAGTCATCGGTGCTGATGGCGAAGAGTGGAGCCATGAGAGAAACAGTCGGTGCGCTGCCTGGTTGGCAAATGGGCAGAGAGAGATTGATTGGCGATGATACACATGAAACGTAGGAGAGAGAGATAGGCGGCCCAGGAGATCTCGGGTCAAAGAGAGAGAATCACTCCCGTCAATTGGATACAAAGCACTCTTGCACTGTGAGAGATAGACATCGTGAGCCACCTGGTTATGACGAAGCATACAACAGAGAGAGCTCTGGTGGCCACACCGAGAGAGAGCGGCAGATGAGGGGCTTCTGTCGGAGATATTGGTGTGTGGCTGGCGGAGAACACGCAGAAAGAGAGAAAGGCCTTCGTGTGAGTGAGCTGACGACTGCTGAGGGATATCCATCCAGAGAGCCTTGCTGTGACAGAGATTCCGGGCAGCAATCAAAAGACGGAGAGATGGACGTGCGCGTGGAAGAATCTGAGAGAGAGAGAGTATCTCTCCCCCCTCCCACGGCGGCAGCGCGCACGCGCGCGAGAGAGAGAGAGAGTCGGTCAGAAAAATTGAGAGAGAGAGAGAACGCAACGCTGTAGGATACGAGAGAGAGAGATATTACGTGGAGAGAGAAGGGGAGTCGGCCGAAGGAGAGAGAAAGGATGAAAAGCCAAGGACAATGGCGATAAGATATGCGCGCATCTGTTACAGTGGTCATATAAATGCCAAGTTTAAGAATTAAAGCGATTGGCTTTAGATTTGAATGTTTGTTTAAGCTCCTCTATGTTCGCATGACAAAAGGATGGTTGGAGGTTTCTATCTGATTGAAGATGGATTCACCCATCCATCAAAACTAATGGAAACTTCTTGGAATGTTTTGACGAAGGTGATAGCACACATTCTTTCACCTACTCGATTGAAGGCTTAATACTCAAAACATTTGAAGATTGTCTCGATGAGCTAAGGAAAAATATGCATGGTAGCCAATTTATTGTTCACACACATAAAAACAAACACCCTAAAAATTACATTAGATAAGAAGTATTTGCATGTTTTCTGGCAAGAAGTGTGATCATGATATAATGGTCGAATGGAAATAATGAAGCATAGAGGATTTTCACACAAACAAATCAAATGTGAAATGAAGAAAAAGGGGATTAAAATGATTAGTTCTTTTGTTTCTTTTATGCGATTAGTTTGACACTAATGATAGAACTTAAGTTTCTTTCACGAAAATTTTCTTATGTACTAATGATTGTTTTGATGACCCCACCCTGTGGGTTTCTTCTGTGGAACGCTTCTCCAGGTTTATGTGGATGCTGATTATATGAAGTGAAGAGAAAGTGATTGAAGACTGAAGATAAAGACCTCATCCTGTGGGTTTCTTCTGTGGAACGCTTATCCAGGTTTATGCGATTTCTGATTATCTGAAGTAAAGAGAAGGAAGGCCATTGCTGAGGATACCTGAAATAAAGAGCGGATCGAAGACCTGAAGAAAAGCTTGGACTGCGAAGATCGAAGCTGAATCCCGTAGACGATTTCTTGCACTGTAGCGAGGGATCTAGAGTTTACACTAGCCGGCCCGCACTGTAGCGGCAGCTTTCATATTGTATCATCGCACCGCACTGTAGCGGTTTTATTGTACAATCGGCCCGCACTGTAGCGGCCTGTTTGCATCATTCATTTTATTGGAGGCTTCAGTTCCATTTTTGATTGTATCTTCGAGCTTGATCTCCATCACGTGTTTCACTGCGGTATCGAATCGTCTCTTTCCGACGCCCACGGTCCCACGTCTCGACACTTCTGAGGGGCAAGGGCCCCTACGAGGATCGCGCATGCTCCGGAGAGCACAGGCGAGGCGCCCAGCGCGCAGACGCCGCTCGCAGGACAGCGGGAACGGCGCACCAGAGCGAGGCCTGATCCAACCCCACGCGCCGGCTTCCTGCCACGACCTCCTTCTTCCCGACACCGTTCTGGCTGTTTCTTCTCCCTTATTGACCTTCTAGGTCCTTGCTTGGAGCATTCTCCACACTCTTGCATTTTGGATTTGCCTCTTGACTTCCATAGCTTGTAATCCTGTTCTCTTTCATCTTGGTCAACATCTATATCAGTTCTTGGATCATGGAACTGTGTATCATGTTTTCTTCCTAGTTATGGAAATTAGAATCAAGATAGTATGGTAGAGGTACATCTTCATCATACCAAGACCTTTGTTCTTCAAATGCAACATCCCTACTTGTAGTGAATTGCCACGTTGAAGGATTGCAGAACACGTAACCCATTTGAGTTGAATCATATCCAATAAACATTGCTTTTGTTGCCCTTTCATCTAACTTACCTCTGATTTGTGAACGTATATGAACATAAGCTAAACAACAAACACCTTGCAATGTCCTTGAAGAAGTCGCACTTCCCAAGCCCTGCGTTCTTCACTGCCTTGCTTTGATGGTCCTTGATTGCCCTTGCTAAACTTGTAAAAGCCAAGGTTTAGACCAATTCTCAAATGGATATTCAAACACTTGAGTATATACACCTTTAAAGGTCCCTTCCCTTTTGCCCAAAATTTCAATGCCCCTTGGCTTTCTATCCCAAAAATGGTCAACCTCAATTTATCCTTAAAAAAAAAACGTCTTCTTTCAGAAAAACAGTTGAGGTCACGTAGTAACCGTCAAGAGCTTTCTAGCGAGCTATAAAGCTCAAAACACGGACTTCAGATGAAAAAGATATGAACGTTCTGGCCCTCAGGGGTAAAAACTGACAATTAGGTTTTTCTTCAAATATGAGCTAAGGAGTCTCCTATGAGCTTAATGATCCAAAAGTTTTCAAAAAATAGCCCCAAATTTGCCCAAAAAATCAAACCTTAAAAATTGCATTTGGGATGGACAATTGTGATGGTTTGGGACAATCGCGATGGTCTGGGACCGTCGCGATGGTGCAGATGAACCATCGTGATGGCATGGTGCGTGAATTGTTGCGATGGTCTGAAATGAACTGTCGCGATGGTGCAAAAACGAACCATCACGATGGCTCGATCGGCGAACAATCGAGATGGCATCGATCAACGGTCAACGCAACAATCATGATGGCGTGAGCCCGTCACGATGGTCACGAGGCACGATGGCGTGAGCCAATCGCGATGGTCCAGTTTTCGAGGCATCACGATGGTGTACTTGTATCGTCATGATGGCATGAATAGTGAAAAATCGCGATGGTCTGGCTTGACACGTGGCAGCGTCGACACGATGGCATGAGCCAATCGCGATGGCGTAGGGTCGACGGTATTGTCGCGATGGTCAGCGACCGTCGCGATGGTCCAAGTGAACCGTTGCGATGGTGTGAGACCATCACGATGGTCTGGCCGAGCCGTCGCTATGGCGTGAGCCAATTGTGATGGTGTGACACAATCGCGATGGTGTGAGCCAATCGTGATGGTCTGAGCCAATCGCGATGGTCCACCAAAATGCAAATTTTCAAAAATCAAATGTGGATTCCTACGTGCACAAGGATCGCCTACACGCTGGTGTGGTCGCCTACCTCAAATTCCTTGTTTGCCAGACCATCGCGATGGTCTGACACAGTCGGCAAGTTCTGATAGAAAGTACATTTTTGACCTTTTGGAAGTTTTTCTGATGTTTTGGAGCTCTGTACCTGCAAGAAAACTCAAAAACACAAAAGTACACACAAGCACAAAAGGTCTCTCTCTCTCTCTCGCATGCACAAATGAGGAGAATGGGTGGATATGGTGAATTTTTTGATTTTTTTGGAGTGGAAGAAGATGATGCGTTGGTGAAGGAGGAGTGTAGAGGAAATTAAAAACACAAAAAACTAATGAAAGTCAACAACAAAAACTGAAATTTTACCTTCCAACACCACTTCTTTCTATACTCTTACCATCACACATTCGTCTTAGACTCGATCCCCCCCAACGGCGCCAAATTTGGTGTTGCTCTAGCACAATGGTGAGAACCACGTTAAGAAGCTCCACCTCCTTAATGTCAATCCGCGGAAGAGATAGGAGTGATATGAAGTTGGGAGCCCGACTACGCTAATGTGATGTACACAAACCCAAATCCACGGCCCCAATTGAGACAACAAAGTCCATAGGGCCCTAGAGGACCATGCTTTAGATGCCAATGAGATCATTTCATAAAAGATTGTCCACATCCTCCGATAGCAGGACAATCACAATACTACAACATACAAGGCTTTTGCACCGATTGTGGTAAAGAACATATCATCAAAGAGTGTCCTAAGAACCCTGTTAATGCTTCAAATGTGACACCGATCAATGTGATAGGAATTGTGCACAATGCAGATGGATCCAACCCTACATACGTGCCTATCCAAGCTATAACAAGAGCTCAGGCGCTCTTATAGAATCAACAGCTTAATCAGGAGAAGATAGTCAGAACTAGTGAAGGTTGAGAATCTAGCAGTAAAAAGACAAAATCTTAGAAAGATTCTAGAGAAAGAATCAAGAGAAAGTGGAGTAAAAGGATAACTGTGTTGGAAGGAACTTTGAAGGAATCGAGAGCCAAGATCCTAGAATTGACTTCTCAAGAATCGAATCAGAAGAACCCAGCTTAGAGATCAGGATCAGTTTTAGCGGAACCCATACCAGAAAACCTAGACATGATGTTTCGTGCATATCAAGCTAGATTAAAAGAAGGACCCCAGATAGCTAAAATGAGTAAGAACTATCCAAGAGCTGATCTAGAAATTGAGAGAACAAAACTGTGCATGAAGATGGTAGAATTAGCACAAGCAATGTTCAAAGCCTCTAGATATCTTAATTGGAATAACATGGCAAAACCTGAACTACACTTTCAAGGACTAATGGAGAGGCTAGAATACTTGATTGATAGCAAGGAGAAAAAGAATCAGCATAGGAACCCTATCCTGATACAGAAGGTGAAGACAACCTGTCTTCCATACATAGGTACTCACATGAATTTCTAAGAGAAATCCAAGAAGAGAAGTGGAGAAAAGAACAAGGAAGCCATCCTCCTATTCAAGAAATAGATGACTTGCAAGAGCAATTTCCCCAAGACATCCCCTCTATTTACAATGATGTAGAGGAAGAGCAACTGAGTGAACACACAGGTTTTGAATCCAATTCTTTGCATGAATTGCCTCAGTTCACAGGACCTTGGGAAGCAAAGTCTATTAGCATGAGAGCACACACTATAATAGTGAACATCTGTTTTTCTATGTGTCCATCATCAATTTGTAGCTTCATCTTGGTAGGTCTTAATGCTGGCTTACCCCAATGTTTCCATAAAGCGGTGGTAGCTTTATCCATTTGTAGCATGAGAGCACCCACTATAATAGTGAACATCTTCTTTAAGGCTTCTAACATCTGTTTCAAAATATCTGGTTCTACTAATTGGGCATCTGTTCGTACAGAACTTAAGGAAATGACTACGGTCATCAAAGCTTCTGCTTGCGTCTGCAAAAAAGCTTCCTGTAGATAAAAATTGTTTGATAAGGCCACATCACGAGTTACCTTCATATATGCAATTTGCTTATTTATTTGAGCTAATCTTTCTTTCTGTACATCCAGCTGATACTCCCTTCTTTCTATCTCCTGATTCTGAAACTCGATTGTTTTGTAATAAGTGTCGCGCTCTCGGCGGGTACTTGCGATGTCTTTCTGTAATTGTGCTTCCCCGATCAATTTCCGTTTAAGAATATTGTTGACGTCGGATAGATCAATCTTGGTTCTCTAGAGTTCGTAATCAGTCTTCTTAAGCAAATCTGCCATCTCTTGTCCTTGCTGTATTGCTTCATGTAGCTGTTGTCTGGTTTCTTCTAACAGATTCCCTAAAGCTACTCGTGCATCTTCTTTATCCTGGACTAACTGCTTCAAGTTGACTAACTCTGCATCTGCAACACTGTAATTCATCTTTCTCTTGGACTGCTGTCAAGGCCGCATCTCGTTGACTGGTAACTATTTCTTGTTCTTCAAGTCTGGCCTGCAACTCTTGAATTAGTCCGTTTAACGCATGATTTTCTGCCTTGACTGCCTGTAATTCTTCCTGGAGAGGAGTGATGTCTGCCTCCAACACATCAACTTTGTGTTGAAAGTCATCTCGGATAGTATCTGTCACTTGCTTCATTTGTGCAGGTAGTTGTTGTGCTAAGTGGATCAACATTTGACCCATGGATGCTAACTCAGAAAATAAGGGAATTGAAGGAATTGGAGGATGACGGGGTTGAAACAAAGAAGCGGTGAGGAGCTGCTGGGAATTCGGTGGAGAGTAATTTGGTGATGAGGATGAAGAAGTAGTGGGTTCGTTGGGGACCATGGGTGGAATAGGAATAATGGGTTCAGCTGGAGGTTTGGGTGGATGAGTAGGAAGAATAGTAGTTCTGTTGGTTACCTTTTCGGTTATTGTTTGTGTAGTGTCATCAGGGCCGGTAGCTGTAGACTCCACTGCTTTAAGTAATTCTTCGAAAACCTCTTTAATGATATGTTCTCCATCCTCTTGCTTTTCGTGCTCAGATTGCTGTTGAGATGCCTCTTTTGACGAGCTTGTTTCAGATTCGGTGGTAGCATCCTGTTCTTGTTGCCTTTCTGAAGACTGGGTTGATGATTCATGATGCATTGATGTTGCGGTGTCATGGAAGGTTTCTTCGTCTTGCCCTTCTTTTTCTTTGTCATTTGCTTGATCATTGGCGGCAGAGCCTTGTACCTGACTATCTGATGAACTAATTCTGATTCTTTTCTGGCGGAGAAGGTGGAAAATCTCTTCGTCCTCTTTTCATCATCATCCAAGATTTGTGCAGACTCTTCATGGTGCAGAACCTGTCCTCGGGGTGGCGGTTGTGCTGCTAGAATGGTCGGAAATAGAAAAGAAAGGATGTGCGGTAGTCTGGACCTTGGCATGTCTCCCTTGTTGACCTGCTTGATGATTGACACGCATTCTTTGTGAATGGGGCGGAAGAAATACGAAGCAAAGTTGACAGGTTCTCGAGTAGCTAAATCTATAGCGGAGTAAAAAGGTCGAGATATGCCATATGTGCATTTCTGTAGGTTGAGGATGGCTACCAAGAATTGTAGGGCTGATCTTTCAGGTTCGGGGCGACAGAGGATTGCATATTCATTGGATGAGTGCCTAGGGAATAATTGATTCATTGTGGCAATTGGCAGATTTGGACCGTTTTCCCTACCTTGCAGAGAGAGCTGAAATGCATCAGAGAAGGTCTGGAGAGTGATTACGGTACGGGTTGGCAGGGAAGTAATAGGCCAACTCTGCTGTGTAGTAGGTGTGGCAGCGATGGTGGCGATGAGTTGTGCGTAGAAAGGGTGGCAATCCACTGAATGCCAAGGCAATTCAACGAAATTGGCCAACGCGCGGACGCGTAGGAACTCACCTACATCAGCAGAGAGTCCTTCACAGAAGGCGGCGAAGTTTGCCAGAGCTTCCATGGCGCACAGACAATAGCAAGCATGGTAACACAATCACAGGGTAGACAGAGAGCACAAATACACAAATCACACAGACACATTAGCGATTAACAGCGAAACAAAAAAGGTTAAGTAGATACTTGATACCGAGAAGCAATTAAATTCGTGAATCATCGCGTGATATTGAGATGATAACCTCATAAATTGGGTGGGCATGCATAAGCGGAATCGATAAGGCAGGGCAGTTGTTAGTCATAATTAGGTATCAAAACAGAGATATTTACAGACTTATTTTACTTAAGTACGCAAAAAAACAAAAAAGAAAATAAATAAAATAAAAAAACGCTGAACACGTCAGCGAGAGCCAGATGCTTGATGATACGGCCGCAACTTTGAACCATTTATCACTTTCGGAAGAGGAATTCCGGTCAAAGTAGTCAACCGAAACGTAGCTGGGCCTACTTGTTCAGTAATCCGATAGGGACCAAACCATCGTAATTTGAATTTTCCAAGAGAGCGATTCGATTTTGCATTGTAAAAGAGTACAAGTTGCCCCACCGAAAAAACTGGAGTGTTCAGATATCGGTCATGTGTTCGAGCTTGTCTTAATTGCACTTCCTGCATAGTCAGAAAACTTTGCCATCGATGCTCATCCAGTTCGCTGAGTGTATCCAACCGAAATGACAGAGATTCTTCAAGTAGTAGTTTCTGAGTGATGGCCACACGTAAACTTGGCACAACAATCTCCATTGGTGTTATGGCTTCCAGCTTGTAAGCCAGTTTGAAAGGTGTTAGTCCTGTTGCTACCTTGTATGTAGTCCGGTATGCCCATAGTACTGCAGGTAACAGTTGATCCCACCTTTCCGGTGATTCCGGAATTAGTTTTCAAAGCATATTCAACAAGGTTTTGTTTGTACTTTCAACCAAACCATTGGCACGAGGATAATAAGGACAACTGAATTTATGCATTATCTGAAAAGAATGGGTGAGTACTCTCATTAAGTTGTTAGCAAAATGCGTGCCTTGATCTGTAACAAGCTCCATAGGTAAGCCAAAACGCGGGAAAACATCTTTCATTAGACACTTTGCCACCAAAACAGCTGTGGTGGACCTTAAAGCCCATGCTTCTGCCCATCTGATAGCATAATCTGTACATGTTAGAATATAACAATTATTACTGAGTATGGCTGGAGGTGTAATAGGTCCAATAAAATCTAGGCCCCACTTCTGAAAAAGGCTTCAATGGCAAGACAGGTTGTAGAGGGAAAAAATGACGTTGTAGAGGCTGTCCAGACCTTTGATAAGTATCACATTGTTTGACAAACTGAGATACATCCCTGTACATAGTAGGCCACCAAAGTCCACTTTGCAGAATTTTCCGGTGCGTTAAATCTGCTGCAAAGTGTCCACCGGAAGGAATTGAGTGAGCCAGAGTAATGACTGAGTTAACTTCATGCGGAGGAATACAAGGAAGTAAAATTCCACTGTGATCCATATAGTATAATTCCCCAGCAATCAACTGAAATTTGCGACTGTACACTGCAATCTTCCTACGCATTGAAGGAGAGGTCTGAGCAGGAGTACATCCATCAGTAAGAAAAGTTAATATCTGATCATAATATGTAGATGGTATAGGTGGTTCTATATATTCATCATTAGTTGGTTCAGTAATATAAATCGCTGGTGTGGTGTCATCTACACCGATCGGAGCTTCACCGGAATCTAAGCGAGAAAGGAAATCTGCTAAGGCATGTGAGCTGCCGGGCCGATGGATTACTTCGAAATCAAACTCTTGTAAAAGTAGAACCCAACGTGCTAATCGACTACCTAAATGCTGCTGTCGTACTAGATAAACAAGTGCAGCATGATCTACCTTAAAAGTAAATTTGCGGCCAAGTAAATAATGTTTGAATTTCTTTACAGAATACACTAAACCTAGACATTCCCTTTCAGTTACAGAGTAATTCTTTTCTACAGGAGCAAGTCTTCTACTCACATAGTAAACAGGCCGGAACCACTTATTAGTTTGTTGCATTAACACACTACCGATGGCGATATTTGATGCGTCTACAGAAACATGAAATGGGCGTTCCCAATCAGGTGGTTGTAAAATTGGGACCTGCGTTAATAAACACTTTAGACGATCAAATGCTGTTTGACATTCTTGAGTCCACTCAAACTGTTTAGGAGTACTCGTGATTAAACAATTGAGTGGAATGGCTAAATGAGCGAGCCACCGTAAATGACAACCATGCCAACAAACTTGACCCATAAATCTCATCACTTATTTCGGTGTAGTAGGCACAGGTGCTTCTAACACAGCTATAATTTTATCTGGATCCACTTGGATACCTTGTGCAGACACAATGTGACCAAGTAACTTTCCGCATGAAACCGCAAACACAGATTTGTTTGGGATCAGGCAGAGTCTGTATTTTTTGCATTTCTCAAAGCAACACCGTAAATGGAACAAGTGTGCTTCCATCCTACCAAATAAAGAGAAATCATCAAGATATACTTGCATAAAAGAGTTAAGATAAGGGGAGAATATTTCCTGCATACACCTCTGGAAAGTACTGGGGGCATTTCTTAATCCAAACCACATAACAATACACGCAAAAACACCCCAATTGGTAATGAATGCTGTTTTTGGTATATCTTCCTCAGCCATTCTGACCTGATTGTAACCACTGTATCCATCTAAGAATGAGTACATTTCATGTTCCTGCTACTCTATCAAGCATGGTGTCAAGAAATGGAAGGGGAAACGGATCTGGCATCGTAGCTGCATTCAATTTCCGGTAATCCACACATATGCGTAGCTGCTTATTCTTCTTAGGGACGATAACAATGGGTGATATCCACTCAGCATGTTCTACTGGTACAATGAATCCCACTTTTAATAACCTATCCAGCTCTGCCTTTACCTGTGCTACATAATTCGGATTCATCCGGTAGCTGGGTTGTTTGTTTGGTTTTGCTTCCGGCTTCAGCATGACCCTATGTTGATAAATGCAGGAGTCCAAACCTTTCATATCGAAGTAATCCCATGCAAAAACATCATAGAACTCTCGAAGCAACTGTATTAACTCTGCTTGAAACATTTCAGGCAATCCTTCCTTTATTTTTACAAGTCGCTGATTAACTTCATCGCCTAAACTATATGTAATTAACTGATCTTCTGGAACATAGGATTGTCGGGACTTCTCTGTATCATCAGCTTGTTTTAAAAGTTGCTGTAGATCAGCGTCATCTATAGCAGCAGTAACTTCTTTCTTGTGTTCTTCAGTCACAGGCATCACCGTACAAACTGCCGGATTCCAATTATCTACAACACATCAACAGTTCCTAGGGAGATCAAATCAATATTATTCTTCAAAAACTCTTCTTCTTCATCATTTGACAACCCATCTAACATATGAACTGGTTCTGCAAAATAAGGTCTAGCATGTAATTCAAAAGGCTGTATAGCATCTAATTTTACAACATATTTACGATTATTGTCCTTGAAAGTGAGTTCCTATGCAGACCAATCTTGTATGACCTTGGGTTGTTTCAACCAAGGACGGCCGAAAAGAAGATTATAATCCAAGCTAGACTCTGGTAATTCTAAGACGACAAAAGTCATCTTAAATGTTGTACCTTGCAGAGTTATGGGAACATCTCGTACTAGTCCCACTGGGTGGACTCTGGACTGATCAGCCATCCTTAAAAAAAATTGGACAGGCTCAATTTTTGTCCATCCTAACTTTTTACACAGTGTGGCAGTAGCAATGTTTACACCAGACCCTCCATCAATTAGCACTTGATTAATTTTATGATTTTTGTACCATACCGTAATCAATGGGACCGAATGATCCACCGTAGCGTCAGTTTTTGGTTGTACTCTTACCGTTGCTGGAATGCAGGTAGACTCAGTACTAAACTGTTGTTGGAATTGTTGCCGAACTCCTGGTACTAATGCAAGTAATTGGCCAAGAGGAAGAGTAATGGATGCTTTAGATAAAATTTCCCAGGCTTGATTTACTTGACTTGTACCTTTCACTGATTCTGAAGAGGATGCGTCGGTTACTGGAATTGACTCTTGCTCCTGTGCAGTTTCCTTTCGTAGTGGAACTTGTGTCACCGGAATAGGATCTGGGAACACTGGAGGTTCTCTGGTGGTCCACTGACTAGCCTTGTCATATGTTCTTTGCTGTTCTTGGATGCCTGGTTCAAATATTTCAGCTGCTGGTTGTAACGGCCTACCGGATCTGTTCTGAACTACTGCAGCTTGTGTTTCTATTAGTGTGATATGAACCATATTAGTCATTAATGGATTCTGTCGTTATTTTTTTCTCTGATCATATTCTACTGCATCTTTACAAAATCTTCTAATGTGGCCAAATTCACTGCAAAAATGGCAGCAAGGTGGTGGCAAATTAGTATTTTCATGTGCTGGTCGTGCCTGCCAACGGTTTGCATTGTAGTTATTATTTCTCTGTCCTCTGTAATTTCGATATCCCTACTGCTTATTGTTCCTCATTTGCGGGGGTACATAGTGATTGGTAGGCTGCCCTGGTTCTTGTATGATTGCATTTACTGTTGCTGTTCCCTGTACTTTGGCGTTGTATGCACAATTTTCGATGGAATGTCCTGTCGTATTACAAATAAACAACTGGTTGAGGGCACAAGTGGCACTGGTATGCCCTGAATTCTTGCATGTGGTGCAGTACATCTGTCTGGTCGGATCTTCTGCAACATTTTTACTCGCTTTTAACCATTCCAGGTCTTCTGTAAATCCTCCAACCTTGTTTTCCAGCTCCAAAGCCATTGCAATCACCGCATCTAGCGTCATAGCTCCCACACAGCGTATGATCATAATCTGTTTAAGTTGCGGAGTCAAACCATTGATAAACCATTGAGTGATAACGTCATCCGACAGGTTGGCATGTGCTGGTGGTAATTGCCTCAAATGATTTCTGAATAGGGTGGCATATTCCTGCACTGTTTGATTCATCTTCTGTCTATTGTTTTGTAGGTAATCAAAAATTTCGGCTGGATTCTTCTTTAGCCTGAATCTCTGCAAAAATGCATCCCTTACTGCTTCATAGGTGCCGAAATGGTTAATATCATATTCTGTAAGCCACCTGGAGGCTTGTTGGAACTCAAAGTCAAGCACAAGCACGGAAGCACATCAGAAAGGTGGACACACACAAGAAGAAGGAGCAAGTAGGGAGCTCCAAGAAGTGTATGTCAAATTTTCAGAAGAAATCCCTATAAAAATAGTGATTTTCATCACTAAAAACCATTGTAAATACCATTTTCTATTTTTGTAACTCCATTTTGTTCAAGCCAAGGAGTCCTCAAGCTTGAGGAGTATTAGAAGTATCATCCTACCAATTTTCATAATTTTTAGACTTTGTTTGAGCCCTCAAATAAGCCCTGGAACCTAATTTTTAACTAGGCCGAACACTAGGTCTGGACAGGGCCAAAACTAGTCAAAAAACTATAAAAAGAGCTAGAGAGCTCATGTTTGAGGTTAGCTTGTTTAGAGAATATAGCTTTTGTAAGAGAACTCTTTTGCAATCGAAGCTTTCCATTGTTCCTTTCTTTGATCTTACTTTGTGCGTGTGTGTGTGTATGTGTGTGCATGTTTGTGTGCTTTCACTCACGCACTTGTGCCTTCACTTGCTCGTGGTCATCATACCGGTCCTCACGTCTCCGTGGATTGACAAGTAAAGGAGGTGGTGCTTACGCTTGAGCTACACCAAATTTTGGCGCCGTTGCCGGGGAGAGAGCTTCGAGGATGAGCGTTGTGATAGTAAGATCGTAGATTTGCGACGTTGGAAGGTAAAAAAAACTGTCATTTTTGTTCATTTTTTGATTTTTCTTCTTCATCTTCTTCATCATCATCATCTCGACCTTCTTCCATCTTCTTCTTCATAGAAATTTCTTGTTTGTTAGTGCATTTTCACCATTTTCATACCAATTTTCATGCATTATTGTGTGGGAAGGAGTTATGAAGTGCAAGGGAGAACAAGCGCCTGTGTTTTTCATGATTTTCTGCTCATACGGAGCTCGCCATTGCTCAGCGCTCAAAAATTCGAAGTTCCCGCCAAAAAACGCGATTCTGTGAAAATTCAATTTTTTTTTGAAAATCATGATTTTCTATTTCCCGCCTAAAAGCTTGCTGAAAGAATCACGATTCTGTGGTCATTCTCAGAATCATGGTTCTGTGGTTGTGTTCAAAATCGCGATTCTCACAAATCACGATTCTCAGCCAAAAACACGATTTTGTGAGAACACGATTCTCTAAAACACGATTTTGTGAAAACACGATTCTCTGAGACAAAATCGCGATTTTCATGTCAAAAAACACGATTCTGAGAACCACGATTTTGTGAAAAACACGATTTTGTGAATCACGATTCTCTGAGACAAAATCGCGATTCTCTAGAACACGATTCTCTAAAACACGATTCTGTGAAGACACGATTGTGTGAATCACGATTTTGTGAACCTCGATTTTGTGAAAACACGATTCTCTAAGACAAAATCACGATTCTCTAAAACACGATTCTGTGCTCAAAATCACAATTTTCAAAAAACACGATTCTGTGCTTGTACTCAAAATCGCGATTCTCTAAATTTTGAAAACCACAATTCTCTAAGACAAAATCGCGATTCTCTAGAACACGATTCTCTAAAACACGATTCTGTGAAGACACAATTTTGTGAATCACGATCCTGTGAACCACGATTCTCTGAAACACAATTCTGTGCTCAAAATCACGATTTCCAAAAACACGATTTTGTGAATCACGATCCTGTGAACCACGATTTTGTGAACCACGATTCTCTAAAACACGATTCTGTGCTCAAAATCACGATTTTCAAAAACACGATTCTGTGCTCAAAATCGGGATTCTTTGACTTCACAGCATCACGATTCTTTGATTTCACACAATCGCGATTCTCTGATTTCACACAATCGCGATTCCCTGATTTCACAAAATCGCGATTTTCTCCAAAAGGTCCTGTTTGCCTGTTTTGACCCCCAGGAGCCTGATTTGACATAACTTTGCAAATTCTTTTGGCTTACCTCTTCTCTCAAAAAATTTGTGAAAAATTTTTCAAAGGTAAGCAAGGAGGGTCTAAATTGAGTGTTAAGGGTTGTTGCTCAAAGAAGTTGAAGAAGCTTGGAAAGGTGAGAACTTGAGTTGCAAAGTGATGAAGGTGGTCCAACAAATCAACATAGGAATTTCCCTAGTTGTTTGGATATGTCAAAAAGACTTTGTGGGCTTGTAATTAGTGTAATAATACTCAATATGTACTTTGGAACATCAATGAGAATCAATTGGTACAAAATGGATAGAGTTGGACTTTGACTAGCTCACAAAACCTTCTATTTTGGAATGGATGCTTCCACTTCAAACACTCAAAGCAACGGGAAAAGTTGCTATTGGAAACATTCATTTCAAGTAATTTCATAAATAGGGTTGGCTTGCTATAATGCATAAAAGCCCTAATTTATATCAACCAACGAAAGAGAATTTTGCTTAACACTATTTGGGTCTACCCCTGACTTTTCAAGGCTATGCAAAATATGACCTTGAGACATTAAACTAGATATTTATCTAAATTTACTAAAATAAATGACTTGAAAATTTATAAATATACTAGAATGTATTACCTTTCCAATGAGTGCTCATTCACTCAATTTGGACCTCTATAGAGAGAGAAGCAAGCTCTACACGATGAATGATTTTGAGAAAGAAGGAGCAAAGAATAGTGAAGAAGAACCAAGATGATCACCCATGTATATGTATTGCTTCAACTCTCCTCAACTTGTATTGAACAATGTTGTCAGTCAATGTATAGAATCTTGGGTAACTTCCATGACTCAATTAATTTGAATATGAATTCAAACCTTTGCGGGATTGCTTGTTGAAAAGTAGAATGTTACTTTCCTATAATTTGAGAAGAATGCTAACCAACTTTGAAGATAATTTTTGACTCGCATTGATCGGGTAATCTTACCAACCAAAGAACTCATGGATATTAGATTTTTCTTTGACCATTACAAAAAAAGTAAATATCTTGGAAATTACAAGTGACCATATGTGATCAAACACTCAATACTCTAAATGATTGAACATAAGTGCTTCACAAGAAATGTATTCATTGCAACATCTATATGATGTTTTCAAAATAGGGTAAAATCACCTCAAGCATAGTGAAAGATTGGTGATCTCATAGCTCCCCCTCAAGCTAAAGTATCCTTGAGTATTCATTCTATGATAGATTGAATGTCTATCATAGATTGGCATCTACATAGCTTTATCCCATCAAGTGCCTTTGTCACCATGTCTGTTATTTGCTTCTTAGTAGGAACAAATGAAATCTCAATTTCCTTTGCCATAAGCTTCTCTCTTAAAAAGTGGTAATGGACCTCTATGTGCTTTCTCCTTGCATGCAAAATTGTATTTGTAGCTAGATGCATGGAACTTACATTATCTCAAAGTATGTGAGGATTGGAAATTACAAGTCCCAAATCTGAGTACAACTCCTTGAGCCATATAACTTCTTAAGTTGCAATAGTTAGACCTCTATATTGTGCTTCAGTTGAAGATAAGGCTGTTGAAGAAGCACTCACGAATTTGGTATCCAGACAAAAAAAAAAGGGGAAGGAGAAAAGACAAAGAGAAGCAGAATTAAAGAAGCACGACCGATCTGTACAATCTACAGAATCAGAAAAACCGAATCAAGAATTGTAAATTTGAGAACAGGACGTGTAACAGAGTAGTGAAAGGGGAGTGCGTATAACGCACATAAAGAAGGATTGTGGAGCATACCGAAAGTGAAAGGCACGGAAGAGCGTGGAAGAATGAAGACTATATATATATCAATCAAGAATCAAGCAAAAGGGAGAGATGAAATATAGCAGATGCGCAGAGATGCAGAGATATAGATATACAGATAGAGAGAGAGATAGAAGACGCCAGAGATTGCGTATGTAGTATAGAAGATGCCATAGATCGCGTATGTAAAGATGAATAACAGAAACCTAAAATGTCAGTTATTCATCTGAGAGAGATGGTAATAAGAAACTACTCAGTGTAGGAGAGTTTCTATAGCTTGAGCAAGAAGAGGCCAAGCTTGTTTGTACACATCTTCTCTAATAGAAAACACATGTTCATGTGGAAGCTCTGCGCGCATACTTCGTATGAGTAGAAGTTTGAATATTCTATGTTACGGTTAAAGTTAGTTAACAGTTACAGTTTCACCGTATACGTACTTTCGGTCACTTACGGTTTACTCAATAAACGTGTTTTTCGGGAAGAACCACGATGTATATCTCGCAGAATAATATAGAGTTTTGTATGAGACACAGCTTATCTAGTAGCTTGAAGTCTCTACTTTATACGGATCAAAGTTTCCGGTGAAATGAATATGTACATACAGTACAAAGTCGGACCGAAACTAGCACTTTGAACTGATGAAGCTTTTTCTCCAAACTTCAGGAAGAGTTCTGTCAGTAAGGGAAGTTCACGCATCACTTCCTTATTTCACGTATAAACATTTGAAGCAATTACGAATAGATTTGAAGATCATTCCGGTAAGATTCCAGTAAATTTCGGTGACAGTCCAATGACAATCCGGTGAAGTTCCGGTGGAAGTCCAAGAGAATTCAAAGCACAGTCTAATAGATTTTGAGTGGGAGAAGCCTTGTTAAGCTACTGTTGATTATAGAGGTGTTCTAACATCACTGTAGTTTAACACTAATTCGGTGGCGCAACAAATTTTCGTAGGCTTGATAAGGTTCGAGTCTTTGCTGCGGCATACGGGTGGTACCAGAAGCTTACTACTATCAGAGGTATAAAAGCGGTACTACCGAAGACGTCGACCACCCCAATAAGTGGTATCAGAGCCGGTAATCACCACAACAAGTGATATCAGAGCTGTGAAATCTAACAAGAGGTGTTAGAGCAAAGAAAGAAAACAAGAAGATCATGGCAGAACATGTTTCTATTGACAAGCTGGAAAGAGATAATTATCCCGCATGGGTAATGCGCATGGAAGCCTTACTTATGAGTAAGGACTTAATGATGTATGTGACCGGAGAAGAAAAGAAGCCGACCTTTGAAGTCAACAGACAACCAAAGGAAGAAGAATTGGAAGCCTTGAAGCTGTGGTAGAAGAAAGATGCAACGGCAAGATCATACATTTATAGTACTGTTACAGATTATCTACTACTGCACATTAGAGGCCTGGAAACAACGGAGGACATATGGAGTGCGTTGGAGGACCATTTCCAAAATACTACGAAAGCGAGGAAGGCTAGCTTATGGTCCGAATTCACAACGTTCAAAAAGAAGTCGAATCAAAGCATTAGTGACTATGTTACTAAAATGAAGGATCTAGCAGACAAATGGATCCATAAATAAAGATATCGAAGGCCACAGATTGATAGCACAAGTGCTCACAGGTTTGAGAGGAGATGAAAGGTGGAAACCTTTCGTACTTTCAATTGAACTCTCTTTAAATCATTTTGTTCCAGATTTAAATCAGTTGCTAGGATTGATGCTCACATATGAGCAAGACCTGAAAGGAGATGGAGATAAAGGACAAAGCTCTGCAATGTACATGAAGAACAAAAAAAAAGGAGATAAAGGTAAGTCAAAAGATGAAGAAGAGTCGAGTTCTCAGGTTTATTATGCTAGAGGCAAAGGCACCGGCAGAGGAGAGCAAGAGGCTATGGAAGAGGAAGAAGCAGTCAGAATATCAACAAGAAAGCTTCTGGATTTGTGGACTAAGTAATCATCTGGCTTATGACTGTTGGCATAATCAACAAGGCTCAAATCAAAATCAGAACAGTAATAGAAGAGGCAGAAGTGGAAGATATCAAAGAGGTAGACAAAACCAAAGAGGAGGCTATGGCAGAGGTGGAACAAGAAGTTGGGGACAAAATCAATCCTACAACACCACCTACAACAACTACGCAAATGACACGCAGAATGAAAGTCATACATCGTTGATGATGAACTCTATCAGCACATTAGAAAATGAAGACCTAAAGGTATTTTACATTGACTCCGGATGTTCTAATCATTTGTCAGGAAATATAGAATTGATGTCAGAACTGGAAAAAGGTAGTTCGTGTCACACTGTTCAAACAGGTGACAATACAAGACATAGTGTTCATTCAATTGGAAAAGTGAAATGTAAGAGTGGAGCAGATTTGCTAATCAATGTTTTATATGTTCCGACAATACCTAAAAAATTGATTAGCGTGGGACAGATAGTTGAGAAAGGTTTTCAGGTCAGATTTACAAATGAAGGCGTATTTGTAGAAGATCCCGAGAACGGATACAATCAGATCGTCTCTGGTAAGAAAGAAGGCAGACTCTTTACTTTAAGAGCACAAGGGAAAATTGGCCAAGCGTTGGTCACACATGGTGAAAAAGTAATTACAGAACTTGATCTGTAGCATAAGAGATTAGGTCATTTTAATGAAAAAGGAATTAAAGCTATGATTGCAAATCAGTTTGTACTGGGTTTACCGAACATACAGAACCAACATATGATTCATAAGTGCGAAGCTTGCCAGATGGGAAAAGCCCACAGATTACCTTTCCAGAAGAAAGGATTCAAACATGATGGAGTACTTGAACTTATACATACAGATGTATGGGGTCCAACAAAAGAAGGATCAATCAGCGGCTCAAGATACTATGTTTTATTCATTGATGATGCTACAAGATGGATAACGCTATATGTCTTAAAAGAAAAATCAGAAGTATTTGAAGCCTTCAAGCATTTTCATGCATACGCTGAAAGACTCAAAGAACGAAAGATTAAGAGACTGAGGTCTGATGAAGGGGGAGAATACTTCTCCCGAGAGTTCAATGATTATCTTTGGAATGCAGGTATCAAAAGAGAAATAACTTGCAGGTACACACCGCAACAAAACGGAGTAGCAGAAAGAAGGAACCGAACTCTAGTTAAGTTTGCACGAGCCATGTTAAACGAGAAGGGTTGTCCAAATTATCTTTGGGTTGAAGCCATAAACACAGCGACATACTTGGTAAACAGATTACCACGTACAACTTTGGATGGAATGACCCCTTATGAAGCTTGGTGGGGAAAGAAGCCAACACTTGATCAGTGCAAAGTGTTTGGATCAGTCGCTTATGCTTATGTACCGTCTCAACTCAGACATAAGCTTGAACCGAAAGCTGAAAAATATGTGTTCGTCAGATACGATGAAAGACAGATGGGTTTGTAAGCTCCAGATACCCAAAATTTGTGTGCAGGTTAAGAAAAGCACTTTATGGACTGAAGCAAGCTCCAAGACGGAAGAGCATGGGAGAATGAAGACTATATATATATCAATCAAGAATCAAGCAAAAGGGAGAGATGAAATATAGCAGATGCGCAGAGATGCAGAGATACAGATATACAGATATATAGAGAGAGATAGAAGACGCCAAAGATCGCGTATGTAGTATAGAAGACGCCATAGATCGCGTATGTAAAGATGAATAACAGAAACCTGAAATGTCAGGTATTCATCTGAGAGAGATGGTAATAAGAAACTACTCAGTGTAGGAGAGTTTCTATAGCTTGAGCAAGAAGAGGCCAAGCTTGTTTGTACACATCTTCTCTAATAGAAAACACATGTTCATGTGGAAGCTCTGCGCGCATACTTCGTATGAGTAGAAGTTTGAATATTCTATGTTACGGTTAAAGTTAGTTAACAGTTACAGTTTCACCGTATACGTACTTTCGGTCACTTACGGTTTAGTCAATAAACGTGTTCTTTATTTCACGCATCACTTCCTTATTTCACGTATACACATTTGAAGCAATTACAAATAGATTTGAAGATCATTCCGATAAGATTCCGGTAAATTTCGGTGACAGTCCAGTGACAGTCCGGTGAAGTTCCGGTGGAAGTCCAAGAGAATTCAAAGCATAGTTTAATAGAGTTTGAGTGGGAGAAGCCTTGTTAAGCTACTGTTGATTATAGAGGTGTTCTAGCATCACTGTAGTTTAACACTAATTCGGTGGCGCAGTGAATTTCCGCAGGCTTGATAAGGTTCGAGTCTTTGCTGCAGCAGACGGGTGGTACCAGAAGCTTACTACTATCAGAGGTATAAAAGCGGTACTACCGAAGACGTCGACCACCCCAACAAAGGCAACTACTATTTCCTTCTTGGAACTCCAAGAAACCAATTTAGAAATTGCAAATGCTAAGTATCCAGATGTGCTCCTTCTATCATCCTTTGCTCCTCTCCAATCGCCATCTAAATACATATTGATATCCAAATCTAAAGGAAGGATAGAAGATACCTTCATTAAGTGTTCCTTTGAGGTACTTGAGTACTCTCTTTGCAATATCCATGTGTGATCTTCTAGGTGAGTGTATGAACTGGCTAAGCACTCCCACACTATAGGATATATTTGGTCTTGTGTGAGTAGCATATATCAAGCTAGCAACTAAACGATCAATATGCTCGCTCACCTTCATACACACTTAGCTTGTGATTCATTTCCAAGGGTGTAGTTGCAAGCTTGGTGTTATCCATTCTGAACTTGTGAAGTGGTTCTTGAATGCATCTTCTCTGAGTTAGATACATCCCTTCATCTGTATAAATCACTTGCATACCTAGGAAATATATGAGCTCACCTATGTCAATGATTTTGAACTCCTCTTGCATATGTCTTCTGATTCTTTGAATATCATTAAATCCATCACCTATTACAATTATGTCATGTACATATATACATAGATAGATAGCCTCATTGTGATCTCTTTTGATGAAAAATGAAGGACCTCAGGTTCTAGATCTAGACCCTTGATCTTGAAGGTACATAACCAACATGTAAGTCAAAGCTCTAGGAGCTTGTTTCAATCCATAAAATGCTTTCTTAAGTATGCAAATATAAGATGTATGATTGGGGTTTTCAAAAGTAGGAGGTTGTGACATGTATACCTCTTCACTTCTCCAACCATTTAGTCATCTTTGCAACTGGTAAGAATGTTTCCTCATAGTCTATACCATGAGTTTACGAAGATCCTTTGGTAGCTAATCTAGCTTTGTACAGAAAAAAATTGATCCATTTAAGCCCCTTTTAAGTTTATATACCCATATGCAACAATTACCTTCTGATTGGATGACTTTGGAACCAATTCCCAAGTGTCCATCTCCTTCAAGGCATCTATTTCTTCTTTCATAGCCTTTTCAGGGTTTCCCTTTGCCTCTTCATAGGTTGAGTGCTCCTATGAAATTAAATCTTTTTCCAATTAGATTGAATGCTTTGTAACAAATGTGGAATCATATCCATACCGATCTGGCTGTTTCTTCTCCCTTATTGACCTTCTAGGTCCTTGCTTGGAGCATTCTTCACACTCTTGCATTTTGGATTTGCCTCTTGACTTCCATAGCTTGTAATCCTGTTCTCTTTCATCTTGGTCAACATCTATATCAGTTCTTGGATCATGGAGCTGTGTATCATGTTTTCTTCCTAGTTAATGGAAATTAGAATCAAGATAGTATGGTAGAGGTACATCTTCATCATACCAAGACCTTTTTTCTTCAAACGCAACATCCCTACTTGTAGTGAATTGCCATGTTGAAGGATTGCAGAACATGTAACCCATTTGAGTTGAATCATATCCAATAAACATTGCTTTTGTTGCCCTTTCATCTAACTTACCTCTGATTTGTGAACGTATGTGAACATAAGCTAAACAACAAACACCTTGCAATGTCCTTGAAGAAGTCGCACTTCCCAAGCCCTCCGTTCTTCACTGCCTTGCTTTGATGGTCCTTGATTGCCCTTGCTAGACTTGTAAAAGCCAATGTTTAGACCAATTCTCAAATGGATATCCAAACACTTGAGTATATACACCTTTTAAGGTCCCTTCCCTTTTGCCCAAAATTTCAATGCCCCCTGGCTTTCTATCCCAAAAATGGTCAACCTCAATTTATCCTTAAAAAAAAAACAACGTCTTCTTTCTGAAAAACAGTTGAGGTCACGTAGTATTCGTCAAGAGCTTTCTAGCGAGCTATAAAGCTCAAAACACGGACTTTAGATGAAAAAGATATGAACGTTCAGGCCCTCAGGGGTAAAAACTGACAATTAGGTTTTTCTTCAAATATGAGCTAAGGAGTCTCCTATGAGCTTAATGATCCAAAAATTTTCAAAAAATAGCCCCAAATTTGCCCAAAAAATCAAACCTTAAAAATTGCGTTTGGGGTGGACAATTGCGATGGTCTTGGACAATCGCGATGGTCTGGGACCGTCGCGATGGTGCAGATGAACCATCGTGATGGCGTGGTGCGTGAATTGTCGTGATGGTCTGATATGAACTGTCGCGATGGTGCAAAAACGAACCATCACGATGGCTCGATTGGCGAACAATCGCGATGGCATCGATCAACGGTCAACGCAACAATCGTGATGGCGTGAGCCCGTCACGATGGTCACGAGGCACGATGGCGTGAGCCAATCGCGATGGTCCAGTTTTTGAGGCATCATGATGGCATACTTGTATCGTCGTGATGGCATGAATAGTGAACAATCGCGATTGTCTGGCTTGACAGGTGGCAGCGTCGACACGATGGCATGAGCCAATCGCGATGGCGTAGGGTCGACGATATCGTCGCGATGGTCAACGACCATCGCGATGGTCCAAGTGAACCGTCGCAATGGTGTGAGACCATCACAATGGTCCGGCCGAGTCGTCGCTATGGCGTGAGCCAATTGCGATGGTGTGACACAATCGCGATGGTCTGAGCCAATCGCGATGGTCCACCAAAATGAAAATTTTCAAAAATCAAATGTGGATTCCTACGTGCGCAAGGATCGCCTACACGCTGGTGTGGTCGCCTACCTCGAATTCGGAGTTTTCCAGACCATCGTGATGGTCTGACATAGTCGACAATTTCTGATAGAAAGTACATTTTTGACCTTTTGGAAGTTTTTCTCATGTTTTGGAGCTCTGTACGTGCAAGAAAACTAAAAAACACAAAAGTACACACAAGCACAAAAGCTCTCTCTCTCTCTCTCGCATGCACAAATGAGGAGAATGGGTGGATATGGTGAATTTTTTGATTTTTTTGGAGTGGAAGAAGATGATGCGGTGGTGAAGGAGGAGTGTAGAGGAAATTAAAAACACAAAAAACTAATAAAAATCAACAACAAAAACTGAATATTTACCTTCCAACACCACTTCTTGCTATACTCTTACCATCACACATTCGTCTTTGACTCGATCCCCCCCAACGGCGCCAAATTTGGTGTTGCTCTAGCACAATGGTGAGAACCACGTTAAGAAGCTCCACCTCCTTAATGTCAATCCGCGGAAGAGATAGGAGTGATATGAAGTTGGGAGCCCGACTACGCTAATGTGATGTACACAAATCCAAATCCACGGCCCCAATTGAGACAACAAAGTCCATACGGCCCTAGAGGACCATGCTTTAGATGCCAATGAGATCATTTTATAAAAGATTGTCCACATCCTCCGATAGGAGGACAATCACAATACTATAACATACAAGGCTTTTGCACCGATTGTGGTAAAGAACATATCATCAAAGAGTGTCCTAAGAACCCTGTTAATGCTTCAAATGTGACACCAATCAATGTGATAGGAATTGTGCACAATGCAGATGGATCCAACCCTACAAACGTGCCTATCCAAGCTATAACAAGAGCTCAGGCGCTCTTACAGAATCAACAGCTTAATCAGGAGAAAATAGTCGAAACTAGTGAAGGTTGAGAATCTATCAGTAAAAAGATAAAATCTTAGAAAGATTCTAGACAAAGAATGAAGAGAAAGTGGAGTAAAAGGATAACTGAGTTGAAAGGAACTTTGATTGAATCGAGAGCCAAGATCCTAGAATTGACTTCTCAAGAATCGAATCAAAAGAACCCAGCTCAGATATCAGGATCAGTTTTAGCGGAACCCATACCAGAAAACCTAGACATGATGTTTCGTGCATATCAAGCTAGATTAAAAGAAGGACCCCAGATAGCTAAAATGAGTAAGAACTATCCAAGAGCTGATCTAGAAATTGAGAGAACAAAACTGTTGAGCCCATAAAAGTCATGTTGGTCAAAGTCAACTGCAGTCAAAGTCAATAGGTCAAAGTCAACAGGTCAAAGTCAACAAGGTCAAGGTCAAAGTCAGCAGGTGCAAAGTCAAAGTGCGTAAGTGCAGGGTCAAAGTGCACAGGTAGTGCACAATGAATTGTCCACAAAGGGTAAATTGGAGAAAATGGGTTGCAGGTTGCAGAAGTATTTTCTCTAATTTCCCTAAGGTTCAAAGTGTGTTTTAAAGTGTTTTGGAAGGTTCAGGTGAACCCCCTCTTATGTGTAAAAGTGAAGACTTAAAAGGAAACATGAAAGTATGTGAAGCGGAAAAAAGTGTACGCACAGGTGAAAGTATGGCCCCCCATTAAAATTTTTGGTTTTAGACTAAAGTCACTACAGGACAAAACAGTGAGTCGTTGGCTGCCACTTGAGAGAACAATCTTGGAACATCAAAGTGAGCACCAAGATTCACTTGCAGTTAGGAGCGTACGTGATCGACACACTCACATGAAGGAAGGACCATTCTTGGACCAATCTTAGAGTAAGCAAGAAGAGCATAGGCTAAGTGGAGCAAGAGAGAGAAGTGCAAGAGTCACGAGGGTACGTCGCACAGAAGTGGAAGTGCAAGGTGCATAGAGAGTGACCAAGGATTTGTGCAGAGAGGTGCTAAGCTCTAATCCCCACAGTATCTCAAGGTCTTTTGGCAGTGCGCGCGTGCCGACAGCGGGTATTCACTCCTCCCCCTTTGTGGAAGCTTGGTGCAAGGTGTGCACAAGGATAAGCTTGAAGCAGGTGGAGGCCTGTTGCAGAGGAGGCCGGCAGCAAGAAGACATTGGGTTATTGGGTATTTTGTAATTGGACACTTTGTGGGATGGTGCACAGAGGTATTGGTTTATCTTGTATTTCAAACATTGTACTTGGCTCACTGTAATCAATCTGCAGAAGTTTCCGGTGTATTTTCTCTTCTTATTTCTCCGCTTTTCTCCTACAAACCCTCAAACTCCTTATTGTCTAAGAATCCCCCAACAAATTTGGCACGCCCGGTGGGACCTCCAAGGAGATTTGAGCATAGGAGACTATATATTGCTATTGGAGAGCAATATTCCAGTGTCGACAACACTACTCCAGTGGGCCAAAAGGTACATATTTTTATCAAGTGTCTCATTTTAAGTGGACTATGAATAGCTCATGACCGCGACCCGGTCACAAACCTTGAGAATCAAGTGCAAGCAGACAAGAAAAAAGACGAACAGAAGATCATCGAGTCCACTTTCATCGACTTCATCGGTAGGAAGCATGGCAGGACAGGTGGACCTAGAAATCTTGCTCTCCAGATTAAACATAAAATTTCCCTCCTTCAGGGGTTTAGCCCAGGAGGACCCAGATGAGCACATTCGACGATTTCTTGCATTATGTAAGACTAGGGGGCTAATGGGTAGGGAAGATGCTTTCTTGATACTCTTCCCCGCCACATTGGAAGGACTGGCAGACAAGTGGTTTAGCCAGTTTGCTGAAAATCACTTTACCTCTTGGGATTTGATGAAAGAGGCCTTTAAGAATCAATTTCAGCATGGCAACACGGCTGAGATCATTATAGAAGAATTGGAAAACTTAAAGTTGGGTCCAGGAGAGAAGTTCCCCGAATTCGTGACCAGGGCCAAAGCATTAATGGCTAAACTACCGGATCCACCACACGACTTCTTTGTCAAGAAGTGGTTAGCCAAACCCTTACCTGTGGTCACCCAATGCAAAATAAAAGAGTTAGTGCTACCTACTGCCTCTGTTGAGGAATTCATCAATACGGCCACCCGCTTGGAACAGATAAGGCACCAGTATGGTGCAACTTCTTCCCAACCATCATATGGGTCAGAACTGGAGGACCCAGTGAGCCAGTTAAGAAGGGAACTGGAAGGCTTGAAAAGGAATAAGCCCTATACAGAGGAGGAGACCACTGTAGCTCAGCTGAGAAGAGAGATTGAAGCCCTCAAACTCCAAAAGGAAGAGGAAGCCCAAGCAGAGGAATTAGCTCAGCTGCGACAGGAGTTGCAGGAGCTCAAAGGAGGGGGCATCAAGAGTGGTCTTTGGTGTTCCATGTGCAACAAACAAGGGCATATAGTAAGTGAGTGTCCTCTGTTAAGTGTAACTTGCCAATTATGCAGGAAGGTTGGCCATGAGGCCCATGAATGCCAATCAAGGGGAATGCCTGCAACGACATACTGGACCCAAGGAGGACCCCCAACAACCACAAATGTGATGGCTGCTTTACAAAATCAAGGTAACAACTATAACCCTAGACAGAGGAATAATTTTGGAAATGGGCCTAGGAGGCCAATAATCTGTTTTAGGTGTGGAGAATGTGGGCACTACCAAAGTAGGTGCACCCTACCAGAGAATGCACCTCCTTGCAGGAACTGCCCTGAGGCCAGAGACCATTATACAAATTGTTGTCCTAAGAATCAAGCCTCTTCATCAGGGCCCCATATCCAAATGATTTCTGTGCAGGAAGAAGAAATGGCAAATCAAGTTAAGGTGCCGTCACCATCTACCAGGGTGGTGCAGTTAGAGGAAATTGACTCTTTTACTGTGCAGACAAGAAGCAAGGGAAAGGCTCCAGTGGACATGGGTCAAGAATCATTGATTAATGGATTAAACAGAGACAAAGGTGTGTCCGAAGACCTAGCCACCACAAGTGCAGACACAAGGCAAAAGGAAAATTGCACAGGTACCAGTGATGCCATTGGACATGCATTCAGCAGGGCTCATGAGGAGTTGGATAAGTCAAATGGAGCCCAAGCTCTTAAGGAATCAGAAGCTTCCAGACTGCTCAAGTCCATGAAAAAGGAGGTTAGTATTTTTGATTTAATAAAGATGGATGGGAAGTTCAGGTCAGAACTCTTGCAGATAATTGATGAAGCTTCCACTTCAAGTTTGGTGGCAAAGACTGCTGTTGTACATGAAGGAAAAATTGTAAGGGAAGCACCCCTTACAGATTATAAAAGTCCTCGGCTGACAGTATCTATCAAGGGTCATGAATTTAAAGGAGTTATTGTGGATGGTGGTTCTGGCATTAACTTGATGCCTGAACATACAATGAAAAAAATTGGACTCCACCCTTCAAGACCTGCAAATTTCACGGTTACTTTGGCAGATCAGAGCAAAGTAAGGCCCTTAGGGGTAATCCCAAAAGTTCCACTTGAAGTACAAGGTAATCTATTTATCCTGGATTTTGTGGTTTTAAGATTGCCCCAGGTTGAAGGAGGATTTCCTCTCTTAATTGGACGACCATGGCTGAGGCATGCAAGTGTCATTCATGATTGGGGCAAGGATACTATGTGGGTACAAAAGAAAGGGCAGGAGCTGACACAGATTCATTTAGAAGAGGGCCCAGATAATCAAGGAAACACTAGCATGATGCAAACAGTTGGCATTTGCATGGAAACAGAATCGGAGGATCAACCCCAAATAGATTTTGAGGAAGAAGAGGATATTCTAAATTGGCTCCAAGCAGGCAACTCTTCCTCTTGTTTTGGAATTTTTCTTAATAATTGTTGTACAATTGAAGGTTATGATGAAGATAAGGAAAAAGTCTAGGTTGATGGATTGGGAGAGCCCATTACAAACCACAGAAGGGGCAGGAAGACAACCCTCAAATGCCTTTTTGAGGAGGATATGACTACTACAGAAAATGAAGTTAATAAAGCTAAAGGCAAGGTAAAAGATTCTAGTGAAGAGTGTTCTTTTCCAATTCAAGAAATACCTGCAGGATGGATGCAGGATAAGGAAGAACAGATTGAAATCCAAAACACCCCTGCTTATGAAGCAATGCAAGAAAAGCTAGAAGACAAAGACAAGGAAGGAGAGGAGAAGGAAGATACTCTGGTAGAGAGGAATCCTGTCCAAGAAATACAATTAGGCAATCAAGACAATGATCGGCCAGTTTTGGTGGCCACTTGGTTGTGGAGCCACCCAGGGCTCCTTGAAAAGGTAAAATCATTCTTGACCCAATATATAGATGTTTTTGCTTGGCATTATAAAGACTTAGAAGGAGTGCCTGCAACTTATGGAGAGCACAGAATCCCTCTGGTTGATGGAGCAAAACCTATAAGAGGGAAGAGTTATAGACTTAACCCAAAATATGCTGAAGCTGTCTATGTGGAAATCCAGAAGATGGAGGATGCAGGAATCATCATTCCTGTAGAACACTCAGAGTGGCTCTCCCCTATGGTTATAGTACCAAAGAAGAATACCAATAAAATCAGAATTTGTGTTGATTTTAGAGCACTCAATAAGGTGACCATTCCAGATGGTTTCCCAATGCCTTTTGCAGAACAGGTCATTGAAGAAGTAGCTGGGCATGCCTTATATAGCTTTATGGATGGATTCAGTGGCTATAATCAAATATCAATACACCCAGAGGATCGAGAAAAGACTGCTTTTATCACACCTTGGGGAACATATGTGTATGTAAAAATGCCATTTGGGCTCAGAAATGCCCCAGCCACCTTTAACAGAACGGTCAATCTCATCTTTGGCCCCCTATTGCTGGAATCACTTAGAATCTTCATGGATGACTTCTCTTCGTTTTCAGGATCTCACAAAGAAACTCCTCTAGATTGTTTGGACCACCATTTGAGGCAGTTGCATAATGTTTTCAAAAGATGCAGAGAAACTAAGTTAAAGCTCAATCCAAACAAATGTCATTTTCTTGTGACAGAAGGAACTCTCTTAGGACATGTGGTGTCAGCTAAAGGTATGGCCCCAGATCCTGACAAAATCATTTCTATCTTAAAATTGCCTAAACCTAAATCCCCTAAAGAGATCCAGAGTTTTTTGGGGCATACTGGATACCATAGAAGGTTTATTAAAATGTATGCAGAGATAGCTAGACCTCTGGCTAGACTTACAGGTAAGGAAGTACCTTTTAAATGGGAAGAAGAGGAAGAAAAAGCATATCAAACATTGCTGTCAAGGTTAGTGTCTGCTCCTATTTTGATCACACCTGAATGGTCAAGAATCTTTCATATACATGTAGATGCCAGTGCCTATGCAGTGGGGGCAGTTTTGACACAACCTAGTGAAGAATTTAAGATGGACAGACCAATTCAGTATGCTAGTAGAATTTTGACTAAGGCTGAAAGGAATTACAGCACCACTGAAAGGGAAGCCTTAGCAATGGTTTTTGCGGTCCAGAAATTTCGTCATTACTTGTTGGGAGTAAAATTCGTTATTATAACTGACCACCAACCTCTCAAGTACTTGCTCAACAAACCACAAGCCACTGGTAGAATATGGAGGTGGTTATTGTTATTCCAAGAGTTCGATTTTTCTGTGGTCCACAAACCAGGTAAAGAAAATGTTATGGCGGATCACCTTTCCAGAATCAACATAATGGAACAAGTTAGTGGAATCAATGATGATTTTCCAGATACTCATCTGTTTGCGATCCAGGCCCAAGGTTGGTATTATGATATCAAGAATTTCATTACAACTGGGTTGTATCCAGAAAAAGCTAATGCTGTGCAAAGGAAGAGACTGCTACTCAAGAGTAGACCATATACCTTCATTGAAGATAAATTATACAGACAGGGCAAGGATGACAGGTTTAGAAAGTGTTTGGAAGAAGAAGAAGTGAGGGAGGTACTTCATTCTGCACATGAAGGAACAGGTGGTGGGCACCTTCCAGGGCATATTATGAGTCAGAGGATACTGGATGCTGGTCTATGGTGGCCTACACTATTTAAGGATGCAGATGAGTGGGGAAAGGCATGTGATGTTTGTCAGAGGTGTGGACCTAAGCCAACAAAGCAGAGGCATCAACCCTTGGTTGTTTCCAATTCCTGGCAACCATTTGAGAAGTGGGGGCTGGATTTCGTAGGGCCCATCTACCCTCCGGCGATTCCAAAAAGAGAGAAATATCTCTTAATAGCTACAGATTATGCGACCAAATGGGCTGAAGCTATTGCTTCCCCCGACTGCACTGCTCAAACTGTTGCTGATTTTATCTACACTAGCATTATTTGCAGGTTTGGATGCCCACTTGAAATTTGTACAGATCAAGGTACCCATTTTGTCAATAAGGTCCTGCATGAAATTTTCAACAGGTATAGAATTCTACATAGGACCTCTTGTGCTTACTATCCAAGAGCAAATGGACAGGTTGAATCGACAAATAAAGTTTTAATCTCAATGTTAAGGAAGGAATGTATGTTACAACCCACTTCCTGGGGCATTGCTTATCACGGTACCCTATGGGCTTACAGGTTGGCTTACAAAGAGGCCACATGATATTCTCCATTCCAACTAGTTTATGGAATATTGCCCATTGAGCCCTTTGAATTTTTACATGGATCACCTAAGATAGCATTCATGCAAGGAAAAACAAATTGTGATGTCTCTCAGAGGCTAGGGGCACTACATAAAGTGGAGGAGATTCGTCTACTAGCAACAAAACAATTGATCGAGACTCAGATAAAGAGGAAAGAAAAACATGATCGACATCTCTGGAATAACAACATTGAAGCAGGCATGTTAGTTCTTCTCCATAAACCTCACATTCATACACAACTGAGAGGAAAATGGCTTCCACATTGGGAAGGACCTTATAGAGTCAAAACAATGCTGAATTGGGGTGCTGTAGAGTTAGAGACGCTGAAAGGAGAGGCCTTGCCACTGGTCAACATTTCAACGCTGAAGGCCTATCATCAAGCCAACTGAGGTTTTATGGATCCCCTGGAACCTGCAATATTTGTCCAGGTTGTACATAGTCTTTTCTCATCATTTTTACTTAAGTTCAGTAGTTTTCTTTATCCATTTTATGTTTGTTTCTTGAGTTTTTAGCAAATCTAGCAGCCATTTCATCAACTTTGCAAAGGTACAATTTTTGGAATTTTTAGAAAATTTTTTCTACATTTTTCAAGCATTTTTTCGATTTTTTTTAGCATTTTTATCCTTTTTCATGTGTCTTTTTCTTGCCAAATTGGAGGAATAAAGGAAGCTCTCTGTGGATTTGAGTGAGAAAAGTGGCCTCAAACAATAGGGTATTTTTTTTTTAGAATTTTTGCAGATTTTTTTTAGAATTTCTTTGCTATTTTTTTTGGATTTTTTATGTATTTTTTCAGTTTTTCATTAAATTTATATTAAAATTTAAAAAAAAAAAAAAAAAAACCACCCCCAGGGGGCGTGTTTTCGAAAAAAAAAAAAAAAAAAAAAAAAACCCGCCCAACCCCCCCGCCCCCCCCCCGCCCCCCGTTCTGACAACCCCCCCCCCCCCCGCCCCCCCCCCCCCCGCCCCCCCCCCCCCGCCCCGCCCCCCCCCCCCCCGCCCCCCCCCCGTTCTGACAACCCCCCCCCCCCCCCCCCGCCCCCCCCCCCCCCCCGCCCCCCGTTCTGACAACCCCCCCCCCCCCCCCCGCCCCCCCCCCCCCCGTTCTGACAACCCCCCCCCGTTCTGACAACCCCCCCCCCCCCCCCCCGCCCCCCGTTCTGACAACCCCCCCACCGACCAACGGACCATCCCCCCCCCCCCCCCCCCCGCCCCCCGTTCTGACAGCCCCCCCCCCCCCCCCCCCCCCCCGCCGCCCCCCGTTCTGACAACCCCCCCACCGACCAACCGACCATCCCCCCCCCCCCCCCCCCCTTATTTTATTCTTTTTATTTCGATTATTTTAATTTTGTTATTTTTTATTTATTTTATTTTCTTTTCTTATTTATTTTCTTTTCTTTTTTTTCATCATTCTGACTGAGCGTTGAAAAAAAAAAAAAAAAAACGATCATTTTTATTTTTATTTTATTTTACTTTATTTTTTTTATTTTCATGGCTCAAAGCTTTTGGCTCTGGATTGTGCCTCGGTTGGCCGTTTTTTACAAAAAAGGAATCATTTTCATGTTTTTTGGCACCTCTGGACTCCGTTTTTGGCTTTATTTTTCCAAATTCCCACATTTTATCTGAGTTTTGGTCAAAACCCTCACCATTTGAACACATTTATCCCATGTTTTTCTTTACCCACATTGCCCACATGGTCTATTCTCACCTTATCTTTCCTTATGTTTAATAATATTCCATCGATACCCTCTGTAGCCCTCCAGTTTGATCATTTTAGCCCCCAGGCCAGGATTCCTACTTCCAACCCCTTCCTTTATCATTCTGCCCAGCCACATCCTTCACCCTCCCGGCCCCTTCCATCTTCATACCCTCAGCCTCCCTTCCCATTCCATTCTAACCTCCCATTGCCCCTCTTTTGCTTTTCCATAACAACATCCCACTTCTTGTTCTTTTCTGGTGCTTGTTCGGGTGGATGTTCTCAGATGTTCTCTTCAAGTTGTTGCAGCTATATTCTCATGGTGGCCTATATGTTCAAAGTTTTGGTTTTCACATTAGGTGGTGGGCAACTGTTGAGCCCATAAAAGTCATGTTGGTCAAAGTCAACTGCAGTCAAAGTCAACAGGTCAAAGTCAACAGGTCAAAGTCAACAAGGTCAAGGTCAAAGTCAGCAGGTGCAAAGTCAAAGTGCGTAAGTGCAGGGTCAAAGTGCACAGGTAGTGCACAATGAATTGTCCACAAAGGGTAAATTGGAGAAAATGGGTTGCAGGTTGCAGAAGTATTTTCTCTAATTTCCCTAAGGTTCAAAGTGTGTTTTAAAGTGTTTTGGAAGGTTCAGGTGAACCCCCTCTTATGTGTAAAAGTGAAGACTTAAAAGGAAACATGAAAGTATGTGAAGCGGAAAAAAGTGTACGCACAGGTGAAAGTATGGCCCCCCATTAAAATTTTTGGTTTTAGACTAAAGTCACTACAGGACAAAACAGTGAGTCGTTGGCTGCCACTTGAGAGAACAATCTTGGAACATCAAAGTGAGCACCAAGATTCACTTGCAGTTAGGAGCGTACGTGATCGACACACTCACATGAAGGAAGGACCATTCTTGGACCAATCTTAGAGTAAGCAAGAAGAGCATAGGCTAAGTGGAGCAAGAGAGAGAAGTGCAAGAGTCACGAGGGTACGTCGCACAGAAGTGGAAGTGCAA
Source organism: Ceratopteris richardii (assembly GCA_020310875.1). Lineage (NCBI taxonomy): Eukaryota > Viridiplantae > Streptophyta > Polypodiopsida > Polypodiales > Pteridaceae > Ceratopteris > Ceratopteris richardii. The sequence goes on along the minus strand of CM035434.1, from coordinate 36,405,853 downwards.
GGTGCATAGAGAGTGACCAAGGATTTGTGCAGAGAGGTGCTAAGCTCTAATCCCCACAATATCTCAAGGTCTTTTGGCAGTGCGCGCGTGCCGACAGCGGGTATTCACTCCTCCCCCTTTGTGGAAGCTTGGTGCAAGGTGTGCACAAGGATAAGCTTGAAGCAGGTGGAGGCCTGTTGCAGAGGAGGCCGGCAGCAAGAAGACATTGGGTTATTGGGTATTTTGTAATTGGACACTTTGTGGGATGGTGCACAGAGGTATTGGTTTATCTTGTATTTCAAACATTGTACTTGGCTCACTGTAATCAATCTGCAGAAGTTTCCGGTGTATTTTCTCTTCTTATTTCTCCGCTTTTCTCCTACAAACCCTCAAACTCCTTATTGTCTAAGAATCCCCCAACAAAAACTGTGCATGAAGATGGTAGAATTAGCACAAGCAATGTTCAAAGTCTCTAGATATCTTAATTGGAATAACATGGCAAAACTTGAACTACACTTTCAAGGACTAATGGAGAGGCTAGAATACTTGATTGATAGCAAGGAGAAAAAGAATCAACATAGGAACCCTATCCAGATACAGAAGGTGAAGACAACCTATCTTCCATACATAGGTACTCACATGAATTTCTAAGAGAAATCCAAGAAGAGAAGTGGAGAAAAGAACAAGGAACCCATCCTCCTATTCAAGAAATAGATGACTTGCAGGAGCAATTTCCCCAAGACATCCCCTCTATTTACAATGATGTAGAGGAAGAGCAACTGAGTGAACACACAGGTTTTGAATCCAATTCTTTGCATGAATTGTCTCAGTTCACAGGACCTTGGGAAGCAAAGTCTATTAGCATGAGAGCACCCACTATAATAGTGAACATCTGTTTTTCTATGTGTCCATCATCAATTTGTAGCTTCATCCTGGTAGGTCTTAATGCTGGCTTACCCCAATGTTTCCATAAAGCGGTGGTAGCTTTATCCATTTGTAGCATGAGAGCACCCACTATAATAGTGAACATCTTCTTTAAGGCTTCTAAAATCTGTTTCAAAATATCTGGTTCTACTAATTGGACATCTGTTCGTACAGAACCTAAGGAAATGACTTCGGTCATCAAAGCTTCTGCTTGCGTCTGCAGAAAAGCTTCCTGTAGATATAAATTGTTTGATAAGGCCACATCACGAGTTACCTTCATATCTGCAATTTACTTATTTATTTGAGCTAATCTTTCTTTCTGTACATCCAGCTGATACTCCCTTCTTTCTATCTCCTGATTCTGAAACTCGATTGTTTTGTAATAAGCGTCGCGCTCTCGGCGGGTACTTGCGATGTCTTTCTGTAATTGTGCTTCCCCGATCAATTTCCGTTTAAGAATATTGTTGACGTCGGATAGATCAATCTTGGTTCTCTAGAGTTCGTAATCAGTCTTCTTAAGCAAATCTGCCATCTCTTGTCCTTGCTGTATTGCTTCATGTAGCTGTTGTCTGGTTTCTTCTAACAGATTCCCTAAAGCTACTCGTGCATCTTCTTTATCCTAGACTAACTGCTTCAAGTTGACTAACTCTGCATCTGCAACACTGTAATTCATCTTTCTCTTGGACTGCTGTCAAGGCCGCATCTCGTTGACTGGTAAATGTTTCTTGTTCTTCAAGTCTGGCCTGCAACTCTTGAATTTGTCCGTTTAACGCATGATTTTCTGCCTTGACTGCCTGTAATTCTTCCTGGAGAGGAGTGATGTCTGCCTCCAGCACATCAACTTTGTGTTGAGAGTCATCTCAGATAGTATCTGTCACTTGCTTCATTTGTGCAGGTAGTTGTTGTGATAAGTGGATCAGCATTTGGCCCATGGATGCTAACTTAGAAAATAAGGGAATTGAAGGAATTGGAGGATGAGAACGGGGTTGAAATGAAGAAGCGGTGAGGAGCTGCTGGGAATTCGGTGGAGAGTAATTTGGTGATGAGGATGAAGAAGTAGTGGGTTCGTTGGGGACCATGGGTGGAATAGGAATATTGGGTTGAGCTGGAGGTTTGGGTGGATGAGTAGGAAGAATAGTAGTTGTGTTGGTTACCTTTTTGGTTATTGTTTGTGTAGTGTCATCAGGGCCCGTAGCTGTAGACTCCACTGCTTTAAGTAATTCTTCGAAAACCTCTTTAATGATATGTTCTCCATCCTCTTGCTTTTTGTGCTCAGATTGCTGTTGAGATGCCTCTTTTGACGAGCTTGTTTCAGATTCGGTGGTAGCATCCTGTTCTTGTTGGCTTTCTGAAGACTGGGCTGATGATTCATGATGCATTGATGTTGCGGTGTCATGGAAGGTTTCTTCGTCCTGTCCTTCTTTTTCTTTGTCATTTGCTTGATCATTGGCGGCAGAGCCTTGTACCTGACTATCTGATGAACTAATTCTGATTCTTTTCCGACGGAGAAGGTGGAAAATCTCTTCGTCCTCTTTTCATCATCATCCAAGATTTGTGCAGACTCTTCATGGTGCAGAACGGGTCCTCGGGGTGGTGGTTGTGTTGCTAGAATGGTCGGAAATAGAAAAGAAAGGATGTGCGGCAGTCTGGACCTTGGCATATCTCCCTTGTTGACCTTCTTGATGATTGACACGCATTCTTTGTGAATGCGGCGGAAGAAATACGAAGCAAAGTTGACAGGTTCTTGAGTAGCTAAATCTATAGCGGAGTAAAAAGGTCGAGATATGCCATATGTGCGTTTCTGTAGGTTGAGGATGGCTACCAAGAATTGCAGGGCTGATCTTTCAGGTTCGGGGCGACAGAGGATTGCATATTCATTCGATGAGTGCCTAGGGAATAATTGATTCATTGTGGCAATTGGCAGATTTGGACCGTTTTCCCTACCTTGCAGAGAGAGCCGAAATGCATCAGAGAAGGTCTGGAGAGTGATTACGATACGGGTTGGCAGGGAAGTAATAGGCCAACTCTGCTATGTAGCAGGTGTGGCAGCGATGGCGGCGATGAGTTGTGCGTAGAAAGGGTGGCAATCCACTGAATGCCAAGGCAATTCAGCGAAATTGGCCAACACGCGGACGCGCAGGAACTCACCTACATCAGCAGGGAGTCCTTCACAGAAGGCGGCGAAGTTTGCCAGAGCTTCCATGGCGCACAGATAATAGCAAGCACGATAACACAATCACAGGGTAGACAGAGAGCACAAATACACAAATCACACAAACACATTAGCGATTAACAGTGAAACGAAAAAGGTTAAGTAGATACTTGATATCGAGAAGCAATTAAATTCGTGAATCATCGCGCGATATTGAGATGATAACCTCATAACTTGGGTGGGCATGCATAAGCGGAATCGATAAGGCAGGGCGGCTGTTAGTCATAATTAGGTATTAAAACACGGATATTTATAGACTTATTTTATTTACGTACGCAAAAAAACAAAAAAGAAAATAAATAAAATGAAAAAACGCTGAACACGTCAGCGAGAGCCAGATGCTTGATGATACGGCTGCAACTTTGAACCATTTATCACCTTCGGAAGAGGAATTCCGGTCAAAGTAGTCAACCGAAACGTAGCTGGGCCTACTTATTCAGTAATCCGATAGGGACCAAACCATCGTAATTTGAATTTTCTAGCAGAGCGATTCGATTTTGCATTGTAAAAGAGTACAAGTTTCCCCACCGAAAAAACTGGAGTGTTCAGATATCGGTCATGTGTTCGAGCTTATCTTAACTGCACTTCCTGCATAGTCAGAAAACTTTACCATCGATGCTCATCCAGTTCGCTGAGTGTATCCAACCGAAATGACAGAGATTCTTCAGGTAGTAGTTTCTGAGTGATGGCCACACGTAAACTTGGCACAACAATCTCCATTGGTGTTATGGCTTCCAGCCCGTAAGCCAGTTTGAAAGGTGTTAGTCCTGTTGCTACCTTGTATGTAGTCCGGTATGCCCATAGTACTGCAGGTAACAGTTGATCCCACCTTTCCGGTGATTCCAGAATTAGTTTTCGAAGCATATTCAACAAGGTTTTGTTTGTACTTTCAACCAAACCATTGGCACGAGGATAATAAGGAGAACTGAATTTATGCATTATCTGAAAAGAATGGGGATGTACTCTCATTAAGTTATTAGCAAAATGCGTGCCTTGATCTGTAACAAGCTCGAGAGGTAAGCCAAAACGCGGGAAAACATCTTTCATTAGACACTTTGCCACCAAAACAGCTGTGGCGGACCTTAAAGCCCATGCTTCTGCCCATCTGATAGCATAATCTGTACATGTTAGAATATAATGATTATTACTGAGTATGGCTGGAGGTGTAATAGGTCCAATAAAATCTAGGCCCCACTTCTGAAAAGGCTCCAATGGCAAGACAGGTTGTAGAGGGAAAAAATGACGTTGTAGAGGCTGTCCAGACCTTTGACAAGTATCACATTGTTTGACAAACTGAGATACATCCCTGTACATAGTAGGCCACCAAAGTCCACTTTGCAGAATTTTCCGGTGCGTTAAATCTGCTGCAAATTGTCCATCGGAAGGAATTGAGTGAGCCAGAGTAATGACTGAGTTAACTTCATGCAGAGGAATACAAGGAAGTAAAATTCCACTGTGATCCATATAGTATAATTCCCCAGGAATCAACTGAAATTTGCGATTGTACAGTGCAATCTTCCTACGCATTGTAGGAGAGGTCTGAGCAGAAGTACATCCATTAGTAAGAAAAGTTAATATCTGATCATAATATGTAGATGGCATAGGTGGTTCTGCATATTGATCATTAGTTGGTTCAGTAATATAAATTGCTGGTGTGGTGTCATCTACACCGATCGGAGCTTCACCAGAATCTAAGCGAGAAAGGAAATCTGCTAAGGCATGTGAGCTGTCGGGCCGATGGATTACTTGGAAATCAAACTCTTGTAAAAGTAGAACCCAACGTGCTAATAGACCACCTAAATGCTGCTGTCGTACTAGATAAACAAGTGCAGCATGATCTACCTTAAAAGTAAATTTGCGGCCAAGTAAATAATGTCTGAATTTCTTTACAGAATACACTAAACCTAGACATTCCCTTTCAGTTACAGAGTAATTCTTTTCTACAGGAGCAAGTCTTCTACTCACATAGTAAACATGCCGGAACCACTTACCAGTTTGTTGCATTAACACACTGCCGATGGCGATATCTGATGCGTCTACAGAAACAAGAAATGGGCGTTCCCAATCAGGTGGTTGTAAAATTGGGACCTGCGTTAATAAACACTTTAGACGATCAAATGCTGTTTGACATTCTTGAGTCTACTCAAACTGTTTAGGAGTACTCATGATTAAACAATTGAGTGGAATGGCTAAATGAGCGAGCCACCATAAATGACAACCATGCCAACAAACTTGACCCATAAATCTCATCACTTCTTTCGGTGTAGTAGGCATAGGTGCTTCTAACACAGCTATAATTTTATCTGGATCCACTTGGATACCTTGTGCAGACACAATGTGACCAAGTAACTTTCCGCATGAAACTGCAAACACATATTTGTTTGGGTTCAGGCAGAGTCTGTATTTTCTACATTTCTCAAAGCAACACCGTAAATGGAACAAGTGTGCTTCCATGCTACCGAATAAGGAGAAATCATCAAGATATACTTGCATAAAAGAGTTAAGATAAGGGGAGAATATTTCCTGCATACACCTCTGGAAAGTACTCGAGGCATTTCTTAATCCAAACCACATAAGAATACACGCAAAAACACCCCAATTGGTAATGAATGCTGTTTTTGGTATATCTTCCTCAGCCATTCTAACCTGATTGTAACCACTATATCCATCTAAGAATGAGTACATTTCATGTCCTGCTACTCTGTCAAGCATGGTGTCAAGAAATGGAAGGGGAAACGGATCTGGCACCGTAGCTGCATTCAATTTCCGATAATCCACACATATGCGTAGCTGCTTATTCTTCTTAGGGACGATGACAATGGGTGATATCCACTCAGCATGTTCTACTGGTACGGTGAATCCCACTTTTAATAACCTATCCAGCTCTGCCTTTACCTGTGCTGCATAATTCGGATTCATCCGGTAGCTGGGTTGTTTGTTTGGTTTTGCTTCCGGCTTCAGCATGACCCTATGTTGATAAATGCAGGGGTCCAAACCTTTCATATCGAAGTAATTCCATGCAAAAACATCATAGAACTCTCGAAGCAACTGTATTAACTCTGCTTGAAACATTTCAGGCAATCCTTCCTTTATTTTTACAAGTCGCTGATTAAATTCATCGCCTAAATTATATGTAATTAACTGATCTTCTGGAACATAGGATTGTCGGGACTTCTCTTTATCATCAGCTTGTTTTAAAAGTTGCTGTAGATCAGCGTCATCTATAGCAGCAGTAACTTCTTTCTTGTGTTCTTCAGTCATAGGCATCATCGTACAAACTGCCGGATTCCAATTATCTACAACAGATTGTAGATCAACAGTTCCTAGGGAGATCAAATCAATATTATTCTTCAAAAACTCTTCTTCTTCATCATCTGACAACCCATCTAACATATGAACTGGTTCTGCAAAATAAGGTCTAGCATGTAATTCAAAAGGCTATATAGCATCTAATTTTACAACATATTTACGATTATTGTCCTTGAAAGTGAGTTCCTGTGCGGACCAATCTTGTATCACCTTGGGTTGTTTCAACCAAGGACGGCCGAAAAGCAGATTATAATCCAAGCTAGACTCTGGTAGTTCTAAGACGACAAAAGTCATCTTAAATGTTGTACCTTGCAGAGTTATGGGAACATCTCATACTAATCCCACTAGATGGACTCTGGACTGATCAACCATCCATACAAAAAACAGGACAGGCTCAATTTTTGTCCATCCTAACTTTTTAGACAGTGTGGCAGTAGCAATGTTTACACCAGACCCTCCATCAATTAGTACTTGATTAATTTTATGATTTTTGTACCATACCGTAATCAATGGGACCGAATGATCCACCGTAGCATCAGTTTTTGGTTGTACTGTTGCCGTTGTTGGAATGCAGGCAGACTCAGTACTAAACTGTTGTTGGAATTGTTGCCGAACTCCTGGTACTAATGCAAGTAATTGGCCAAGAGGAAGAGTAATGGATGCTTTAGATAAAATTTCCTAGGCTTGATTTACTTGATTTGTACCTTTCACTGATTCTGAAGACGATGCGTCAGTTACTGGAATTGACTCTTGCTCCTGTGGAGTTTCCTTTGGCAGTGGAACTTGTGTCACCGGAATAGGATCTGGGAACACTGGAGGTTCTCTGGTGGTCCACTGACTAGCCTTGTCATATGTTCTTTGCTGTTCTCGGATGCCTGGTTCAAATATTTCAGTTGCTGGTTGTAACGGCCTACCGGATCTGGTCTGAACTACTGCAGCTTGTGTTTCTATTGGTGTGATATGAACCATATTAGTCATTAATGGATTCTGTCGTTATTTTTTTCTCTGATCATATTCTGCTGCATCTTTACAAAATCTTCTAATGTGGCCAAATTCACCGCAAAAATGGCAGCGAGGTGGTGGCAAATTAGTATTCTCATGTGTTGGTCCTGCCTGCCAATGGTTTGCATTGTAGTTATTATTTCTCTGTCCTCTGTAATTTCGATATCCCTGCTGCTGGTTGTTCCTCGTTTGCGGGGGTACATAGTGATTCGCAGGCTGCCCTGGTTCTTGTATGATTGCATTTACTGTTGCTGTTCCCTGTACTTTGGCGTTGTATGCACAAATTTCGGTGGAATGTCCCGTCGTATTACAGATAGCGCAAAACAACTAGTTGAGGGCACAAGTGGCACTGGTATGCCCTGAATTCTTGCATGTGGTGCAGTACATCTGTCTGGTCGGATCTTCTGCAACATTTTTACTCGCTTTTAACCATTCCAGGTCTTCTGTAAATCCTCCAACCTTGTTTTCCAGCTACAAAGCCATTGCAATCACCGCATCTAGCGTCATAGCTCCCACACAGCGTATGATCATAATCTGTTTAAGTTGTGGAGTCAAACCATTGATAAACCATTGAGTGATAACATCATCCGACAGGTTGGCATGTGCTGGTGGTAATTGCCTCAAATGATTTCTGAATAGGGTGGCATATTCCTGCACTGTTTGATTCATCTTCTGTCTATTGTTTTGCAGGTAATCGAAAATTTCAGCTGGATTCTTCTTTAGCTTGAATCTCTGCAAAAATGCATCCCTCACTGCTTCATAGGTGCCGAAATGGTTAATATCATATTCTGTAAGCCACCTGGCGGCTTGTTGGAACTCAAAGTCAAGCACAAGCATGTAAGCACATCAGAAAGGTGGACACACACAAGAAGAAGGAGCAAGTAGGGAGCTCCAAGAAGTGTATGTCAAATTTTCAGAAGAAATCCCTATAAAAATAGTGATTTTCATCACTAAAAACCATTGTAAATACCATTTTCTATTTTTGGAACTCCATTTTGTTCAAGCCGAGGAGTCCTGGAGCTTGAGGAGTATTAGAAGTATCATCCTACCAATTTTCATAATTTTTAGACTTTGTTTGAGCCCTCAAATAAGCCCTGGAACCTAATTTTTAACTAGGCCGGACACTAGGTCTGGACAGGGCCAAAACTAGTCAAAAAACTATAAAAAGAGCTAGAGAGCTCATGTTTGAGGTTAGCTTGTTTAGAGAATATAGCTTTTGTAAGAGAACTCTTTTGCAATCGAAGCTTTCCATTGTTCCTTTCTTTGATCTTACTTTGTGCGCGTGTGTGTGTATGTGTGTGCATGTTTGTGTGCTTTCACTCACGCACTTGTGCCTTCACTTGCTCGTGGTCATCATACCGGTCCTCACGTCTCCGCGGATTGACAAGTAAAGGAGGTGGTGCTTACGCTTGAGCTACACCAAATTTTGGCGCCGTTGCCGGGGAGAGAGCTTTGAGGATGAGCGTTGTGATAGTAAGATCGTAGATTTGCGACGTTGGAAGGTAAAAAAAACTATCATTTTTGTTCATTTTTTGATTTTTCTTCTTCATCTTCTTCATCATCATCATCTCCACCTTCTTCCATCTTCTTCTTTATAGAAATTTCTTGTTTGTTAGTGCATTTTCACCATTTTCATACCAATTTTCATGCATTATTGTGTGGGAAGGAGTTAGGAAGTGCAAGGGAGAACAAGCGCCTGTGTTTTTCATGATTTTCTGCTCATACGGAGCTCGCCATTGCTCAGTGCTCAAAAATTCAAAGTTCGCGCCAAAAAACGCGATTCTGTGAAAACTCAATTTTTTTTGAAAATCATGATTTTCTGTTTCCTGCTTAAAAGCTTGCTGAAAGAATCACGATTCTGTGGTCATTCTCAGAATCACGATTCTGTGGTTGTGCTCAAAATCCCGATTCTCACAAATCACGATTTTCAGCCAAAAACACGATTCTCTAAAACACGATTTTGTGAAAACACGATTCTCTAAGACAAAATCGTGATTTTCATGTCAAAAAACACGATTCTGAGAACCACGATTTTGTGAAAAACACGATTTTGTGAATCACGATTCTCTGAGACAAAATCGCGATTCTCTAGAACACGATTCTCTAAAACACGATTCTGTGAAGACACGATTTTGTGAATCACGATTCTGTGAACCCCGATTCTGTGAAAACACGATTCTCTGAGACAAAATCGCGATTCTCTAAGACACGATTCTGTGCTCAAAATCGCAATTTTCAAAAAACACGATTCTGTGCTTGTACTCAAAATCGCGATTCTCTAAATTTTGAAAACCACGATTCTCTAAGACAAAATCGCGATTCTCTAGAACACGATTCTCTAAAACAGGATTCTGTGAAGACACGATTTTGTGAATCACCATCTTGTTAACCACGATTTTGTGAACCACGATTTTGTGAACCACGATTCTCTGAAACACGATTCTGTGCTCAAAATCGCGATTTCCAAAAACACGATTTTGTGAAAACACGATTTTGTGAATCACGATCCTGTGAACCACGATTTTGTGAACCACGATTCTCTGAAACACGATTCTGTGCTCAAAATCACGATTTTCAAAAACACGATTTTCAAAAACACGATTTTCAAAAACACGATTCTGTGCGATTTTCTCCAAAAGGTCCTATTTGCCTGTTTTGACCCCCAAGAGCCTGATTTGACATAACTTTGCAAATTCTTTCGGCTTACCTCTTCTCTCAAAAAATTTGTGAAAAAATTTTCAAAGGTAAGCAAGGAGGGTCTAAATTGAGTGTTAAGGGTTGTTGCTCAAAGAAGTTGAAGAAGCTTGGAAAGGTGAGAACTTGAGTTGCAAAGTGATGAAGGTGGTCCAACAAATCAACATAGGAATTTCCCTAGTTCTTTGGATATGTCAAAAAGACTTTGTGGGCTTGTAATTATGTAATAATACTCAATATGTACTTTGGAACATCAATGAGAATCAATTGGTACAAAATGGATAGAGTTGGACTTTGACTAGCTCACAAAACCTTCTATTTTGGAATGGATGCTTTCACTTCAAACACTCAAAGCAACGAGAAAATTTGCAATTGGAAACATTCATTTCAAGTAATTTCATAAATAGGGTTGGCTTGCTATAATGCATAAAAGCCCTAATTTATATCAACCAACGAAAGAGAATTTTGCTTAACATTGTTTGGGTCTACCCCTGACTTTTCAAGGCTATGCAAAATATGACCTTGAGACATTAAACTAGATATTTATCTAAATTTACTAAAATAAATGACTTGAAAATTTATAAATATAAACTAGAATGTATTACCTTTCCAATGAGTGCTCATTCACTCAATTTGGACCTCTATAGAGAGGGAAGCAAGCTCTACACGATGAATGATTTTGAGAAAGAAGGAGCAAAGAATAGTGAAGAAGAACCAAGATGATCACCCATGTATATGTATTGCTTCAACTCAAATTGAACAATGTTTTCAGTGAATGTATAGAATCTTGGGTAACTTCCATGACTCAATTAATTTGAATATGAATTCGAACCTTTGCGGGATTGTTTGTTGAAAAGTAGAATGTTACTTTCCTATAATTTGAGAAGAATGCTAACCAACTTTGAAGATAATTTTTGACTCGCATTGATTGGGTAATCTTACCAACCAAAGAACTCATGGATATTAGATTTTTCTTTGACCATTACAAAAAAAGTAAATATCTTGGAAATTACAAGTGACCATATGTGATCAAACACTCAATACTCTAAATGATTGAACATAAGTGCTTCACAAGAAATGTATTCATTGCAACATCTATATGATGTTTTTGAAATAGGGTAAAATCACCTTAAGCATAGTGAAAGATTGGTGATCTCATAGCTCCCCCTCAAGCTAAAGTATCCTTGAGTATTCATTCTATGATAGATTGAATGTCTATCATAGATTGGCATCTACATAGCTTTATCCCATCAAGTGCCTTTGTCACCATGTCTGTTATTTGCTTCTCAATAGGAACAAATGAAATCTCAATTTCCTTTGCCATAAACTTCTCTCTTAAAAAGTGGTAATGGACCTCTATGTTCTTTCTCCTTGCATGCACAATTGGATTTGTAGCTAGATGCATGGAACTTACATTATCTCAAAGTATGTGAGGATTGGAAATTACAAGTCCCAAATCTGAGTACAACTCCTTGAGCCATATAACTTCTTAAGTTGGAATAGTTAGACCTCTATATTGTGCTTCAGTTGAAGATAAGGCTGTTGAAGAAGCACTCACGAATTTGGCATCCAAACAAAAAAAAAGGGGAAGGAGAAAAGACAAAAAGAAGCAGAATTAAAGAAGCATGACCGATCTGTACAATCTACAGAATCAGAAAAACTGAATCAAGAATTGTAAATATGAGAACAGGACGTGTAACAGAGTAGTGAACAGGGGGTGCGCATAACGCACATAAAGAAGGATCGTGGAGCATACCGAAAGTGAAAGGCACGTAAGAGCGTGGAAGAATGAAGACTATATATATATATCAATCAAGAATCAAGCAAAAGGGAGAGATGAAATATAGAAGATGCGCATAGATGCAGAGATATAGATATACAGATAGAGAGAGAGATAGAAGATGCTAGAGATCGCGTATGTAGTATAGAAGACGCCATAGATCGTGTATGTAAAGATGAATAACAGAAACGTCAAATGTCAGTTATTCATCTGAGAGAGATGGTAATAAGAAACTACTCAGTGTAGGAGAGTTTCTATAGCTTGAGCAAGAAGAGGCCAAGCTTGTTTGTACACATCTTTTCTAATAGAAAACACATGTTCATGTGGAAGCTCTGTGCGCATACTTCGTATGAGTAGAAGTTTGAATATTCTATGTTACGGTTAAAGTTAGTTAACAGTTATAGTTTCACCGTTTACATACTTTCGGTCACTTACGGTTTACTCAATAAACGTGTTTTTCGAGAAGAACCACGATGTATATCTCGCAGAATAATATAGAGTTTTGTATGAGACATAGCTTATCTAGTAGCTTGAAGTCTCTACTTTATACGGATCAAAGTTTTCGGTGAAATGGATATGTACACATAGTACAAAGTCAGACCGAAAATAGCACTTTGAACTGATGAAGCTTTTTCTCTAAACTTCAGGAAGAGTTCTGTCAGTAAGGGAAGTTCACGCATCACTTCCTTATTTCACGTATAAACATTTGAAGCAATTACGAATAGATTTAAAGATCATTCCGGTAAGATTCGGGTAAATTTTGGTGACAGTCCAGTGACAGTCCGGTGAAGTTCCGGTGGAAGTCCAAGAGAATTCAAAGCACAGTCTAATAGAGTTTGAGTGGGAGAAGCCTTGTTAAGCTACTGTTGATTATAGAGGTGTTCTAACATCACTGTAGTTTAACACTAATTCGGTGGCGCAGCAAATTTCCGTAGGCTTGATAAGGTTCGAGTCTTTGCTGCGGCAAACGGGTGGTACCAGAAGCTTAGTACTATCAGAGGTATTAAAGCGGTACTACCGAAGACGTCGACCACCCAAATAAGTGGTATCAGAGCCGGTTAATCACCACAACAAGTGATATCAGAGCGGTGAAATCTAACAAGAGGTGTCAGAGCAAAGAAAGAAAACAAGAAGATCATGGCAGAACATGTTTCTATTGACAAGGTGGACAGAGATAATTATCCCGCATGGGTAATGCGCATGGAAGCCTTACTTATGAGTAAGGACTTAATGATGTATGTGACCGGAGAAGAAAAGAAGCCGACCTTTGAAGTCAACAGACAACCAAAGGAAGAAGAATTGGAAGCCTTGAAGCTGTGGTAGAAGAAAGATGCAACGACAAGAGCATACATTTATAGTACTGTTACAGATTATCTACTACCGCATATTAGAGGCCTGGAAACAGCGAAGAACATATGGAGTGCGTTGGAGGACCATTTCCAAAATACTACGAAAGCGAGGAAGGCTAGCTTATGGTCCGAATTCACAACGTTCAAAAAGAAGTCGAATCAAAGCATTAGTGACTATGTTACTAAAATGAAGGATCTAGCAGACAATCTTGGATCCATAAATGAAGATATCGAAGACCACAGATTGATAGCGCAAGTGCTCACAGGTTTGAGAGGAGATGAAAGGTGGAAACCTTTCGTACTTTCAACTGAACTCTCTTTAAATCATTTTGTTCCAGATTTAAATCAGTTGCTAGGATTGATGCTCACATATGAGCAAGACCTGAAAGGAGATGGAGATAAAGGACAAAGCTCTGCAATGTACATGAAGAACAAAAAGAAAGGAGATAAAGGTAAGTCAAAAGATGAAGAAGAGTCGAGTTCTCAGGTTTATTATGCTATAGGCAAAGGCACCGGCAGAGGAAGAGCAAGAGGCTTTGGAAGAGGAAGAAGCAGTCAGAATATCAATAAGAAAGCTTGCTGGATTTGTGGACTAAGTAATCATCTAGCTTATGACTGTTGGCATAATCAACAAGGTTCAAATCAAAATCAAAACAGTAATAGCAGAGGCCGAAGAGGAAGATATCAAAGAGGTAGACAAAACCAAAGAGGAGGCTATGGCAGAGGTGGAACAAGAAGTTGGGGACAAAATCAATCCTACAACACCACCTACAACAACTACGCAAATGACACGCAGAATGAAAGTCATACATCGTTGATGATGAACTCTATCAGCACATCAGAAAATGAAGACCTAAAGGTATTTTACATTGACTCCAGATGTTCTAATCATTTATCAGGAAATATAGAATTGATGTCAGAACTGGAAAAAGGTAGTTCGTGTCACACTGTTCAAACATGTGACAATACAAGACATAGTGTTCATTCAATTGGAAAAGTGAAATGTAAGAGTGGAGCAGATTTGCTAACCAATGGTTTATATGTTCCAACAATACCTAAAAAATGGATTAGCATGGGACATTGAGAAAGGTTTTCAGGTCAGATTTACAAATGAAGGCGTATTTGTAGAAGATCCCGAGAACAGATACAATCAGATCATCTCTGGTAAAAAAAAAAGGCAGACTCTTTACTTTAAGAGTACAAGGGAACATTGGCCAAGCGTTGCTCACACATGGTGAAAAAGTAATTACAGAACTTGATCTCTGGCATAAGAGATGAGGTCATTTTAATGAAAAAGGAATTAAAGCTATGATTGCAAATCAGTCTGTACTGGGTTTACCGAACATACAGAACCAACATATGATTCATAAGTGCGAAGCTTGCCAGATGGGAAAAGCCCACAGATTACCTTTCCAGAAGAAAGGATTCAAACATGATGGAGTACTTGAACTCATACATACAGATGTATGGGGTCCAACAAAAGAAGGATCGATCAGCAGCTCAAGGTACTATGTTTTATTCATTGATGATGCTACAAGATGGATAACGTTATATGTCTTAAAAGAAAAATCAGAAGTATTTGAAGCCTTCAAGCATTTTCATGCATACACTGAAAGACTCACAGGACGAAAGATTAAGAGACTGAGGTCTGATGGAGGGGGAGAATACTTCTCCTGAGAGTTCAATGATTATCTTTGGAATGCAGGTATCAAAAGAGAAATAACTTGCACGTATACACCGCAACAAAACGGAGTAGCAGAAAGAAGGAACCAAAATCTAGTTGAGTTTGCACGAGCCATGTTAAACGAGAAGGGTTGTCCAAATTATCTTTGGGCTGAAGCCGTAAACACAGCGACATACTTGGTAAACAGAATACCATGTACAACTTTAGATGGAATGATCCCTTATGAAGCTTGGTGGGGAAAGAAGCCAACACTTGATCACTGCAAAGTGTTTGGATCAGTCGCTTATGCTTATGTACTGTCTCAACTCAGACATAAGCTTGAACCGAAAGTAGAAAAATATGTGTTCGTCAGATACGATGAAAGACAGATGGGTTACAGGTTATGGAGCCCTCTAACTAAGCAGTTTATTGTTTCAAGAGATGTTACGTTTGATGAACAGAAAAGCTGGTATACAGATCAAAGTCATACAACTGAAGAATTTGAAGAAGAGGTAAGAAGAAAAGAAAAAGGAAAATCAATTGTGCAGGTGAATTGAGATGAAGATCATATGCAGGCAAGTATGTCCAGGATCGGATCAGGTATGAGAAACGAAGATGAAGAAGTGTATTCAGACACTTATGAAGAATGTGAACCAAGAAGGTCAAGTAGGATTAGAAGACAACCGGAAAGGTACTCGTATGATACTTCATACATAACTCAGAAAGACTATGCATCTATGGTCAAAGATTATGAAGAACCTCAGAGCTATGCTGAAGCTAAAGGAAAGAAGCAATGGGAAGAAGCAATGGAAGAAGAATTCACTTCACTAGAGGAGAATAAGACATGGGAGCTTGTTCCTAAACCAAATGGTAAGAAAGTAATTGGAAGTAAATGGGTTTACAAATTAAAGAAGGTTGCAGATGGAAGGATAGTCAGATATAAGGCTAGACTGGTAGTCAAAGGCAATGCTCAGACGCATGGCATAGATTACGATGAGACGTTTAGTCCGGTGGCAAAGATGTCAACCATAAGGACAGTAATTGCTAAAGCAGCATCAAAAGGATGGAAACTAAGTCAGCTAGACATCAAGAATGCATTTCTGAACGGATATATATCAGATGAAGTTTACATGGAGCAGCCTGAAGGGTTTGTAAGCTCCAGATACCCAAAATTTGTGTGCAGGTTAAGAAAAGCACTTTATGGACTGAAGCAAGCTCCAAGAGCTTGGAACTACAGACTCGTGAAGTATCTAAACGAACTTGGATACCAATGTTCAAAGGAAGATGCAAGTCTACTCATTAAAAGGACAGATGAAGGAATGATCTACATTTGCATTTATGTAGACGATATAATAATTACAGGTACCTCAGATGCAGGAATCACAGAGGTGAAGAAACTGCTTGAAAAGGAGTTTAAGATCAGTGACCTAGGAAAGTTGTCATAATTTCTTGGAATGGAAGTCACTTATACAAACCACGGCGTATATGTATCACAAGAAAGGTATCTTCTGAATATATTGAAGAAATTTGATATGCAGAATTGCAGAGAAGCTTCAACACCGCTTGAAGCCAATCACAAACTCAGTAAATATGATGGTGCAGATTACAAAGATATGACAAAGTATCACTCGTTAGTAGGTAGTTTGATTTATGCTACACTAACGAGACCTGACTTGAGTTATGCAGTGGGAGTTTTATCACAGTTTATGCATTGTCCAAAAGACCCACATTGGGTTGCAGGTCAAAGAGTTCTCAGATATGTAAAGAGAACTATTAAGAAAGGATTATACAATCCTTATATGTCAGATATAAATTTGAGAGCCTACAGTGACTCAGACTGGGCAGGTAACCAGGATGACAGAAGATCGACACATGGGTATATGATATACCTAGGAGATAAGCTAGTAAACTGGTGCTCGAAGAAACAACACACAATGGCTTTATCATCAATAGAAGCTGAATACAAAGGACTGGTAGAAGCAGCTAAAGAAGTAATATGGATGAAGACCTTGCTCAAAAGCTTGGGCATTGATCAAGGTATACCAATTATACATGGAGACAATATGAGCTCTCTATATCTTGCAGCGAATCCGGTGTTTCACGCAAGAACAAAACACATAGAGATTCAGTATCATTTCCTGAAGGAAAAGGTAATCGAGAAGGAGTTAGAAATTGCATACACTCCGACAAAAGATCAGATTGCAGATATGTTGACAAAGAGTCTGGATGGAACAAAGATAAACAGATTCAAAGAAAAGGCAGGTATAAAAGAAAGAAAGATATATGAAGACCAGAAGATGCAAATTAGTGATTGAGGGGGAGATGTTGAAGAAGCACTCACAAATTTGGCATCCAGACAAAAAAAAGGGGAAGGAGAAAAGACAAAGAGAAGCAGAATTAAAGAAGCACGACCGATCTGTACAATCTGCAGAATCAGAAAAATCGAATCAAGAATTGTAAATATGAGAACAGGACGTGTAACAGAGTAGTGAACAGGGGAGTGCGCATAACACACATAAAGAAGGATCATGGAGCATACCGAAAGTGAAAGGCACAGAAGAGCGTGGAAAAATGAAGACTATATATATATCAATCAAGAATCACGCAAAAGGGAGAGATGAAATATAGCAGATGCGCAGAGATGCAGAGATACAGATATACAGATAGAGAGAGAGAGAGATAGAAGACGCCAGAGATCGCGTATGTAGTATAGAAGACGCCATAGATCGCGTATGTAAAGATGAATAACAGAAACCTGAAATGTCAGGTATTCATCTGAGAGAGATGGTAATAAGAAACTACTCAGTGTAGGAGAGTTTCTATAGCTTGAGCAAGAAGAGGCCAAGCTTGTTTGTACACATCTTCTCTAATAGAAAACACATGTTCATGTGGAAGCTCTGCGTGCATACTTCGTATGAGTAGAAGTTTGAATATTCTATGTTACGGTTAAAGTTAGTTAACAGTTACAGTTTCACCGTATACGTACTTTCGGTCACTTACGGTTTACTCAATAAACGTGTTTTTCGGGAAGAACCACGATGTATATCTCGTAGAATAATATAGAGTTTTGTATGAGACATAGCTTATCTAGTAGCTTGAAGTCTCTACTATATACGGATCAAAGTTTCCGGTGAAATGGATATGTACACACAGTACAAAGTCGGACTGAAAATAGCACTTTGAACTGATGAAGCTTTTTCTCTAAACTTCAGGAAGAGTTCTGTCAGTAAGGGAAGTTCACGCATCACTTCCTTATTTCACGTATAAACATTTGAAGCAATTATGAATAGATTTGAAGATCATTCCGATAAGATTCCGGTAAATTTTGGTGACAGTCTAGTGACAGTCCGGTGAAGTTCCAGTGGAAGTCCAAGAGAATTCAAAGCATAGTCTAATAGAGTTTGAGTGGGAGAAGCCTTGTTAAGCTACTGTTGATTATAGAGGTGTTCTAACATCACTGTAGTTTAACACTAATTCGGTGGCGCAACGAATTTTCGCAGGCTTGATAAGGTTCGAGTCTTTGCTGCGACAAACGGATGGTACCAGAAGCTTATTACTATCAGAGGTATAAAAGCGGTACTACCGAAGACGTCGACCACCCCAACAAAGGCAACTACTATTTGCTTCTTGGAAATCCAAGAAACCAATTTAGAAATTGCAAATGCTAAGTATCCAGATGTGCTCCTTCTATCATCCTTTGCTCCTCTCGAATCGGCATCTAAATACATATTGATATCCAAATCTAAAGGAAGGATAGAAGATACCTTCATTAAGTGTTCCTTTGAGGTACTTGAGTACTCTCTTTGCAACATCCATGTGTGATCTTCTAGGTGAGTGTATGAACTGGCTAAGCACTCCCACACTATAGGATATATTTGGTCATGTGTGAGTAGCATATATCAAGCTAGCAACTAAACGATCAATATGCTCGCTCACCTTCATACACACTTAGCTTGTGATTCATTTCCAAGGGTGTAGCTGCAAGCTTGGTGTTATCCATTCTGAACTTGTGAAGTAGTTCGTGAATGCATCTTCTCTGAGTTAGATACATCCCTTCATCTGTATAAATCACTTGCATACCTAGGAAATATATGAGCTCACCTATGTCAATGATTTTGAACTCCTCTTGCATATTTCTGATCCTTTGAATGCCATTAAATTCATCACCTATTACAATTATGTCATGTACATATATACATAGATAGATAGCCTCATTGTGATCTCTTTTGATGAAAAATGAAGGACCTCGAGCTTGTTTCAATCCATAAAATGCTTTCTTAAGTCTGCAAATATAAGATGTATGATTGGGGTTTTCAAAAGTAGGAGGTTGTGACATGTATACTGTAGCTCAGTGATGAGTAGCACCTCCTTTAATGTCAATCCGGGAAGACGTGAGGATGGTATGAAGACCTCGAGCAAGTGGAGGCACAAGTGCGTGAGTGAGAAGCACACAAATATGCACATACACACACACACACACGCACACACGGCAAGACAAAGAGTGAGAAGCAATGGAGTTCTTAGATTACTTTTCAAAAAACTCTTACAAGTTCATTCCAATTGCAATCTAACCTCCAAAATGAGCTCTCTAGCTCTTTTTATAGTTTTTGACTAGGTTTTGGCCCTGTCCAAACCTAGTGTCCGGCCTAGTTAAAAATTAGGTTCCAGGGCCAATTTGAGGGCTTAAACGGAGTCTAAAAAATACGAAAATTGATATGTAAGTACTTCTAAGGCTCCTCAAGCTCAAGGACTCCTTGGCTTGCAGAAAATGGAGCTACAAAAATATGAAATGGTATTTACAATGATTGTTAGTGATCAGAATCACTGTTATAAAGATGTTGATTTAGAAAAATTTGAAGGGCCTATCTGCCAGATTTGCGTCGACTGCTTTGCCTACTTACTCCTTCACCCCGCTCTGACTCTCTCCGCTGGCTTCCTTGTCTAGTCAGTCCTTGGGTGGCCATACTGCTCTCAACACCCCCCCTCTCTCGCGTCTGTCGTCCCTGACAGACCCTTGTTGCTGGGAGTGTTGGATGTAATATTCCACAACCTGAGTGGCAAGCTGATGTTCTTGTATGCGTAGTCCTCTGGCCAAATCTGTCATCATACGATCCCAATCAATTGGTCCTGGAATGTCCGGATGTGGCAGACGTAACTGATCTGCATGGATCGCTTGTTCTACTGCGAATAGGTGTAGCAAATGTGTGGGTCTGGGAATGAAAATTATCGAATGATATTCCCAGAATCCCGTAGAGAACATTTCCTCAAATGTCTGCTTGAAGCATGCGGGTAAGTACTTTATTCGTGCATGCCAAGCAAAGATTATAGTGACCGAGGGGGTCTGGCTCATGTCGTAGACTAGATCCTTGTTACCTTGAGAGAATCCAGGGGCATAGATGTATGGAGCTTGTACATTCCGAAAGGTTTTGAAGACAATGGTCATGAGCTCGAATATCTTCATACACATTTTTGCTGCTATGTCAGGTACATTATTTAGACGTGTAGACCAGTGCCGAATTGTTGATATCATGTAGGCTACGGTTGGGGTCCCTCGAGGTGGAGCAAAATATGGATAGTTAACCCAAGCCGAGCATTCTTTATTGTTGCGTACCTTGATTGCAAATACTTGCCAGGATCTGCGACGTACCACTGGGCAATAGCCTGGATTATACTTGATATATAGTGGCATGGTTGCCCAGGTGCTATCATCTCTGGGTAATCGGTTAGTAGACGTGCGCCAATTAGGTTGGAAGATCGAGCCAGCACGTGCATCTGTCGGTAAATCCCCTATCTCAAATTGAGTGGCGAATGTGGGCTCCTTCCCTGTATGTCTTTTGACTTCTGCATTATAATCGTGTAGTAAGACAAAATAAGGCATGTATTGCGACTCTGATGTTGTGATTAACCGCTGATGGGATAAGTTTTGAAAGTAGGAAGACCGAAGGACAGTTTCTTCCAGATTTGTGAGAGATTGCATTTGCACGGCCACACGATCATCATGTGTCTTACCCACTTTCTCGACCCTTTTGACCCAATCTGGGACTTGAATTTCTAAAGTGTCTTGTCCTTCTTCTGTAGTTTGACCACCAGGTGTCGGCATAGGCTCGTATGGCTCTTCATAGCTGTCATCGACGGGGATTTCCACTCCTGTTTCAGGTTCTAGTTCTTCAATGGGCGAGGGTGGCCTTTCATATGGTAAGAGGCGTGCTTGGAGTTCTGCCACCTGTTTCCGGAGGGTCTCTACTTCTTCTGTAGAGTGTTGTAAGATTGCCGGCTCCTGTTGAGCTGTGGGGACATTGGCAATCTGTTTCTTTAGATCTGCACATTCAGTCTCTAGCTTTTCATATGACTCCAAGAAATTTGCATGCTCCTCAAGTAAGATGCGAATGTCTTCCGATGGGACTGCTCTATATCTGGTAGGGCTAATGGTTGCTCCTACAGTTCCTTCCATAGCCGCTTCAAGGTTGTCTTGGTTTTGTTGTTGAAGTCTCTTGTTCTCTTCTAGTGCTGCTGCCATATGCTTCCTTAATAGCCCAATGTTGCGTCTGAGTGTAGCATTAGATATCATTTCCGCTTGGAGCACTGTTTCTAATTCCTTGACTGCTTGGTCATCCACTGTTGATGTCTTTGATTCCAGTTCAGAGTGAGCCTGCTGTAAGGTGGTATGCTCGGTTAGGAGCGTTTGGTAGTCAGCTTCAAGAGTGGTGACCCTAGCTTGCAGACGTTGAGATTCTGCTTGGAGGGCCGTAGTGCATTCTTCCAATTGATGGTATTCTTGTTGTAGTTGATGTGCACACTGAAGTAAGGTGTTGAACGTGCTATTTACATTATGAGATACAAGGGGAAAAGTTTGAAGTGCAGGGGAGGTGGGATTGGGTAGGGGGGTAGTGAATGCTGTGTGTGCCAATGATGTGAGTGGTGAGGTGGGGGGTAAGGGAGGGGGAGATGGTGGAATCGTGGGGAGAGGTGCTGTGGTTGGTGAAATGTCCATTGGGTCAGACAAAGTGGTGTGTACAGGGGCTACCATGTAGGTGGGTATGGTAGGTGAAGTGAGTGTGGTGTTCGTGTAAATTGATGTCGTTGCAAATATCGGGGAAATGTGCCTCTGAAACATTGGAGAGCGGATGAACTGCTCCACAAAGGACGGGTATGGGGGTGGTGAGGTCAGGTTGAAAGAGGGGTAGGGGCCAGATGGGAAGTGAGGGTCATGGAATGGAGGTGCCCATAGTGGGGAATAGGCTGGGAAACACAGGGTGCCTTCGGTGGGTGCTGGGTTTCCAACTACACTTGGAATTATGGGATGGCCAGTCATGGGTTCGGAGGATAGAAGGGATGAAGTGTACAAGGGACTGGTGACGAAGGAGAAGAGGGTGTCTTGTGAGGTGGGTTCTCGAAATGAGAATGATTTGAATGAGGATGGGTTATAAGTGAAGGTAGAGGTGATGACTGTCGTTTCTTCCATGGTGGGAGGTGGTGGTGGGGGTGGAGAAGGTGGTGATGGAGGATGCTGGGGTGAGATGGGTGATGTCTGAATGAAGGTTTCGGCAGAGAGGTCAGTGGTGGTTGTGGGGGTAGCTGTTGTTTCAATGGGTACTTCTTGTTCTGTGACGGGTATCCTGATAGTCTTACCTGCTCGTGGTAACGTGTCAACTCTGCGTTTGTCATACCTTACGGACTGGCGGACTGCAGTGTGGACAGCCTCCGGAACTCCTAAAGATTCTGACACTAATTTGAGGGTATCAATGAAATGCTGGTCCACCCCTTCATCTGATAGCATTTCTTGCATCAAAGCTTGACCGGATACAAGAGAGAGTTGATGCCTTTCTTGTACTGCTTTGATTGTGTCGTATAACCTTCGTAGTTGAGCTGTATATGCTGGTGCACCTACAAGTTCTGGCACTTCTTGTTGCTCCTCTTGATGCTCTTGATCATAATCCTCCTCATCTTCCTCCTGTTCTTCATCTCCGTCATCCTCTTCATCCACTTCAACTGGTATGATAGGTGCTTGGGAGGTTGTGGCCTGCGTTTGCACGTTTTCCGCTTGTTGTGCCTCTTTTGCCTCCAGCTCTACATCTTGTAATAATTGTTCGAAATCTTCATTAGTGAGTTCTTCCAAAGGTGCACCACTGGGAAATTCAAGATCGGTTGGGATAGGAGGGAATATCAAGGTGGAGCCATCGGTGCTGCGTCTTGGAAGTCGGAGTGTGAATGGTCGGACTCTTTGGGGTGGAGGGGTGACATCTGGTGTTAGGGTGGCTCCACGTGGTTGAGCACACGGGACTTGGACAGTGCCTCTCATCTTCTTAGAAGGGGGTCCAGTGGATGTCCTGCCTCTAAGCTGCTCTACACGATTCCACATTAAGGCCCGTTGAATAGGGATGTCATATGCCAAACACCTATAAATGATTCTCGTCAGAGCACAACAACCATATAAAACCTGTTTCCGCGGCCATCGTTTGTGAGCTAGGTGTATCTGATCTATTATCCAGTGCGGTAAGTTGATGGTGAGGCTCTGTGTCTCTGCCAGATACAAACTAAACCAAATCTTTTTGGGAGGCATGGTGAATCTATCTTGTGCAAGAAAAGCAAAGTGTTGCATGCACATGCGAAGGTGTATTGCAATATTAGGCGTCATGGATACCATGTCCTTAAGTTTGGTGAGACTTCGATTCTTCATGTAATCCGGTACTAGGGTTTCCTTCTCTGTAGGAATATGCATTCCGCGCATATCTAGAGCCTCTCTCACCAAGTTGTTTGATAGCCTGAACCTCTTGAGCTCATTCCCCTTTGTCAGAGATGGAATCACAAATGAGCTTTCACCTTTTGGGTTCTGGTTTGGAGTCAAGGTGTTGATGAGGTAGTAGCATCGCATGAAGTCAGGTTTTGGGAGTCGTGCACTGAAATAGGCACTCAATCCTGCCTTTTCCCATATTGGAAGTAGACCTTTTGCATTTTGTAATTTCTCAAATTCTCTTGTAAAGAAATCGTATCTGCCTTGCTTCCCATTGAAGTCCAACTCTGATTCCCATAGGTACGTTCCTTCACCCAAGGGTCCTGCCACCTCGGTAAACCAGTGGGAAGTCTTTCCTACGGGCATGGTGTGGCCACGCGGAGGGTCCGCAATAGGTATGATTTTGACGGCCTGCAATTCTTCTGGTCTTTCATTTGTCTCAGGCAAAACGGGTAAACTGTCTAAGTCCACCACTTGCGGACTTGTTTCTGTGTGAGAGCTAGTTCCTGCTGCCTCAGCCATGTTGAAAACTTCGCAGCTGGTTCTGTGAGAATATATGAATAAACATTGCAATGGACACAAAAATGACACGGTGTCCCCTGTTACAACATTAACTTAAAGTTCGGGAGTGGTTAGGGGTTAATAAGTGCTCGGTGCTAGTGTGTGTAGTTAGGAATTGGGTAGACCTACGAGCTAAGCGAAATGATGTGATGTGGGAGTGAAGCGGTTAGTAGGTGGTCGTGGATTTACAATTGGGGTCCAGGGGTTTGTTACAAGTCTTAGGTTGCCAAATGCAACAGATAGGTTTTGAGTTTGACTTTGTGGAGGCTCTGGAAAGTGTGATAGGGTATTTACTTGAAAAAGGGGGCTGTTTAAGGACCCATCTACGAGTGAGTCCGTGTGTGCTTCTAGGTGGCAGTGTGTTCGAGTGTATCAGACAAGAGTGGGTGGCGGCTGCTTGAGCGAGTGAACCCTGTCGTGTATGATGTGAATTGTTTGGGGTTATTTGAGCCCACAAGCAAGCCTTAGGCACCCAAATTTGTCTTGATTGTGGGCCTGGCCTTCATCGACTTCTTGGACACCCAAATAGACTTCACGTTCTCAAGAGAGGTTTTAGGAGTCCTCTTATTAGCATCAAGTCGTTGATTACTAATAGGAAGTTGAGACCGTTGTTGCGACTTAGTTACGGTCAGCAGCTCGTCTTTTCGCACCCACATTTGTTTCATCGGCTGAGTTGTTCTGCTTCGCGCGTTCTTTTGGTCTCTTGCCTGGAGAGTCTTCAATGATTGATCTGCCCTTAGTTGCTGCCTCCTTCTGGCCTTTGGAAAAGAAGAGAGTTCCATTGTGGTTCTAACTCCTTCTTTGAGATCTTCATTCTTCTGCATCACATAGCCTTGGACAAGAACAGCATGGTCAACTTCATGTGCACCCCTGGAGGGACCAGGAGTCCGTGTCTGTTGAAGTATGGGGAGTAACCAACCCAAACCGCCTCACATGGAAGTGAGGGGCTCTTCCAAGAGGAGTTGCAAGAAGTGCAAGCAACGCACACACACCCACATCCATGAACAATGGCACCATGGCCAACGTCAAAAGGAACAAGGGAGGGCAATGCTCACACACAAGCCAACCCCAAGTGCCAAACCCACACACATGGATCATCGCCTAGCACACAAGGAGAAATGTGAAGCCAAATGACATCTTCTTCCATTACCAAAATGGAGGCCAAGGCCATGGCCAAGGGCCCCCCTTTTACAAATGAGGCTCTTCTTTATATAGAGAAGAAAAGCATATGTGAATAAAAACATGTGGTCAAAAGACCACATGTGCTAAATCAAAAAGAGAATCTTTTGTGATATGGGAATTTCAAAAAGCTAACTACCTAGAGAGAGAGAGAGAGAGCGCGTGAGATTTCTACGTGGGCTTTCTTTATGTTTGCTCAAAAAGGAGATTTTTCAAGAGAAGGCTTCAATACCTTAGGCTTAGGGGAATTATCAAAAAGTGGTTTTAGGAGAGTGTTCACATGGACATCTCCTAATTTACAAAAAGATGGTATTCTCATGAGGACTAAAGGATGCCATAGCATGAGAAAAATTATGGGCAACCCTTAGAGCAACACCCTCCTCCTCCTAGACTTTGTCGTCCTCGACAAAGCTAAGAGAGAAGTATATAATGCCGAACTGGTCCAAGTTTGGAGTCTTCAACTCTTCAAATATGCAGCAGTTCCAATCTGAATTTTGCAAGGCTGCAAACCTTCAAATCTCTAATCCAGCAATACTGAGCGACACAATCCCCTTGGGGGGCAGTCAGCCCAGCATGAATCCAAATTTGTAAGTCTTCAAGTCTTTCAGGCCTGCAATGCTGAGCGACACAATCCCCTTGGGGGGCAGTCAGCCCAGCCTCCATCCAATGTGCCTTCTCTCCAAGCTCCAATATCTGAAATTTAAACATACACAACAAGTAGACTGAATTTGAAAAGAACCACCAAAAAATATAATCCCATTTTTAGTTTCCACTTCAGGGAACATCCACTGCTGCAAGACTTGCACTACAAGAGAGAACTCTGCATGACAATCTTCTTGCTCCTTGCTACTTCAAGAATTTAGTAGAAAGCACATGTCGCACTTGAAACCAAATATCAAGTACAGCAAGAAGCACCCAAGTTTGTCGTTAACACATGCAACAGGTTTTCCCTTTTGCACAATACCACAACGAAGATCATACTTTGCTCATATATGAAAGTCAAGAGTCCATGACCTACAAAAGACAACAAGTGGGCACCTTCCCTGCAGTACATTGTCCCTGTTGGTAGCTCAAAGAACTAGCACCAGATTAGGATGTGAAACATGTTGCAAGGTGAAACCTAGAGAAGTCCAATATCTGAAATTCAAGTTGGAAGGCAATAATCCAAAATAGCAGAGCCCAATTAATTTCATAACTTCAAATGGTGAACGAAAATTCAAAATCTTGGATGACACATTGTAGCATTTCTTGTATGATCTTAACTGAGCATAATAGAAAGCTGTTAGCATTTTACACATAGGTAAAGAAGGGACCAAGGTTCCAAAGAATGGGAAGGCACAATTTTCAGATATCATACATACATAGCTAGATGACATTAGTGTATTCATATTCACTGCTTCAAAGGTGATGACCGAAAGGAAGCGCGTGCCTCTGTGTATCAAACCAGTATGACCAGCCTATGTCCAGAAGTTATTTGTGTCATAAGGCAAAAAATATGCAAAAATATCATCTGAATAGCACAACACAAATGAAATTTCCTATTCAGTTCATAATCATCTTTTATAAAAGGAAAATAACCATGCATGCTCATTGTGCAATCGCAAAAGTTATGTTATGAAGTATTGCTAAGATAGGGACTCCTTGGCCAGGACTTAGCATAGTAGCTCATAATGAAACTTGTATATCATATGAATGCAAAGAGCCACCGATCAGAACACAAGTACTCAGAATTCAACTTCCTAGTTGTCATGATCTATGCTACAATCAATTATGTCGTTATGTCGTTTGAAAATCATCAGAAAAATGTTTCTCTTTTAGTCATTAGATCATGTAATTTCATATGAACATAGGAGTTGAAGAATGATGTAAACAATCAAATGAGTCAATCACAATGCCCTTTGTAGCGTAGTGACCCAGTATTCAGTAAACATTTAATCTTTGAGATCAAACTAAATTGTGGCCCAAGTTATGTGTGATCCCCATCACGTAGCTCTACCCTCAAGTTGCCCAAGCTGTGAATATCCAAAATGGGAGTAATTTGTACAGAATAGGTCTAGATCTTTGCAAATCCCAATCAATCAGAGTTTAGCTAGATGAATATGATAGCATCAACAAATTTTAGTAGAAGCCCTTTTCCTGTAATATTAAATGAATACTCATGAAGTAAAGGACATGAAGAAGCCAAAAATTAGAACCCCAATCCTCGGGCATTTTTGGAATACAATCAATTATCAAACATAGAGATCCTTCGGTAGTCTAAATGGAGTTCCCATATGGAAAACAGAGAAACTCAAAACTCATTCAGGGTTATTAACACATTCTTCATTCTTCAAAGGACACCCCCAACAACTGCAAGTACATGCACCAAGATCCCTATGTTAGATAGACCAGTGCATTTTGCTTCTAGAAAGGGACGACAGACAAGAGGGACCCCAAACTTGTAGTGGCTCAAGGGAGAGGATCAGTGTAAGAAAAGTTCTCTGGATATCTCCAAATGCTTAAAATGTGATCAACAGTACTTCAGAACATTCCCGTGCACATAGGCGGTCACAATCACCTCATGGGCAGTTGGCAGCAAGCATATTATGGATCTCAAGTCATTTTGGTAAAGAATCAACCTGAAACAATCATGCAACTTAATGCAAAGGTGTTTACAATCCAAGATATGCATGGGATTTTCACGCGTATGAGCATACTTGAAGCATAGAGGTAGTCTCTCGGACACATGAGGATAACCCAAACATAGTCAGAATTTTGCATAAATGGCATGCACCGCGGATCATTCCTATAGAGCATATAAACATTTTCACAACAAAGATGCTACCTATTCATGAATGTACCTTGGCCAAATCCTTTATTTACTTAAGACCAAAGACCTTGACAATATATCTCACGATTCCTGTCACCTACAAGGAGTAATTTTTTTTTTCTGAACAATTCAAAGTCATCTTCTTTCAATGGTGGTGGAGATGTGCACACAATCTTGTAAGTAGACAGTCACACACCGAATCCTCCAAACACTTCATGTTGAAAGGATACTTAGAAAAATCTGCATTATCATAAGTATTTCATGAGAGGACATCATAAATCATTTAAAAAAGTTCAACGTAGATAGCTTTTGCAAGCATTTCAAACATCATTAAGATAGAACACAAATACTATTGCTGAGTTATGATCACGAAAACTTTGAGAAAGATAAGTACATGATTACTATAATTTCCAGCAAGCCAAATGTGTCTAACAAGATATTACTGCACGAATTCATTCATTATCCTGCACAGAACAGTCCAAGTTGGACCCCAAGCTGAAGAAGCATGAGGGGGAACAGACACTCGGCTTCAAGCTGGAAAGAGCATTCTGAGTGAAGATAAACGAAGGGCAGATAGGAGCCCCATGCCCGCATATAGTAGAAACAATAGTTTGGAGGAAGCAGGAGACGGTTTGACCATGTAAGCAGCAGGACTTGAAGGCGGAGGGGAAGCCATAGAGAGATAAACCCCGAATCTTGATGATGACGAAGGGTGTCAGGATGGTGACTCGGCAAGGATGGGAACAAGAAGTACCTCCGCCAACAACAGCCAAAACTTTACCATCCGGCGGGCCTCGCACCAACGCATCCCAACAGCGCTCCGCTCCAAGGAGTATCATCGAGGAGAGAAAGCCTGCAGGTGCAAAAGCAGGGAAGGAAGCAGACATAGGTATTGGGAGGGAAGGGGAGATTTCTCCACTTCAGATTGATGAAGAAGCCCAGCAAGGTAGTACAGAAATCAGGCATGATAAACAGAACGGGGGGAAAACCCCACTCGACTACTGAAGCTATGAGTTTGAGAACCATTAGGCACTCATCGTGAAGCGAGACCTGTAGAGGAGTGAAGCTCCATCCCCAAGCAGACTCCGATGAGGAAGAACCGGACCAACACTAGATTGTCACGTGCAAAAAAAGAGGTCGATGGATGGAGGGAGAGTAATAGCTTCCCCTCCCCCCCAGAGCATAGACAACGGTGAGCAAGAGAGAGGGAGGAAATAACTCCCCACCTCACTTACCATGCATGCGCCATTAACTCGCCGCCCGTCTCCATGCAGGCCAAGTTCGTATGACAGAGTGGACACAGCCGAGGAAGGAGAGAGAATGTTTCCAATCCCAACCAACAACAACCTGTTGTGCATGCGGACTGAGAAAGATCAACTCAACCTGACAGAGTGAAGGGCCAAGAGGCAACACAAAAGGAAAAGTCGACCACACCCAGCCTACCAAGAATGTAGAGTGTGCACACCTCCAATATGTGATGAACGTGGAGTACGCAAACTTAATCCTGCCAGGAAAACTTCATGGGAAAGCTTGCACAGAGCTCCAGCCCTCCAAGGTGAGGATGAAAGATGTGGTACCAATGTGTGGGGGAGCCGTGAGATGCTCGACCCCAAACGATATGCAATGATAACACTCACCCATAGCAGAAGAGGCGAGAAATTTCCATATGCGTGTGGAAGCGTGAGCAGAGGGAGCCTTTGGCAGGCAGCACGAGGAATAGACTCGCGGACACAGAGAAGATCATCTTCACCACAGCCAAGTATCGCGGGGGAGCAAGAGGATGCTCGACCCCCAGGCCAAGAATGGAAGGAGGAACCCATAAGGGATCAACCCCAAACTGACCGATGTAGAGAGAGATTAGGAGGGAGGGAGAGAGCCCCCCCCCAACTACCCATGTTCGCGCAGGCAAGAAGGGAGTGGAGAGGAGTTAATGCCTCCCCCCCAACAAACTTCGAGATTGACACAGATGTCAGACTTGAAGACAATTCATGAATCGTGCCAATCAAATTTAATAAAGGGGCTAGAACCTTCAAAAAATTCTCACCAAATACCTTTTCCGATTTTTTTTTTTTTTTTTTTCGAAAATGATGAAGAGAGGGAGGGAATAGAGAGATAGATCCCACCCCCTTTTCAGGACAGACACTCAAAACAAGAAATGATAGAGATGTAGAGTGCTGCCTCTCAGTGAGTGTGTGTGTTAGAGAGAGGAAGGGAGAAGGGGGTAAGGGGGTGTTTTTGTGAAACAATCAGAAATAAAGATATAAATTACTCCAAAAATTAAAAGGGAAGAGGTACCCAAGGCCAACCGAAGGCCACACGGATCCACAACTCAATCCAAGCATGAGGTGCATCCACCAAGTGTAGGCACGGCAAGCTTGAAAAAACCCAACGGTTGAAGGTCGATCATCCCCGGCAACGACGCCAAATTTGTTGTTGAAGTATGGGGAGTAACCAACCCAAACCGCCTCACATGGAAGTGAGGGGCTCTTCCAAGAGGAGTTGCAAGAAGTGCAAGCAACGCACACACACCCACGTCCATGAACAATGGCACCATGGCCAACGTCAAAAGGAACAAGGGAGGGCAATGCTCACACACAAGCCAACCCCAAGTGCCAAACCCACACACATGGATCATCGCCTAGCACACAAGGAGAAATGTGAAGCCAAATGACATCTTCTTCCATTACCAAAATGGAGGCCAAGGCCATGGCCAAGGGCCCCCCTTTTACAAATGAGGCTCTTCTTTATATAGAGAAGAAAAGCATATGTGAATAAAAACATGTGGTCAAAAGACCACATGTGCTAAATCAAAAAGAGAATCTTTTGTGATATGGGAATTTCAAAAAGCTAACTACCTAGAGAGAGAGAGAGAGAGCGCGTGAGATTTCTACGTGGGCTTTCTTTATGTTTGCTCAAAAAGGAGATTTTTCAAGAG
The DNA here is from genome assembly GCA_020310875.1 of Ceratopteris richardii. Classification (NCBI taxonomy): domain Eukaryota; kingdom Viridiplantae; phylum Streptophyta; class Polypodiopsida; order Polypodiales; family Pteridaceae; genus Ceratopteris; species Ceratopteris richardii. The sequence continues at coordinate 36,374,726 of CM035434.1, read as the reverse complement.
AAGGCTTCAATACCTTAGGCTTAGGGGAATTATCAAAAAGTGGTTTTAGGAGAGTGTTCACATGGACATCTCCTAATTTACAAAAAGATGGTATTCTCATGAGGACTTAAGGATGCCATAGCATGAGAAAAATTATGGGCAACCCTTAGAGCAACAGTGTCTTTTCTAGTTCCTTGAGTGCTCGATTGTTTAACTCAATTGTAATTCTAGTCTGATTTACCCATACCTGAAGAATTCCACTTCTTAGGTTTAAGTTGACTGCTTGGTTATAGATCCAGTCTTCACCCAAGACAAGGGGTTCAGTGAGGTCCTCATCTTGACACACTAGTACCTTAACTGTCATTGCCTCATCATGAATATAGAGGGGAAGTTCCACCTCGCCCATGCAAAGGGGTTTCCACTCCTCCCAATCCTATGAGATATGCTTCCACAGGATTGACAGTTAATTGCAACTCTTGACAGTAAGACAATTTAACAGCACTAGTGGCTGCGCCTGAGTAGCTTGTCCATTAGCTTGAGGGTGATAGGGGGCAGACTTCTTATGAACTACCAAGAATTCTTGGAGTAGATTTTCAATCACTTCGTTCAAGAAATGAGTGCCTCTATCACTTACTAGCTCTATACGTAGCCCATATCCTGTGAATACATTTTCAAACAAGAATTTAGCAGTTGTCTGAGCGTCGTTCTTTGTCGTAGCTTTTACCTCCACCCACTTGGTGAGATAATCCGTGGCCACAATGATATATTCAGCATGTGAACCCTTAGCTGGGGGATTAATAGGGCCCACAAAGTCTATTCCCCACTTAGAGAATGCACGTCCACCCATCATAGGTTTCAGTGGCATCTCATCTTTGCGTATAGGATACTGAGTTCGCTGACAGACATCACACCGTTTCACATAGGTATGTGCATCCATGTGAAGGGTCAACCACCAGAAGCCTGCAAATAGTATTGCCTTGATCACCCAATCTGGTCCAAAGTGTCCTCCTGCTACACCTTGGTGAGCAGTTTCCAAGATCTTGAGATACTCGCTCTCATGGACACATAGTCTCAAGTAACCGTCTTTACCACGTTTGTATAGATTATCGCCAATGAGAGAGTAATCCTGGGCCTCTTGTTCTAAACTCCTTTTCCTTGCCAGAGTCATGTCTGGAGGGCATGTTTTGGTCCTCAGGAAGGATACTAGTGGTTCACTCCAATCCTGCACTATGGACACTTGATAAAGAGTGGCATGTTCCACCGGTGGTTTAGTGCGACAGATTGGGCATTCTTTGCACAACCTTTGGACATCAGCTTCCATAGTTGGCCAATGTACTCCGAGTCTCCTTAGCGTCTGTAAGGTTCGTTGCTTTGAGTAGTGTTGCTCTAATGCACCTACGTGTGCTAAATGCAACCATTTATTGTACTCGTCCTCTTCCACACAACAAGCCAAGATTCCTTGATCCGTGTGCTTGTACATGCTTCTTGCCATGATGTGGTACTTTTGGGCTTTCACAACCTCTCTATTCTGTGTGGATACTACTGGGTGGTTAGGTCCATATGTTAACACTAGTACCAATGGCTTAGCCCACTGCGGCACCACTTCCAAATTAAACAAGTAAGCATCAGGAAGGTCATCTGACACTCCTTGTGGGGCTTCTCTAGATGTGAGCCTAGAGAGATGATCCGCTCTCAAATGAGTCTTCCCTTTCCTTACCACAACCTCGAAATCATATTCCATTAGTAAGAGAAACCATCTTACTAATCTTCCTGTATTGCATGGCTTGTTCACGAGATATAACAATGCTTGGTGGTCAGTAAAAAATTTAAACTTGTTTGCAAGCAAATAGTGTCTAAATTTCTTAACTGCATATACCATGCCTAAGCCTTCTCTCTCCGTAGTGGTGTAATTTCGTTCAGCTGCATTCAATTGTCTACTGGCATAGGCAATTGGAAGATCCATATTACCTTCACCGGTAGGTTGTGCGAGTACACATCCAATGGCATAATTGGATGCATCCACATGAACGTGGAATGGCTTATTCCAATCTGGTGTGGTCAAGATTGGTGCTGAACATAATCTTCGTTTAAGCTCCTGGAAGGAGTTCTCACATTCATCAGTCCACTCAAAGTTAGTCAGAAGTCCGTGCATGGGCTTTGCAATGACAGCATACATGTGAATGAACCGGCGGTAGTAACCACAATGTCCCATGAAGGTTTGTACTTCCTTGACATTCCTTGGCCTAGGTAGCTCTGCTATGGCTCTCACTTTCTCTTCGTTAGTAGATATGCCATTCTTTGACACTATGTGCCCTAGAATTTTTCCTTGTCTGACCATGAAAACACACTTTTCTGGGTTCAGGCAGACTTGATATTCTCTACATTTGTCAAAGATTTGTCTGAGTTCAGGAATATGGGTTTGTCTAATGTTGGAATGGGCACAAAGATCGTCAACATAGACTTCTAAATTCTTCCTCAGGAACTCCTTAAACACATGGCACATTAGTCTCTGGAAGGTTGCGGGGGCATTGGTAAGCCCAAATGGCATTACTCTAAAGGCAAAAATGCCCCATTCAGTGGCAAAAGCTGTCTTATGCTGATCTTCTGGAGCTATGGCTACTTGATTGTAGCCCGAAAATCCATCGAGGAAGCTGTACACTTCCTTGCCTGCTACTCTTTCTAAGAGATGTTCTGTGATGGGAAGCGGATAGTTATCTCGAATCGTGGCTGCATTAACCTTCTTCAAGTTAATGCATACACGCAGCTTGCCATTCTTCTTGGGCACCACTACGATGGGGGATACCCACTCAGTGTGCTCAATTTCATAGATAAATCCAGCTTCGACCAGTCTATCTATCTCCTCTTTGATCTTAGCAGCGTAATTATCTTTATATGTATAGGGCTTTTGCTTAGAGGGTTTGGCATCTGAAGTCATGGGGATGGTGTGTGAGCATATGTCAAGGTCAACACCTTTCAAATCCTTGTAACTCCAAGCGAATACATCTTTGTATTCTCTTAGCAAGGCTATTAACGCATGCTCTTCTTCCTCTGTTAGGTCATGGCCTATGTATGTGCATCTCTCCTCTCCTTCTTCTAGGGCCACTACTATTTTCTTGGTGGTTTCTTTGTTATCATAGGCCTCTCCTGATCGTGCCTCTCGTTTCGGCATTCTAACATGACTCTCCTGTCATCTATCTCATACTTCTTAAAATTCTCCGGGACCTCAAACAAAGATTCTTCCTCTTCTGGTGAGACTTCTCTCTTCTTTCGTTTCTTTCCTTCTTCCTTCGGGGTCACATGTGTTGCTAATCTTACATCATTTGTAAGCTCTCCATGCCTCTAGGGTTGAAATTCTACTTCATGGAAGTATTCTTCATCTGATGCAAAAGGTGGGTCCATAATGATTGACTCTAGATCGGAGTCACTTGCATCCTCAAATGCATCAGGTCTAGGTTCGCATTCTTCTAGAACTGCCTCTCCCATGATTGGCTCTATGGAGAAGACTGAAATGTCATAGCCATCCTCATCACAGTGAGGTGTCCATTGTTCCTCATTGATGGCTACATCCATGGTTGCTAAAATTTCTGCCCAGCCGTGAGGTTCAAATTCTTCGTCTGGAAAAACTACAGGTGCATAGGCTGGGTCTTGGATTGATCTATGGGTTTCTTTTGCACCTACCTCTCTGGCTTTTTCTCTCTTCTCTTCATCTACTGCTACTTTGCACATCCATAAGTGGGTGTCTTCATGCATCCATGAGGATCCTGATCCCATGGAATGCACCGATTCTGTATCATCTTTGGCTCTATGGATGGGGTTCCATTGGATAGGAGGGACATCTCTATGAGAGTAATCCTTGAGATTGACTTTGGTCATAACACCTAAGTGTTGTAAATACAAGGAGTTGGTTCCCCAATCCTGTACCACTTGCAACTGTCGCATAAATGGTCTTCCCAAAATCATCTCATAGGCATGATTTTTGCTGAAGTCACATATGGCAAATGTATGCTCAAACTCGACACCATAGGTGGTGAGAGTTATTCCTTCTAGCAATCCTAAGGGTCTCTCAATATGACCATCGGCCATCTACAATTTCATTCTCGTTGGCCTGAGTGCTGGCTTGCCCCAACGCTTCCATAGGGAAGTGGTGGCAATTGCAACTCCTGCACCTGAGTCCAAAATTGCCTTGGTGGTGTACTCTTGGTAGGTAATGGGAAGATAGGTGTTCCCTTCTTCACCTTCACACATATCTCCTATCTTATCCAAGGGTATTTCTGGCACTGTCCTATGTGATCCTACCTGGGAACGAGGTTTTGCTATCTCTGGTACTTGTTTGGCTACATGTTTCCATAATTCAGGTCTAACCTTGAGTAGCTCTTCTAACTTGAGATTGCACTGCACTTTAGTGTTTTTCACTACTTCTGTGTTCCTAGGTAAGACTGAGTCCTCATTTCGTACCATGACCGTGGGTGCTCTCATACAAGTAGACTTAGCTTCCCATGGGCCTGTGAAGTGGGGTAATTCTTGTAAAGAGTTAGATTCAAAGTCTAGTCTGTCCTGAGAGTGGGTGCTCTCCTGCTCCTCATAAATGGATGGGATGTCTTGTGGGAATTGGTCGCGTGCATCATCCACAAGTTCAATAGGAGGAGGGACTTCACTCTCTTTAGCCCATTTGTCTTCTTGAATCTCGCGTAGGAATTCTGGTGTGAACCGATTCATAGAAGATGATGTGTCTGGCTCCGTAGAGTTAGGCACATAGGCTTCAGGCACATAGGCTTCCTGAGCAGGAATGCTTAATCTTTCACTTGCCTTGCCTTCTGTTGAGAGGCGGGTTCCTTCTCTGATTGTGCAATCAGCTTCTCTATTCTTTCTAGCAGTCCATCAAAGTGCAACTACGTCTTTGCTGAGCTAGAGATGTTAAAGAGGCGACTGGCCTCAAACATGGTTTGAGCCAACTCCACCATCTTAGCACAAATTTTGGTTCGTTCAAGCTCTAGTTCTGCTCTTGGGTAACATTTTTCATGATCAGTTATGTTTGGCCCTTCTTGGATTCTGGCCTGATATGGTTTAAGCATCATATTAAGGTCTTCGGGAGTGGGATCAGCTAATACTGATCCTGCTTGGGGTGGTGGGTGGGTTACGTGGGGTGTATTAGCGGGTGGAGGGATGGAGGGTGATGGGGATGGTAGCGGTGGGAATGTGTGAGAGTGCGGTTGAGATGTGATCTCTATGATTTTGGCCTTGGTTTCTTGTAGACTTTCCTCAAGTTCACTCATCTTCTTTGCCCATTGCCGTTTCATACGTTCACGGCTATCTCTCCAAGCTCTAGTCCTCTTCTTTGTCATGCTCTCCGCTTCACTAACATCTGGGCTCTTCTCCTGGTTTACACCTTGGTTTTGCTGCAATGCTTGAGCTCTAGTGATCACTTGCACGGGTGTAGTGGAAGTGACACTTCCTGTGGAATCTACCACTAACCCAATAACGTTAGAAGGAGTAATTTTTGGCATATTACTCGGATTCCTAGGGCAGTCTCGTAAGAGATGTTCCTTTCCACAGTCTTGGCAAAAACCCTGGATCGTTACTGACTGGGGTTGTGTCGGTGGAGGCACAGGGCAATCACGAATGAGATGATCTCCTTGACATCTGTAGCATGGTCCTCTAGGGAATGGAGGTCTTACCTGCCTAGGTTGAGGCCTAGGGTTGGGGTTTGTATACATGAGGTTTGTGTGATCTGACTCCCAACTAGGTTCACTCGGTTCTTCACTATAGTAGGACTCACCATGTTCAGAAGATTGCATGTAGTAAGCCTGGGGACTATCAACATGTGTAGAATCAAAGCTATGGTCACTGGGATCATTCTGAAAGCACTGGTGTTACAAGGACTATAGCTCTATTCAAGTTTTCTTCTGCAACAGCATACTTTACCGGAATCACATTAACTGGAGCTGGGGGTTGTTGTGCTAGCACAGGCTGAGGCCTTTGTTGGTTTTGAAAGGGTTGGTAGGTTTGTTGAGGCCTAGCATACTGCTGAGGTGGGTACTGGTTCTGGTATCTTCCTTGTTGAGGATATGGCTGTGGGTACGTCTGCCTAACGGTTTGCTTATTGTAGGGGCAATCTTGCGCGGTGTGATTGGTGTACCTTCGTTCTATAGTGAAGTACTAGCTACTAGGATTAACTTGGGGTTGGGCCATGATGGGACATACATTCGCCATGTGGTCACCACCACAAGTATAGCACCTTTTCACAGGGGCAAACCTTGGGATTTGTTTGCTAGTTACACCTAATTTTTGAGCTACTTTCTCTACAAGTTCCTCGATTGATGTGGATTGCATGGAAGAGAGGTTGGAGGCACTATCCGAATCTTTTTATATCTTGGAAAGCTCTAACTCCTCCCCTAGGTTATCCTCGATGTCAATGCACATGCGTACACAATCTTCTATGGTCCTAGGGTCCTTCAAGTACACATAAGATCTCAATTTAGTACTTAGCAATCCATCCAGGAGTAAAGCCACTTGCTTAGCTGGTGTGGGTAGCTCCGAAATAGGGCATCTTTCTAAGTATTGCCTAAATCTTCTTCTTGCAAGTCTCACGGTTTCTTGAGGGGTTTGCTTGAAGCTATGAATCAGCGAGGAGGTATTATGCCTTATGCCACTCTTAGAGAATTCAATAATGAAAGCCTCTAAGAGTTGGTCTATGCTCCTGAATTGTCTCTCATTTAGTGGCTGAAACCATGTCAGGGCAGTGTTCCTAAGGGTCAGACCAAAGGCATTGTACTGCGTGAATAGATCCTCCACTTGTTCAGCTCTCAGGACTTGCCTAAACTCAGCCACATGATCGTATGGATCTCCAGTGCCATCGAAGTAGTTCTTCATGGACTTAACTAGTTGAGTCGGTCTCAAAGTCCTTGTGTGCTCTCTAGGTCGTGGTAGAGGGAACTCATCCGCATTTCTTTGATTCCTGTGAGCTCTAAGTATCTAAGGTTCTACTCTATTTGTCTCCGTCCTCGTTCTTTCTCTGCCCACTGGGTTGGCAAAGCTTACTTCTGGTCTATCTCTACTTCTGTCTCTTTGCATTCCATGAGCTTGGGATGTTCCAGCTCCAGGGTGACCATAGGATACATTTGATCTTGGTTGGGGGAAAACGAATTCACCCTTCCAAGTGTAAGCATGCCTATCATTTTCTGTCACCACAAAGATCCTCTCTGAAGCGTGATCTAAGTAGGTCACTCTACCTAGGCTATCAGGATCCTTAAACTCATAGATCATGATTGTTCCTATATCAATTGGCCGATCAGGTTTGTACCTCCAAAAGGCTTCGTCAGTCTCTTGATTGAGGAGCAAATCTATGCTCTTATTATCCTGGGGAATCCACTCCGGTGTGATAATCCTAGTGAGAACTGATTTACCTCGAGGGGTTCTAGGTTCTGCACCCATGTTTCCTTGCTCTAGGTCACCTAAGTCTGCTTCAGGGATCACATTTCCAAATTCGTCCGTCCTATCTGGGTGACAGGTGACTACATATATGGTTCCTTCTTTGTCCAAGTATGCTCCGTTTTCGAACTTGACAGATGGGTGCTTGTAGCTCAAGCGTAAGCACCACCTCCTTTACTTGTCAATCCGCGGAGATGTGAGGACCGGTATGAAGACCTCGAGCAAGTGAAGGCACAAGTGCGTGAGTGAAAGCACACAAACATGCACACACATACACACACACGCGCACAAAGTAAGATCAAAGAGAGGAACAATGGAAAGCTTAGATTGCAAAAGAGTTCTCTTACAAGAGTTCTATTCTCTAACAAGCTAACCCCAAAAATGAGCTCTCTAGCTCTTTTTATAGTTTTATGACTAGTTTTGGCCCTGTCCAGACCTAGTGTCCGGCCTAGTTAAAAATTAGGTTCCAGGGCTTATTTGAGGGCTCAAACGAAGTATAAAAATTATGAAAATTGGTACGATGGTACTTCTAATACTCCTCAAGCTCGAGGACTCCTCGGCTTGAACAAAATGGAGTTACTAAAAATAGATAATGGTATTTACAATGGTTTTTAGTGATGAAAATCACTATTTTTGTAGGGGATTCTTCTGAAAATTTGACATACACTTCTTGGAGCTCCCTACTTGCTCCCTTTCCTTGTGTGTCCACCTTTTGATGTGCTTTGTCCTTGACTTTGAGCTTCAACACTCCCCCCCTCTCGAGTCTGTCGTCCCTGACAGACCCTTGTCGGAAGGGTTGTTCCATGTAGTGCTTTGAGAGGTGGTGTCCATCCGTTGTATGAGCTGGTTCCTTGGATTCCAGCAAGAATGTGTCGTTGTGAGCTTTCAAAACTGCAAGTTGCTCAAAAGAGGTTGTCAAGAGTGATTTGGAGCAACTACTGGCTTCAATTTGCTTCCGAGATATGGATGTTGTTCCCATAACGTCCGCTAGCTCTTCCGAAGATGATGTTGAGAGCAGACATGCCAACTACTCATAACCCATAATGAATGATGGGTAAGTGTGTTCGTGCCTGGGTTGAAAAAAGTATGTGCCTTGTGCACGGCCTTGTAATGTAGCCCTACGCATGCTTACTTGGAAAATGCATTGGAAGAAGCATGGTGCAAAAATTGCGGGTCTTGAGCTAAGTGCTCAAGGGTATGCTAACGAAGAGGTTTCCTAAACTATCATGGTTATGGTGTTTCTAGAGTAAAGATACTTACCATGGAGAAGGTTGATGGATGTTTGACTCTTCGTGTTGTACACTCGGCCTTTGGGATGGAACATTGTTGATGAATGTCCATGTTGATTGTCCACTGATGAGATCTTTTGAGTGGTGGATCTCCTCTCCTCTTTTCAGAGCAACATTTGTCAAATACTGAGAATTGAATTTCTTTATATTCCTTGGCAAGCAACATCGGGTAACTACACCAAGCTGAGTTTCACATATTCTTTTTAGCTCACCATATGCAGGAGTCTTCTCCTCTAGAACTACCCTTTGCAGATATCTCCTTGGATGCTGTGGTACATGAAGTAGTTAAGCATCACTCAAGTTGCAGACCTTCAAGCTCTTCATTCCTACCATGGTAAGAGAAAATCATAGTTGTAGATGCCATGTTCATGCCAAATGCTTGTCATCTACCAGATAAGGCAGCAAAAATCTCATTGCGGGCCGAGACACACTTCTATCCAAATTGATAAATGCCTAGTAATCAACAGTTCCACCTTCAACTAAGCATGACTCATTCATGTTTCATAAGCCAAACCTGGGAACAAGCTCTCTCCTGCTTTTCTTTCTCCTCTTTTTTTTTTTTTTTTTTTTTTTTTGAGGAAAAGGATATCACAAAACAAGAACACAAAATTTAGTATCAATAGAAATATTTGACATATGTCACTATGCTCTTGTGCGTGGGATTCTCAAGTGTGTCTATGCACGGCCGTGTAATGTGGCCCTATATTAATGCATACTTTGGAAATGCATGACCTGAATGGTGCAAAAGACAGGGTTGTGCAAGGAGCACATGGTTGTTGCTCGTTCGTGGCTTTCGATGTTATTTGTGGAGGTTGATGCCGACCTTGGTGGAGGTATCCATTGAGTCTCGAACTGATGTAATCCTCCTTATTGGAGTCCATTTTAGAACATCATTTGTCACTGTAGAGGTCACTTCAGGCGTCTTTCTCTTTGGATGCTTTCTGAACTGTGGTATCCAGTGTGGTTGACGCTTTGGTTCCGTGGAGGCTACTTGCACTTTTGGCTTCCAAACCCATATCCTTTTTGCATGTCTAATGTTGAAGAGCTGATTTGATCTTCCTTTGGTCTCTGTACGTGGTTCTTACCCTGTTCTCTTTTTGGCTTCTTTGTTGAAACCTTTTGCATGTGGGAGAACAAAGGTTGTTGTGGATGTAGGAGCTTCTTAGGTACCCACATCTGTAATTGCCCTTGTTGAGCTGCAGCTAACTTCTTAGGCACCCAAACTTGTTGGATACCTTGTGATTGAGCTTGTCTAAGCTGCTTCCTTCGTCTTCTGGCCTGGTTGGTTTGCATGGATGGAATTTGTGGGGGCAAGGTTGGTGGTTGCTCTCCTTTGCGTACCCATATCTGCTTCATGCTCGGAACTGTTTTTTTATCGAATGGTGTCTTTCTATTTGATGTAGCAGTTGTCGTGAACGGTTGTGTTTGCTTGTGTGGTGAACTCACTACTGTGGCTACTTGATTCTTTGGAGAAGAAGAAAGATCCACCCGCCTTTGAACCTGGTCTTCCACGATTGACTCCTTCTGCATCATAGAGCTTTTGACACATACAACATCTTCTTTCATATGATTAGTCTTGGAAGAACTAAGAGAGTGTGTGGTGCCCTGATTTAGGAGCATGCAGTTCTCTAATTCTAATGTAATGCATTGTTCATGTACCCAAACTTGAAGAATTTGACTTCTTAGGTTTAAGTTAACTGCATGGTCATAGATCCAATCTTGACCCAAGACAAGTGGTTCTGTAAGGTTCTCATCTTGACATACTAGCGCTTTGACTTTCATTGGAACATCTTGAAGGTAGATGGGAAGTTCCACCTCGCCCAAACAAGGGGTTTCCACACCTCCCAATCCTATGAGATAAGCTTCTATGGGATTGATGTTCAATTGCAAGTCTTGGCAGTAGGAAAGTCTAACTGCACTACTTGCTGCACCTGAGTCAATCAATGCTTTCACCGTCCTTGCACCCTTCCCTTGTCCTATCTCTATGGTCACAAAGGCTCTTCGGTCAATAACCTGAGAAGTTGCTATGCCTGACTTTTGACACATATCCATGTGATATTTTGGGGCTTTTGAGTTGACATCTAGGCCTAATCGCCTTAACTTATTTCGCCTAATACGCTCTCTGGCCTCTACCTGTGCTTCTTCTCTCACTCTTAACTCTTCTTCTTTTCGCTTCTTAGCAGTGTTGAGTCTCATTAGCATATCCTCAGTAAGAGGTTCTTGATATAGCTTGAGTCTACAACCGCTAATATAGTTTGGCAAGATATCTCCTTCTAGAGTGGCCAACTGAACTGCACCACTAGTGGAAATATTAATGATCATGGGTCCGTATCCTCTTTTTTCCAACTTACGGGCATGTTGTTTTAGTGTGTATACCAACACTAGATCTCCCTCTTTCAATCCCTTATCCTTGATGTGTGCATCAAAGTATGCCTTTTGCCTCTTCTTTGCAGCGTAGATGCCTGCTGCCGCTCGTAGCCTCGTCTCACCCAAGCGTTCGAGATCAAAGATCCTAGAGGACAATTCATGCCCATTCCACTCATACTCTTGTGCTACTTTTAAAGCAGGGATTAAGAAATCTAATGGTAGCACAGCGTTCTGTCCGAAGACCATCTGAAATGGGGTGGCGTTGAGTACCGTTTTGTAGGCAACTCGATAAGCCCAAACAGCATGATGAAGTTGTTTGTCCCAATCAGAGCGTTTATTATTTACCAGTTTTGTCAATACGTTACAGAGGATCTTATTGGTACTCTCGGCTTGTCCGTTAGCTTGTGGGTGATAGGGGGCAGATTTCTTATGTATCACCAAGAATTCTTGGAGAAGATTTTCAATGACTTCATTCAAGAAGTGTGTGCCTCTATCGCTCACCAAATCTATTGGTAGTCCATATCTCGTGAACACATTCTCGAATAAGAACTTAGCCGTAGTCTGAGCATCATTCTTTGTTGTGGCTTTGACTTCTACCCACTTTGTAAGGTAATCTGTGGCTACAATGATGTACTCTGCATGGGAGTTTCTAGCTGGGGGGTTAATAGGACCTATGAAGTCTATGCCCCACTTCGAAAATGCACGTCCTCCCATCATTGGCCTCAAGGGCATGTGTCACATTTCTTCACATAGGTATGTGCATCCATATGAAGAGTGGGCCACCAAAGTCCTGAGAATAGAATGGTCTTGATCACTCGGTCAGGACCAAAATGTCCACCTGCAACACCGCTGTGTGCAGTTTCTAAGACTTTCAAATAATCTGATTCGTGAACGCACAGTCTTAAGTAACCATCTTTGTCTCTTTGGTATAGGTTGTCTCCTACTAGGGCATAGCCTTGAGCCTCTTGCTCCATGCTTCTTCTTCTTGCTAGACTAGCCTCTTTGGGTAATCTTCCCGATCTCATAAACTCTACCAATGGAGCACTCCACTCTGGAATTAATGACACTTGATAAAGGGTCGCATGCTCCACTGGGGGTCTCTCTCTGCACCTTGGACAATTCTTAATCCACTCATGTATTTCTTTGTCCATGCTAGGCCAATACACTCCTAAACGCTTTAGATTCTGCAATGTTCGTTGTTTAGAATAGTGATTTCCTAGCATTCCTTCATCGGCTTGTTGCAACCAACTACTATGTTCATCATCCTCCATACAACAAGCTAATACGCCCTCAGTATCTTGTTTGTACATGCTTCCTGCTAATATGTGATATTTTTGTGATTTTACAATTTCTTCTTGTGATGTTTTCACATTCTTATTTGCAGGGCCAAAGGTTAGGACTGGTACCAACTTATTTGCCCATTTAGGAACAACTTCTAAATTGAACATATAAGCATCGGGTAATTCGTCAGACACTCCTTGCGGTGACTCTCCTGAAGTGATGCGAGAAAGATGATCTGCCCGAAGGTGGGTTCTACCTTTCCTGACAACAACTTCAAAGTCATATTCCATTAGTAAGAGGAACCATCTTACTAAGCGTCCAGTATTGCAAGGTTTATTGACCAAATATAACAAAGCTTGATGATCAGTGAAAAACTTGAACTTGTTGGCCAATAAATAGTGTCTAAACTTCTTCACAGCATATACCATGCCTAAGCCCTCTCGCTCAGTTGTGGTATAGTTCCGTTTAGCTGCAGTGAGCTGTCTACTAGCATATGCTATGGGCAAATCTAAGTTTCCTTCACTTGTGGGTTGTGCTAGCACACATCCTATGGCATGATTGGATGCATCCACATGGACATGGAATGATTTATTCCAATCAGGAGTGGTGAGTATTGGTGCCGTGCACAAACGTTTCTTCAGTTCGTTGAAAGAATTCTCACATTCATCGTTCCACTCAAAATTAGACAACAAGGCATAAAGGGGTCTAGCTATGATCGCGTACATGTGGATAAACCTACGGTAGTATCCACAATGGCCCATAAAGGCTTGTACCTCTTTAATATTCCTTGGCCTTGGTAGCTCCGCTATGGCTCGTACCTTATCTTCATCTGTTGAGATTCCATTCTTAGAAACAATATGACCTAAGATTTTACCTTGACGCACCATAAACACACACTTTTCTGGGTTCAGACACACTCGATATTCTCTACACTTGTTGAAGATTTGTCTGAGCTCAGGGATGTGAAACCTTCTTTCTTGGGAATGAGCACATAAATCATCCACATACACTTCTAAGCTCTTTCGCAAGAACTCTTTGAAGACATGACACATGAGCCTTTGGAATGTTGTAGGTGCATTGGTGAGCCCAAATGGCATCACACGAAATGCAAAGATTCCCCACTCTGTAGCAAAAGCTGTTTTGTGTTGATCTTCTGGGGCAATGGCTACTTGATTGTAACCTGAAAATCCATCAAGGAAGCTATAAACTTCCTTGCCTGCAACACGCTCCAATAGGTGTTCTGTGATTGGAAGTGGATAACTATCTCTAATCGTAGCGGCATTAACTTTTTTAAGGTTAATACACACTCGCAACTTCCCGTTCTTCTTGGGTACCACAACAATGGGGGACACCCATTCGGTATGCTCAATCTCATAGATGAATCCAGCTTCAATCAACCTATCAATTTCTTCTTTTATTTTGGCTGCATAGGTATCATTATATGTGTAGGGCTTCTGTTTGGTGGGCTTAGCATCAACAATCATGGGGATAGTATGAGAGCAAATTCTTGGATCTACCCCTTTCAAGTCTCTATAGTGCCATGCAAACACATCCCTATATTCCCTTAATAGAGCTATGAGCTCCATTTCTTCTCTTGCACTTAGGTCATCTCCTATATATGTGCATCTCTCTTCGTTCTCTTCAATGGTCACTACAATCTTCTTGGTCTTTTCTTTATTATCATATGATTCTCCTATGACGGCCTCTCTCTTAGGCATTCGTACCAAAATTTTGCGGTCGTCAACTTCATATTTCTTGAAGTTTTCTGGTACTTCAAACAATGATTCCTCCTCTTCTTGTTTCACTGCTTTTCTTTTCTCTTTCTTTTGACTACTCTCACTTCCATCCTTTGAGTTTACTGTTTTAATACTTGTGAGAGGCTCTTCTTCTTTCTGGGTGAACACTCCTATATCTTCTAGATAGTGCTGCTCTGAGTTAAAGCAACTATCCATCACAATAGACTCCAGATCATCGTCATTCTCTTCTTCTTCTATGACATCACTAGGGTCACATTCTTCTAGCAAGGGTTGACACATGAAAACTGAGATATCATAACTCTCCTCATCACAATGAGGTGTCCACTGTTCCTCATTGACAGCAATGTCCATGGTGGCTAAGATTTCTGGCCAGCCATGAGGCTCAAACTCCTCATCTGGAAAGATCATCGGTGTGTAGGCTGGGTCTCTAACTGGTCTATCTCCTAGCGAAGTTCCTTCTTCTCTTGCCTTTAAACGTTTTTCCTCTTCCTTTGCGACCTTGCACATCCACAAATGAGTATCTTCATGCAGCCATGATGGATCAGGTGAACTTTCAGAATGCACAGAGATGGAATCTTCTTTCGCTTTGTGGATAGAATTCCACTGTAGGGGTGGTACATCTCTGAAGGTGTAATCCTTCAAATTGACCTTGGTGGTGACCCCTAAGTGCTGTAAGTACAAGGAGTTAGTTCCCCAATCCTGTACTATTTGCAATTGTCGTAGGAAGGGTCTTCCTAGGATCATCTCATAGACATTATTTTTCTCAAAGTCACATATAGCAAATGTGTGCTCAAACTCTACACCACAAGTGGTTAGAGTGATCCCTTCTAGCAATCCTAGAGGTCTTTCAAAATGACCATCAGCCATTTGAAGCTTCATTCTAGTTGGTCTTAATGTGGGCTTGCCCCATTGCTTCCACAAGGAGGTGGTCGCAATAGCAACACCAGCACCTGAATCTATGATTGCTTTGGTTGTGTAACCTTGGTAGGTGATTGGAAGATAAGTATTACCTTCTTCACCCTCACACATGTCCCCTATTTTGTCTAGAGGTATCTCTGGTACCCTTTGCTTGGAGCCTGCTTTTGGCATGTTGGAATGAAGTTCTGGAACCTGATCCTTCACATGATTCCAAAGCTCAGGTTTTGCTTTGAGCAGCTCTTCTACAGTGAGATGACACTGAACCTTAGTGTTCTTCACGACATCCGTGTTCCTTGGAACCACTGAGTCTTCATTTCTTACTAGTATTGTGGGAGCTCTAATCTGGAGAGATTCAGATTCCCATGGGCCTGGAAATTGAGGCAGTTCTTCTAAGGTATTAGATTCAAAATCTAACCTTTCGTCTTCTTGTTGTTCTGCTTCATCTCCGTAAATAGATGGAATGTCTTGGGGAAATTGATCATGAAGATCATCAATCTCAGGAATAGGAGGGGAATTACCCTTCTCCTTGGCCCATTTCTCTTCTTGTATTTCCCGCAAGAACTCTTGAGAGTATTGTTGAATTGAAGGAGATATTCCAACATCTGTGGAATTAGGAACATAAGCTCCCATTGGTGGTGAGCTTCCTCTTTCAATAACTGGTTGAGCCTGTGGAGGTAAAGAGACTTGTGGTTTGTTTACCAACTGCTCTAATCTTTCTAGTAACCCTTGGAAATGCAAATCCCCTTTGACAGAGTTTGTCTGATTGAACTTTTGACTAGTCTCAAGTATAGCTTGAGCTTGTTCTACCATTTTCATGCACATTTTCATTCGTTCAATCTCTAAATCCGCTTCAAGTTGACTAACTCTGCATCTGCAACACTTAGTAATTCATCTTTCTCTTGGACTGCTGTCAAGGCCGCATCTCGTTGACTGGTAATTGTTTCTTGTTCTTCAAGTCTGGCCTGCAACTCCTGAATTTGTCCGTTTAACGCATGATTTTCTGCCTTGACAGCCTGTAATTCTTCCTGGAGAGGAGTGATGTCTGCCTCCAGCACATCAACTTTGTGTTGAAAGTCGTCTTGGATAGTATCTGTCACTTGCTTCATTTGTGCAGGCAGTTGTTGTGATAAGTGGATCAGCATTTGACCCATGGATGCTAACTCAGAAAATAAGGGAATTGAAGGAATTGGAGGATGAGAATGGGGTTGAAATGAAGAAGCGGTGAGGAGTTGCTGGGAATTCGGTGG
This sequence comes from Ceratopteris richardii, assembly GCA_020310875.1. Lineage (NCBI taxonomy): Eukaryota > Viridiplantae > Streptophyta > Polypodiopsida > Polypodiales > Pteridaceae > Ceratopteris > Ceratopteris richardii. The sequence continues at coordinate 36,358,460 of CM035434.1, read as the reverse complement.
AGAGTAATTTGGTGATGAGGATGAAGAAGCAGTGGGTTTGTTGGGGACCATGGGTGGAATAGGAATAATGGGTTCAACTGGAGGTTTGGGTGGATGAGTAGGAAGAATAGTAGTTGTGTTGGTTACCTTTTCGGTTATTGTTTGTGTAGTGTCATCAGGGCCGGTAGCTGTAGACTCCACTGCTTTAAGTAATTCTTCGAAAACCTCTTTAATGATATGTTCTCCATCCTTTTGCTTTTCGTGCTCAGATTGCTGTTGAGATGCCTCTTTTGACGAGCTTGTTTCAGATTCGGTGGTAGCATCCTGTTCTTGTTGCCTTTCTGAAGAAGACTGGGCTGATGATTCATGATGCATTGATGTTGTGGTGTCATGGAAGGTTTCTTCGTCCTGTCCTTCTTCTTCTTTGTCATGTGCTTGATCATTGGCGGCAGAGCCTTGTTCCTGACTATCTGATGAACTAATTCTGATTCTTTTCCGGCGGAGAAGGTGGAAAATCTCTTCGTCCTCTTCTTCATCATCGTCCAAGATTTGTGTAGACTCTTCATGGTGCAGAACGGGTCCTCGGGGTGGCGGTTGTGCTGCTAGAATGGTCGAAAATAGAAAAGAAAGGATGTGCGGCAGTCTCAACCTTGGCATATCTCCCTTGTTGACCTGCTTGATGATTGACACACATTCTTTGTGAATGCGGCGGAAGAAATAAGAAGCAAAGTTGATACGTTCTCGAGTAGCTAAATCTATAGCGGAGTAAAAAGGTCGAGATATGCCATATGTGCGTTTCTGTAGGTTGAGGATGGCTACCAAGAATTGCAGGGCTGATCTTTCAGGTTCGGGGCGACAGAGGATTGCATATTCATTGGATGAGTGCCTAGGGAATAATTGATTCATTGTGGCAATTGGCAGATTTGGACCGTTTTCCCTACCTTGCAGAGAGAGCCGAAATGCATCAAAGAAGGTCTGGAGAGTGATTACGGTACGGGTTGGCAGGGAAGTAATAGGCCAACTCTGCTGTGTAGCAGGTGTGGCAGCGATGGCGGCTATGAGTTGTGCGTAGAAAGGGTGGCAATCCACTGAATGCCAAGGCAATTCAGCGAAATTGGCCAACGCGCGGACGCGCAAGAACTCACCTACATCAACAGGGAGTCCTTCACGGAAGGCGGCGAAGTTTGCCAGAGCTTCCATGGTGCACAGACAATAGCAAGCACGGTAACACAATCACAGTGTAGACAAAGAGCACAAATACACAAATCACACAGACACATTAGCGATTAACAGAGAAACGAAAAAGGTTAAGTAGATACTTGATACCAAGAAGCAATTAAATTCGTGAATCATCGCGCGATATTGAGATGATAACCTCATAACTTGGGTGGGCATGCATAAGCGGAATCGATAAGGCAGGGTGGCTATTAGTCATAATTAGGTATCAAAACACGGATATTCACAAACTTATTTTATTTAAGTACGCAAAAAAACAAAAAAGAAAATAAATAAAATGAAAAAACGCTGAACACGTCAGCGAGAGCCAGATGCTTGATGATACGGCCGCAACTTTGAACCATTTATCACCTGCGAAAGAGGAATTCCGGTCAAAGTAGTCAACCAAAATGTAGCTGGGCCTACTTGTTCAGTAATCCGATAGGGACCAAACCATCGTAATTTGAATTTTCCAGCAGAGCGATTCGATTTTGCATTGTAAAAGAGTACAAGTTAACCCACCGAAAAAACTGGAGTGTTCAGATATCGGTCATGTGTTCGAGCTTATCTTAACTGCACTTACTGCATAGTCAGAAAACTTTGCCATCGATGCTCATCCAGTTCTCTGAGTATATCCAACCGAAATGACAGAGATTCTTCAGGTAGTAGTTTCTGAGTGATGGCCACATGTAAACTTGGCACAACAATCTCCATTGGTGCTATGGCTTCCAGCCCGTAAGCCAGTTTGAAAGGTGTTAGTCCTGTTGCTTCCTTGTATGTAGTCCGGTATGCCCATAGTACTACAGGTAACAGTTGATCCCACCTTTCCGATGATTCGAGAATAAGTTTTCGAAGCATATTCAACAAGGTTTTGTTTGTACTTTCAGCCAAACTATTGGCACGAGGATAATAAGGAGAACTGAAATTATGCATTATCTGAAAAGAATGGGTGAGTACTCTCATTAAGTTGTTAGCAAAATGCATGCCTTGATCTGTAACAAGCTCCAGAGGTAAGCCAAAATGCGGGAAAACATCTTTCATTAGACACTTTGCCCCCAAAACAGCTGTGGCGGACCTTAAAGCCCATGCTTCTGCCCATCTGATAGCATAATCTGTACATGTTAGAATATAACGATTATTACTGAGTATGGTTGGAGGTGTAATAGGTCCAATAAAAAATCTAGGCCCCACTTCTGAAAAGGCTCCAATGGCAAGACAGGTTGTAGAGGGAAAAAATGACGTTGTAGAGGCTGTCTAGACCTTTGACAAGTATCACATTGTTTGACAAACTGAGATACATCCCTGTACATAGTAGGCCACCAAAGTCCACTTTGCAGAATTTTCCGGTGCGTTAAATCTGCTGCAAAGTGTCCACCGGAAGGAATTGAGTGACCTAGAGTAATGACTGAGTTAACTTCATGCGGAGGAATACAAGGAAGTAAAATTTGAGTGTGATCCATATAGTATAATTCCCCAGCAATCAACTGAAATTTGCGACTGTACACTGCAATCTTCCTACGCATTACAGGAGAGGTCTGAGCAGGAGTACATCCATCAGTAAGAAAAGTTAATATCTGATCATAATATGTAGATGGCATAGGTGGTTCTGCATATTCATCATTAGTTGGTTCAGTAACCTAAATCGCTGGTGTGGTGTCATCTACACCGACCGGAGCTTCACTGGAATCTAAGCGAGAAAGGAAATCTGCTAAGGCATGTGAGCTGCCGAGCCGATGGATTACTTCGAAATCAAACTCTTGTAAAAGTAGAACCCAACGTGCTAATCGACCACCTAAATGCTGCTGTCGTACTAGATAAACAAGTGCAGCATGATCTACCTTAAAAGTAAATTTGCGGCCAAGTAAATAATGTCTGAATTTCTTTACAGAATACACTAAACCTAGACATTCCCTTTCAGTTACAGAGTAATTCTTTTCTACAGGAGCAAGTCTTCTACTCACATAGTAAATAGGCCGGAACCACTTATCAGTTTGTTGCATTAACACACTGCCGATGGCGATATCTGATGCGTCTACAGAAACATGAAATGGGCGTTCCCAATCAGGTGGTTGTAAAATTGGGACCTGCGTTAATAAACACTTTAGACGATCAAATGCTGTTTGACATTCTTGAGTCCACTCAAACTGTTTAGGAGTACTCGTGATTAAACGATTGAGTGGAATGGCTAAATAAGCGAGCCACCGTAAATGACAACCATGCCAACAGACTTGACCCATAAATCTCATCACTTCTTTCGGTGTAGTAGGCACAGTGCTTCTAACATAGCTATAATTTTATCTGGATCCACTTGGATACCTTGTGCAGACACAATGTGACCAAGTAACTTTCCGCATGAAACCGCAAACACAGATTTGTTTGGATTCAAGCAGAGTCTGTATTTTCTGCATTTCTCAAAGCAACACCGTAAATGGAACAAGTGTGCTTCCATCCTACGGAATAAAGAGAAATGATCAAGATATACTTGCATAAAAGAGTTAAGATATGGGGAGAATATTTCTTGCATACACCTCTGGAAAGTACTGGGGGCATTTCTTAATCCAAACCACATAACAATAGACGCAAAAACACCCCAATTGGTAATGAATGCTGTTTTTGGTATATCTTCCTCAACCATTCTGACCTGATTGTAACCACTGTATCCATCTAAGAATGAGTACATTTCATGTCCTGCTACTCTGTCAAGCATGGTGTCAAGAAATGGAAGGGGAAACGGATCTGGCACCGTAGCTGCATTCAATTTCCGGTAATCCACACATATGCGTAGCTGCTTATTCTTCTTAGGGACGATAACAATGGGTGATATCCACTCAGCATGTTCTACTGGGACAATGAATCCCACTTTTAATAACCTATCCAGCTCTGCCTTTACCTCTGCTGCATAATTCGGATTCATCCGGTAGCTGGGTTGTTTGTTTGGTTTTGCTTCCGGCTTCAGCATGACCCTATGTTGATAAATGTAGGGGTCCAAACCTTTCATATCGAAGTAATCCCATGCAGAAACATCATAGAACTCTCGAAGCAACTGTATTAACTCTGCTTGAAACATTTCAGGCAATCCTTCCTTTATTTTTACAGGTCGCTGATTAACTTCATCACCTAAATTATATGTAATTAACTGATCTTCTGGAACATAGGATTGTCGGGACTTCTCTGTATCATCAGCTTGTTTTAAAAGTTGCTGTAGATCAGCGTCATCTATATCAGCAGTAACTTCTTTCTTGTCTTCTTCAGTCACAGGCATCACCGTACAAACTGCCGGATTCCAATTATCTACAACAGATTGTAGATCAACAATTCCTAGGGAGATCAAATCAATATTATTCTTCAAAAACTCTTCTTCTTCAAATCTGACAACCCATCTAACATATGAACTGGTTCTGCAAAATAAGGTTTAGCATGTAATTCAAAAGGCTGTATAGCATCTAATTTTACAACATATTTACGATTATTGTCCTTGAAAGTGAGTTCCTGTGTGGACCAATCTTGTATCACCTTGGCCTGTTTCAACCAAGGACGGTCGAAAAGCAGATTATAATCCAAGCTAGACTCTGGTAGTTCTAAGATGACAAAAGTCATCTTAAATGTTGTACCTTGCAGAGTTATGGGAACATCTCGTACTAGTCCCACTGGGTGGACTTTGGACTGATTAGCCATCCTTACAAAAAATTGGACAGGCTCAATTTTTGTCCATCCTAACTTTTTACACAGTGTGGCAGTAGCAATGTTTAAACCAGACCCTCCATCAATTAGTACTTGATTAATTTTATGATTTTTGTACCATACTGTAATCAATGGGACCGAATGATCCACCGTAGCGTCAATTTCTGGTTGTACTGTTGCCATTGCTGGAATGCAGGCAGACTCAGTACTAAACTGTTGTTGGAATTGTTGCCGAACTCCTGGTACTAATGCAAGTAATTGGCCAAGAGGAAGAGTAATGGATGCTTTAGATAAAATTTCCCAGGCTTGATTTACTTGATTTGTATCTTTCACCGATTCTGAAGACGATGCGTCGTTTACTGGAATTGACTCTTGCTCCTGTGCAGTTTCCTTTGGCAGTGGAACTTGTGTCACCGGAATAGGATCTGAGAACAGTGGAGGTTCTCTGGTGGTCCACTGACTAGCCTTGTCATATGTTCTTTGCTGTTCTCGGATGCCTGGTTCAAATATTTCAGCTGCTGGTTGTAACGGCCTATCGGATCTGGTCTGAACTACTACAACTTGTGTTTCTATTGGTGTGATATGAACCATATTAGTCATTAATGGATTCTATCGTTATTTTTTTCTCTGATCATATTCTGCTGCATCTTTACACAATCTTCTAATGTGGTTAAATTCACAGCAAAAATGGCAGCGAGGTGGTGGCAAATTAGTATTTTCCTGTGCAGGTCCTGCCTGCCAACGGTTTGCATTGTAGTTATTATTTCTCAGTCCTCTGTAATTTTGATATCCCTGCTGCTGGTTATTCCTCATTTGCGGGGGTACATAGTGATTGGCAGGCTGCCCTGAATCTTGTATGATTGTACTTACTGTTGCTGTTCCCTGTACTTTGGCGTTGTATGCACAATTTTCAGTGGAATTTTTTGTCGTATCACAGATAGCGCAAAACAACTGGTTGAGGGCACAAGTGGCACTGGTATGCCCTGAATTCTTGCATGTGGTGCAGTACATCTGTCTGGTCGGATCTTCTGAAACATTTTTACTCGCTTTTAACCATTCCAGGTCTTTTGTAAATCCTCCAACCTTGTTTTCTAGCTACAAAGCCATTGGAATCACTGCATCTAGTGTCATAGCTCCCACACAGCGTATGATCATAATCTGTTTAAGTTGCGGAGTCAAACCATTGATAAACCATTGAGTGATAACGTCATCCGGCAGGTTGGCATGTGCTGGTGGTAATTGCCTCAAATGAGTTCTGAATAGGGTGGCATATTCCTGCACTGTTTGATTCTTCTTCTGTCTATTGTTTTGCAGGTAATCGAAAATTTTGGTTGGATTCTTCTTTAGCCTGAATCTCTGCAAAAATGCATCCCTTACTGCTTCATAGATGCCGAAATGGTTAATATCATATTCTGTAAGCCACCTGTCGGCTTGTTGGAACTCAAAGTCAAGCACAAGCATGGAAGCACATCAGAAAGGTGGACACACACAAGAAGAAGGAGCAAGTAGGGAGCTCCAAGAAGTGTATGTCAAATTTTCAGAAGAAATCCCTATAAAAATAGTGATTTTCATCACTAAAAACCATTGTAAATACCATTTTCTATTTTTGTAACTCCATTTTGTTCAAGCCAAGGAGTCCTCGAGCTTGAACAGTATTAGAAGTATCATCCTACCAATTTTCATAATTTTTAGACTTTGTTCGAGCCCTCAAATAAGCCCTGGAACCTAATTTTTAACTAGGCCGGACACTAGGTCTGGACAGGGCCAAAACTAGTCAAAAAACTATAAAAAGAGCTAGAGAGCTCATGTTTGAGGTTAGCTTGTTTAGAGAATTTAGCTTTTGTAAGAGAACTCTTTTGCAATTGAAGCTTTCCATTGTTCCTTTCTTTGATCTTACTTTGTGCGCGTGTGTGTGTATGTGTGTGCATGTTTGTGTGCTTTCACTCACGCACTTGTGCCTTCACTTGCTCGTGGTCATCATACCGGTCCTCACGTCTCCGCAGATTGACAAGTAAAGGAGGTGGTGCTTACGCTTGAGCTACACCAAATTTTGGCGCCGTTGCCGGGGAGAGAGCTTCGAGGATGAGCGTTGTGATAGTAAGATCGTAGATTTGCGACGTTGGAAGGTAAAAAAAACTGTCATTTTTGTTCATTTTTTGATTTTTCTTCTTCATCTTCTTCTTCATCATCATCTCCACCTTCTTCCATCTTCTTCTTCATAGAAATTTCTTGTTTGTTAGTGCATTTTCACCATTTTCATACCAATTTTCATGCATTATTGTGTGGGAAGGAGTTAGGAAGTGCAAGGGAGAAGAAGCGCCTGTGTTTTTCATGATTTTCTGCTCATACGGAGCTCGCCATTGCTCAGCGCTCAAAAATTTGAAGTTCCCGCCAAAAAACGCGATTTTGTGAAAATTCAAATTTTTTCAAAAATCATGATTTTTTGTTTCCCGCCTAAAAGCTTGCTGAAAGAATCACGATTCTGTGGTCATTCTCAGAATCACGATTCTGTGGTTGTGCTCAAAATCGCGATTCTCACAAATCACGATTTTCAGCCAAAAACACGATTCTGTGAGAACACGATTCTCTAAAACACGATTTTGTGAAAACACGATTCTCTGAGACAAAATCGCGATTTTCATGTCAAAAAACACGATTCTGAGAACCACGATTTTGTGAAAAACACGATTTTGTGAATCACGATTCTCTAGAACACAATTTTCTAAAACACGATTCTGTGAAGACACGATTTTGTGAATCACGATTCTGTGAACCCCGATTCTGTGAAAACACGATTCTCTGAGACAAAATCGCGATTCTCTAAAACACGATTCTGTGCTCAAAATTGCAATTTTCAAAAAACACGATTCTGTGCTTGTACTCAAAATCGCGATTCTCTAAATTTTGAAAACCACGATTCTCTAAGACAAAATCGCGATTCTCTAGAACACGATTCTCTAAAACACGATTCTGTGAAGACACGATTTTGTGAATCACGATCCTGTGAACCACGATTTTGTGAACCACGATTCTCTGAAACACAATTCTGTGCTCAAAATCATGATTTCCAAAAACACGATTTTGTGAAAACACGATTTTGTGAATCACGATCCTGTGAACCATGATTTTGTGAACCACAATTTTGTGAACTACGGTTCTCTGAAACACGATTCTGTGCTCAAAATCACGATTTTCAAAAACACGATTCTGTGCTCAAAATCGCGATTCTTTGACTTCACAGCATCGCGATTCTCTGATTTCACACAATCGCGATTCTTTGATTTCACACAATCGCGATTCCCTTATTTCACAAAATCGCGATTTTCTCCAAAAGGTCCTGTTTGCCTGTTTTGACCCGCAGGAGCCTAATTTGACATAACTTTTTCATCCAAAGTCCATTTTTTGAGATAGGATATTTTGAAGTTGACCCTCCGGTGGGACTAGGAAACCAAGGGGGCCCCAAGGGATTTTGAGCAATGCAAAGGGGAATTTTGGGACTAGAAGACAAAGCTTATGAACGTGAGGTCTGGTAGACACCTAGGCAAGGATAAACAAAGCATTAGATCTTCTGAGGCTAGTGTCAACCATACAGCTAAGTCTTGGGCACAACAAATAAGTGGTCATCCTTACAGACTAAGTTCAAACACAAGTGATTCAGAAATGTCTTTTAGCATGGGGAAACCTGTAGGTTGCTCAGGAACTGATTATTTACAAACACCAGAAGGTCCCTATAAGACACAGTTGGAATATATTCGGACCAACCGATTAGGTGCTTGCATCTATGAGGATGGCCTGAGGCGATCAGTGGTCCAACTCAAAAATCCAGATCAACCCTTTGGACTTGAACACCCGGTGGTCAAGTTCGAAGAGGGTTCATACATTGATAAGGAAGGAACCATGTATGTGGTCACCAACCTACCAGATAGGACTGATGAGTTTGGAAATGTCATTCTTGAGAATGAAATAGGAGACCTAGAACAAGGAAATGTAGGACAAGAACCCCAGACTCCTAGAGGTAAGTCAGTTTTGACCTGAGTGATCACTCCGGATTGGATCCCTCAAGAAAACAAAAGCATAGAACTATTCTTGAATAGAGAAACAGAGGAAGCCTTTTGGATATTCAAGCCAGATGAACCTAGCCAATTGGGCATAGTCATCATCTACGAGTTTAAGGATCCAGAGACACCAGGCAAAGTGGTCTACCTGGATAACACATCAGAGAAAATTTTCTTGGTAACACAACATGATAGACATGCATATACTTGCAAGAGTGAATTGATTTTCCCTCCACCAAGATCCAATGTTTCCCATGGCCTCCAAGGAGTAGGATCATCCCACGCTCATGAAGCCCAGAGAGAAAGAACTACAGAGAGACCTGAGGTAAGTTTTGCACACACTGTGGGCAGGAATAGGTCAGGATTTGAAAATGAAAGACTTGAAAGAGAAAGACATCAAGCACATAGGCAACAAAGAGATGAACATGATTTTCCATTGCCTAGACCTCGAGAGCACCCAAGAACCCTTAGACCCACTCAAGTGATCAAGGCAATGAAGAATTATTTTGACGGATCAGGAGATCCTTATGATCATGTGGCTGAGTTCAAACAAGTGTTAAGAGCTGAACAGGTTGAGGATTTATTTACCCAGTATGAGGCATTTGGTTTGATTCTTAAGGGCACTGTCTTGGCTTGGTTTCAACCATTGAGTAGTCGCAACTATCACGATATAGGTCAGCTGCTAGACGAATTCATTGTAGAATTTTCCAAGAGTGGTATCAGGCATAACACATCATCCTTGATCCACAGTTTCAAGCAGACACCCCAAGAAACAGTGCGACTAGCAGGTAGAAGGTTCAAAGAGTACCTAGAAAGATGCCCTACTCCAGAGTTACCCACACCAGCCAAACAAGTGGCTTTGTTCTTAGATGGCTTACTGAGCACAAAGTTAAGATCATATGTGTACTTGAAAGAGCCTAGATCCATAGAAGAGTGTGTGCGGACGTGCATTGACATAGAAGATAACTTGGGTGAGGAGTTAGGATTGTCCAAACTCTATAAGGATTTTGATAGTTCTACTAGTCATACTTCGAAAATCTCCACGGAAATAGATGAGATAGCTGAGCAAGTTGCCAAGAAGCTAAGAGTTCAAAATAGACAAATACCAAGAGTCACCTCATTGAATCGATGTTATACCTCAAGGCCTACCAGGCTCGACTTCAAGAAGAGCCAACAACTGCAACCCTAGACAAGAGTTACCCTAGAGCGGATTTAGAGATTGAACGGATGAAAATGGTAGAACAAGCTCAAGCCATACTTGAGACTAGTCAAAAGTTCAATCAGACAAACTCTATCAAATCAGATTTGCATTTCCAGGGCTTACTAGAAAGATTAGAGCAATTGGTAAACAAACCACAAGTTTCTTTACCTCCACAGGCTCAACCAGTTATTGAAAGAGGAAGCTCACCACCAATGGGAGCTTATGTTCCTAATTCCACAGATGCTGGAATACCTCCTTCAATTCAACAGTACGCTCAAGAGTTCTTGCAGGAAATACAAGAAGAGAAATGGGCCAAGGAGAAGGGTAACTCCCCTCCTATTCTTGAGATTGATGATCTTCATGATCAATTTCTCCAAGACATTCCATCTATTTACGGAGATGAAGCAGAACAACAAGAAGATAAAAGATTAGATTTTGAATCTAATACCCTAGAAGAACTGCCTCAATTTCCAGGTCCATGGGAATCTGAATCTCTCCAGATTAGAGCTCCCACAATACTAGTAAGAAATGAAGACTCAGTGGTTCTAAGGAACACTGATGTCGTGAAGAACACTAAGGTTCAGTGTCATCTCACTGTAGAAGAGATGCTCAAAGCAAAACCTGAGCTTTGGAATCATGTGAAGGATCAAGTTCCAAAACTTGATTCCAAAATGCCAAAAGCAGGCTCTAAACAAAAAGTACCAGAGATACCTCTAGACAAAATAGGGGACATGTGTGAGGGTGAAGAAGGTAATACTTATCTTCCAATCACTTACCAAGGTTACACAACCAAAGCAATCATAGATTCAGGTGCTGGTGTTGCTATTGCGACCACCTCCTTGTGGAAGCAATGGGGCAAGCCCACATTAAGACCAACTAGAATGAAGCTTCAAATGGCTGATGGTCATTTTGAAAGACCTCTAGGATTGCTAGAAGGGATAACTCTAACCACTTGTGGTGTAGAGTTTGAGCACACATTTGCTATATGTGACTTTGAGAAAAATAATGTCTATGAGATGATCTTAGGAAGACCCTTCCTACGACAATTGCAAAAAGTACAAGATTAGGGAACCAACTCCTTGTACTTACAACACTTAGGGGTCACCACCAAGGTCAATTTGAAGGATTACACCTTTAGAGATGTACCAACCCTACAATGGAATCCTATCTACAAAGCAAAAGAAGATTCAATCTCTGTGCATTCTGAAAGTTCACCTGATCCATCATGGCTGCATGAAGATACTCATTTGTGGATGTGCAAGGTCGCAGAGGAAGAGGAAAAACAGTTAAAGGCAAGAGAAGAAGGAACTTTGCCAGGAGATAGACCAGTTAGAGAGCTAGCCTACACACCGATGATCTTTCTAGATGAGGAATTTGAGCCTCGTGGCTGGCTAGAAATCTTAGCTACCATGGACATTGCTGTTAATGAAGAACAATGGACACCTCATTGGGATGAGGAGGGTTATGATATTTCAGTGTCCATGTGTCAGCCCTTGCTAGAAGAATGTGACCCTAGTGATGTCATAGAAGAAGAAGAGAATGACGATGATCTAGAGTCCATTGTGATGGATAGTTGCTTTAACTTAGAGCAGCACTATCTAGAAGATATAGGAGTGTTCACCCAGAAAGAAGAAGAACCTCTCACAAGTATTAAAACGGTAAATTCAAAGGATGGAAGTGAGAGTAGTCAAAAGAAAAAGGAAAGAAAAGCAGTGAAACAAGAAGAGGAGGAACCATTGTTTGAAGTACCAGAAAACTTCAAGAAATATGAAGTGGATGACTGCAAAATTTTGGTACGAATGCCTAAGAGAGAGGCCATCATAGGAGAATCATATGATAATAAAGAAAAGACCAAAAAGATTGTGGTGACCATTGAGGAGAACGAAGAGAGATGTACCTACATAGGAGATGACCTGAGTGCAAGAGAAGAAATGGAGCTCGTAGCTCTATTAAGGGAATATAGGGATGTGTTTGCTTGGCACTATAGAGACTTGAAGGGACTGGATCCAAGAATATGCTCGCATACGATCCCCATGACTGCTGATGCCAAACCCACCAAACAGAAGCCCTACACATATAATGATACATATGCAGCCAAAATAAAAGAAGAAATTGATAGGCTGATTGAAGCTGGATTCATCTATGAGATTGAGCATACTGAATGGGTGTCCCCCATTGTAGTGGTGCCCAAGAAGAACGGGAAGTTGCGAGTGTGTATTAACCTTAAAAAAGTTAATGCCGCTACGATCAGAGATAGTTATCCACTTCGAATCACGGAACACCTATTGGAGCGTGTTGCAGGCAAGGAAGTTTATAGCTTCCTTGATGGATTTTCAGGTTACAATCAAGAAGCCATTGCCATAGAAGATCAACACAAAACAACTTTTGCTACAGAATGGGGAATCTTTGCATTTCGTGTGATGCCATTTGGGCTCACCAATGCACGTGGGACATTCCAAAGGCTCATGTGTCATGTCTTCAAAGAGTTCTTTCGAAAGAGCTTAGAAGTGTATGTGGACGATTTATGTGCTCATTCCCAAGAAAGAAGATTTCACATCCCTGAGCTCAGACAAATCTTCAACAAGTGTAGAGAATATCGAGTGTGTCTGAACCCAGAAAAGTGTGTGTTCATGGTGCGTGAAGGTAAACTCTTAGGTCATATTGTTTCTAAGAATGGAATCTCAACAGATGAAGATAAGGTACGAGCCATAGCGGAGCTGCCAAGGCCAAGGAATGTTAAAGAGGTACAAGCCTTTATGGGCCATTGTGGATATTACCGCAGGTTTATCCACATGTATGCGATCATAGCTAGACCCCTTTATGCCTTGTTGTCTAATTTTGAGTGGAACGACGAATGCGAGAATTCTTTCAATGAACTGAAGAAACGTTTGTGCATAGCACCAATACTGACCACTCCTGTTTGGAATAAACCATTCCATGTTTATGTGGATGCATCCAATCACGCCATAGGATGTGTGCTAGCACAACCCACAGGAGAAGGAAACTTAGATTTGCCCATAGCATATGCTAGTAGATAGCTCACCATAGCTGAACAAAACTATACCACAACTGAGCGAGAGGGCTTAGGCATGGTATATGCTGTGAAGAAGTTTAGACACTATTTATTGGCCAACAAGTTCAATTTTTTCACTGATCATCAAGCTTTGTTAAATTTGGTCAATAAACCTTGCAATACTGGATGCTTAGTAGGATGGTTCCTCTTACTAATGGAATATGACTTTGAAGTTGTTGTCAGGAAAGGTAGAACCCACCTTCAGGCAGATCATCTTTCTCGCATCACTTCAGGAGAGTCACCGCAAGGAGTGTCCGATGAATTACCCGATGCTTATCTGTTCAATTTAGAAGTTTTTCCTAAATGGGCAAATAAGTTGGTACCAGTCCTAACCTTCGGCCCTGCAAATAAGAATGTGAAAACATCACAAGAAGAAATTGTAAAATCACAAAAATATCACATATTAGCAGGAAGCATGTACAAACAAGATACTGAGGGTGTATTAGCTTGTTGTGTTGAGGACGATGAACATAGTAGTTGGTTGCAACAAGCCCATGAAGGAATGCTAGGAAATCACTATTCTAAACAACGAACATTGCAGAATTTGAAACGTTTAGGAGTGTATTGGCCTAGCATGGACAAAGAAATACATGAGTGGATCAAGAATTGTCCAATGTGCAGAGAGAGACCACCAGTGGAGCATGCGACCCTTTATCAAGTATCATTAGTTCCAGATTGGAGTGCTCCATTGGTAGAGTTTATGAGATTGGGAAGATTACCCAAAGAGGCCAGTCTAGCAAGAAGACGAAGCATGGAGCAAGAGGCTCAAGGCTATGCCTTAGTAGGAGACAACTTATACCGAAGAGGCAAAGATGGTTACTTAAGACTGTGCGTTCATGAATCAGACTATTTGAAAGTCTTAGAAACTGCACACAGCGGTGTCGTAGGTGGACACTTCGGTCCTGATCGAGTAATCAAGACCATTCTATTCTTAGGACTTTGGTGGCCCACTAGCCTTAAAGGTAGCACAAGAGCATGAGTGGAATGGACATGAGTTGTCCTCCAGGATCTTTGATCTAGAACGCTTAGGTGAGACGAGGCTATGAGTGGCAGCAGGCATCTATGCTGCAAAGGAAAGGCAAAAAGCATACTTCGATGCACACATTAAGGATAAGGGTCTGAAAGAGGGAGATCTAGTGTTGGTTTTCACACTAAAACAACATGCCCGTAAGTTGGAAAAATGAGGATATGGACCCATGATCATTAACAGAATTTCCACTAGCGGCGCGGTTCAATTGGCTACTTTAGAAGGTGATATCTTGCCAAACTATATTAGTGGTTGTAGAGTCAAGCTATATCAAGAACCTCTTATTGAGGATATGCTTATGAGACTCAACATTGCTAAGAAGAGAAAAGAAGAGGAGTTAAGGGTGAGGGAAGAAGCACAAGCAGAGGCTAGAGAGCGCATAAGGCAAAATAAGTTAAGGCGACTAGGCCTAGATGTCAACTCAAAAGCTCCAAAATATCACATGGATATGTGCCAAAAATCAGGCATTGCGACTTCTCAAGTCATTGATCGACGTCCATTCGTGACCATAGAGATAGGATAAGGAAAGGGTGCAAGGACTGTGAAAGCATTGATTGACTCAGGGGCAGCAAGTAGTGTAGTTAGACTTTCCTACTACCAAGACTTGCAGTTGAACATCAATCCCATAGAAGCTTATCTCATAGGATTGGGAGGTGTGGAAACCCCTTGTTTGGGAGAGGTGGAACTTCCCATCTACCTTCAAGATGTTCCAATGAAAGTCAAAGTGCTAGTGTGTCAAGATGAGAACCTTACAGAACCACTTGTCTTAGGACAAGATTGGATTTATGACAATGTAGTCAACTTGAACATAAGAAGTCAACTTCTTCAAGTTTGGGTCCAGGGACAATGCTTTACATTAGAACTAGAAAATGGCATGCTCACAAATCCAGATGTCACATCTTGTAGTTCTCCTAGGACTAATCTTAGCAAAAGAGATGTTGCATGTGTCAAAAGCTCTATGTCGCAGGAGAACTCAATCATGGAAGAACATGCTCAAAGACAAACGGACTCCTCCTCTGGGCCAAGGACTAATGCCGCCACTACAACTCAACCAACAAAGCAAGCACAACCGAACAGAACAACTGCTATATCAAATAGACAGCGAGATTTCCAAAGGAAATTAGTACCGAGCATGAAGCAGATCTGGGTACAAAAAGGAGAGCAACCACCGGCCTTAACCCCACAATTGCCCTCTAGGGACTCCCACAAGGCCAGAAGACGAATGCAGAAGCTACGACAAACTCAACCACAAGATATTCGACAAGTTTGGGTGCCTAAGAAATTCGTTGCGACTCAACAAGGGCGATTACAGATGTGGGTACCTAAGAAGCTCTTACATCCACAACAACCTATGTTTTCCCACGTGCGAAAGGTCTCAACAAAGAAGCCAAAAAGAGAAAAGGGTAAGAACCACGTACAGAGACCGAAAGAAGATCAAATCAGCTTTTCAACAATAGTAGGAAGACGTGCAAAAAGGATATGGGTTTGGAAGCCAAAAGTACAAGTAGCCTCCACCGAACCAAAGTGCCAACCACACTCGATACCACAGTTCAGAAAGCATCCAAAGAGGAAGACGCCTGATGTAATCTCTACAGTGCCAAATGTTGTTCTAAAATGGACCCCAATAAGAAGGATTACATCATTTTGAGATCCAATGGATACCTCCACCAAAACCGGCATCAACAACTACAAGTAACATCAAAAGCCTCGACGAGCGACAACCATGTGCTTCTTACACAACCCTGTCTTTTGCACCATTCAGGGCATGCACTTCCAAAGTATGCATCGATATAGGGCCCTATTACATGGCCGTGCATAGATACATTTGAGAATCCCAGGCACAAGAGCACATGGACACAGGTCAACTAGTTTTACTGATACTAACGTCTATCTTCTTGTTTTGTGACATTGCTCCTCAAAAAAAAAAAAAAAAGAAGAAGAAAGAAAGAAAGAAAGAAGAAAAGCGAGAGAGAGCTTGTTCCCAGGTTTGGCTTATGAAACATGAATGAGTCATGCTTAGTTGAAGGTGGAATTGTTGATTACTAGGCATTTATCAATTTGGATAGAAGTGTGTCTCGGCTAGCAGATGATATTATTGCTGCCTTATCTGGTAGATGGCAAGCACTTGGCATGAACATGGCATCTACAACTATGATTTTCTCTTACCATGGTAGGAATGAAGAGCTTGAAGGTCTGCAACTTGAGTGATGCTTAACTACTTCATGTACGAGAGCATCCAAGGAGATATCTGCAAAGGGTAGTTCTGGAGGAGAAGACTCCTGCTTATGGTGAACTAAAGAGAATATGTGAAACTAAGCTTGGTGTAGTTCTTGAATGTTGTTTGTCAAGGAATATAAAGAAATTCAATTCTCTGTATTTGACAAATGATGCTTTGAAAAGAGGAGACATGATCAGCCACTCAAAAGATCTCATAAGTGGACCATCAACATGGACATTCATCAACAATGTTCCATCCCAAAGGCCGAGTGTACAACACGAAGAGATGAACATCGATCGCCCTTCTCCTTGGTAAGTATCTTTACTTTGGAAACTTCATAACCATGATAGCTTAGGAAACCTCTTCGTCGGCATACCCTTGAGCACTTAGCTCAAGAACCCCAATTTTTGCACCATACTTCTTCCGATGCATTTTCCAAGTAAGCATGCATAGGGCTACATTACCAGGCCATGCACAAGGCACATATTTTCCTCAACCCATGCACGAACACACTTACCCATCATCCAGTAGGGGCTACTATGAACATCAACTTTGGAAGATTTAGAGGAACATCAACGGAGACTCACAACGACACAGTCATGCTAGAATCCAACGAAGAAGTACATACCAAGGCACTACAACTTGCAAAGGCTCACAGTGACAGATGAAGAACCGGACAACCAACCCTGCCACATCTGGAAGGTAGATGGCTCTTTTTCTTACCGAACAGACACTACCTCTCAAAGCACTACTTGGAACAACCACTACAACAAGGGTCTGTCAGGGACGACAGACTTGAGAGGGGGGGGGAGTGTTGGAACTCAAAGTCAAGCACAAGCATGGAAGCACATCAGAAAGGTGGACACACACAAGAAGAAGGAGCAAGTAGGGAGCTCCAAGAAGTGTATGTCGAATTTTCAGAAGAAATCCCTATAAAAATAGTGATTTTCATCACTAAAAACCATTGTAAATACCATTTTCTATTTTTGTAACTCCATTTTGTTCAAGCCGAGGAGTCCTCGAGCTTGAGGAGTATTAGAAGTATCATCCTACCAATTTTCATAATTTTTAGACTTTGTTTGAGCCCTCAAATAAGCCCTGGAACCTAATTTTTAACTAGGCCGAACACTAGGTCTGGACAGCGCCAAAACTAGTAAAAAAACTATAAAAAGAGCTAGAGAGCTCATTTTTGAGGTTAGCTTGTTTAGAGAATATAGCTTTTGTAAGAGAAATCTTTTGCAATCGAAGCTTTCCATTGTTCCTTTCTTTGATCTTACTTTGTGCGCGTGTGTGTGTGTGTATGTGTGTGCATGTTTGTGTGCTTTCACTCACGCACTTGTGCCTTCACTTGCTCGTGGTCATCATACCGGTCCTCACGTCTCCGCGGATTGACAAGTAAAGGAGGTGGTGCTTACGCTTGAGCTACACGGCTTCATTAACCAATGTAGACTGGAATACAATAGCTTTATATGTCGGATCAAGTGGATGATTGAGCACTACGTAACTTATCTCAAATGTGCGTACATGAGCATCTGGGTCATCACCTGGAAATCCACCCAATTTAGTGTACGTTACTCATGTTGGAGTCGGCCGGGGTGGAAATAGATGTTGCTGTTGCTGCTGCTGTTGTTGTTGTTGTCCACTCATCGTGCTGGCGGTTGTATTTTGACTATCTTCTGTATCCCGAGGCTGAATATCTGAACCGTTTGAATCTGTATCATCAGTTTGTATACTTTTCGGCTTGATAATATCGTTTAGTATGTTTCTGATTTCAGTTTCAAACAAGCTACCTTCCTCCTTGGTATCACATGTAGGATCAGTTACTCCAAATAGCGGTGTCTGGACTGAGGATTCACCAAGAAATGGTAAACCGTCACTGGAAGACTGTTAACTCTCAGCAACTGGTACCGAAATAACACCGGAAGGTGTCGAATTTTCACCAAAACAAGGTGCTTTTTCACCTTCACTGATTTCTTTGGCCAAGACGTTTCTATCCGCAGACAAATTCGATTCTTGACCCAATGGTGTTAAATTAACTTCATGCTGCATTCTGGTAGACTCTGGAGTTACTATTTCTTCGACAGACTGTGCCGAAATCGCATCGAAATCTGCCAGAAATGTAGTACGTTCTACCGGAATACTACCGGAATCACTACTGGCGTTCTTCAATTCCTTGACAGCTAGGTTAGACTTATCTGCGCTTGTACTTCTTGGAGGCGACCTTAGCAAATTAGGTATCGCCCAAGACTGTTGGTTTCTTCTATGCTTTGGGTATGATTCACCGGAACGAGTAAACGGCATATACTATGTTTGCAAGACTTTGCGTACTATTATTCTTTACGGTCGATTCACAATCTATGACCACTTTCACAATCAATCAACGAACATTCTTGATGCCACATTCGCACAGACAAATGGCAACAATCTGGTGCCACTTTCCCATAATTAGCTGGCAACACTCTTGATGCCACCTTCCCACAGACGGCGCCAGTGTTACACGTGCAACTAACTGTCAGAAGCACGTTTAAACATCTACTTGGGTTCTTGGGAGTGGAAGGGGTCTGTTAGACAGAGGCCCTGTTCTTGATTTTCCCAAACTAACCACTTCACACACAACAATATACTAATGCTCAGGAACTCTATCAAGAATCTATGTATGCTTCACAATCTTACTATCTGTAATTGGACCCTGCCCAAAGTCTACCAAACACATTCCAATTAAGGTACTCTCAACCTATAGCACCAGATTATTCAATATCGTAATACAGACTGATCTTGATTAACTCAAGAACTGCTCCGAACACAAAACACTGTAACAACAGAGATAATAACAGTGACTCAATCTTTACCGAATAGGTGCAGACAATCAACCAGAACCGAAAGACACAGAAAGACTCAAAATTCTCAAACACACAGTACTGAATGTAGATTCCTACACCGATTAAGACTTACTCAGTGATCAACATACCATATAAGAACTAACGTAACACAAATCGCAGTAATAACCTTTACGGGACAATGATTCAGTACTCAACTTAAGACGAACCTTACTGTAACTTAATCTTTACCGTACAATAGTAGATCTTCAACACAGAAGACAACCACAATACGACTCAGAGTTCTCAAACACACTACAATTACTACACAAACTTCATCGACCAGACAAACAGTCTGGTGACTTCGCTGGTCGTTTTTTGGTAATTCACCAACCAAATAGGTATTGATAACAAGGCAGAGATGAGAACAAGGTACTCAAAATGACGCAAACATACACCACAGTAACGTGCAGATCAATCACCCAGACGGACAGTCTGGTGATCCCATTGATCGTCACCGAGCGTCTCTTTTTCATTCATTTATATCAAGATACAAACATCTTTGTAACAACCTTTCGTACGTGCGGACTAGAAAAAGATTCAGTTTTTACAATTGCCAATCCGGCGGCCGACTAACAAAAACCATTAGGCTTACTAGAAGACATTTCTCTCACCACTTGAGGTGTGGAGTTTGAGCATACTTTTGCCATTTGTGATTTTGCAAAAAATCATGCCTACGAGATGATTTTAGGATGACCATTCATGCGTCAATTGCAAATTGTACAAGATTGGGGAACTAATTCTTTGTATTTGCAACATTTAGGAGTGACTACTAAATTCAATCTTAAAGACTATTCACATCGAGATGTACCCCCAATACAATGGAATACCATCCATAAGACACAAGAAGAAACGGAATCAGTACACTCATTGGAATCAGACCCCTCATGGTTGCATGAGGATACTCATCTATGGATGTGTAAAGTAGCCAAACAAGAGGAAGAACGGTTGTAAGCAAGAACCTAAGGTTCAGAACAACATCCACGAACCCTTCAAGACCAAGCTTACACACCTGTAGTATTTCCAGACAAGGAATTTGAGCCTCATGGTTGGGCATAAATATTAGCAACAATGGATGTAGCCATCAATGAAGAACAATGGACACCCCACTGTGACGAGGATGGCTATGACATTTCAGTCTTTACAATAGAGCCAATCATGTGAGATTCAATTATAGAAGAATGTGAACTTAGCACTGATGCATTTGAGGATGCGAGTGATTTCGATTTAGAGTCAATTATTATGGATCCACCCTTTGCATCAGATGAGGAATATTTCTACAAAGTAGAAACTTACCCTTAGAGACATGAAGAAATTATGAATGAGGTGAGGTTAGCCACACAAGTGACTGCCAAAAGTGAAGGAAAGAAAAGAAAGAAGAAAGAAACCACGTTTGAGGAAGAAGAATCTGTGTTTGAGGTTCTTGAGAACTTTAAGAAGTATGAGATAGAAGATAGAAGAATCATGGTACGAATGCCTAACAGAAAAGTTGACGTTGGAGAAGTATATGATAATCGCGAGAAAACCAAAAAAATCATAGTCGCCATAGAAGGAGAAGAAGACAAATGTACATACATAGGGCATGATTTGACGAATGAAGAAGAAGAAGAGTTAGTTGCCCTATTGCGTGAATATAGAGATGTTTTTGCTTGGAGTTACAAAGACTTGAAAGGAGTAGATCCAGATATATGTTCCCATAGAATCCCTATGACTCCAGATGCAAAACCCACGAAACAGAAACCTTACATGTACAATGATAACTACACTGCGAAGATTAAAGAAGAAATAGATCGTTTGATAGAAGCAGGATTCATTTACGAAATTGAGCACACCAAATGGGTATCCCCCATTGTGGTAGTGCCCAAGAGAAATGGAAAATTGCTTGTGTGTATTAACCTTAAAAAAGTTAATGCCACCAGGATTAGAGACAATTATCCTCTTCCTATCACGGAATCTTTATTGGAAAGAGTTGTGGGCAAGGAAGTTTATACCTTTCTTGATGGTTTCTTAGGCTATAATCAAGTGGCCATCACTCAAGAAGATCAACACAAGATGGCTTTTGCCACAAAATGGGGCATTTTTGCATTCCGTGTAATGCCTTTTGGCTTAACAAATGCACCTGCCACTTTCCAGGGACTCATGTGTCATGTTTTTAAGGAATTCTTATGCAAGAATTTGGAAGTTTATGTTGATGACATATGTGCTCATTCGAATATCAGGCAGACACATATCCCAGAATTAAGGCAAGTATTTGACAAATGTCGAGAATATCAGGTTTGTCTGAACCCAGAAAAATGTGTTTTCATGGTCAGACAAGGCAAAATTCTAGGACACATTGTGTCAAAGAACGGAATCTCTACGGATGAGGAAAAAGTGAAAGTAATCACCGATCTACCTAGAACAAATAACGTAAAAGAGGTACATACATTTATGGGTCATTGCAGTTATTACAGACGATTCATACACATGTATGCAATCATAGCCAAGCCTTTGTACTCTTTTTGACCAAGTTTGAATGGATAGATGAGTGTGAGAATTCATTCAATGAACTTAAACGACGTTTGTGCTCAGCACCTATATTGACAACCCCAGATTGGAGTAAGCCATTCCATGTACATGTGGATGCATCCAAGTATGCCATAGGATGTGTGTTGGCACAACCCACGAATGAAGGTAATTTAGATCTCGTACTGGTTGAATTAGCTTATGCTTGATTTATTTGGCATAACTCATGCAAGGCTTCATATGATCAATCCCTTGTAAAAAGTATTCACATTTATCTTTGTAAAAGTGGATTACACCCACGTGGAGTTAGGAAGCTCTAAAATCACAAATCAATCAGTTGACAAGTGATGAGGGAATCTATCCTACACTTTAGGAGTCAACTTTTAGGTAGAAGTTTGAATTTGAATTCAAACTTTGGGTCCAAACTTGACTATAAGAAGAGGATCTAAAAGACCCGCATGTATCTCGAGGATCAGCGATCATTTTGAAATACATTTATTGTGAAGTGAGAGATCTACAAAGCTCTCTTGAGCTTGCATACATATTCTGAATACCTTTTATCTTTGAATCCTTGTGGTTGCTCCATGAAAACATCATATGAAATATAACCATTGAGAAAAGCATTCTTCACATTTAATTGACATAAACATAATCTCCAACCTTTACATGCAGCAATGGCTATGAGTGTCCTGATGGTTGTCATCTTTGCCACAGGGCTATATGTCTCATCATAGTCTATATCATATTGTAGCTCAGTGATGAGTAGCACCTCCTTTAATGTCAATCTGGGAAGACGTGAGGATGGTATGAAGACCACGAGCAAGTGGAAGCACAAGTGCGTGAGTGAGAAGCACCCAAGCATGCACACACATACACGCACACACACGTACACGGCAAGAACAAAGAGAGTAAGACAATGGAATCACTTCTATTGCAACCAAGTTCTCATACAAGCTCAAAACTACAAGAAGCTAGCTCAAAAATGAGCTCTCTAGCTCTATTTATAGTTTTTGACTAGCTTTGGCCCTGTCCAGACCTAGTGTCCGACCTAGTAAAAAATTAGGTTCCAGGGCTTATTTGAGGGCTCAAACGAGATCTAAAAAATACGAAAATTGATAGGCAACTACTTCTAAGGCTCCTCAAGCTCGAGGACTCCTCGGCTTGTACAAAATGGAGCTACAAAAAGGTGAAAATGGTATTTACAGGGGTTTTTAGTGATGAGAATTACTTTTAAATGGTGTAAGGGTTTTGAAAAAAATAAAGGGTTGCCTTAGTGCTAGATCTGCTTGTATGCTCGTACTTGCCTCTTCTCATATACTGCCAACACTCTCCCCCCCCTAGCGTCTGTCGCCTCTGACATACCTCTGCTCCACTGTTTGATCAATGTACTTCTGCAGGAGGTCGGTTGCCACTTCTTGTTCTTTGATGCGTAGTCCCCGGACCAAGGTTCTCTGGAGGGCATCCCAATTGACTGCTCCCGGCATATGAGGGTGTGGTGTGGTGTAGAGCTCTGAGTGCATGGTTTGTTCACACGCGAATAGATGTAGCAGGTGGGTTGGGCGTGGTGCGAACACTTCTGAGTGTGACTCCCAAAACCCCGTGGTGAACATATCATCAAAGGTTTGCTTGTAGCAGGTAGGGAGATATCTTATGCGTGCATGCCATGCATAAGCTACTCGAATGCTCGGGGTTGTGCTCATGTCATATAGCAAATCATAATTACCATTGATGAAGCCCGGAATTGAAGGCTGGATGTTACGTACATTTCGAAAGGTCTTGAGGACCACTTGCATCATGTCCAAAATTTTGAGCATCATTTGAGCGGCGACATCCGGCATGGGGTGGAGGCGTGGCATCCAATGTCTGATGGTGGCTATCATGTATGATATTGTAGGTGAGCCGGTTGGGGGTGCGATTGCGGGGTAATTGAGCCATTCTTTACAATTTGCGTTGTTCTGAACCTTGATGGCGAATGCTTTCCATGATCTTCTTCTTTGAACTGGACCAAAGCATGGGTTATATTTCAGATGCATGGGAGCATGATCCCATGTTCGTAACATTTCCGGATAGGTCTCCAGTAACTTTTGTCTCCATATGGGTTGGAATATGGCCCCTTTTTTGGCTGCCTCTGGGATGTCCTCGGGTTCGAATT
This sequence comes from Ceratopteris richardii, assembly GCA_020310875.1. Classification (NCBI taxonomy): domain Eukaryota; kingdom Viridiplantae; phylum Streptophyta; class Polypodiopsida; order Polypodiales; family Pteridaceae; genus Ceratopteris; species Ceratopteris richardii. Next base: position 36,334,478 of record CM035434.1, on the reverse strand, counting down.
GTGTTGCGAAAGAGGGGTACTTGTTGGTTATGCGTTTGATCTCAGCATTGTAGTCTGCCAACAATACAAAATAAGGTTTGTATTGTAACTCTGAGCTGGTTATCAGCCGCCTAGGAGCCAAGTTCGAGAAATATTCAGATTTGAGTATGGTCTCCTCTATGGCTTTCATGGCTCGCATCTGAGTTGCAACACGCTCTTCGTGAGTGTGACCCATCTCCTCTACCTGCTTCATCCATGCTGACGGGGGTTCCTCATATGTATCCTGGCCTTCCTCCGTAATTCTGCCTCCTGGAAGGGGTTGAGGCTCATAATTATCTTCAAATGTCTCCTCCACCGGAATGACTACTGTTTCTTCTTCTATGGTTTGATCAGGTGGAGAGGGAGGTCGTTCATACTGTAACAACTTAATTTTTAGTTCTGCAACCTGTTGCCGTAGCTCAAGTACTTCATTGGTTACTGATAATTCCGGCTCTGGTGAGGTTGCAGCGTTGGCCATCTCTTTAGGTTCTCCTTGGGCTTTCTGTAGGTCTTTGACTTGGTCAGCAAGCTGATCATGTGCTTCCAAGAGATTGGCATAAGCTTCCAATATTTGTTGTATGGTTTCTGAGGGGATGGCTTGGAATTTAGCAGGGTCGATGGGTGCCCCTGGAGTGTTTTCCATGGCTGCTTCGAGGTTGTCTTGATTTTGTTGCTGTAGTCTCTTGTTTTCTTCTTGAGCAGCCGCTAAATGGCGTCGGAGTAGAGCCATGTTTCGTTGTAGTCTAGCGTTACGGGCTAGCTGATCTCTAAGTTGTTCTTCTGTTGCCCTATTCTTCTCTGTATGTGTGGACTCGAGCGCCACCTGATATTGTTGGAGGGTGGTCACTTTCTGCTGTAATTCCGTATTAGACAACTCCAAGGCAGTGACACGTGCTTGGAGGTGGGATGACAAAGTACAGAGCTCTTTATTGTTTTCTTCTAGTAACCTGTATTCCTGTTTAAGTTGGGCAGCAGCTTCGAGCATGGTGTTGAGTGCATGACTAAATGAGGTGGGTGCAGGGGTAATGGGGGAAGATGCAAGGGGTCGGGAGATGGGAAAGGGAAAAGTGGATGTTGTGCCTACAGTGTTTGGAAGTGGTGACGCGAGTGAAATGACACGTGGTGATGTTGGAATAACAGTGGTGGTGGGTGATCCTATGGATGGTGAGATGTCCATGGGATCGAATGTGAGAGTGTGTGATTCGTGAACTGTGAATACAGGGATGGTGGGTGGTGTGATAGTGGTGGCAGTGAATGTGGGGGAGTGGGGTTGGGAAAGGGACTTTTTATTATAATTATCCACCTGTTGGAGTATATTTACAAGGTTTTTCCAGAATGACGGTTGTGTGACTTGGGTTGAGCATGAGGCGGTTACTAGGGAAGTGGTGGATAGGGTTTGGGTGTGGGTGAATGGAAAAGGATGGGATGAGGTCTGGCTAGTGGCAAGTGGTTGTCCAAGGGCGGGGAGATAGGAAGGGTGACCTATTATGGTTTGATCGGTGGCAGGATGACCGGTGTGGGGTTCAAAAATTTGTGTGGAAGTGATGGATGTGGGTAAAGGGAAGGATGTAACAACAGAGGTGTGTACAATGGTTTCATGATGGGTGGATATCGGTTGTTCCGAAAGACTAGTGGGGAAGGGTTCTGAGGGTTGAATGGAAGGTGGCGGTGGAGATGGTACCTGTGTAATTACATCTTGTTCGTCAGTGGGACTTGGGCTCGTCATGTGAACATCCTCTGAAATTATAGTAGGCAAGGCAGTAGAGACTTCCATTTGAATCATTTTCCCTCGTCGTAGCCGTGTATCAATCCTCCGTTGATCATAGGTCGGGTTTTCTTGATAGACCATTGTCCTCAATGCTTCCCCGATCCCACATGTCTCTGCCAATAGATTCAATGATTCCACAAAGTGTGAGTCGACATTCTCGGTTTGAAGCATCTGGTTCACTAGAGCTCTATTCGCCTCTTCTGTCATCTTATGTCTTCTCTGTACCTGCTTGATTGTCTTGTACAGCCGTCTGAGTTGTGCTGTGTAGGCAGGGGCCTCCTCTTCACTGTCTTCTGGGTCATTTCTTTGTGCACCTTCCTAAATTTGTGTGTTTGGGTCATGAGGATGTTGTGCCACTTCTTCCCCATGTACTCTGCTTGTCTCGCCCCGTGGCTGTTCTCTTTGGACGGATGCTCCCGGATCAGCATTGTCAAGGGAATCTTCACTGTCTGATAGGGGGACCGTCTGTAGGAATCTTTCAAAATCAAAGTTTGGATCCTCTATGAAGGTGGCCATAGATGCAAACTCTGCATCGGTAGGTAGTGGAGGGGCGGATGGAGCGGGTTGTACTACCTCCCCAGCTTGAAATCCTTGAAGATGGATCGTGAAAGGTGCGACCTGAGCTTCTGGTCTGGGAGAGGCTTCAGTCGTGGCCTCTTGAGGGATCATTACCTGGGAGAGCGATCCACGCATTCGTTTTGCAGGCTGGCTCCCTGACTTCCGCCCTTTGAACAACTCCAGTTGTGCATACTTTAGGGCTCTGGCAACTGGCACATCATATGCAAGACATCTGTAGATAATTCTTGTAAGCGCACAACAGCCATGTAGAGTAGGCTTCCTCACTCCCCGCTTGCCTGCCTCATACACTTGGTCCAAGATCCATACAGGCATCTTAATGGGCAAGCTTCCAGTCTTTGCTAGATATAGTCCATACCATATTTTCTTGTGGGGTTGGGTGAAATGGTCCTGAGCTGGGAATGCGAAGTGTTGGAGGCACATCCGCAAAGGTATGGCGATGTTGGGGGTGAGGGCGCACATTTCTTTCAGCTTCTTGATTCTATTGCTTTTCATCGACTCAGGTATCAAGGGGTCGCGGTCAGAAGGTACATGCGTGCCATACATCTGAAGTGCTTCCCTGATTAAAGTAACATTCAATTCGAACTTCCTCATTTCCTCCAGATTTGACAAGGAGGGCACCCAAAATGTGCCTGAATGATCTTTATCTCCTGTCGGCTTCAGCGTGGCAATTAGGTAGTAGCACCTGAGGAAATCGGGTTTAGGCAGAGCTGCACTGAAATAAGTTTGTTATCCTGCTTTTTGCCAGATATCTTGAAGTGGAGCTGCATTTTGCGATGCTTCGAATTCTTGTGAGAAGAACTGGAAGGTCCACCACACTCCTCCACATTCCATCTTGGACTCCCAGATATGATCCGTGTCCCCCAAATCTCCTGGCATCTCATTGAACCAGTGAGAATGCCCCTTTACTCTTTCGGTTAGGCCATTTGGTGGATCTGGAATAGGAATCCTCCGCACATTCACGAACTCTTCAGGCCGAGCTGTTGGTGGGGCCTCCACCGGCATGGCATCCCAATTGATTGGAGCACCAGAGCCTGCCTGAGAGCTTGTGCCTGCCGCTGTTGCCATGAGAGTAGGTTGCTTATCTGCTGGAAGAATAAAGGCACATTAGTGTTGCATAGGAAACAAGATGTAATGGTGTTCCCTTCACAATACTAACATGACAATCCCGGAGGTCAGTGGTTAGTGGTGAAGTGTTTGTGATAGGTGTGAGTGGTGATTAGAGGTCAGTGTCATCCTAGATGCATACTTTGGTTATGCAATGGGCTCAGAATGCTCCTGTGTTAGTGTGGGCGGATTTACAGAATTGGGTCAGGGGGTTTAGTACACAGTTTAATTCTCCACACTTTGATAGAGGAGTCGTAGCTCTTAGAGCTAAAGACAGGTGAAGATTTCTAGATGAGTGTGATGTATTTGGGACCTTTTGGGTACCCATTTCCAGACATTCCTAGGGTTGATGGGAGTGGGGACAGTGAGAGGTGTAGGTATCTTTTCATTTTCTGAGTAGTTGGCCACGAGTGTTTGTGGAAGTTGCTTCATCCTAGTGCCTGAAGGTGAAGTGATTTGGGCTTGTAAGCAGGCCTTGGGCACCCATATCTGTCTAGCATTAGGGATGGCCTTCATTGACCGCTTAGGAACCCAAATAGAAATGGTATGCCTAGGGTTTATCCTAGGGGGCTTCTTCACTTTGTTCCTTGATGGTGAGGCTCGTTTCTTGTCTCCTTGAGAGTCTGCTATTAGAGTTGCGGGTTTCCCATCCTTGCGTATCCAGATCTGCTTCGCGCCACGAGATGCTCCGTGTTGCACAGGTTGGTGCTCCTGCCTCTTGATCAGCAGCCTCCTTCGTGTCGAGTGATGTTTGGTCTGCTCGTCTAAGATCTTCTTTGGATCAGTTAGGAACTCCTTATTGGCTCCTGTACCTTCAGTAAGATTGACAATCCTCTGCACCATAGAAGTTTGTACAAGAACAACATTGTTATCTTCATGTGGATTCCTGGAGGGACCAGGAGTTGGTGCCTGTTCTATTGGTTTGAGTGCTTGATTTTCTAATTCAATCGTGAGACGGCTTTGGCCTACCCAAGCCTGAAGAAGTCCACTTCTTAGGTTGAGGTTGACTGCGTGATCATAGATCCAGTCTTGGCCTAAGACAACAGGTTCGGTCAGATCCTCGTCTTCACACACTAGCACTTTTGCGGGCATGAGGACCTCTTGTAGGTAGAGGGGAAGATCCACCTCTCCCATACAAGGGGTTTCAACACCTCCTAATCCTATCAGGTATGCTTCTAGGGGTTTTACCTCCAATTGCAGCTGCTGGCAATAAGAAAGCCGAATTGCACTTGTGGCTGCTCCTGAATCAATTAATGCTCTCACGCTTGTGCTGCTGTCTCTTTGTCCTATTTCTAGGGTCACAAAAGGTCGTCGGTCCACTATCTTATGGGTACGTTCACCTGCAGTCTCACACATGGCCATGTGATAGCCTCGAGACTCTTGAGTGTTAGTCATAGGTTGATCCCTCCCTTGTCTCCTCAACTTCATTCGTCTGATACGCTCTAAGGCCTCTGCCTGTGCTTCTTCTCGAATTCGTTTTTCCTCCTCTTTACGTTGCTTAGCAGTATTGAGTTGACTTAGCATTTCCTCCGTGAGGGGTTCCTGATACAGCTTGACTCTGCATCCGCTAATATAGTTTGGGAGAACATCACCCTCTAAAGTGGCTAGTTGTACTGCTCCACTCGTGGAGATCCTATTGATGATCATAGGTCCGTAGCCTCTCTTTTCTAGCTTTCTTGCGTGTTGTTTCAATGTGTAGACTAAAACTAGATCTCCTGCTTTCAAGCCCTTATCCTTCACATGGGCATCAAAGTATGCCTTTTGCAGTTTCTTTGCAGCATAGATGCCTGCTGCTGCTCGTAGCCTCATCTCACCTAAACGTTCTAGATCAAAGATCCTAGAGGACAACTCATGTCCATTCCACTCATGCTCTTGTGCTACTCGTAAAGCTGGAATTAGGAAATCTAATGGTAGCACCGCATTCTGTCCGAAGACCATCTGAAATGGGGTGGCATTGAGTATCGTTTTGTAGGCAACTTGGTATGCCCAAACAGCATGATGAATTTGTTTGTCCCAGTCAGAGCGTTTATTATTTACAAGTTTTGTCAATACGTTACATAGGATCTTATTCGTGCTCTCGGCTTGTCCGTTAGCTTGTGGGTGATAAGGGGCAGACTTCTTATGTATCACCATGAATTCTTGAAGGAGATTTTCAATGACCTCATTCAAGAAGTGCGTACCTCTATCACTAACCAACTCTATTGGTAGCCCATATCTAGTGAACACATTTTCGAATAAGAACTTAGCCGTCGTTTGAGCATCATTCTTTGTCGTGGCTTTTACTTCCACCCACTTTGTAAGGTAATATGTGGCTACAATAATATATTCTGCATGGGAGTTTCTAGCTGGGGGGTTGATGGGACCTACAAAGTCTATACCCCACTTTGAAAATGCACGTCCTCCCATCATTGACCTTAAAGGCATTTCATCTTTTCTTATCGGATATTGGGCACGTTGGCATGTGTCACAACTCTTCACATAAGTATGTGCATCCATATGAAGAGTGGGCCACCAAAGTCCTGAGAATAGAATGGTCTTAATTACTCTGTCAGGCCCAAAGTGTCCACCTGCAGCACCGTTGTGTGCAGTTTCTAAGACTTTCAAATAGTCTGATTCATGAATGCACAGTCTTAGGTAACCATCCTTGCCTCTTCGATATAGGTTGTCTCCTACTAAGGCATAGTCTTGAGCCTCTTGCTCCATGCTCCGTTTTCTTGCAAGACTAGCCTGATTGGGTAATGTTCCCGATCTCATGAACTCGACCAATGGAGCACTCCAATCTGGGATTAATGACACGTGATAAAGAGTGGCATGTTCCACTGGGGATCTCTTCTGGCACACTGGACAATTGTGGATCCACTCTTGTATTTCTTTGTCCATGCTAGGCCAATACACTCCTAAGCGTCTTAGATTTTGCAATGTTTGTTGTTTAGAGTAGTGATTTCCTAGCAATCCCTCATGGGCTTGTTGCAACCAACTAGTATGTTCATCGTCCTCGACACAACAAGCTAATACGCCCTCGGTATCTTGCTTGTACATACTTCCGGCCAATATTTGATACTTTAGTGATTTTACAATTTCCTCTTTGCTTGTTTCACATTTTTATTTGCAGGCCCGAAGGTTAGGACTGATACCAACTTATTGGCCCATTTAGGAACAACTTCTAAATTGAACAAATAAGCATCGGGCAATTCATCAGACACTCCTTGCGGTGGCTCTCCTGAAGTGATGCGAGAAAGATGGTCTGCCCTAAGATGGGTTCTACCCTTCCTGACAACAACTTCAAAGTCGTATTCCATTAGTAAGAGGAACCATCTTACTAAGCGGCCTGTATTGCAAGGTTTATTGAACAAATATAGTAAAGCTTGATGATCAGTGAAAAACTTGAACTTATTGGCCAATAAATAGTGTCTAAACTTTTTCACAGCGTATACCATGCCTAAGCCTTCTCTCTCCGTTGTGGTATAATTTCGTTCAGCTGCATTTAATTGCCTACTAGCATATGCTATCAGCAAATCCAGGTTTCCTTCACCTGTGGGTTGTGCTAGCACACATCCTATTGCATGATTGGAGGCATCTACATGGACATGAAAGGGTTTGCTCCAATCCGGAGTAGTCAATATTGGTGCTGTGCACAGACATCTTTTCAGCTCGTTGAAGGAATTCTTGCATTCTTCGTTCCACTCAAAATTTGTTAACAACCCATAAAGAGGTTTAGCTATGATGGCATACATGTGGATAAACCTACGGTAATATCCACAATGGCCCATAAAGGCTTGTACCTCTTTAACATTTCTTGGTCTTGGTAACTCTGCTATCGCTCTTACCTTGTCTTCATCTGTTGAAATTCCATTCTTAGAAACAATGTGACCTAAGATCTTACCTTGTCGTACCATGAACACACACTTCTCTGGGTTCAGACACACTCGATAATCTCTACACTTGTTGAAGATTTGTCTGAGCTCCGGGATGTGGTAACTTCTTTCTTGGGAATGAGCGCATAAATCATCCACATATACTTCTAAGCTCTTTCGCAAGAACTCTTTGAAGACATGACACATGAGCCTTTGGAATGTTGCAGGTGCATTGGTGAGCCCAAATGGCATCACACGAAATGCAAAGATTCCCCATTCTCTGGCAAAGGCCGTTTTGTATTGATCTTCGGGGGCAATGGCTACTTGGTTGTAACCTGAAAATCCATCAAGGAAGCTATAAACTTCCTTGCCTGCAACACGCTCCAATAGATATTCGGTGATTGGAAGTGGATAACTATCTCTGATTGTAGCGGCATTAACTTTTTTAAGGTTAATGCACACTCGCAATTTCCCATTCTTCTTGGGCACCACTACAATGGGGGACACCCATTCAGTGTGCTCAATCTCATAGATGAATCCAGCTTCAATCAGCCTGCCAATTTCCTCCTTTATTTTGGCTGCATAAGTATCATTATATGTGTAGGGCTTTTGTTTGGTGGGCTTGGCATCAGCGTTCATCGGAATCGTATGAGAGCAAATCTCTGGATCTACTCCTTTTAAGTCTCTATAGTGCCATGCGAACACATCCCTATACTCCCTTAATAGAGCTACAAGCTCTACTTCTTCTTTTGCACTTAGGTCATCTCCTATGTACGTACATCGTTCTTCGTCCCCTTCAATGGTCACTACAATTTTTTTGGTCTTTTCTTTATTGTCATATGCTTCTCCTACAATGGCCTCTCTCTTAGGCATCCGTACCAAAATTTTTCGGTCTTCCACTTCATATTTCTTGAAATTTTCTGGTACTTCAAACAATGATTCTTCCTCCTCTTGTTTTATTGCTTTTCTTTTCTTTTTCTTTTGACCTCCTTCACTTCCTTTCTTTGAATTTATCGTTTTAATACTCGTGAGGGGTTCTTCTTCTTTTTGGGTTGACACTCCTATGTCTTCTAAATAGTGTTCCTCTGAGTCAAAGTAAGTATCCATCACAATGGATTCTAGATCATCGTCATTCTCTTCTTCTTCTATGAACTCACTAGGATCACACTCTTCCAACAGGGGCTGACACATGAACACTGAAATATCATAACCCTCCTCATCACAATGAGGTGTCCATTGTTCTTCATTGACTGCAATGTCCATGGTAGCTAAGATTTCTGCCCAACCATGAGGCTCAAATTCCTCATCTGGAAATATCATCGGTGTATAGGCTGGGTCTTTTATTGGTCTATCTCCTGGGGAAGTTCCTTCTTCTCTCGCTTTTAGGCGCTTTTCCTCTTCCTCTGCGACCTTGCACATCCACAAGTGAGTATCTTCATGGAGCCAGGATGGATCAGGTGAACTTCCAGAATGCACGGAGATAGAATCTTCTTTCGCTTTGTGGATAGGATTCCACTGTAGGGGTGGTACATCTCTGAAGGTGTAATCCTTCAGATTGACCTTGGTGGTGACCCCTAAGTGCTGTAAGTACAAGGAGTTGGTTCCCCAATCCTGTACTATTTGCAATTGTCGTAGGAAGGGTCTTCCTAGGATCATCTCGTAGACATTATTTTTCTCAAAGTCACATATAGCAAATGTATGTTCAACTCTACTCCACAAGTGGTTAGAGTTATCCCTTCAAGCAATCCTAGAGGTCTTTCAAAATGACCATCTGCCATTTGAAGTTTCATTCTCGTTGGTCTTAAGGTGGGTTTGCCCCATCGCTTCCACAAGGAGGTGGTTGCAATAGCAACACCAGCACCCGAATCCACAATTGCTTTGGTTGTGTCACCTTGATAGGTGATCGGAAGATAAGTGTTACCTTCTTCACCTTCGCTCATGTCCCCTATCTTGTCGAGAGGTATCTCTGGAACTTTTTGCTTCGAGCCTACTTTTGGTATATTGGATTCAAGTTCTGGAACCTGATCCTTCACATGATCCCAGAGCTCCGGTTTTGCCTTGAGGAGCTCCTCTACAGTGAGATGACATTGAACCTTCGTGTTCTTCACAACATCAGTGTTTCTTGGAATCACTGAGTCTTCATTTCTCACCAATATTGTGGGAGCTCTGATCTGGAGAGATTCAGATTCCCATGGGCCCGTGAAATGAGGTAACTCTTGTAAAGAATAAGATTCAAAATCTAATCTCTCATCCTCTTGTTGCTCTGTTTGATCTCCATAGATAGACGGAATGTCTTGGGGAAATTGATCATGAAGATCATCAATCTCAGGAATAGGAGGGGAATTACCCTTCTCCTTGGCCCATTTCTCTTCTTGTATTTCCCGCAAGAACTCTTGAGAGTACTGTTGAATTGAAGGAGGTATTCCAGCATCCGTGGAATTAGGAATATAAGCTCCCATTGGTGGTGAGCTTCCTCTTTCAATAACTGGTTGAGCCTGTGGAGGTAAAGAAACTTGTGGTTTGTTTACCAACTGCTCTAATTTTTCTAGTAAGCCTTGGAAGTGCAAATCTGATTTGACAGAGTTTGTCTGATTGAACTTTTGACTAGTCTCAAGTATAGCTTGAGCTTGTTCTACCATTTTCATGCACATTTTCATCCGTTCAATCTCTAAATCTGCTCTAGGGTAACTCTTGTCTAGGTTCGCAGTTGTTGGCCCTTCTTGAAGTCGAGCCTGGTAGGTCTTGAACATCATGTCCAAGCCTTCAGGAGTGGGGTCAGCTAATACTGATCCTACTCGGGGTGGTGGGTGGGTTACGTGGGGTGTATTAGAGGGTGGAGGAATGGAGGGTGATGGGGATGGTAGTGGTGGGAAGGTGTGAGAGTGCGGTTGAGATGTGATCTCTATGATTTTTGCCTTGGTTTCTCTCAAGCTTTCTTCAAGTTCGTTTATCTTTTTTGCCCATTGCCTTTTCATTCTTTCACGACTATCCTTCCAGGCTCTAGTCCTCTTTTTGGTTATGATCTCTGTTTCACTCACCTCGGGGCTCTTTTCCTGACCAACACCTTGGTTTTGTTGTAGTACCTGGGCTCTTGTGATCGCCTGCACAGGTGCAGTGGAAGTCACACTCCCTGTGGAGTCTACAACTAACCCAACAACATTGATAGGGGTGATTTTAGGCATGTTATTAGGGTTCTTTGGGCAATCTCGTAGGAGATGTTCTTTCCCGCAGTCTTGACAGAAACCCTAAATGGTTACTGGTTGAGGTGGTGTAGGGACAGGCAGTGGACAATCACGTATAAGATGATCTCCCTGACATCTGAAGCATGGTCCTCTAGGAAATGGGGGTCGTACCTGCCTAGGTTGAGGTCTAGAGTCGGGGTTTGTGTACATGACATTAGCATACTCAGGTTCCCCACTATTTTCACTTGGGTCCTCATAATAGTATGACTCGTTATGCTTGGGTGACTGCATGTAGTAAGCCTGTGGGCTATCAATATGTGTGGAGTCAAAACTATGGTCACTTGGATCACTGTCTGATAGCAATGGGATGACTGGAACTATGGCTCTATTCGGATTTTCTTCAGCAGATGCATATTTCACTGGGATCGCATTGGTTGGAGCAGGGGGTTGCTGTACTAGGACTGGTTGAGGTCTCTGCTGCCCTTGATACGGTGGCTGATAAGTTTGCTGTGGTCTGTTGTATTGTTGTGGTGGGTACTGATTCTGGTATCTACCCTGTTGTGGATATGGCTGAGGGTAATTTTGCCTAATAGTTTGTTTGTTATATGGGCAGTCTTGTGCAGTGTGGTTGGTGTACCTGCGCTCTATGGTGCAGTACTGGCTACTAGGATTCGCCTGGGGTTGGGCCATGATGGGACATACACTTGCCATATGGTCACCGCCACAATTGTAACACCGCTTAACTGGGGCAAATCTCGGAATTTGTTTGCTAGAGACACCTAGTTTTCGGGCTACCTTCTTTGCAAGTTCCTCAATGGATGTGGATTGACCAGATGTCAGGTTACTAGAGCTATCAGAATCCTTATAGATTTTTGATAGTTCTAATTCCTCACCTAGATTGTCCTCAATGTCTATGCACATGCGCACGCACTCTTCTATCGTTCTGGGGTCCTTCAGATACACATATGACCTGAGCTTGGTGCTCAACAATCCATCTAAGAACAAGGCCACTTGTTTGGCTGGTGTGGGTAACTCCGGCATCGGGCATCTCTCCAGGTACTGCCTAAATCTTCTTCTAGCTAGTCTGACCGTCTCTTGAGGTGTTTGTTTGAAGCTATGAATTAGTGAGGAAGTGTTGTGCCTGATCCCACTCTTAGAAAACTCAACGATAAATGCCTCTAATAGCTGGTCTATGTTTCTGAAATGCCTCTCGTTTATTGATTGAAACCATGTAAGGGCAGTGTTCCTAAGAGTTAGACCGAAAGCATTATATTGTGTGAATAGGTCCTCTACCTGTTCAGCTTTCAACACTTGCCGAAATTCTGCCACATGGTCATAAGGGTCTCCCGTGCCATCGAAATAATTCTTCATGGACTTCACCAGTTGAGTTGGTCGCAGGGTCCTAGTGTGTTCTCTCGGCCTTGGCAAAGGAAAATCGTCAGTATTCCTTTGATTCCATGGGGTTCTATGTCTCTCAGGTTCCACTCTATTCCTTTCTGTTCCCGTTCTTTCTCTTCCCAGGGAGTTGGCAAAACTTACCTCAGGTTTGTCTCTACTTCTATCTCTTTGAGCTCCATGAGCTTGGGAGGTCCGAGCTCCTTGGTGACCAAAGGACACATTAGACCTTGGTTGGGGAAAAACAAATTCTCCCTTCCATGTGTAGGCATGTCTGCCCTGCTCAGTGACCACGAAGATTCTCTCTGATGCATTGTCTAGGTAGGTTACTTGGCCTGGGCTATCAGGGTCCTTAAACTCATAGATTGTGAGGGCACTCACTTCCTGGGGTTGAGCAGATTTGTATCTCCAAAAAGCCTCATCGGTTTCTCGGTTTAAAAGCAGATCTATGCTTTTATTATCCTGTGGAATCCACTCTGGAGTCATGATTCTGGTCAAGACAGATTTACCCCGGGGGGTTCTTGGCTCTCTCTCTAAGTTCCCTTGCTCTATATCACCCATGTCGGTCTCAGCAATCACATTTCCAAACTCATCAGTTCTATCAGGAAGAGTGGTGACTACATATATAGTCCCCTCTTTATCTAGGTATGCTCCATTCTCAAACTTGACGACTGGGTGGTCTAATCCATGGGGTTGATCGGGGTTCTTAATCTGGACCACCGATCTTCTCAGGCCATCTTCATAGATACAAGCACCTAGACGATTAGTCCTGATGTATTCCAGTTGAGTCTTGTAAGGTCCTTCTGGCTTTTCTAGATAAGCCAACCCTGAACTGCCTACTGGTCTCTCCATGTGATAGGACATCTCAAAATCACTTGTTTTTGATCTGGGAGTGTATGGGTAATCACTCAACTGTTGGTCCCAAAACCTGGCAGTGTGATTGACACTAGCTTCAGAAGATCTGAGGCTTTGTCTGTCTCGGCCTAAGTGTCTGCCTGATCTAAGGTTCATATGCCTGATTTATCTACCCCCTCGGACCTAAGCACACTCTCGTTGCAGGTTAATTTGCACCAATCACTTTGTTCTTTTGAGTTGACTATTATGTTTATGGTCTTGTCTGAAATCGCGTCGTCAGGAGTACTTAAGTGAATTTCCGCACTTGATAAGTGATCGATTCCAGTTTACCTTTTGTCCCTTAGAGTTTTCGCACTTAAGACCTACTTAATTCTTGCACTTGGTTGATTAATACTCTTGAACTTTATTCGTGCCTAATGTTGCCCTAATTAATTACCATACCTAAGTCGTACTTATCCTAGGCTAGGAATTGACAAAGGAGGGTTGAGAGATCTTCCAACCTCAATTAGCTGGTTGACCAAACTGCTACACAAGCCCAGGAAGCCTTCTCCCAAGCTTGGTACTCACCCTTGCTAGCTTGCTTTGGATTGCCTTGAGTGCACGCAATGTTCCTGCAAAAGCTCACCAGTCAGTATAGCTCTGTTACCACAAGTATTTGAAAGACACACATCAATAATTTTAGCCCCCCTGGAGTAACTCACTGTACCCCCTGAATCTTAGGACCACCTAGTTCCACCTAAAGGTCAACTTAAAAATACATGTTCTAAAACTCCACGTATGATTCTTACAAAAACCAGTCAAGGTCCACGTAGGATTCTCAACGAGCTTTCCAACGAGACCAAAATCTCATCAATCGGAGTTTGTATGGTCAAGTTATGACCATTCAGGCACTAAAGGGTCAAAACAGGCTCTCAGGGTTCAGGAGATCCCTCTCTGATTTCTAGGTCTTTTGCTCACTTCCAAGGTTCTAAAGTTATACCAAGGTGCCTAAAATTAAGCTCAACTACCCTTCACTTCACTCAAAAATAACCCTAACTTTTCATGCGTTAAAGGCCGTGTATCGCGATAGGTCGGGTCGAGGTGTCACGATAGGTGGGAGGTGTCGCGATAGGTCGAAGTGTCGCGATAGGTGGGAAGTGTCGCGATAGGTGGGAGGTGTCGCGATAGGTCAAAGTGTCGCGATAGGTCGTGAGGTGTTGCGATAGGTCGAAGTGTCGCGATAGCTTGTGAGGTGTCGCGATAGGTCGAAGTGTCACGATAGCTTGTGAGGTGTCGCGATGGTGGGAGGTGTCGCGATAGGTCGAAGTGTCGCGATAGCTCGTGAGGTGTCGCGATAGGTCGAAGTGTCGCGATAGCTCGTGAGGTATCGCGATAGGTCGAAGTGTCGCGATAGCTCGTGAGGTGTCGCGATAGGTCGTGAGGTGTCGCGATAGGTCGAAGTGTCGCGATAGCTCGTGAGGTGTCGCGATAGCTCGTGAGGTGTCGCGATAGGTCGTGAGGTGTCGCGATAGCTCGTGAGTGTCGCGATACCTCGAGGTGTCGCGATAGCTCGGGATATGGTGAATTTTCCTGTTCTGTCTAGTGATCCTGGGAGCTCTAGGCCTGCGTAGTGTCGTGGTGCACTCAGAATCGTGATTGGGTGAAATTTTTGGAGTGTCACGATAGCTCGAGCTCAACGCCTCGGGGACTGTGCAGACAGATTCTGTACCTGCTGAGCTTGCTGGAGATGATGATGGAGCTGCCACCTGCAAGAAACATGCAAGAAACACACAAAACAAGAACACACACGCTCGCTCTCTCTCAAACTCGCACACAACAAATGAGGGAAATGACAAGGAAGAGGGAATATGTAGTGGAGAAGGACGTGGAGGTGGTGATGGTGGAGAAAAATCAGAAATTACCTACTACTTACCATTCCAACGCGTCCTCTCTACGTCTTACCATCACACGCTCGTCCTCAAAGCTCGGATCCCCGGCAACGGCGCCAAAATTTGGTGTAGCTTAGTGATGAGTAGCACCTCCTTTAATGTCAATCCGGGAAGACGTGAGGATGGTATGAAGACCACGAGTAAGTGGAAGCACAAGTGCGTGAGTGAGAAGCACCCAAGCATGCACACACATACACGCACACGCACGTACACGGCAAGAACAAAGAGAGTAAGACAATGGAATCACTTCTATTGCAACCAAGTTCTCATACAAGCTCAAAACTACAAGAAGCTAGCTCAAAAATGAGCTCTCTAGCTCTATTTATAGTTTTTGACTAGCTTTGGCCCTGTCCAGACCTAGTGTCCGGCCTAGTTAAAAATTAGGTTCCAGGGCTTATTTGAGGGCTCAAACGAGATCTAAAAATACGAAAATTGATAGGCAACTACTTCTAAGGCTCCTCAAGCTCGAGGACTCCTCGGCTTGTACAAAATGGAGCTACAAAAAGGTGAAAATGGTATTTACAGGGGTTTTTAGTGATGAGAATTACTTTTAAATGGTGTAAGGGTTTTGAAAAAAATAAAGGGTTGCCTTAGTGCTAGATCTGCTTGTATACTCGTACTTGCCTCTTCTCGTATACTGCCAACACATATGTCTGAGCAAACCCTTTCACAACAGGTCTAGCTTTATACCTAGACACACTTCCATCTGCATACCTCTTTGTTTTGTAGACCCATTTGCATCCAATGGTCTTCTGACTATTTTTTTAGGAACCAAATCCCATGTCTCATTTTCCATAAATGCATCATACTCTTCTTGCATAGCTTTCTCCCAATTTTCCTTACCTTTTGCCTCTTCATATGTAGAAGGGTCTTCATCTGCTTTCACCATGTAAGCATAATCTTTAGTAGTCAAAAAAGAAGTGTCATAGCTATACCTTGTAGGTTGTCATTTGTGTCTTGATGACCTTCTGAGTTCTCCACTTCTTGAAGTTTCTGGTTCATCACATTCTGGATCAAACCTTGGCACTTTTTCAACTTCAACTTGTACTTCATTATTCTCTTCATCATCAAATATCTGAACCTGTGATTTATCTTTCTTTTGATGCACAACTTCTTCATTATCTGCATGATTATTGATTGTACCTGCATACCAAGTACCTTGTTCATCAAATGTAATATCCTTTGATACAAGAAATTGCTTTGTGGATGGACTCCACAACCTGTAACCCATCTGCTTATCATCATATCCAATGAACACATACTTTTCAGCTTTAGGTTCCAATTTATGCCTCAAATGAGATGGCACATATGCATAAGCCAAACATCCAAATACTTTGAAATGATCTAAGGTAGGTCTCTTACCCCACCATGCCTCATATGGTATCATACCCTGCAAAGCTTTACATGGTAACCTATTAACCAAATATGTAGTTGTATTTACAGCCTCAGCCCACAAATAATTTGGACAATTTTTCTCCTTCATCATTGATCTTGCAAAATCAAAAAGAGTTCTATTTCTCCTTTTTGCTACACCATTTTGTTGAGGAGAGTAACTACAAGTAACTTCTCTTTTTATACCTGCATTCCATAAGTAATCACTGAACTCATTAGAGAAATACTATCCCCCTCCATCTGACCTCAGTCTCTTCAAGTTTTGACCTGTAATTTTTTTTGTGTGCACATGATAATGTTTGAATGTATTAAATACCTCTGATTTATCTTTGATCACATAGATAGTGATCCACCTGGTAGCATCATCAACATAAATTACATAATATCTTGAACCATTTATACGGAAATCCTTTGATGGTCCCCACACATCTGTGTGCACCAATTCAAGCTTCTCTGAATACATAGATCCATGCTTATTATATGATTGCTTATGAGCCTTACCTAATTGACATGCCTCACATCTGTATGTCATATGTTGACCTACAACATTAGGCAATCCAATCACTCAACCATTGTTAACCATATCCTTTATACCTCTTTCATTGAAATTCCCAAGCCTTTTGTGCCAAAGATCTAACTCAAAGATCTTATGACCTCCATAAGTGAACAAGGCATCACCAACATTACCTTGAATCTTCAACGTGAAGAGTCTACCTTCTTTCTTCCCTGAAACAATTTTTTTATACCCATTGCTACGGTCTTCCACAAAAACTCCATAATTAGTGAACCTTACTTCATAACCTTTTTCAACAATTTGCCCTACACTTATTAAATTCTTTGGAATTGTAGGAACATACAAGACCTTACTCAGAAGAGTACTTCCATCCTTGGCCTTCACTGATCCAATTGACTTCACATTGTGCTTTGTATTATCATCCGTTTGAACTAAATGATTAGTTACCTTATTCTCCAAATCAGTCATCAAGGCTATATTCCCACTCAGGTGATTGCTACACCCTGAATCAATGTAGAAGACCCTTTGGTCTTCACTTTGCCTTTCACAAGTTGCATTCATAATCAAGGTTGAATCCTCCTTCTGATTTGAAGCATAATTGTAGTAGGTCTTGTTGTAGGATTGACTTTGGAATCCTCTACGCGCATTTCTTCCAAAATAACCTCTACTACCTCTACCTCTAAAATTTCCTCTTTGGTTTCTACAACCTCTTCCTCTTGAATTAAAGTTCTAATTATATCCTCCATTATTTTGAGTATTATGCCAACAATCATGAGCTAAGTGATTTGTCTTACCACAAATCCAGCAAGCTTTGTCTCCATCTTTATTGCTTCTGCCTCTTCGTCTACCTTTGCCACCTCCTCTTCCTCTTAGGAAGTTGGCTTTGCTAGTTGTACCTTCATCTTCATTTGCTTGTTACTTGCCTTTGCTATTCTTCTTCTTATCCTTTGAATACATTGCTTGACTTGCACTCTTATCACCATCACCTTTGAAATCTTTCTCAAAAGTTAGCAGGTAGCAAGTATTAACTCCCATGTAGATAATGCTCCTTGCTTGAGCATCCTTCTTCATCCAAGTCTTCAAATCTGAGAGTTCATCCCTAGTTGGAACACTAGGATCTTTGAATTGTGGTTTTTCTTCTTCACCTATGATATAACCTATCAATTCTTTGCTCATGAGATGAGCTTCCATCCTCATTGACCAAGCTGGATAGTTTTCTCTATCCGATTTCTCTATCTAAAGAGAATCTCCCATCCTTTCTTCACCCGTGTATTAAATTCTTCAAGCTTTATGAGGGATAAGTGCAACTTTAATTTGAATGTAGTTCCTTTTGGACTTCTTGATTGCTTCAGGCCTCCTTCTCAAGCTTTCCCTTAAAGCTTTCACCTTTTGAACCTTCAAATGTTGATTTCTGTATGACTGCAGTAGTCGGGTCATCCTTTCTTCTATTTTGATGATTCCTACTCTGATACCACTGATGGAGAGTGTTAGTCTCGAAAAGAACAAGCTATTCTTGATTTTAGAGCAGCTCTATATCAAGAAAACCTCAAAACCTTTACCAATTTGGAGGATCAATACCAGATTATCAAAATCTTTAGCTAACTTTGAAGAGAGTCACTTCTCAGAAAGTCTGCTGCACATAACTCACTCATTGATTGACCAAATGTGTAACATTTTTTATAAAACTTTGCACAAGGTGTCATCTATAGATTTTGCATCTTCTCCAAGTTAAAACATCTCAAATGATTCAGTAAATTTTGAGAAATGAATCAAACAATTCACCTATGTCTAAAATTGTTTTCCTATATAGTCGAGGTTGACACCTACAACTTCTAACACATAGTTCTCCCAAATTAGAACCTGTTTGAGCAAATGCTTTTAGCCATAGATGGCTTACCTTCCAACTTAGATTTTGACTCCTCATTTTCACAAAACTTTACATTGTGCACTGAGAACTGATCAATTCTTTGACCATCAAGTTTGCACCTATTTCAGAAGATACTCAACACTTGTTTACATACAAATGTTCCTACACATAATTCTCTCAACTTGTTTATAATTAGGCTCTCAAAATTTAATCATAGACTCATTAACTATGGAATTAGACATCTACAAAAGGATTCTTGAAATGATCAAGCACAGAAGGAGAACACAACAAAATATCGGGTGCAACTTTTTCTTCTATTCAAAAACTTTACATCTGAATGATGAGAGAGTTCTTCCTTACTTCTCATGTGTCTAATGACTATTCTCATCCTCTCTCATGCTTATCCAAACTTTGTACTTGTATATATAGGCATATATGTACAAGCTCATGACCATACAAAAGGTATAAGTGAGCTAACTACAAATTAATGTACATATGTATAGAAGTCTTCATTTCCTGAACATACTCTATCTTCAATCTTCAATTGTTGATCTTTTCTTCATTCTTTGCCTTCAAGCCTTTATCCAAAACATCAATTGTTGGTTGACTTGCACCAATAGTAAAACTTAACTTTGACCATACATCTCACCATATCCATGAGAGACTTGTTCTTTCTTTCAACAGCTCCATTTTCTTGAGGTGTGTACAACACTCTACATTGATGTTTCATCCTTTGGCTAGAAATGCATTAAAATGAGAAGACATCTATTCCCCCCTGAATCAAAAGGGAGGGTGCCCAATTAACATGCTAACAAATTTTGAGACAAAACTAGAAATTGTTTGAAGCACATAAACACTTTCGGCAGAGAGGATACCATTTCAGATTTCTACAAGCATATCAAACTAGCACAATTCAGATGACGAAAGCATGCATGCCAAAGCTTTGCATCTAAGATAGCCTAAGAATCTTGAACTACACATGTTGAATCAAATTTGCATAGTCTATGAGCTTATATAGCCCATGAAACAAAATGCGAGAAGCAATAGTAACATCACCATTTCATAGATCATGAATCGTACATCTATCATCAACAAATTTGGCAACCAAGGTGATCTTGGCTAATCCTAAAATTGACAAAAAAAATTTCTCGATCCCTAGCACAAACAAAGCATCTAAGAATGTGAAAGAACTACCATCAGTAGTAGTAGTTATAATGATCTCACCAACTCCCATTACAAGATAAGAGGAGTTGTTAGCACATGTGACAATATTCCTTGTAGGGATAGGCTCAAGTGAATTGAAGAAACTATGTTGTGAGGTTATATGTTTGGTTGCCCCAATATCAAAGCTCAAAACATCTGAGTCTACTGCAGACATACATTGTTCATGAGAAGATGGTTCATAGCTACAAACAGTAGTAAACACCCATTCTTCATTCTCAACAAGCTTAACAGACTCTGCTTTAGGTGTAGAGGCCTCTACAATGAACATTCCAACCTCTTTCTTCTTTTCCTCTTTTGCATCCAATTTTGGACAACTCTTTATGACATGATCATTTCCTTCATAGTATTTGAAGAAGTTTTTTTGCTTTTCTTTCCTTTTTTACTATCTTTCCTTTTTTACTGTGCAAAATTAGCTGATTTTTGCTTACTAATAGATGAGGTCCATTTACCTTTTGACTAGCTAAGAAAGCTTTATCTGCAACATGCAAAATGGACATGTTCTGCCTAGATGGATCTTCCTACAATAAAATAGAGACTAACTCCTCAAATGTTAAGGCATTTGGATTGCCTTTCATCATCAACCAAAGAGTAGAAGCAAAACTCTGATATGAATCTAGAAGATCATTAAGAATAGTCTACACTAATGAACTATCTAGCAAGATTTCATCTGCAAAAATGTGAGGGATAATGGCATGTTTGACAAACAAATCTATGAATGCATGTTCCTACGCACTTCTACCATCCCATCAAAGTTTCTTTGTAGTAGGTGCAGCAAGAACCATAGCATAAACAAGAATTTGAAGATCTTCATCTTCAATGCCATCTGCATCATCTTCAATAGTTGTATTTGTAGGTGTAGTAGGTCATTTTTCAAACAGCTACACAACATTTTGCGATCCATTTTCCACCAATACATCAAACATCATATATGCCCATAATGGATAATTGGCACCATCCAACTTGTCCTCAAAAACAACCAACATACGCAATACATCATTGCTTTCAGCCATGGTCACTGACTAAAATACCCTGATGCAAAAAGATGATTATATCTTAAAGAGTTGAACAAGGCTACCCTGTCAAGCTCTATTAAGCTTGTAAGAAACTTCGAGGTGATTGTACTAGCAAAACAAAACTTGTATATATGTTTGGTGCAAAAGGAAAAAATTTCATATATATGCATTGCTCTAGTGCATTTGGAGGCCAAAACAAGATCATATCAAAATTGACACCAAGAGGTGAAGCTGTTTTGAACACCTAATCACGTGAGTCTGCTTAACAATTTTCATGCGATTCTGAAACTGTGACCCGAGGGGTGTTGATGATGCCCTAGATGAAGCGACGACCTACTCTAATACCAATTGTTGGAGTTTGACGTCTATAGAAGCACACGAACAACACGTGGAAGAAGAAGAAATTTGGAGCACAACACACAATATGCTATGTATTACCAAGTGAATGTACAAAGATAAGTGACCCCTTGGGGTTATAGGCATATATGCAAGCCAGAGGAAAAAACCTCCTAAAGAGGGAAAAAAGTGCCTCAACGGTCCTAAGTGTGTTCACACACATCACTACCAAAATATATCAACATCAACGTAGAATCATCTATATGAAAGGGGAGTTTCTTACCCAATAAGTAATGTCCAAACTTCATAACTTCATAGATTAGGATGAGACATTCTCCTTCAGTGACTAAGTTCTTTTAAGCTGAAACTAGATTATGACTTGCATAATATACTAATCTATACTAGGATTATTTTTGTCTTTTGCATTAGTATGCTAACTATGGACATATCCAAAGATTCTACATAAACATGAAAAGATTGAAGCCAGTTTGGTGCTTGTAAAATGGTGGATTTATTCAGAAGTAATTTTTAATAACCTAAAAGACATGTTGATTTAGGAGCCCATCAAAAATCCTTATTTTTTATATAGCTATCTAATTCCAAGGTTTTTCTATGTGCCCAAAGCATCATAGATGCCAATCATGCCATCAAAATTGTCATAGAAATCATAATTATTTTGGTGGAGATGGAGCAGGTGCTTCTAAGACTGTCTTGAATTTATCTAGGTCTAGAATGATTCCTTCCTTAGATATGATATATCCTAGAATTTTATCACATTTGACTCTAAAAATGGATTTATCCAAGTTCAATCATAACTAGAATTTCAGACACTTCATAGAACATAATCATAGGTTGGTTGGGTGTTTAATCATAACTCTTGAAATAGAAAAAACATCTAGGAATACCCTCATGAAATCTGTAAGTATGGTGCGAAAATCTCTTGCATAAATCTTTGGAACTTTTTAGGGGTGTTTTTGAGCCCAACGCACATTAATGTGCAAGCCTATACTCACCAACTCATAATGAATGTTGTTTTCAAAATATATATTTTTACTATTCTCACCTTATCATAACCACTGAACCCATCTAGGAATGAATGCATTTCTCAGCGTGCCACTTCATCTAGCGAGAATGTGCTAGAGGTAGTGCATGTGATCTTGGTAATACTACATTGATGGGAAGCTAAAAAATATATGTTGCATTCATTCAAGAACACACATGAAAATTATGGGCCTACTTAGTGAACGAGAAAAATTATTTTTTTTTCTTGCTTTCAAAATTTTAATACTATGGAACAAAAGTAGACAAGAAATTATGTTCAAATATTGGACAAGATTAATTCTATAATTAATACATTATTTTTTTGAAGAGACCATGGGATTCAAAGAAAACTTTCATGTTTTATATGCCACAAAGAATTGTTGGTTTTGAATGCAAGAACAAACATATTGAAGAAACAAATAGAGCATTGTTAAATGAGGAAATCGTGTGTCATATTGTTGGGAAGAAGATATGTCTCATTTTTTTGTTGCACATAAAGTTAAACCTAAGGACAAGTATTCTTTTGTTGCATAGCTTATCACACATGGAAGTATTCTTTTGTAATGCATATGTGCGCATGTTCTAAATGAGACAAGGATGCATCTTAATCCAAAAGCAAAAATAAATCATTCTTATTGTGAATTCCCTTGATCAAAAGGGATATAAATGCTAAAATCTATTCATTCTAAAGTTAGTGTAAGCCGACATGCTGTATTTGATGAAACGGCAAGTTTTTATGTTGATACAAAAGATGGCAAAAGGGAATGAAAATGAAAATGAAAACTCTCAAGTTTTTAATGGACCATATGTTTCACACAAAAAATAGCTCGAATTGATTCCTTGAGTGGAAGATCACAAAAATTTCATCCTTGAAAATTTATCAATTAGATCAAGGAAAGTTAAAGAAGAAGTTGATTACAGTCCTATGATGAGCAATGTGACCCTAGATTTTGAATATGAGGACACTTATAGCATTGGTTGTAAGAAAAGGATGGATGTAAAGAATGCTTTCCTAGATGTTGAATTATAGGAAGACGTATATATGGACCAATCACCATGTTATGAAGTTTAAATCACCAAAGGCAATTTTTTGGGCTAAAGAATGTTTTAGTTTTGCTTAAGCAGACCCCTCATGCATGACATGTAAGAATTGCAAACTAGTTGATTTCTATTAAAACTTGTATATACGATGCAATCACTCATTATATGTAAGGAACATTGATGACTAGATTGTTGTTTCCATTTATGGTGATGAATAAATTTTTGTTATATGAACAATGTATAACCCTCATAATTGTATGTTTTATTGCACATGTTTAAGGCTACCATCATGAGGAAAATCCAATTGTGCCACGTTGATGGGAATCCTAGCTTGCATGTTGTATGAAAGTCATATTAGAATATTTATGGATTGTAGAAGGCTAAGGTAGACTTGTCACATTGGCAAGTGAGATTTTTTTTAATTACTATGAAGACACATGTTAAAGCTAGAGGTGCTTTCATTTTCACTTTTGGAATCATATGAATCTGAGCTCAATTCTAACTTTGAATCTTGATATGGCTACTTTTGTCGAATATTGTGGATCATAACATTGGTTTATCAATGTGGCACTCTATGCATTAGTGGAACTCATATTGCTTGCATATAGGTTGTAGACCACTAGACTAGGATTATTTGCCATTGCCCATGTCTAACCTTTTGTGGAAGGCCACACCTCTCCATTAGCCTATTTATAGATGAATTTTGCACTAGTCTTGTAAGCTCCCATGTAGAGTTGTCTAGATTTCCATTTAAGTTTGACCTTAAGAGTGTATGGGTTGATAATACCATTACTATTGTATTTGGTATTAGTAAGAAGTTTTTCTATATATATTCTCTTCTCTTCTATTAAGTTCATATCTCTTGCATAATTGTTTTCTTACATAGTATCTGAGCATTGAGGTATGTGAACTTAGGGAGGTCTTTTTTTTTATAAAATACATTAGTTTTAAACAACATAATAATGGTTTCATCCTCCTCAGCTATTGAAGTTGTTGTTTTTTTTTGCACAGATTTGTATTTTTCCATCCACGCTTGCTGAAGGAAAGCATGAAGGAACAAACTAAAATCTATGGAAGTTCAAAACCTAAATCATTTGTAACCTTATGTGTCAATCGATAATAACATGGGGCCAACAAGACCTGATCTTGAACCAATTCCAATGGAAGATCCGAAAAATCCTCGTGTAACAATCCAACTTGATCAATATCTTCTTTGAGCTTCAAAGAGGTGGAATTCAAATGATTTATGTGCCACCATTACAAGTATAACTATTAAAATTTATGGAATTAGTAGATTTTTTTATGCATTATTTATTCTATTTTTTTTCATACTAGTGAATTTTTACATGTGTAAAAATATGACACTCATTGCATTATGCTTGGAAGATAGAGGAATTTACTGTGTTTTGTGTTTTAATGAGTAGATCAAGGATCATGAAGGCATGGACAACTTATAGCTACTCGAGACTATAAATTTTCTATAAAGCCAATCCTTGTATTTGAAGGGCTAACCACTCACAAATTTCTAATTATTTTTGAAATATAGGCAGGTGGCATGTTTTTCTATTTATAGTATAGATGAGCCATCTCTTATGGCATTTATTTAAAAAATTATAATAGCTTTTCATTTTTTATTTTATTTGTAAACAAAATCCATTTTTGAAATAATAGAATTTTCCTATAAATACACACACTTTGGAAAATATCCAATGAAGTACAAGGAGGGAGATCTTACCCAGTACTATGCGAGTTACTTGTAACTTTCTTTATGTCTTGTCAATTTACTTTTGCATATAGGTTAAGTGTTCTCTACACACGTGTGAACATGCTTCTCTTCCTCTCTTTTTGCACTATCTCTATCTACATTTCCACACTGCATATGACTGTGATCTTGCAATAGGGGTATCAAAGCTTCCACTTGTCTCTCTAATGTTGTGCATACCTATACTTTCTTTACATCCTTGTACACCCAAAACCTGCTTTGCCTTGCACCTGATCAACTCCCAACACTCTAGAGATTATGAATAAGACATACACATTGGCATTATCATGGCATTACCTTAGTCTGCTTATCTTTATGGCTTTGAGGATCGATTGGTGCCATTGGCCATGTGCTAACCTCTTCAACCAATAGAGTGATAATAACGAACACCATGTTCACCAAGGGCCTTTAGGATTCAAACCCACCTCTTCTCCCACAAAGTGAAGTGTTTTATCCACTATACTTTGTGTATGTGATATCACACTACACCTAAGATATACTATTTACTTTTACCAAAAGCCACTCTTTAACTTTTCACATTATCAAGGTTTACCCTTCTCTTTTTTGTATCATATATTTTCCTTTTACATCCAACAAAGTATCTTTGAATCCACAAAGCATGGATCCACATAATTCTATGGAGGACTTTGGAAATTCACCTCTACCTAGCATACCCCTAAAGCAATAGATTGAGCTATTGTGGCACAAACTCCATGATGCTGAGGTAAGAAATTAAAGAACATGATTTACAACTATAACAAAAGCCTTATTGAAGCGGTGAAGGGGCTAATTGAACCACAAAACAATGGCATGAAATTCAAGATTTGTGCTATAAAGTTTCAACTTCGAATTCGATGGGTGTAAGGATGGTCAATTTCTTCTTTCTTGGATTTCACAACTTGATAACTTCGATTTAGATAGAATTATATTAAGAGCTTGAAAAAGTTAAAATTGCAAGTATCTATCTTGTGGAAAAAGCACAACTTGGGGGAAATGTTTTGCATGGGGAGCATTTTAAGGGAAGGGGAAAGAATATTTTCTACCCCTTTATTCATAAGATCTTGGACTAAATTTGGATGGAAGAAAAGAGATAACGTCTCATCTTATACAAAATGCTCCTTCTTGTTTGCATGCCTGAAAAAATGCAATGTCAATACCAAAATGTCAAAGAATACAGAATCATTACTTATCATTTCTTAGTATCACTTGATTGTTGCGTATCGTTCACACACACATTAAGTTATCTGATTGAAAAAATACATGCCTATGTTTTGTTTATCACAAGGAACATGTTTATTATTATTTTTACTGATGTAACATGTGATTGGTCACCCATGTCAATTGAGGTCATTTGTTTTTTTATTAGGGGCATGTAATCATTTATGGAACTGAAGGATTTTTTATATGGTTTTTATTATATTTTTCACATAATAGTGACATGTTATGTAAACAAACATGTGACATTGGCTGCATTTTTTGAAGATAGGCATGTGCACATTTCTCTAGAGATAGCTATATGAGCTGCCTCTTATGGCTCATTTTGTAAAACTAGCAAATATGCTTTCCTTTACACTTTGCTTGTAAAAAAATCTATTTTCATATTGTTAGAATTTCTTATAAATGCACACACTTTGGGACATATCTGGTGAAGCATGTGGGGTGATATTAAACCCAATATTATGTTAGCTACTTGTCTCTTTCTCTATGTTCTATTATTTTAATTTTTCATAAATTCTCAATGTTCTTTGCACGCATGTGTAAACGTGCTCATCTTCCTCTCTTTGTAAACTATCTCTCTCTCTATGTATGCACACTACATGTGAGTATGATCCTACAAAGTTAAGTGACTTTATGATTACTCAGGTATGACACATCATTAAAGTGCATGAAACTTGGGGTACATTGGTTTCTCCAATGTGAGACCAAAAATTACACTAAGATTCGAAATCTTGAGAATCAATTGGTAGATGAGAATTTGCATTTTGGGCTGAGGAAGGTTGAAGATTTCATCAAGTGAATCAGCTATTTACAAGATCAATTAGTTGTTGTTGGTGTCAGAATAACAACTAAACAACTAGCTCAGAAGTTTGTCAGAATACTTCATGAAAATTATGATGGATCAATGATTGTCATATCACCAAGATTTCACTATGCTTGAGGTGATTTTACCCTATTTCAAAAACATCATATGGATGTTGCAATGAATAGATTTCTTATGAAGCACTTACGTGCACTCATTTAGAGTATTGAGTGTTAGATCACATATGGTCACTTATCCTTATAATTTCCAAGATATTTGTCTTTGTAATGGTCAAACTAAAGGCTCAATATCCACGAGTTCTTTGGTTGGTAAGGTTATCAAATCAAAGCTCTTGAAAATTCATTAGCATTCTTCCTCGATTATAGGAAAGTAACATTCTACTTTTCAACAAACAATCCCACAAATATTCAAATTCAAATTAAAATGAATTGAGTCGTGGAAGCTACCCAAGAGTCTATATAATGACTCACAACATTGGTGAAAGTCTTGGTTCTTCTAATGTGTACCTTGTCAATGGACTACCATCCAAATTAGTTTCAAGGTATGACTCCTTATGAAGCATGGCATGGAAGAAAACCTAGTCTAGGACATTGCACGGTGTTTGGTTGTTTAGCTTATGTTCATGTACCTTCACAAATCAGAGGTAAGTTAGATGAAAGGGTAACAAATGCAGTGTTTATTGGATATGATTCAACTCAGATGGGTTAGAGGTTCTATAATCCTTCAACCAACAAATTCACTACAAGTAGGGATGTTTTGTTTGAAGAACATAGGACTTGGTATGATGAAGACAAACCAATGGTAACTCTACCATATGATCTTGATTCTGATTTCCATCAATTAGGGAGCAAACATGATATACATGTCGAGGATCCAAAAAGTGATACAGATGCTGACCAAGATGAAAGGGAAAAGGATTACAAGCTATGGAAATCAAGGCTAAGGAAAAATGCAAGAGTGTGGATCATGCTCCAAACAAGACAAGGGAGAAAAAACAGCCAAAAAGGTATGGACATGATTCCAAATTTTTTACAAAGCATTCAATCTACTTTGCAAAAGGCTTAATTTCAAATCCTCAACCTAGGAAGAGGCAAAGGGAAACCATAATAGGAAAAAACCCTAATCATACATCTTATGTTTGTAGACTTACGAAAGCATTGTATGGATTGAAACAAACTTGTAGAGCTTGGAATTATAGGTTGGCTGTTGTTGGAGTTTGAGATATGTGGAAGCATGCGAACAGCAGGAGAAGAAGCTTGGAGCACAACACACAATACTGAATGTATTACCAAGAGAATATACAAAGATTAGTGACCCATTAGGGTTGTAGGCATATATACAAGCCTAGGGAAAATAACATCCTAAAGAGGGAAAAAAGTCCCCAATGCGCCTAGCATGTTCACACACATCACTACCTAAACCTATCAACAAATCCCCCTTAGGAGTGATGCAGTGAACAAGGAGCTGACACTCATGTATATGGAAGTCTCGAGCTATGTGGAATCAATCCACAAAAGGAAGTACGCCCAAAGCTTTCCAAAAATCTTCAAACTTCTCCCTAGGCAGAGCCTTTGTGAAAAGGTATGCGATGTTCTCTTGTGTGGGCACATATTCCAAACCGATCTCTCCAACAAAGAACCTCTTCTTCACATAATGATGGTGCACCTCAATGTGCTTAGTGTGTGCATGGAACAGAGGGTTCCTCACAACTGCCAATGCGCTCTCATTGTCACTAAAGATGATGGTGACAGAAGACTAACCAGCACCTAAATCATCCATAAGGCATCTGAGCCACGCACACTCAATAGTCACTGTGAAAGTTGCTATAGCCTCACAACTAGATGTGGCCACAATAGGTTGCTTTCTTCCTCAACCAAGATATGCATGAGATACCAAGCATGAAGCAAAAACCACAGGTGGAAACATGATTTTCATAGAAACAAGCCCAATTAGAGTTAGAAAAGCATGTAAATCTGGCGGTAGTGATCCCCCCTTGGGATAAAAAAATCCAAGTGGTTGGGTACCACTCAAGTAGCGAAAGATGCGGTTAACTGCCTGCCAATGCTGGAAACTTGGGCAATGCATAAACTTGCTCATCTGCAAGATAGAAAATTGAATATCTGGTCGAGTAATGCATAAGTAAATCAAGCATCCAATAGCTTGTTGATAGAGAACAACATCAAACAGCATCATGAAGACTCAACCATAAACCTATTTCTAGAGGACTCATAATAGGTTTAAAGTCTTCAAGGCCCAAAAACTATAATAATGTGTCAATATATTTTGTTTGACACAAAGTTATTCTGCCATCAACTTGCATAAAATGAATGTCCAAATAATGATGCAAATGCCCCAAATCTGACATCTCAAATGAGGCATGCAAATTAGCCTTAAAATCAGCAATATGCTTCTCATGAGACCAGTGAGCACCATTTCATCAACATAGACAACGATGATCAGAAGCACATCATTTGCATGCTTAACATATAAGGTGCTCTTAGTTGGTCTGTTCTGAAAACCATGTGCAATCAAGTAGGCATGTATCTTTTCATACCAAGCACGAGGTGCTTGCTTCAAACCATATAATGCCTTTTTCAATGTCCACACTTTGTTTTCAAGCTCTTTTTGTACAAAAGCATGGGGCAGAAAAACATACACTTCTTCATGCAAGTCAACATTCAAAGATGTAGTTTTAATGTCCAAATGATGTACATTCCAACCATGATGAGTTGCAAGTGCGTAGATGCTATGAATAGCAGTCATTCATAAAACCAAAGGTCTCATCAAAATCAATGCCTCTTTCTTTAGCATAACCCTTTGCAGCAAGCCTAACCTTATACCTGTCGATTGTTCCATCATGCTTATGCTTCAGCTTGTATACCCACTTAGTGCCAATGGTCTTCTTGCCAAGAGGCAAGTCACATAAATTCTAAGTACCATTTTTCATAAGAGCATCATATTCTGATTGCATAGCAGCCATCCAATTTCTTAAATTTTGTGCTTCATCAAATAAAATAGGCTCATTCTCATCACAAAGACTAGAGGCATCCATAGCATAGCAATCTGATGGAAAAGAAGCACTATGAGAGCTAGAACGAGTACGATATGATAGAGGTCACCTAATGTGTCATCTCGCAAAGTCTACACCAGCCATTTTGGCATAGTTTTTGCCTCCTCAATATCAACTCTCTCATCAACAAGTGCATCATGTAGATTGTTGGTGCAACTAAACCCCAAGCCTACATACTTGATCACCTCACATAAGCTTGATGTATTGATATTACACTTCGAAGACTTCATATGTACAACCTCTTGTAACTTTGCTTCACAATTACCCATTGTGAAAGTGGAATAAACCCACGAGGAGTTAGGAAGCCTATAATCTTGTATCACTTGGTACTTAATTCAAGAGAGAATCAATCCTATACTTTAGGATTCACTTTTTAGGTAGAGATTTGAATTTGAATTCAAATCTTTGGCTCCAACAAAGACTATAAAAAGGGGATATGAAAGGCCCGTGTATATCTCAAGGTTCAGAGATCATATTCATGTAATTTTATTGATAAGAGGAGCTCACCTCATAGCTCACTGATTTCTCACTCATTGAGCAATGATTTATTGCCAATGACATTGTACTTTTACATGATTTAATACATACATGATCATTACTTCTTACTCTCATATCTCTGTCATGCTCCATCAGAACAGTGAACTTGTCAGAGCTTGTTCTCACTGTATAGTTGATCATTTCCTGTGATTCAAAAGATATTAATCAATCTCTGCTCACTGGTCTATGATTGTCAAGGCCCGTAAATGTTGGGATGCATGATCAATTTGCTAAACATATTTCTCTGCATATAGTCCATCATTTTAAATGATAACACTCATGATTGGTAGCTTGTTAAGCTAATTGAAGTTCCCCAAAAGGAATTTTATCAATCACTGTTGTACTCAGAGAATGGTTCAAAACTCTAAGTAGGTGTATCAACCAAAATAGCAAGTTTTGGACCTTGGATCATTTGCCTATCTATTTGTTTTGATCCTATCATTAGTGCATCATCTTCTAAGCAACATATGTGATTAATTATGCTTATCAGCTAGCTAAAGAGGCCCACAACACTCTCCAACCATCACTTATAGTAGCTGTGAAGCAGGTTTTAGTTGCACCAATTCATCTCTTGTGATTATCCAGCATCTTCTCCAACAATGGTATCAGAGCAAGCACAATCAAGATGGGAGATGGATTTCCATCCTTCATTGACAAGTTAGACAGGAACAACTACTCAGCATGATCACTAAGGATGCAAGCATATCTTTAAGGGAGAAGCCTATATGGATACATCTCAGGAGATGAAGACATGCCAGCCTTTAGGAGCAAGAATCAACCAACAAGGGAAGAGCAGGAAAAGCTGACCACATGGTGTGTACAGGATGCCCTTGCCAGGTCATATCTACTAAAATCAATCTCTAATTTCTTGTTACCACATGTTAGAAATTGCAAGACCTCCCAAGAGACTTGGGAAGTTCTTTTATCATACTTCTCCTCAAAACACAAGAGCTAGGAAAAATCACTTGTGGATGGAGTTCACAACCCTCAAGAAACAACCAAAGCAAGGAGTGGCTAATATGTAACCAAAATGAAAGATGTAGCAGATTAGCTTGCAAGCATTGGAGAAGAGATAGAGGAAGAGCACATAGTGAGGCAAATAATCAATGGAATTAAGCCTGATGACAAGTGGGAGTCCTTCACCACAGTAATGGATCACTACATGGATATGCAAATACCTGATCTCAACACCTTGATGGGACAACTCTTCACCCATGAGACAAAGCTCAACAAAAAAGGTGAAAACTCAAGAGGTAACCAATATTCAGCCCTTTATACAGATAAGAATAAATCTAAGGATAAAGGTAAAATTAAGAAACAGGAAGAAGAGGCTAGTACCTCTCAAGCTAATTATATAGGAAAAGGAAGAGGTGCTAGAGGAAGGGGCGGAGGAGGAAAAACAAGGTAGAGGGAGACCCTACACCAATTCACCATGCAACATATGTGGTCTCAACAACCACACTACAGAAGAATGCTACAAAAGTACAAGGAACCAAAGGGGAAGAGGGTTCAATGGAGGAAGTTATGGACAAACTAAAGGCAGGTACAACAATGGTGGAGGCAACTACAACCATAAGTACAATCAAGGCTACAACAACAACAATTGTAAAATATTTGGGTGCATTGTCTATGCACACATCCCATCAGAAATCAGAGGGAAGCTTGACCCAAAGGCTGAGAAATGTATATTTATTGGGTATGATCAGAATCAAAAGGGATATAGATTATACAATCCCACTAACAAGGCATTCATAGTTAGTAGGGATGTAGTATTTGATGAGAATAATTAATGGTTTGAAGATGATTGCAGGAAAGTCAAGTTACCATATGATTTGGAAAATTATTTTCCAACCCTCACTAAAAAAGATCAACACCAAGCAGAGGACATCAACTCATAAGATGAAGAGTAGATTGACTTCAAAGCTTGGAAGTCAAGAGGCAAGTTCAAATACAAGTAATTAGAAGATCTACCTGAGTCTTCCAATCAAGCTTTAAGGAGATCACGAAGAGAAAGTAAGAAGCCCATAAGGTATGGATATGCTACATCCTTAGTCACAAAACACTTTGTGTACATCACTAAAGATTTTATGACAGAAGAGCCTTCTTCATTTGAAAAGGCTAGGAAGAAGAAAGAGTGGAGAGAAGACATGCACCAAGAAGTGGAAGCATTGCTGGAAAACCACGCTTGGGATCTAGTTCCTAAGAAGTTAGATATGAAGGTAATTGGTTCAAGCTGGATATACAAAATTAAAAAGAACTCTGATGGTTCTATAAACAGGAACAAGGCAAGGTTAGTGGCAAAGGGATTCGCCCAAACACATGGAGTAGACTATGAAGAAACATTTTCACATGTGGCAAAGATGCCAACAATCAGGGTATTGGTAAGTCTTTCTGCATCAAAAAATTGGAATTCATATCAGTTAGATGTTGTTACACAGAAAAGTTGAGTTGATTTTAAATTTACTGATGTGGTGTTTATGAAAAAATATAGTTCTTGGAAATGTGATCTTACTCAGATAACCCGAAAAAATATTGTGTTTGCATCTTTGGAGTGTACAATGTTAGCATGGATAAGGCTCTGAGTGCATGATTAACCACAAGAGTACATGTGTAGATGCAGGCGTGTCTATGAGTATATGAATGAAGCAATCTATTGATTGTGACGTGTCAAAGGCCCTTGATTTGTTCTTTTGATGATTGAATGGATATCATTACAAATCCAAAGAGTGTTTGTGTATCTGTTAAAGCATTTCAAAATGAAAGGATGCAAAAAATAGCCAAGTAGGATATGGAAGTAATGAGGTGGTCATGTGTGTGTGGACTGGTGTAAATGCATATATGAATACTCTAGATTGAGGTTGCGATTGTATGTGTACATATATATGGTTGTGGCTTAATGTGTTAGTAAAATATGAATATATGTGTATATATGTATGCACATGTATGTGTGTGTTGTTTTTTGGTTCCATTTCAGAAAAGAGGAAAAAGAAGAAGAAGAGGAAAGACTGACTGAGGGAAGGAAGAGAGTTTATAGCATTTGGCCTCAAGTCCAGCAACAGTGGTTGAATAAAGTCATTATCTTGCACCTGGTTTTTTGATTTTATGAAGAAGTGATTCAGAAGCAGTTATATGTGATCGGAATGTTGTACTCTGAGCTGCATATATTAAATCTTACATGCAAATGACTCCAAAGGGGCTTAATCCATTTTGACGTAGATACCTTTGGAAACAAGGTTCTCATGCAAAGAGCACGTCATGTCCGTCATATATTCAAGGAGCAGGGCATCAAGTGCATGCCATGCCCATTTGTTGTCGGTAATATGCTCGAGTATGCTGCTATCATGAGGAAAGCTGGTGTCAAACCCATGCCTACCATTACTCACGCCTTCACACTTCGTGTGCTGCCTGATTTGTTCCAATAGTCTGAAATTTATGGTGACCGCTTCATATGTTGGTTTGGATTTCAAGCCAGATACATTTTAAGAGATCCAGAGCAAGGCAAGGAAGTTTTGGCAACCAAGTCGAAATATTTTAGAAAGATATCTGGCAAAT
Organism: Ceratopteris richardii; assembly: GCA_020310875.1. NCBI lineage: Eukaryota > Viridiplantae > Streptophyta > Polypodiopsida > Polypodiales > Pteridaceae > Ceratopteris > Ceratopteris richardii. Next base: position 36,300,405 of record CM035434.1, on the reverse strand, counting down.
CTGGTGTCACAGAGTTGTTAGGAGATGGTCTGATAACATTAGATGCGGAGAAATGCTTTCACCACCGTAGAATTGTAAATCCTGCCTTTTTTTATCACAAGTTGAAGGGCATGGCAAGCATGATGGGCGAATTGACAATTAAAATGATTGAAAAAATGGGGATTTGATGTAAAAACGAGGAGGGCAATTGACACAATGAAGAATTTAGAGAGTTGTCGGCTGACATTATTGCACATACAGCATTTGGTTTGAGTTTTGAAGAATGCAAAGCAATCTTTGAGTTGCAGCAAAAATAGCAAGAACTGCTTTCAAAACTCTTATCGAGGTTTAAAGTTCCCGGTTCAAATTACCTTCCAACTTCAGAAAATGAATATCACAAGAAGCTTAAGAAAACAATCAATGAGGGACTAAGCCAAATCGTTAAGAAGCGCATTGGATTAATTGAAGTTGCTAAAGGAGACAGGAATGGCAATGACCCACATGGATTAATGTTGGAAGCAAATGGTGAGGTGCTTAATGAGAGTGAGAAAATTTTGAGGATGGGGCTTGATGAGCTCATTGAGGATTGTAAGACATTCTTTTTTGTTGAGCATGAGACTACTGCTACCTTCTTGACTTTCATGTTTCTGTTGTTGGAACCCATCTAGTGTGGCAAGAACGTCTGAGAGATGAGGTATATGAGGCTTGTGGAAAGACACAACTCCCAGCCGTGGACTCCTTGAATTATTTAAATATTGTTGGCATGGTTATGAATAAAACTCTGCAACTGTATCCTTCAGCTATCATGTTAAGGAGCAAAGCAACTACATATATAAAGTCTTTATCGGGGAAATCCAATTCCAGCTGCAGTTCCTGTGTTATCAGAAAAGCCATGAAGATTGGATTTGGGAAGTTGCTCTTCAAGGGCAGAAAATGGGTTGGCTCATCGAGAAGTGATGTATATGCAGAAACAAACAGGTGTCTTAGAGTTAGAGAGAGGCTCACCTTGGTCTTAAGTGTTTCAAGGGGTTCCAGCTTATTCGCATCCATGGCTCAAAAGGGAGGCTCCAAGAAGCTACAAATGTTTTAATCCCTTAACTATGAAGAGTGTCAAGTATGAATCAATCACATTTGGCGTTGTTGGTGATATATGCAGAGCTCTAGATGAGAAGATATTGCCTCATTGTGATGGTATTATGATACAGTACTTCAAAATTGTATGCAGTGAAATCTCCTATGCTGGCCATATAATTTTTCAAAGATATTCCTGAGGGCAATACCTCCATGCTACTCTCTTGACATCATTGAAGGTGCTCCTTCTCCTCTACTTGTTGGACATGGTGGAAGGCCCCATGTTGCTCCTGTCGAAACAATAGTAGCATTACTGGAGCATAGAGTTTTGGCACAACATGATGAGATACAGAAGCTTTTTTTTTAAAACCAAAGGCTAGCTGCAATGCATGTTACCCTTAGGCAAGAGCTCGTTGTTACACAGCAAGATCTTGCTCGATTACAGCAGCATTTATCGCTTGGCAAGCCGAGAAAGAACAGCAAATAAGATTATACAATGAAAAACTACTCAAGATGGAAGCTGATGCACGTGCCACAGACCCTTTGAGGGTAAATCTTGAAAATGCCAAAGCAGGTGCCCATAAACTACTTGCTTAAAGAACAGATCTCACAGCTCAAGTCAATCATCTTACTGAGGATCTCCAAAAGGCTAGGAATGATACTCATGAATATCTCTACTATGAAAGTGGAAATGGAGCTCTTCAAGATGAGATTCAACAAGCCAAGGCTACATTTGAGTAGGAGAAGAAGGATAATGCAGAGCTATTGGAACAGGAGGGGTGATGAAGAAGAACCTTGTCTCAATGGTAACAAGTACGAACGATATGCTGACAAACCAGAAATAGAAGGGAGAAAGTAAGGTCCTAAGGTGAGACATTGTAATTACTCAATATTGCTCTCCTCATCTCAGATTTTGGTAGGTGTCATTGAATACATGTGCCAGAAGTGCATCGTATACCAGCAGATCCTAAATTTCAGACCTGCCCCTAGTCACTTATGACCGACTCTCCCTATACTCTGACCCTCTTCTCTCTCTAGTTTCATCAGACTATTGTACATGCCCCACTCCCCTCTGTACTGGTCACATCCTATACCTTCCATTGTCACCACTCCTTCCCCCACTCTCCCTCTACTGTGACACCCACTCCTGCAGTCTCAAACCCCCACGTGCACCTCTAAACCTTGTCACCCACGTGTGGTCAAAGGGTGTCTGATTCCCTCCCCCTCTTCACTCTAAAAAATTGGCATTCTTTCCCCAATAAAGGAGTTCGAGGATTTTAGAAAAAAAACAAACACTAGTCTAAGGAAAAGGAGCCTACAGACTGAAGCATAGAGAGACAAGCAGGGTTTGATTGAGGAAGAGAGAGTCACCCTACTAAGGAAGATATAAAGAGTTGTTCTATAGTTGAGAGAAGGATGATGCATTGAGCTTCTGCTGTGGAAAAGAGATCGGAAGGAGTGGTCACTGCTGCACATCGGGAGGTCAGTGAGCTGCAAGGGAAGAACTTCTTATCGGGCTGAACATTCAAATATTATTATCAGGTTGGAATCTTCTCGGCATGGGAGCAAGGGAGGGACTTAAATCTTTCATAAACCTAGGAACTCATTTCATTTATCTGTATTAAAAGCTGTCAGATGTTTTGTGTACATCTTGAAGTCATCCCCTATCTTCGTTTACTGCATAATGTACTCAGAATGTACATGTTTACATGGAGTAGATAAGGACACTATGATTTATAACTGTTAAAAGCATGGAAATATCTTGCTATGTTCTGGTTCAGAAGCTACATGGGACACCAGAGATGCATTTGTTTTGAGTATTCTAAGTTTATCTGCATCGAATCCCTAAAGGGCTATGTATGTAAGTATTGCATTGGTTAGAAATGCATCAGCATGCACCAACTGACAGATAACTGAGATGCAATTCATTGTGCCTTTGATATCCACACATGCATAATCACTTCATGGTGCACTTGATGGTTAATACGTGAATTTGAGTATGTGAATATCTGGATATTGGAGCCTGTGACTGAATGAATTGTGTATGTGTTAATGAATGAGAGTGCCTGAAGGGTGAGAGTGAGAATGACAGTGTGCAGCTATGTGGGAGTGCACTGGTAACTATGTGAGAATGGGTTGGTGTGTGTATGCATGCAAGCTGGGTTGTTTACGTGTATACGAGTGAGAAAGAACGGTAAGTCGTTACTAGATAAGGAGTGTGAGACATAGAGAGCAAACTGAAATAAGAATACAGGTTTTCGAGTTAAAGTAAGGGGTTGAAGGAGATAGGGAAAGGGGAATTGGGGTTGCAAATAATATGTGAAGAAGAAAGTGCATGAAACGTGTGAGAAATTGAGTATAGGTGTGTTGAATGTATGAGTGTCAGCGTATGAAGGTTGGGTTTGTGGTTGTGTATATGAGAGTGTGTTAGTGTGTGAAGATTTGAATGTTTGAGTTTCGAATGTTTGAGAATGAATGTGTGAGTAAAGTGGTGGCAGTGTTCGTGTGGAAAGTTGTGTGTTTAAAGGTGTGCTGGTGTGTGAGTGAGTTTGTGTGCTCAGTGTTGGGAAAGATGGATGGATGATCCAAGAGATTGAGTAGGTACTGCTAAAACCTGCTTTGTACCAGCCCTCTTTAGCTTCAGACTTGATTAGTAAACTTCCTTAGCTTCCCAATGACACCAAGAAATGGCCTATGTCCTTTGGAAATGAAGTGTATAATGATTGAATCAAAACAGATAACTTTGGAAGTCACAAAGTCAAGAAAACCTTCTATTTTGGTTTTGACACCTGCTCAATGTTTTGCTCAGTGTGACCAGCACAGTAACAATTGATAAAATTCCTTCTAGGGGTATTCAATTAGCTTAGTAAGCTACCATTTGCAAGTGGAATGATGACAAACTATACTCAGAGAAACTGATTTAGCAAAATTAATTATACCCCCGACTTTTAGGACTGTAGCAGAGATAGACCAGTGAGCACCTCGACGGCGATTTCTCTGAATTGGATGAATGAAATCACTTCAAACTTTGTCAGCATGTAGATGACTTTGAGTTAAATCCAACAAGCTTTGAATCACTGAATTTGGTGGAGTATTGGCTGAGATATGCCTTTGACAAGTTGACAGACTTTTAAGTAGACTAGCAGAGAACACAAATATGAATGATGTAAATGTATCTATTGATTAACAATTGTGTACAATCCCATTGACATGTCTAGCATTGCCAAATGGTATAGAGAGGTGTAGGCTATGGTATGGTCCTTAAACACACTCAAGCTCAATAGAATGAGCCTCGGGAATGGAGTGATCTACCCGTGACTTTTTCACATCCAATTTTATAGGAAATGACTTAGGATTTGAATTCAAATTCAAATCTTTGGCTTCCTATGATCAAGCATCTAAAAGTTTGGAGATATGCTCTCAATCAAGTGATCTACTTTTCCACGAATCACTTAGGTAGGTGATTAAAGAGATTCTAAGTCAAATTAGACTTTTACAATGAGGTAAAGTGGTAATAAACCACTAGCATATGTTCCTATGGTTCTTCATGCATGTGGAATCTTCATGATGTCTTCCAAGCCAAATGTGTAGGCTTGTGATTTACACCAACACTCAGTCCAGTGTGTGAGTATGTGAGAGCATTTGTGTGTGAATGCGTTTGTATCTGGGTGTGCATGATTTTGTGTGCTTAACTCGGTGTGCATTTGAGTGAGAGTATCGGAGGTTGAGAGTGAAAGAGAGTGGACTTTATCGAAGGAAGAAGAGAAGGGTTGAGAGAACGGAAAGAGGAAAGTGAGAAGAGGACTTTGGCTGAGCAAAATAGAGAGAGAAAGAGAGAACCTTACAAGAGGGGAGAGGATTGAGAGAAATGGGGAGGAAAAGTGAGGTTTAACTGAAGCGTAAGTTTAAAAAGGCTGCAAGGATATAAGGAAACAAGGGGAAATAGTCGCACATACAAGGAGAAATTGTGGCTTGAGAGTGAAATAAACTTGGTAAGCTGTGAGAAATAGCGTAGAGATAACTAGATATGGGTGCAATCATTTGCACATTTTACGCGCTCAAGATCTTATCCAGATGTCAAGAATGCATTCTTAAATGGTTGGATATCAGAAAAAGTGTATATGGCACAACCACCAGGTTTTGAAGATCAAGAAAAAACAGGTTATGTATGCAAGTTTAGAAAATCACTCTATGGTCTCAAGCAAGCTCCTAGAGCTTGGAACCATAGGCTTGTTACTTATTTGCAAGATCAAGGCTTTGTGGCAAGCAAGTTAGACTCTTCTTTATTTGTTAAGAAGAATAAAACAGAGGTCATCTACGTATGTGTCTATGTAGATGATATCATTATTACAGGTAACGATTCTGATGGTATCAAGTAAGCCAAGGCTCAATTAATGAAGGAATTCAAAATCAGTGATCTAGGGTTATTAACCTACTTCTTTGGCTTAGAACTTTTGTATACATATTCAGGTATATTCATCACACAAAGGAAGTACATACATAATATGTCGATAAAGCTCTAGCACAATGGTGAGAACCACGTTAAGAAGCTCCACCTCCTTAATGTCAATCCGCGGAAGAGATAGGAGTGATATGAAGATCGTGATATGAGATGAAGTGAAAGTGATGGTGAGAAGCATAGAGATGCACACACACATAAACACACAATGAAGAGACAAGCAAGACACAATGGAAGGTAGAAAATCAACTCTATTACTCAAGAACACTCTTAGAAGCTCAAAATAGCTCTCAGCTCTTCTCTACTCAAACAAGCTAACCTCAAAAATCAGCTCTCTAGCTCTTTTTATAGATTCTAGACTAGTTTTGACTAGTTTCACATCTAGTGACCGGCATAGTTAAAAAATAGGTTCTAGATGCTATTTGAAAGGGTAAACGGTGTCTAAAAATAACCAAAATTGGTATGCTCATTCTACCTAAGCTCCTCAAGCTCGAGACACCTTGGCTTGCACAAAATGGAGCTATAAATTACAAAAAGGGTTTCTCTATGTTGCATATGGTACAAAAGTGATGAAAATCACTGTTGGAGGTTTTTGAAAAGTATTTTGAAATATATTTGTTTGAAATAATGATTCGACTGGATCCCTGTTACTTCATTATGCTCTATCTTTACATGCTTCCTCGACGTCTATGCCTCTGCCTACTACCAACACCCCCCTCCCTCTCGCTTCTGCCATCCTTGACAGAACCTTGTTGTGGGGTTTGTCAGATATAATTTTGTAATAGGTCATGAGCGAGGGTGTGTTTTGAAATGTGGATACCTCAGACAAGATCAGCTTCAAGCTTCTCCCAATCGATGGGCTGAGGTTCCTCTGGTGGCAGGAGTCTGTAATGTGTTGAGTATACAAATTGTTCACAGGCAAATAAGTGCAGTAGATGTGTAGGCCTACTTATGAACACTTCTGAGTGATACTCCCAAAAACCAGTGGTGAACATTTCTTCGAAGGTCTGCTTATAGCATGCCAGTAAGTATTTGATTCGACAATGCCAGGCATAACACACCCGGAGCGATAGTGTCGTACTCATGTCATAAGCTAAATCTAGATTGCCATGCTCGAAACCTGGGGTGTTTACATGTGGTGCCTTGACTCGACGGAAGACTTTGAATACTGTCTGCATCATGTCAAATATTTTGATAGTCATGTGTGCTGCTACATCGTCCATGCGTCGTAAGCGAGGGAGCCAATGGTGAATCATTTCCATCATATAGCCGACTGTAGGGGGTCTGCAGGATGGCATGAAATAGGGATAATTGAGCCAATCTTGGCATTGCTTGTTGTTCTATACTTTAATGGCAAATGCCTTCCAGGAACGGCGACGCGACATGGGTCCCCAACATGGGTTGTACTTCAAGTGGAGTGGTGCCTTGGCCCAAGTACTCATCATCTCTGGATATTCTTGTAATAAATCCTTGCGCCAATCTGGTTGATATATTTCTCCTCACTGCGCATCTAGTGGCAAATCTTCCGGCTCAAATTGAGTTGCGTGGGAGGGCTTCTTGCCTATTTCCTTCTCGTGATATTCTGCCATTAACATAAAATATGGCTTATATTGTAGCTCGTTCCCAGATATGTACATGCAAGGGGCCAATTGATCAAAATACAGTGATTGTAATATTCGTTCTTCAATCATTGCCATCGCATGTAACTTGGCTTCCACACGTGTTTAATGAGGCATTCTTGATGGATAGGGAATTGAGCTGTGACTGTAAATCGTTCGTGATCTTCTGCAGCGTCTGGTAATTAGTTCCAAGAGATGCAAATTCATTTCTCACTTGAGTCATGCATGTGAACATCTGGCGAAATGGGGTGTCAATGGTGGGTTATAAGATTAATCGTGTGGTGAATGCAGATATTGTGGGTGTGGGTGCAAGGGGAAGGGGAAATGGGGATGGGAATGTGGATGCAGTGGTGATGGTGGAAAAAAGTGATGTGCCCATATATGGTGGTGCAATAGGAGATGTGAGTGGTGGTGCAGTGGGAGGTGATATATCCATGTCACTAGATGTGGTGTCAAGTGTCGTGACTGTGAATAATGGAGTGATAGTGGGTGTGTGCGTGGGTGTAAAGACAAGATTTACAAAGGTGTTAGAGTAATTTACAAAGGGGGTCTCTTGTACTGCTTGGTGGAGAGGAGAAAGCGAAAATACGGTAGGTCGGGGAGGTGATATAGGGGAGAAAGTCAACGGGGGTAGAAATGGAAAAAGTTCTCTTGGAGGGGTGGGGAAAGAAGGAAAGGATGGATAGAGAAATGGACTGGATGGGAGGGTGGATGTGCGGGGAGGTAAGCTAGGTTGGGGAGGTGCGGAAAGGGTTAGAGGAATCGAAGCAACAAAGCTTGTTGTTACAACACTATCCAAAGATGTGGATGGTCTAGGAGAGGCAGGGTGTTCAGGGGAGATTGGAGGGATGGAAGGTGAAAGAGGAGCGGTTGGAGTGGTGGGTGCTTCGGTCACCGTAGTGGTATGTACAGTAGTAGTGTCAGGTGGGGAGTCAATTACAATGGTGTCTTCTGTTAAGGATACTTCGGGGATGAGATAGGCTTCCCTAGCCTGTTGTGAAGATTGGCCACCTGTGGGTACGCAAATGTATTGACCTGGCTTTGATAATAATCGTACTCGTCGGGGGTCAAATTGCGGTAGCGGCTTCCTTTGCAAATATCTTAATGCTTCATTTGTGCCCACATACTTAACTAGTTCTCTGAAGCCTTTGATATACACTTCTTCAAAGCCTCCTATGACGAGTTCTTGTTCTATAAGCGCTTGGCTTTCTTCCTCAGATAACGTCTTACGTGTCCAAACTTTTTCCATGTGTGATATAACTTCTTGATTGCCAAGGTGTAGGCCGCTGCTTCAAATGTCTCATCTTCGTGCGTGCTTGTGTCACCCTGAGTGTCAGTTTGCTGTCCGTGTTCATCTGTCTGCACATTCTCTTGGGAGTCATGAGTGCCCTAGCTGGCTTCATCATCACCCTCGTCATCATCTGTTTCTGTTCTTTCCTCTTCTAAGCTGGATACTACTTGTCCTTGTGGTTGATCAGGCGGAGTGGTAGGGTAGCTTGGTCGTTCATATTCCTGAGAGAAAATCTGGCCTTCAGAAAATTGAAATTCATTTGAGAAAGCATCCGGCATTTCAAAATCAAACGTTGTATCTATGGGTTCCGCTTCCAGGTTGGGTATTGGAAAAGAAAACGCTTCGGCACCAATAGTGGTGGGAATTTCTGCTGCAGTGGTGGTAGGTTCCTAGACTGATGTTGCCTGTGAGGTAACTGCATTGGTTGTGCCTTCTGTAGTGATGGGTCATGACAAGCGTATGCGAATAGGTTGTATCACTGCAATGGGTTCCGTAGGAGATTGCTCTGGTGAGGGTTGAGGAGAAGGGGACTCTGGAACTTGAAGGCATGGAATGGTTCCTCGCATGCACTTTCCTGCTCATCCCTTGCTAGACTTTTTGGCTTTCTTGGCTATCCCTTTAAATGCCTTTAACTCCTCACTTGTCATTGCACACTTGATTGGCAAGTCGTATGCCAAACACATATATACAATTCTCGTAAGAGTGCAACATCCATGGATTACCTTCTTCCTTTCCCATCTGTGTTGTGCTAAGTATAGCTGGTCAATGACCCAGCTTGGCAAATCTATAGTTTGGGGTCCAATACAAGACAAATATAGTCCAAACCAGATGCGCTTGTGGGGCATGGTGAATCGATCCTGAGCAAGGAATGCGAAATGTTGCATACATATCCTCAATGGTTTAGAGAGCAGAAGTGTGATCGCTGAAATATCTTCCCACTTGATGACATCTCCACGTTTCATTGGCTCTAGAATCAACCTTTCTCACTCTGTTGGAGTGTGCATTCCATGTATCTTGATTGCAGCTCTAATCAAATCTTTTGTCAAATAAAACCTTTTGAATGGGGGGTCATTCACCAAGGACGACAAAATGAATGTGCTCGGTAATTCCTTCTTCTCAGAAGCTGTCAAAGTGGTTACTAGATAATAGCATCTATAGAAATCGGGTTTAGGCAAAGGATCACTAAAGTATTCAGTGAAGCCAGCTCTCGCCCAAACATGCTTTAAGTCTTCTGTGTTCTATAATGCTTCAAACTCTCTTGAGAAAAACTGGTACTTGCCCCACGTACGGGTATCAAAAGTCAAATTGGCCTCAAAAATGAAATCTACATCCGCGAATGGGCCTGCTAAACCTTGGAACCAATGAGATTTCAATTGGCATAGGTCCTAGAAATCCTTGAAATTATGGCAGTTGTTCCATGGGATGAGGCTCTGCCAGTAATTTGCCAATATTTGCCATGGGTACACTGGGGCCAGCTTCAGATGGTCCTTCTACCTGCATGATGAGTGATGTGAGTGCGTAGAAGATCTGCTACAAAAGATTAACACATTAGTATGGAAATTAATCATGATCCCATTAAAGTGAGACCGCAATCCCTTTCCATAACCGATGTGTAACCCATGTAGCCGAGTGTTGTGATGTGGTTTATGGAATGATGTTTGCAAGACTAATGCAGGTCTCTAAACACCTACATGCTTCAGATGATGCATACATTTCTTGATGAGATGTTATTACAAGTGATGTTGCATTATAGTGTGTGGATTTGTACAAGGTTCAGTCATGAATGAGTTATTACAAGGGTAGTGTTTAGTCAGGATGGGAGTAATGTTAGATAAGGGGGTCGGAGAAGACATCTGGATACGTTTCGGTATCCATTTCCTAAGAGTTTCTGAGTGGGTGATATGTTTCTACTGAGGGACAAAAGGTGATATCGGATGTGGTGGTATTGAAGGGTGAAGAGATTTTTGAGGGGCATATATTACATGGCTTGAGGGTTGAGCTATAATACACTGTTTGGGTACCCAAATCTGAATGGGTGTGGGTTGATTTGTTAGGTACTTCTTTGCGATCCAAATCTGTCAAATGTTTGTACTTGTAGAAGAAGGTCGAGAAGGCTTTGGATATTGCTTCTGATTTTGCCGTACCTTCTTGTTATTGTCCGCATTGTTGAAATCTGTCGGTGGTGGCTATCTTTTTGGCACCCATATTTGTCGCGTGCCTCTTGTTTTGTGATACTGATACTACTGCTTCCTTCCTTGCGTCATCTGATATTGTCGTCAGTCTGGGTTCCTCCGTTGTGGTTGACTCCAGACTGGTACATATTATTAAATACATTATTAATAGGGGTGGATGTGGGAAGGGTGTTGAATGCAGAAGGGAAGGGAAAAGGGAAGGGGAGCGTGTATGCTGTGCTTGAAAAGGGTGAAGTGGGTGGTGGGGGAATGGGAGATTGTGGATGTATGGGGGGAGGTAGAGGTGCGAAGGTGGGTGATATGTCCATGAGGTCAAAAGTGGATGCAGTCGTGGGAGTGATTGTGAACATGGGAATTGTGGGTGCGCTGATGGTGGTGAAAGTGTAAAGTGGTGTGTGTAGTTGTGAATATGAACCGCGTGTGATCGGGGGGACGGGGTTTTCCGTGGCTGTAGTTAGAATTATAGTGTCAGTGGTAGTGCATACAAGTGAGGTGGTGATAGGGTGTGTGGGTTGTGTGGGTTGCCTGACAGTCTGTGCTTCGGTATGGGCAGTGGACTCTGAGGCGGTGACAGTAGTGGTTACACTAGTAGTGGGAGGTGAAGTTGGTGGAGTTGAAGGTAGGGGTGGTAAGGGGGGTGATGGGGGTGCACTGGATGTATGGGCTTCCTCAGTTTCCTGAATGATATGAGTTGTGCCCGTGGTTGTGGATGTGGTGCCCTATGGTGTTCTGATACTAATATATTCATTTGTTTTCCTGATCGAGGGGGGCGTCTGCTGTATCGTCACTCCGATCTTCTTGAGTATGCAAGAGTTGTATGCACCGTCTCAGGTACCCCCAACGTATCAGAAATCATATCAAGGGTTGCTCGGTATTGCTCGTCCACACCTTCCTCTTCAAGGATTTGGTTCATGAGGGATTTTCCTGCTGCTAGGGACAGTTTGTGCTATCCTTGAACTCTGTTGATGGTATCATACAACTTTTTCAATTCCTTCGTATAAGCCGGGGCACCCTCAAGTTCCTCTCGAACTTCTTGTTCATATTCTTGCTCTTCTTCTTCTGTTTGTCCACCTCGTTCCTCCTCTTGTTCTTCTTCTTCTTCATCCACTTCAACTACCTGTGGTTGTCTAGGATGGGGTTGATCTGTAGCAGTTTGTTGCCCACTAGCTTGCTCTGCCTCGACTTCCGCGTTAACAGCCTCTATTATTATGGCTACCTCCTCATCAGTTAGGTCTTCTAATGTGAAGCCGTGAGGAAACTCTAGGTTGGTTGGTACAGGTGGAAACACCAGATTCGGTCCATCAGTGTTGTGTCTTGGTAATCTGATAGTGAAGGGTTGTACATGCCTTGGAAGTCATGGAGTTGTCTCTGGTGTCATTGTCACACCGGGGGCTTGTGCACAGGGCATGTGAACTGCACCTCTCATTTTCTTTGATGGAGGTCCTGCGGTTGATAGTCTACGTTGAAATTCCTGTACCTTGGTCCAAATTAATGCCCTTTGAACTGGCACATCATACGCCAAACATGTATACACAATCCTGGTGAGGGCACAACATCCATACAGTACCGACTTTTGTTTTTTATACCACCGTTGATGTGCCAAGTGGATTTGGTCGATAATCCAATGCGGCATGTTGATTGTCAAATTGAAGGCATCTGCTAAATATAGACTGAACCATATTTTCTTGGGTGGCATTGTGAACCGCTCTTGAGCTGGGAACGCGAAATGTTGCATGACCATTCGCAAGTGAATGGCGATTGTGGGTGTCATTGCCACCATGTCTTTGAGCTTAGTCAGGTTCCTGTTCTTCATGTTATCCGGGACCATCGTCTCTTTTTTTGGTGGGGATATGCATGCCTTTCATGTCAAGAGCTTCCCTCACCAAATTGTTCGTCAATTTGAAACGCTTTAATTCATTACCTTTGGTAAGTGATGGTAGAACTAAGGTACTATATCCCTTTTTCTCTCTACTAGGGGTCAGAGTGCTAATTAAGTAGGAACACCGTAGAAAGTCTAGTTTGGGTAACTGAGCCTTGAAGTAGTCGTATAGTCCAGCCTTCTTCCAGATGGGTTTCAGACCTTCATCATTTTGAAGCCTCTCAAATTCCCTGGTGAAAAAATGATATCTGCCCTATCGCCCGTTCAACTCTATCTCGGCCTCCCACATGTAAGTGCCTTCACCCAGAGATCCGGCCACATCACTGAACCAATGTGAGTTTTTGCTGACCGGCATTGTGTGCCCCTGTGGAGGATTTTGAATCGGTATGGCATGTAATGCCCTCAATGCCACTGGGCGTTCCTTCAATTCCTCTTAAATGGGAAGACTTTCAATGTCCACGATTTGGGGGCTGGTGCCTGCCTGGGAGCTAGTTCCTGCCTCGGCCATAGTGAAGAGACTGGTCACCGGTTCTATGAGAATAGACAAATGAATGTTAACATTGCAAATGGACACCAAGTGTTCATGTGTCCCCATTACAACATTAACATGATTTTAGTGAGAGGTTAGTAGGTCAATAAGTGCTTGGGGATCGTGTGTGTAGTTAGTGAATGGATATTCCTAAGAGCTAAATGGAAAGATGCGGTGTGTGAGTGTTGTAGTGAGTAAGTGTATATGAATTTACAAATGAGGGTCGGGGGGTTTATTACACGTTTTGGGCTTCCAAACAAACTGATTTGCTGTTCGTCTTGATTTTCTGGAGACTTTGGAGGGCTTTTCAAGGGTGTCTACTTGGAAATGAGGCTTTTTAACACTAGTTTGGTACCAAAACAGGACACTTAAGTGTCCTTTTTTGACAATTTTCCAAAAAATCACATACCTTGTACAAAGAGAATTTGAAAAAATCCTTTAACACACATATTAAATATAATTCAAAGGTTAATGCAAAGATATAAAACACAATAAATCATGTTTTGTGTTCATGTAAATAGCCTCTCAACATGCTATGGTAGTGAACAAGATGAAAATTCATGATCAAATGTATTTTTATCAAAAGAAAGAAATTCATCATATGAAAGAAAAAATTATACACATTCCTTGAAACATAGATCACATGGTATGAGCCTCAAAATCACTTAGAAAAATCATTTCAAGTCAAATAAAATAAATTATTTTGACTCTGTACACCTAAAACAACAACTAATTCTAATTATGGTTCAAACAAACTTATGGGAATCCATAGAAGTGTACAAATGTGCCAACAATCAAACATGTTATGAAGACAAAAACCAAGGTATACACATATAAAATCGACTCATATGACTCTAGTCACCAAAAATAGAAAACTAAAGCCAATATATGACTCAAAAGAATTTATGGACATCATTCAAGGTGTACACATTCAAGTTACCAAGTAAAAAATGGGTGACATAACAAACCAAATCTTACATATACGAGGCTAAATAATTTACTGAAATCCACCAAAATTTTCATGTCTTTGGAGAGAACCAAGAATCTTTTGTTGTGTCGGCATCAACCAAATTCTGTACATACAATCATGAATAGTTTGTGGACACATACTCAAAAGCCTTTGATATAATCTTCGATATCATAAAATGATAAGGATTATTTGAAAACATTTTATCATTTCCATCATGGATGCCATCTTCTTTTTGTCAAACGAAATATGTATGCCAATTATTTTCATTCTTATCACAATCACCATTGCGGATCACATATTATTTGACGAGATTAAGAATGAAACATGGCATGAAAGCATATTTTGGAAGGTTTAATACTTAGAATAACATTTGAATAATTATTATTTTTCATCATAATTTTTTATTCCACCTTTGGAGCTATGTTCTTTTTGTGAACATAGAAATATATGCTTTGCCAATTCAACATGAAAGTTAACACCAAATGGAATGGCTACTAGTTCAAAGTGGAGGCCTTCTAACTTTGAATAAAAATATGCATTCAATTAGTATGAAGGTTATCCATTGATAACTTGCCAATTCTCAACAATCTCACTTACACACAAGTTATAGTGAGTCATTCTTTAAAAGGTGCGATAAATGGTAGTGCTCTAAAGAAGACAAGGTTTGAGTCCATGTTTATCACTTATGTAAGTGTTCAACCTTCTCCAAAGATCCCTAGGCACTTGCTTACACTACCAAAGTCCATGAATAGCTTTCCATTTCCTAAAACATATCCAATTTGTCAAAATGTTTGAATTGTGTTATTTTTTCAGTTATGCAAAAAGTTGAGTTTTCAAAAATCCACATTTTCTTCTTCATTTAATAACACATGTGAAGTTGTAAAATGTCAAAGATTATATTTTTCTCTAAAAGTAAATGATGTGGGCTATCAAATCCAAGTGAGTATGCCACCAAAGCTTCAAGGGTGTCATCAAGAAAAATCAATCAATTTGGTGTAAAAGCAGGACACTTAAGTGTCCTAGGACACTCAAGTGTCCTAGTACAGAACTAGTGTTAAGGACCCATTTACAAGTGATTCTGCTTGTGCTCATGGACCAATGTGTGTTCGACGTTCGTGCGTGTTGTATAAGAAAGGGTATCAGATGTTCGAGTGAGTGAACCATGTTGTACAGGGTGTGGCCTCGGTGTAACTATTTGAGCCCGCAAGCAAGCCTTAGGCACCCAAATTTGTCGTGATTGTGGGATGGCCTTCATCGACTTCTTGGGTACCCAAATAGACTTTACTTTCGCAGAAGGATTTCTGAAAGACTTCTTATTAGTGTCATGTTGTTGATTATTAGTAAGAAGTTTTGCCCGTGTGGTTGGCTTGATCGCAAGAGGGTGTTCGCCTTTCCGCACCCACACTTGTTTCAATGGCTGAGACATTCTGCTTCGCACGTTCTTTTGACCTCCACCATAGGTATTACTCTGCTCCATCTGTATTTGATCTGCCTTTGGTTGCTGCATCCCTCTGGTGTCTAGAAAAGAAGGGAGTTCCGTTGCGCCCCTGACTTCTTGATTGAAATCATCATTCCTCTGCATCACACAGTTTTGGACAAGAACAACATGGTCATCTTCATGTGTACCCCTGGAAGGACCAGGAGTGTGTGCCTTGTCTAATTCCTTGAGTGCTTCATTTTCTAACTCAATTGTAACGCGATTCTGATTTACCCAGACCTGAAGGAGTCCACTTCTTAGGTTTAGGTTGACTGCATGATCATAGATCCAGTCTTGACCCAAGACAAGAGGCTCCGTGAGGTCCTCATCTTGACACACTAGCACTTTAACTATCATTACTTCGTCTTGAATGTAGAGGGGAAGTTCCACCTCGCCCATGCAAGGGGTTTCCACACCTCCCAATCCTATGACATATGCTTCTATAGGATTGGCAGTTAATTTCAACTTTTGACGGTACAAAAATTTAACAGCACTAGTGGCTGCACCTAAGTCAATCAAGGCTCTTACAGTCCTTGCACCCTTTCCTTGTCCTATCTCTAAGGTTACAAAAGGTCGTCTATCAATTATTCTATGAGAACTTATTCCTGAGACTTCACACGTTGCCATATGATAACCTGGGTCCGCATAGTCATCTACCCTGGCCTGATCTCTACCCAGTCTTCGCAACCTCATCCTTCGGATGCGTTCCAATGCTTCCGCCTGTGCCTCTTCTTGAACTTGTTTTTCTTCTTCCTTGCGTTTTTTGGCAGTGTTGAGTCGATTTAGCATCTCCTCTGTCAGGGGTTCTTGATATAACTTGACTCTGCATCCGCTTATATAGCTAAGGAGAACATCACCTTCCAGTGTAGCGAGTTGAACTGCTCCACTGGTTGAGATCCTATTTATGATCATAGGTCCATAACCTCTCTTTTCGAGCTTTCTTGCATGTTGTTTTAGGGTATACACCAACACTAAGTCTCCAGCCTTCAAGCCTTTATCCTTAACATGGGCATCAAAGTATGCCTTCTGTCGTTTCTTAGCTGCATATATCCCCGTAGCCACCCTCAGTCTTGTTTCTCCTAACCGTTCAAGGTCAAAGAGTCTAGAGGAGAGTTCATGACCCGTCCATTCATGCTCTTGTGCTACTTTTAATGTAGGTATCAAGAAGTCCAATGGTAGCACTGCATTTTGGCCAAATACCATCTGAAAGGGGGTGGCTTGGAGTACCGTTTTATAGGCAACTCGGTATGCCCAAACAGCGTGGTGTAGCTGTTTGTCCCAATCAGAGCGTTTATTATTCACTAGTTTGGTCAACACATTGCACAGGATCTTGTTTGTGCTTTCGGCTTGTCCATTAGCTTGTGGGTAATAGGGGGCAGACTTCTTGTGTATAACCAAGAATTCTTGGAGAAGATTTTCAATAACTTCATTCAAGAAGTGAGTGCCTCTATCACTTACTAGCTCTATGGGTAGCCCGTATCTAGTGAACACATTCTCAATAAGAACTTGGCGGTTGTCTGGGCATCATTCTTAGTCGTGGATTTCACTTCTACCCACTTGCTTAGATAGTCTGTGGCCACAATAATATATTCCGCATGCGAACCCTTAGCTGGGGGATTAATAGGACCTACAAAGTCTATTCCCCACTTAGAGAATGCATGTCCACCCATCATAGGCTTTAGTGGCATCTCATCTTTGCGTATAGGATACTGAGTTCGCTGACAAACATCACACCTCTTCACATAGGTATGTGCATCCATGTGAAGGGTCGGCCACCATAATCCTGCAAATAGGATTGCCTTGATCACCCGATCTGGTCCAAAGTGTCCCCTTGCTACACCTTGGTGAGCAGTTTCCAAGATCTTGATGTATTCACTCTCATGGACACATAGTCTCAGGTAACCATCTTTACCACGCTTGTGTAGATTATCACCAATGAGTGAGTAATCTAGGGCTTCTTCTTCTAGACTTCTTTGTCTGGCCAGTGTCATATCTTGAGGGAATGTTCTCGTCCTCAGGAAGTCTACTAATGGTTCACTCCAATCTGGCACTATGGACACTTGATAAAGAGTGGCATGCTCCACAGGTGGTTTAGTGCAACAGATTGGGCATTCCTTGCACAACTTATGGACATCTGCTTCCATAGTTGGCCAATGCACTCCGAGTCTCCTTAGTGTCTGTAGGGTTCGTTGCTTTCAGTAGTGTTTCTCTAATGCACCTACATGTGCTATTTGCAACCATTTTGCGTACTCATCCTCTTCCACACAACAAGCTAGGATCCCTTGATCTGTGTGCTTGTACATACTTCCTGCCATGATCTGGTATTTTTGGGCTTTTACTACCTCCCTATCTTGAGTGTTTACGACTGGATGGTTAGGCCCGTATGTCAATACTGGCACTAATGGTTTAGCCCATTGAGGTACAACTTCCAAATTAAACAAGTAAGCATCAGGAAGGTCATCTGATACTCCTTGTGGGGCTTCTCTAGATGTGAGCCTAGAGAGATGGTCTGCTCTCAAGTGAGTCTTCCCTTTCCTCACCACTACTTCAAAGTCATATTCCATTAGCAAGAGGAACCATCTTACTAATCTACCTGTATTGCATGGTTTGTTTACCAAGTACAATAATGCCTGATGATCAGTAAAAAATTTAAACTTATTTGCAAGCAAATAGTGTCTAAACTTTTTAACCGCATATACCATGCCTAATCCTTCTCGTTCGGTGGTGGTATAGTTCCGTTCAGCTGCATTTAACTGTCTACTAGCATAGGCAATTGGAAGATCCAAATTACCTTCGCCTGTAGGTTGTGCGAGTACACACCCAATAGCATAATTGGATGCATCTAGATGAACATGAAAAGGCTTATTCCAATCTGGTGTGGTCAAGATTGGTGCTGAACATAATCGCCGTTTAAGCTCATTGAAGAAATTCTCACATTCATCAGTCCACTCAAAGTTGGTCAAAAGTCCGTATAGAGGCTTTGCTATGATGGCATACATGTGTATAAACCGTCGGTAATAACCACAATGCCCCATGAAAGCTTGTACTTCCTTGAAATTCTTTGGCCTAGGTAGCTCTGCGATGGCTCTTACTTTCTCTTCATCAGTGGATATGTCGTTCTTTGACACTATGTATCCTAGAATCTTGCCTTGCCTGACCATGAAAACACACTTTTCTGGGTTCAAGCAGACTTGATATTCTCTACATTTGTCAAAGATTTGCCTGAGCTCAGGTATATGTGTGTGTCTAATGTTGGAATGAGCGCAGAGATCATCAACATAGACCTCTAAACTCTTCCCCAGAAACTCTTTAAACTCGTGACACATCAATCTTTGGAAGGTTGCAGGAGCATTGGTAAGACCAAATGGCATTACTCGAAAGGAAAATATGCCCCATTCTGTGGAAAAAGCTGTCTTATGCTGATCTTCTAGAGCTATGGCTACTTGATTGTAGCCGAAAATTCATCAAGGAAGTTGTATACTTCCTTGCCTGCTACCCTTTCTAATAGATGCTCGGTAATTGGAAGTGGATAGTTATCTCGAATTGTGGCTGCATTAACCTTTTTCAAGTTAATGCATACACGTAGCTTTCCATTCTTCTTGGGCACCACTACAATGGGGGATACCCACTCAGTGTGCTCAATTTCATATATGAATCCAGCTTCCACCAGTCTATCTATCTCCTCTTTTACCTTAGCAGTGTAGTTATCATTATAAGTGTATGGCTTCTGCTTAGAGGGTTTAGCGCCTGAGGTCATGGGGATAGTGTGTGAGCATATGTTAGGGTCGACACCTTTTAAGTCCTTGTAACTCCAAGCGAATACATCTCTATATTCTCTCAGCAAGGCTATTAGCTCGTGCTCTTCTTCCTCTGTCAGGTCAAGTCCTATGTAGGTGCATCTCTCCTCTCATTCTTCTAGGGCTACCACTATTTTCTTGGTGGTTTCTTTGTTATCATAGGCCTCTCCTGATTGTGCCTCGCGTTTAGGCATTCTTATCATGACTCCCCTGTCGTCTACCTCATACTTTTTAAAGTTTCCAGGGACCTCAAACAAAGATTCTTCCTCTTCTGGTGTGACTTCTCTCTTCTTTCTTTTCTTTCCTTCATCCTTAGGGGTCACTTGTGTGGCTAACCTTTCATCATTTGTAAGCTCTCCGTGTCTCTGGGGTTGAAATTCTACTTCATAGAAGTATTCTTCATCTGATGCAAAAGGTGGGTCCATAATGATTGACTCTAGATCGGAGTCACTTGCATCTTCATATGCATCAGGGCTAGGTTCGCATTCTTCTAGAACTGCATCTCCTATGATTGGTTCTATGGAGAAGACTGAAATGTCATAGCCATCCTCATCACAATGGGGTGTCCATTGTTCTTCATTGATGGCTACATCCATTGTTGCTAAAATTTCTGCCCAGCCGTGAGATTCAAATTCTTTGTCCGGAAATACTACAGGTGCATAGGCTGGGTCTTGAATTGATCTACGTGTTTCCTTTGCACCTACCTCTCTGGCTTTTTCTCTCTTCTCTTCTTCTACTACTACTTTGCACATCCATAAGTGGGTGTCTTCATGTATCCATGAGGATCCTGATCCTATGGAATGCACAGACTCCGTATCATCTTTGGCTCTATGGATGGGGTTCCATTGGATGGGGGGTACGTCTCTATGAGATTAATCCTTGAGATTGACTTTAGTCGTAACACCTAAGTGTTGCAAATACAAGGAATTGGTTCCCCAATCCTGTACTACTTGCAACTGTCGCATAAATGGTCTTCCCAAAATCATCTCATAGGCATGGTTCTTACTAAAATCACAGATAGCAAATGTGTGCTCAAACTCTACACCACATGTGGTGAGAGTTATTCCTTCCAGCAGTCCTAAGGGTCTTTCTATGTGACCATCAACCATCTGCAATTTCATTCTTGTTGGCCTAAGTGCTGGCTTGCCCCAACACTTCCATAGGGAAGTGGTAGCAATTGCAACTCCTGCATCAGAGTCTAGAATTGCCTTGGTTGTGTATCCTTGATGGGTGATAGGGAGATAGGTGTTTCCTTCTTCACCTTCACTCATATCTCCTATCTTGTCTAGAGGAATTTCTGGCACTGTTCTATGAGAACCTACCTGGGAACGAGGTTTCGCTACTTCCGGCACTTGTTCGCTACATGTTTCCATAACTCTGGCCTAACTTTGAGTAGCTCTTCTAAAGTGAGATTACACTGCACTTTAGTATTCTTTACTACCTCCGTGTTCCTAGGTATGATTGAGTCTTCATTTCG
Organism: Ceratopteris richardii; assembly: GCA_020310875.1. NCBI lineage: Eukaryota > Viridiplantae > Streptophyta > Polypodiopsida > Polypodiales > Pteridaceae > Ceratopteris > Ceratopteris richardii. The sequence continues at coordinate 36,279,665 of CM035434.1, read as the reverse complement.
TACCATGACCGTGGGTGCTCTCATACAAGTAGACTTTGCTTCCCATGGGCCTGTGAAGTGGGGCAATTCCTGTAAAGAATTAGACTTGAAGTCTAACCTCTCTTGAGATTGTGCACTCTCTTGATCTCCGTAAATGGATGGGATTTCTCATGGGAATTGGTCATGCGCATCATCCACAAGTTCAATGGGAGGAGGGACTTCACTTTCTTTAGCCCATTTGTCTTCTTGAATCTCTCATAGAAATTCTGGTGTGAATCGATTCACAGAAGATGTGTCTGGCTCCGTAAAGTTAGGCACATAGGCTTCTTGGGCAGGTAGACTTTCTCTTTCACTTGCCTTGCCCTTATTTGGCGGGGTGGGTTCCTTTTCTGATTGTGCAATTAGCCTCTCCAATCTTTCCAGCAGTCCATCAAAATGCAATTGCGTCTTAGCTGAACTAGAGATGTTAAAAAGGCGACTGGCTTCAAACATGGTTTGAGCCAATTCCACCATCTTAGCACAAATTTCGGTTCATTCAAGCTCTAGTTCTGCTCTAGGGTAACACTTTTCGTGATCTGTCACATTTGGCCCTTCTTGGATTCTGGCTTGATATGCCTTGAGCATCATGTTTAGGTCCTCGGGAGTGGGATCTGCTAGTACTGATCCTACTCTAGGGGGTGGTGGAATTGTGTGAGGTGGGTTGGAAGGTGTTGGATCGGATGGTGATGGGAATGGTGGGGGTGGAGTAGTGTGAGAGGGAGTTTGAGATGTAAGTTCAACTATCCTGGCTTTTGTTTCTCTTAGGCTTTCCTCGAGTTCACTCATCTTCTTTGCCCATTGTCTTTTCATTCTTTCTCTACTATCTCTCCAGGCCCTATTCCTCTTCTTGGTTATGCTCTCAGTTTCACTAGCCTCAACACTTTTTTCCTGGCCTAGACTTTGGTTCTGCTGCAGGGCTTGAGCTCTAGTGACCACTTGCACTGGTGCCGTGGAAGTCATACTCCCTGTGGAGTCTAAAACTAACCCAATAACATTAATAGGAGTTATTTTTGGCATATTACTGGGATTCTTTGGACAATCTCATAAGAGATGCTCCTTGCCGCAATCTTGACAAAAGCCTTGAATGGTTATCGATTGGGGTTGTGTAGGAGCAGGCATGGGGCAATCACGAATGAGGTGATCTCCTTGACATCTGTAGCATGGTCCTCTAGGAAATGGGGTCTTACTTGCCTAGGTTGAGGTCTAGAGTTGGGGTTTGCGTACATGACATGTGTGTAATCTGGCTCCCAACTAGGTTCACTCGGTTCTTCACTATAGTAGGACTCACCATGTTGAGGAGACTGCATGTAGTAAGCCTGTGGACTATCTATATGAGTGGAATCAAAACTACGATCACTCGGGTCACTTTCTGAAAGCAATGGAGTCACTGGGACTATGGCTCTATTCAAGTTTTCCTCAGCAGCTGCATACTTTACAGGAATCACGTTTGTTGGGGTTGGAGGTTGTTGAGCTAACACAGGTTGAGGCCTTTGTTGGTTTTGGTAGGGTTGTTGATAAGGTTGCTGTGGTCTACCATATTGCTGTGGAGGGTACTAGTTCTGGTATCTTCCCTGTTGTGGATAGGGCTGAGGGTAGGTTTTCCTAACTACTTGCTTATTGTATGGGTAGTCTTGTGCTGTGTGATTTGTGTATCTCTGTTCTATGGTGCAATACTGGCTACTAGGGTTCACTTGGGGTTGAGCCATGATGGGACATACGTTTGCCATATGGTCACCACCGCAAGTATAGCACCTCTTTACTGGGGCAAACCTTGGGATTTGTTTGCTAGTGACACCTAGTTTTTGAGCTACTTTCTCCGCGAGTTCCTCAATCGATGTGGATTGTGAAGAAGAGAGACTAGAGGCACTATCTGAATCTTTGTAGATTTTGGAAAGACCTAACTCTTCCCCTAGGTTATCCTCAATATCAATGCACATGCGTACACACTCTTCTATGGTTCTAAGGTCTTTCAAGTACACATATGACCTCAATTTGGTACTCAGCAGTCCATCCAAGAATAAAGCCACTTGCTTGGCTGGAGTGGGTAACTCAAGGATAGGACATCTCTCTAGATATTGCCTAAACCTTCTTCTTGCAAGTCTCACGGTCTCTTGGGGGGTCTGCTTGAAGCTATGTATCAATGAGGAAGTATTATGCCTTATGCCACTTTTAGAGAATTGAGTGATGAAAGCCTCTAAGAGTTGGTCTATGCTCCTGAACTGTCTCTCATTCAATGGTTGAAACCATGTAAGGGCTGTGTTCCTAAGGGTCAGACCAAAGGCATTATACTGTGTGAATAGGTCCTCAACTTGCTCAGCTCTCATGACTTGCCTAAACTCGGCCACATGATCATATGGGTCTCCTATGCCATCGAAGTAGTTCTTCATGGACTTAACCAGCTGTGTAGGTCTCAAGGTTCTGGTGTGTTCCCTAGGCCTTGGCAGAGGGAAGTCATCATCATTCCTTTGGTTCCTTGGGGCTCTAAGTCCCTCAAGTTCCGCTCTATTTGTTTCCGTTCTCGTTCTTTCTCTCCCCACTGGGTTGGCAATGCTTACCTCAGGTCTCTCTCTATGTCTGTTTCTTTGAGCTCCATGAGCTTGGGATGTTCCAGCTCCTGGGTGACCAAAAGACATATTCGATCTTGGTTGGGGGAAAATAAATTCACCTTTCCAAGTGTAAGCATGCCTATCATTTTCTATAACCACAAAGATCCTCTCTGAAGCGTGATCTAAGTAGGTCACTCTGCCTGGGCTATCAGGATCTTTAAACTCATACATCGTGGTGGTTCCTACCTCCTTCGGCTGATCGGATCGATACCTCCAAAAGGTTTCATCAGTCTCTCGGTTGAGGAGTAGATCTATGCTCTTATTGTCCTGGGGAACCCACTCGGGATGGAGGATTCTAGTAAGAACAGATTTTCCTCGAGGGGTCCTAGGCTCTCCTCCTATGTTCCCTTGCTCTAGGTCACCTATGTCCGCCTCAAGGATCACATTCCCGAATTCATCGGTCCTGTCTGGGTGACTAGTGACTACATATATAGTTCCTTCTTTGTCCAAGTATGCTCCGTTTTCAAACTTGATTGCTGGATGTTCCAGTCCAATGGATTGGTCAGGGTTTTTGATTTGGACCACAGATCTTCCTAGGTCGTCCTCATAGATGCTAGCACCTAATCGGTTGGTCCTAAGGTATTCTAGCTGCGTCTTGTAGGGGCCTTCCACCCTATGCAAATATGGCACTCCTGAACTTTCTGTAGGTCTTTCCATACCGTGGGACATCTCTGACTCACTAGTTTGAGAGCTAGGGTAGTGCGAATAATGGCTCAACTACTGGGCCCAAGACCTAGCAGTATGATTGACACTAGCCTCTGAAGATCTAAGACTCTGTCTATCTCTTCCTAGGTGTCGTCTTGATCTAAGGTTCATATGCTTAGCTGAGCAATCCCAATTTTACCCAAGGTACAACCTTGTTGCTAAGTTCTTTTGTATCAGTCACTTGATTCTTTTTAGTTGATTATCGTGTTTATGATCTTGTCTGATATCACGTCGTCAGGAACACTTGAGTTAATTTCCGCACTTGAATGTTGATCGTCTCACGTTAGGTTCTTTTCCTTTAAAGTTGTCGGTCACACACAGGTTATCTCTTGACTTGGACTTGATTTCTTAGATAGTCTTGACTTGTCTCGTGCCTATCGTTGCCCTGACTTACTTCTAGCACTACTCGCACTTAGCCTAAGCTAGGGATTGACATAGTGAGTTGAGAATCTTCCAACCTTGAGTTTCTCCCTTGGTTGCCCTTGTGTGCTCAGGAAGTGTGTTCCCAAGCTTGCACTTACTCTTGCTCCGATCGCCTTTTGATGCTCTTACTGAACCTATAAGAGTCCCAAAATTAGCTCAAGACGTAAATTCAAAAGACATAACCAAGCACTTTCATTCATGTAGCTTAGATACCAATTAGCCTTTTGTCTTTATGGAAAACAATCTAGAGATCCCTTGGCTTTGTTCCCCCTGAATATGATCACTTTCAAAATATGGTCACTTTCAAAATACTTCCCCCACGAGCTTTCCAACAAGCCCAAGATCACCCCAAATGGATTTCGTATGAGAAAGTTATGACTCTTCAGGTTCTAGGTCTAAAACAGGGCTCAAACAGGCTGACAGTTCACAGGACTTTTCTCGAAACACAAGTGTAGGGACTTCACAAATCACTAATGGCTTGACAAGCATGCCAAAAATTACCCCAAAACTTGGTATAAAAAAACCCTAAAAATTTGGCCGAAAAAGCCTGTCAATCGCATCAACAAGCCTGTCAATCGCATCGACAAGCCTGTCAATCGCATCGACAAGTCTGTCAATCGCGATCAATTTGTCCGTCGGGGCTTGCCGATCGCGATCGACACGTCAGTCGCGATTGACAGTGGCAATCGTGATCGATAGAGTCGGTCGTGGGTCCTGTCAATCGCGATCAATGGTGTCAATCGCGATCGATGGTGTCAATCGCGATCGACACGTTTTCCGGGATTTTCACCATAATTTCAGTCGATCGGGGATGTGTCCGTCGCGATGGACACGTGGCAGTGCGAGAAATTCAATCAATCGTCAAAATTCAGTCGGTCGCGATCGACGGTGTCAATCGCGATCGACAGAGGTGTCGATCGTGGATGTCGGTCGTGATCGACGGTGTCAATCGCGACTGACAGGGTCAGTCGATCGTCTCTATCGGTCGCGATCGATAGAATCTGTCGATCGTGGCTGCCGATCGCGATTGACAGAAAAACACAGAATTTTTTTATTTTTTCTAGTGATTTGGAATGTGCTCCTTGTGCATGTCATTGTGGTGCACTTTGTTTTACCAAAAGATGAAATTTTCTGTCGATCGCGATCGACAGAAGTCTGGGACACAGAGACAGTTCCGAGTTCGTCCGTACTTGCGCAGCGTGCTGGAGGGGATGATACAGTTGTACCTGCAAGATCACTCAGAAAACAGGCAAAAAGCAATGCACACAATTCGCTCTCTCGCTCTCTCTCACAAGTGAAATGAGGGAAATGGAAGGAAGAAGGTGATATGATCAAAAACTGAAATTTTTCGCGATGGTGGAGATGGAGGTGGGAGGTGGTGAGGATGATGATGGTGATGATGATGATGAAGTAAGAAAGAGAAAAATAAAGAAGAGTAAAGAAATTACCTACAACGCCAACGTCTCAAATCTACGTCTTACCATCACACGCTCGTCCTCAAAGCTCGATCCCCGGCAACGGCACCAAAATTTGGTGTAGCTCAGTGATGAGTAGCACCTCCTTTAATGTCAATCCGGGAAGACATGAGGATGGTATGATGACCTCGAGCAAGTGAAGGCACAAGTGCGTGAGTGAGAAGCACACTAACATGCACACACATACACACACGCGCACACAAGGTAAGAAAAAGAGAGAGAAGCAATGGAGTTCTTTAAATTACGTCCAAAATGCTCATACACTTCAAATCAATTACAAGCTCACCCAAAAATGAGCTCTCTAGCTCTATTTATAGTTTTTGACTAGGTTTTGGCCGTGTCCAGACCTAGTGTCTGGCCTAGTTAAAAATTAGGTTCTAGGTCCCATTTGAAGGCTCAAATGGAGTCTAAAAATTATGATAACTGGTAGGTAGCTACTTCTAATGCTCCTCAAGCTCAAGGACTCCTTGGCTTGCACAAAATGGAGCTACAAAAATATGAAATGGTATTTACAATGGCTTTTAGTGATGAAAATCACTATTTTTGCAGGGATTTCCTCTAACGATTTGACATACACATCTTCGAGCTCCCTACTTGCTCCTTCTCCTTATGTGTCCACCTCTTCGATATGCGTTAGCTTCCTGAAAAAATAATGGCCTACTTGCCCGATCTTCTTTGACTACTCTGTCTGCTTGTACCTTCTCTTCGCTCGGACTCCCTTCCTAAGCTTCCTTCTCTTGTTAGTCCTTCAGTTCCCTGACTACTACTAACAGTGCTTCCCTAGCCTATTGTTGAAGCTGAAGGTCAAGAACAAAGCATAGGAACACATCTAAGAGGTGGACACACAAGAAGAAGGAGCAAGTAGGGAGCTCCAAGAAGTACATGTCAACTTTTTAGAAGAATTCCCTACAAAAATAGTGATTTCCATCACCAAAACCATTGTAAATACCATTTTCTATTTTTGTAGCTCCATTTTGTGCAAGCCGAGGAGTCCTCAAGCTTGAGGAGCATTAGAAGTATCATCCTACCAATTTTCATAATTTTTAGACTCCGTTTGAGCCCTCAAATAAGCCCTGGAACCTAATTTTTAACTAGGCCGGACACTAGGTCTGGATAGGGCCAAAACTAGTCAAAAAACTATAAAAGAGCTAGAGAGCTCATTTTTTAGGTTAGCTGGTGAATAGAGCTTTGTAAGAGAACTCTTTGCAATCGAAGCTTTCCATTGTTCCTCTCTTTGATCTTACCTTGTGCGCGTGTGTGTGTGTATGTGTGTGCATGTTTGTGTGCTTTCACTCACGCACTTGTGCCTTCACTTGCTCGTGGTCTTCATACCGGTCCTCACGTCTCCGCGGATTGACAAGTAAAGGAGGTGGTGCTTACGCTTGAGCTACACCAAATTTTGGCGCCGTTGCAGACGACGTTGTGATGGTAAGATCGTAGATTTGCGACGTTGGAAGGTAAAAAAAACTGTCATTTTTGTTCATTTTCTGATTTTTCTTCTTGATCAATTTCTTGTTTTTTAGTGCATTTTCACCATTTTCATACCATCTTTCATGCATTATTGTGTGGCAAGGAGTTAGGAAGTGCAAGGGAGAACAAGCACCTGTGCTTTTCATGATTTTTTGCTCATACAGAGCTCGCCATTGCTCGGCGCTCAAAAATTTGAAGTTCCCGCCAAAAAACGCGATTCTGTGATGAAAATCGCGATTCTGTGAAAATTCAATTTTTTTTGAAAATCACGATTTTTGTTTCCCGCCTTTGCTAAAAGAATCACGATTCTGTGGTCATTCTCAGAATCACGATTTTGTGGTTGTGCTCAAAATCGCGATTCTCACAAATCACGATTTTCAGCCAAAAACACGATTCTGTGAGAACACGATTCTCTAAAACACGCTTCTCTGAGACAAAATCGCAATTTTCACGTCAGAAAACACGATTCTGAGAACCACGATTTGTGAAAAACACGATTTTGTGAAAACACGATTCTGTGAGACAAAATCGCGATTTTCATGTCAAAAAACACGATTCTGAGAACCACGATTTTGTAAAAAACACGATTTTGTGAATCATGATTCTCTGAGACAAAATCGCGATTCTCTAGAACACAATTCTGTGAATACACGATTTTCTACTCAAAATCACGATTCTCACCAATCATGATTTTCAGTAAAAACACGATTTTTTGAAAAAGGCGATTCTGTGAAAACACGATTTTTTGCTCAAAATCGCGATTTTCAAAAAACACGATTCTCTGCTCAAAATCGCGATTCTCACAAATCACGATTTTCAGCAAAAACACGATTCTGTGAACCACGATTCTGTGAAACACGATTCTGTGAACCACGATTCTGTGAACCACGATTTTGTGAAAACACAATTCTCTGCTCAAAATCGTGATTCTCACCAATCACGATTTTATGCGAGCAGACAGTTGAACGCAGCAAAAAGAAATTACACCACTACGGAACGAGAAGGATTAGGAATGATCTATGCGGTGAAGAAATTTAGACATTATTTGTTGGCAAACAAGTTCAAATTCTTTACAAATCATCAAGCATTATTGTACTTAGTTAATAAACCATGCAACACTTGAAGATTGTGTTGGCAGTAGTCAGAGGCATAGAAAATGCGGAAGCATGTAAAGACAGAGCATAATGAAGTAGCAGGGAGTCAGTCGAATCATTTTTCAAAGAATTATGTTTTATAAATACTTTTCAAAACCTCCAACAATGATTTTCATCACTTTTGTATCATATGTAACATAGAAAAACCCTTTTTGTAATTTATAGCTCCATTTTGTGCAAGCCGAGGAGTCCTTGAGCTTTGGGAGCTTAGGTAGAACGAGCCTACCGATTTTGGCTATTTTTAGATATTGTTTACCCTTTCAAATAGCATCTAGAACCTATTTTTTAACTATGCTGGTCACTAGATGTGAATCCGGTCACAACTAGTCTAGAATCTATAAAAAGAGCTAGAGAGCTCATTTTTGAGGTTAGCTTGTATGAGTAGAGAAGAGCTTAGAGCTATTTTGAGATTGTAAGAGTGTTCTTGAGTAATAGAGTTGATTTCCTACCTTCCATTGTGTCTTGCTTGTCTCTTCGTTGTGTGTGTGTATGTGTGTGTGCATCTCTATGCTTCTCACCATCACTCTCACTTCATCTCATATTCACGATCTTCATATCACTCCTATCTCTTCTACGGATTGACATTAAGGAGGTGGAGCTTCTTAATGTGGTTCTCACCATTGTGCTAGAGCAACACCAAATTTGGCACCGTTGCCGGGGATCGAGTCTAGGACGAATGTGTGATGGTAAGAGTATAGCAAGAAGTGGCGTTGGAAGGTAAAAAGTTTCAGTTTTTGTTGTTGTTGTTACTTAGTTTTTGTTGTTTTTCACCTCTCCCATACTCCATCTTCATCACCCCATCATCTTCTTCCACTCTCAAAAAATCAGAAAATTCACCATATCCACCCACTCTCCTCATTTTCCCTCATTTGTGCATGCGAGAGAGAGAGAGCTTTTGTGCTTGCATGTGCTATTGTGTTTTTGAGTTTTCTTGCGGATACAATGCTCCAGTGCATTAAAAAAGCTTGCAAAAGGTAAAATTTCACTTTCTGTCAGATTTCTGCCGTGTGTGTCAGACCATCATGATGGTCTATCAACTTCGACATTTTTGGTAAGTGACCACACCACGAGGTAGGGGACACCAGCGCATACACGGATCCACAAACGCTTCGCAAAAAATCATAGTTTGGTGGACCATCGCGATTGGCTCACGCCATCACGATTGTGTCACACCATCGCGATTGGCTCACGCCATTGCGACGGCTCGGCCGGACCATCGCGATGGTCTCACGCCATCCCGACGGTTCACTTGAACCATCGTGATGGTCCTTGACCATCGCGAAGATCCCGTCGACCCCATGCCATCGTGATTGGCTCACGCCATTGCGCCGACACTGCCATGTGTCAAGCTAGACCATCGCGATGATACCCTTAGACCATCGCGATGCCTCGAAAGTTGAACCATCGCGATTGGCTCAAGCCATTGTGCCTCGTGACCATCGCGACGGGCTCATGCCATCGCGATTGTCCCATTGACCGTTGACCAATGCCATCGTGATTGCTCGCTGATTAGACCATCGTGACGGTTCATTCACACCATCGCAATCATTCACCTCAGACCATCGTGACAGTTCGCACCTTCGGACCATTGCGATTGTACCACACTATCGCGACGGTTCATCTAAGCCATCGCGACAGTCCCAGACCATCCCGATTGTCGCAGACCATTGCGATTGTCCACCCCCAATGCCAATTTTAGGGTTTCAATTTTTGACCAGTTTTGGGGCTATTTTTTGAAAATGTTTAGGTGATTACACTCATAGGAGACCCCTTAGCTCATATTTGGAGAAAAACTTGTTTTTCAGTTTTTACCCCCGAGGGCCTGAACACTCATAGCTTTTTCATCAGAAGTCCGTTTTTTGAGCTTTATAGCTCGTTAGAAAGCTCTTGACGAGCACTACGTGACCTCAACTGTTCTTTTAAAAAAGAATATGTTTTTTTTAGATAAGCTAATTTGAGGTTAACCTTGTTGGGACTAGAAAAGCCAGGGGGCAGCATAAAAATTTTGGGCAAAAGGGAAAGGACCTTTAAAGGTCTATATATTCAAGTGCTTGATCATCCATTTGAGAATTGGTCTAATAGTGGATTTTTACAGGTCTAGCAAGGGAAATCAAGGGCAGACAAAGCCAAACAAAGCAAGGCAGTGAAGAACGCAGGGCTTGGGAAGCGTGGCTTCTTGGGCATTAGAGCAACCAAATGAGCTAACTTGAGGTTGGAAGAATACTCAACCCCCTCAGTCAATTACTAGCTTAAGCTAAACGGTAGCATTGTGGATTGATGATGATAGGAACGATCAAGTTCAAGAGATTAAATTTTTTAAATCCAAGACTAAAGTAAAGGTCTGTGATACAAAAACCTAAGGAAAAGAATTAAAGTCTGACGGAACAAGAACTCAAAAGTACCACAGAAAGTCGATTCTTGACGCACACAGTTAGACAAGATAAGAACTTAAAAGCATTCAAAAAGAAACAAGCAAATCAATAACAAAGAACCATTGAAGATCAGAAGAATCGTGAAGTAAATTCATGAACCTTAGATCGGGCAAGCATATAGGTAAGTCAGACCGACGAAGCCTTAGATCATCAAAAGCAAGTGTAGGAACTACTGCACGATCGTGGGCTCAACAATTGAATAATAGTTATCCCTACGAGTAGGTCAGATACGAGTGAATCGGAAATGGCTTTTAGCACGGAAAGACCAGAAGGAGGGTCAAACATAGCATATTTGGAAAGACCCGAAGGACCCTATAGAACTCAATTAGAATTTCTCCGAACCAACCGCTTAGGTGCTCGCATCTACGAGGATGGTTTGCGAATACAAGTGGTGCAAATGCACAACCCTGATCAACCCATTGGATTGGAACATCCAGTGGTGAAATTTGAGAGAGATGCATTCATAGACAAAGAAGGAACAATGTACATCATAAGTAATCAGCCAAACAATACCAATGAGTTTGGTGTAATTCAGTTAGAGACGGAAGCTAAAGCCGAAGGAAAAGAACCATTAGAAGAACCTAGAACACCTAGAGGGAAATCTGTACTAACAAGAGTGCTAATCCCAGAGTGGATCCCTCAAGACAATAGAAGCATAGAGTTGTTTGTAAATAAAGAGATAGATGAAGCATTTTGGAGGTACATGATAGAACAACCTAGTGAGGTAGGCTCCATCACTATTTATGAGTTCAAGGACCCAGATACACCTGGAAAGGTTGTATACCTGGATGAAACTTCAAAAAGAGTATTTGTAGTACCAGACCATGCAAGAAATACCTACACATGGAGAGGTGATTTAGTATTCCCTCCAACTTGATCAAACGTAAACACGAGCCAACAAGGGATAGGAACATTCTTAGCCCATGGCACTCAAAGAGAGAAAAACAAAGAAAGACCTGAAGTAAGTTTCAATCATCCTATAGGGAGAGATGGAACGAACACGTACACAAATAGAGTGGATAGACAAAGAGAACCTAGAATACCATGTGGTAGAGACGATTTTCCTCTACCTAGACCATGTGAACACCCAAGAGTATTAAGCCCCACTCAGTTAGTAAAGTCCATGAAAAACTATTTTGATGGGACAGGAGATCCCTATGATCATGTTGCGGAATTTAAGCAAGTGCTACGAGCAGAACAAGTAGAAGACATGTTCATGCAATATAACGCATTTGGACTAACCTTAAAGAACACTGCTTTAACTTGGTTCCAACCATTGCAACAAAGACAATTTAGAGACATCCATCACTTTTTAGAGTCATTCATTACGGAATTCTCTAAAAGTGGAATCAGACATGACACGTCTTCATTGACTCATAGCTTTAAACAGACCCCTCAAGAAATAGTTAGACTTGCAAGACGTAGGTTTAGACAATATGTTGAGAGATGTCCAATGCAAGAGCTACCCTCACAGGCCAAGCAAGTGTCATTGTTTTTAGATGGCCTGTTGAGCTCTAAACTACGCTCCTATGTATACTTGAAGGAACCCAGAACGCTAAAGCAGTGTGTAAGAATTTGTATAGACATTGAGGACAACTTAGGAGATGAGTTGGTACTCTCAAAGGTGTATAAGGACTCAGATTGTTCATCTTTAGCATCTTCAAAATTGTCTAGCTCGATAGAAGACCTAGCAAAAAAGGTGGCCTAGAAATTAGGAGTTTCCAGCAAACAGATGCCAAGGTTAACAACAAACAAGCGTTGTTATACCTGTGGTGGTGATCATATGGCAAATGTGTGTTCCAATGCAACACAACCACAAGCCAATCCTAATGGCCACTACTGTATGCTTGAGAGACGATACACGAATCATATGGCTCAAGACTGCCCATACAACAAACAAGCAGTAAGACATAACTACCCGCAAGCATACCAGCAGCCAGGTAGGTATCAGGGTCAATACAATACTCAGCCTCATTACTATAGGCCTCCTCAGAACTATCCTTATCACGCTCAATAGAGACCACAACCTCTTTTAGCTCAGCAACCACCCCCACTAGCTAATGTCATCTCAGTTAAATATGCTGCTGCAAAAGAGAACCTAAGTAGGGCTTTAGTGCCTTCATCACCCCTGATCACAGAGAGTGAACCGAACTCAAACTGTTTTGACTCTACTCATGTAGATAGTCCACCTGCGTATTACACAGAATCACCAAAACATGTGGAAACATATCAATACGATACTCCACCATTGGAACCCAGTTGGGAGCCCGACTACGCTAATGTGATGTACACAAACCCAAATCCACGGCCCGAATTAAGACAGCAAAGACCACAGGGCCCTAGAGGACCATGCTTTAGGTGCCAAGGAGATCATTTCATAAAGGATTGTCCACATTCTCCGATAGCAGGACAATCACAATACTATAATATACAAGGCTTTTGTGTCGACTGTGGTAAAGAACATATCATCAAAGAGTGTCCTAAGAACCCTGCAAATGCTTCAAATGTGACACCCATCAATGTGATAGGTATTGTGCATAACGCAGATGGATCCAACACTACATATGTGCCTATCCAAGCTATAACAAGAGCCCAGCCACTCTTACAGAATCAACAACTTAATCATGAGAAAATAGCCAGAACTAGTGAAGTTGGAGAATCTAGCAGTAAAAAGATGAAATCTTGGAAAGATTCCAGAGAAAGAATTAAGAGAAAATGAAGTAAAAAGATAACTAAACTGGAAGGAAGTCTCAAGGAATCTAGAGCCAAAATCCTAGAATTGACTTTGCAAGAATTACATCAGGAGAACCCAGCTCAGAGATCAGGATCAGTTCTAGCAGAACCCATACCAGAAAACCTAGACATGATGTTTTGCGCGTATCAAGAAAGATTAAAAGAAGGACCCCAGATAGCTAAAATGAGCAAGAACTACCCTCGAGCAGAGTTAGAAATTGAGAGAATTAAACTTTGCATGAAGATGGTAGAATTAGCACAAGCAATGTTCGAAGCCTCTAGATATCTTAATTGGAACAACATGGCGAAACCCGAATTACACTTTCAAGGATTAATGGAGAGGCTAGAATACTTGATTGATAGCAGGGAGAAAAAGGATCAGCATAGGAACCCTAGTGTTTTGGAGACACAGGAAAGGAATGCACCATCCCTATCTCAAGTACCAGATACAGAAGGTGAAGACAGCCTGTATTCCATACATAGGTATTCACATAAGTTCTTGAGAGAAATCCAAGAAGAGAAGTGGAGAAAAGAACAAGGAACCCATCCTCCTATTCAAGAAATAGACGACTTACAAGAGCAATTTTCCCAAGACATCCCCTCTAGCTATGATGATGTAGAGGAAGAACAACTAAGTGAACACATAGGTTTTGAATCCAATTTTTTACATGAATTGCCTCAGTTCACAGGAGCTTGGGAAGCAAAGTCTATTAGCATGAGAGCACCCACTATAATAGTGAGGAATGAAGAATTAGTAATCCCTAGAAACACGGAAGTGGTAAAGAACACCAAAGTACAGTGTCACCTCACTCTAGAGGAATTGTTGAAGGTTAAATCAGAATTGTGAAAACATGTAGCAAATCAATTCCCTGAGCTTGCTACTACTCCCTCACAGATAGGAACACACAAGAAGGTACCAGAGATACCAGTAGAAAGAATCAGAGATGTAAGCGAAGGTGAGGAAGGTAAAACTTATCTCCTTATAACCCATCAGGGCTACACCACGAAAGCCATATTAGATTCAAGAGCCGGAGTAGCCATCGCTACCACTGCTTTATGGAAACATTGGGGTAAGCCAACATTGAGACCTACTAGGATGAAGCTACAAATGGCTGACGGACACATAGAGAAACCATTAGGCTTACTAGAAGGCATATCTCTCACCACTTGTAGTGTGGAGTTTGAGCATACTTTTGCCATTTGTGATTTTGCGAAAAATCATGCTTACGAGATGATTTTAGGACGACCATTCATGCAGTAGTTACAAATTGTACAAGATTGGGGAACTAATTCTTTGTACTTGCAACATTTAGGAGTGACTACAAAAGTCAATCTTAAAGACTATTCCCGTAGAGACGTACCCCCACTACAATGGAATACCATCCATAAAACACAGGTAGAAACAGAATCTGTACACTCATTGGAATCAGACTCCTCATGGTTGCACGAGGATACTCATTTATGGATGTGTAAGGTAGCAAAACAAGAGGAAGAATGGTTAGAAGCCAGAACCTTAGGTGCAGAACAACATCCAAGAACTCTTCAAGACCCATCTTATGCACCTGCAGTATTTCCAGACGAAGAATTCGAACCTCATGGTTGGGCAGAAATCCTAGCAATAATGGATGTAGCCATCAATGAAGAACAATGGACACCCCACTGTGACGAGGATGGCTATGATATCTTAGTCTTCACAATAGAGCCGATCATGTGTGATTCGATTATAGAAGGATGTGAACTTAGCACTGATGCATTTGAGGATGCAAGTGACTTTGATCTAGAGTCAATTACTATGGACCCACCCTTTGCATCAGACGAAGAATAGTTCTACAAAGTAGAAACTCACCCTCAGAGACACGAAGAAATTATGGATGAGGTGAGGTTAGCCACACAAGTGACTGCTAAAAGTGAAGGTAAGAAAAGAAAGAAGAAAGAAACCATGTCAGAAGAAGAAGAATCTTTGTTTGAGGTTTCGGAAAACTTCTAGAAATATGAAATAGAAGATAGACGAATCATGGTACGAATGCCTAACAGAAAAGCTCATGCTGGAGAATTATATGATAACCGAGAGAAAACCAAAAAAATCATAGTCGCCATAAAAGGAGAAGAAGAAAAATGTACCTACATAGGGCATGATTTGATGAATGAAGAAGAAGAAGAATTAGTTGCCCTATTGCGAGAATATAGAGATGCTTTCGCTTGGAGTTACAAAGACTTGAAAGGAGTAGACCCAGATATTTTCTCCCATAGAATCCCTATGACTCCAGATGCAAAACCTACAAAACAGAAACCATACATGTACAATGATAACTACGTTGCAAAGATTAAAGTAGAAATAGATCAATTGATAGAAGCAGGATTCATTTACGAAATTGAGCATACCGAATGGGTATCCCCCATTGTGGTTGTGCCCAAGAAGAATGGAAAATTGCGTGTGTGTATTAACCTTTAAAAAGTTAATGCCACCACGATTAGAGACAATTATCCTCTTCCTATCACGAAACATTTATTGGAAAGAGTTGCAGGCAAGGAAGTTTATAGCTTTCTTGATGGTTTCTCAGGCTATAATCAAGTAGCCATTGCTCCAGAAGATCAACACAAGATGGCTTTTGCCACAGAATGGGGCATATTTGCATTTCGAGTGATGCCTTTTGGCTTGACAAATGCACCCGCCACTTTCCAGCGAGTCATGTGTCATGTTTTTAAGGAATTCTTACGAAAGAGTTTGGAAGTTTATGTCGATGACATATGTGGTCATTCGAATATCAGGCAGACACATATCCCTGAGTTAAGACAAGTATTTGACAAATGTCGAGAATATCAGTTTTTTTTGAACCCAGAAAAATGTGTTTTCATAGTCAGACAAGGCAAAATTCTAGGACACATTGTGTCAAAGAACGAAATTTCGACAGATGAAGAAAAAGTGAAAGTGATTGCAGATCTACCTAGGCCAAATAACGTAAGAGAGGTACATGCATTTATGGGCCATTGTGGTTATTACAAATGATTCATACACATGTATGCAATCGTAGCCAAGCCTTTGTACTCTCTTTTGACCAAGTTTGAATGGACAGATGAGTGTGAGAATTCATTCAATGAACTTAAACGACGTTTGTGCTCAACACATATATTGACAACCCCAGATTGGAGTAAGCCATTCCATGTACATGTGGATGCATCCAACTATGCCATAGGATGTGTGTTAGCACAACCCACGAATGAAGGTAACATAGATCTCCATTAGCTTATGCGAGCAGACAGTTGAATGTAGCAGAAAGAAATTACACCACGACAGAACGAGAAGGATTAGAAATGATCTATGCAGTAAAGAAATTCAAGTATTATTTGTTGGCAAACAAGTTCAAATTCTTTACAAATCATCAAACATTATTGTACTTAGTCAATAAGCCATGTAACGCGGGAAGATTAATATGTTGGTTTCTATTAGTCATGGAGTACGATTTCGAAGTAGTAGTCAGGAAAGGAAAGATGCATCTTAGAGCGGATCACCTCTCAAGATTAACCTCAAGAGAAGCTCCTCAAGGAATAGCGGATGAATTACCCGATGCATATTTTTTTAACCTTGAGATAGCACCAGAATGGGCTAAGCCTATTGTCCCTATTGTCACATACGGACCCAAGAATCCTAGGATAAGGATCAAGGAAGGAGAAATTACCAAGTCTCATAGATACCAAAGCATAGTAGGAAGTATATATAAACAGGATAATCAAAAGATTCTTGCTTGTTGTGTAGATGAATCAGAACATGCGAATTGGTTGCAATTAGCACATGTAGGTGCATTAAAGCAACATCATTCAAAATATTGTACATTGCAGACTCTACATAGACTAGGAGTATATTGGCCTTCTATGGAAGCAGATGTCTACAAGTTGTGTAAAGAATGCCTTGTTTGTTGTGAAAGACCACCTGTAGAACATGCTACATTATATCACATGTCTCTCACACCAGACTAGAGTGAACCTTTAGTGACATACTTGAGGATGAAAACATTCCCTCAAGAAATGACTTTAGCATGACAACGAAGTCTAGAGCCTATTCACTTATTGGCGACAATCTATA
Source organism: Ceratopteris richardii (assembly GCA_020310875.1). Lineage (NCBI taxonomy): Eukaryota > Viridiplantae > Streptophyta > Polypodiopsida > Polypodiales > Pteridaceae > Ceratopteris > Ceratopteris richardii. The sequence goes on along the minus strand of CM035434.1, from coordinate 36,262,568 downwards.
CAAACGAGGACAAGATGGATACCTAAGACAATGTGTTCATGAAAGTGATTATCTGAGTGTACTAGAGACTACACACCAAGGTGTTGCAAGAGGTCATTTTGGACCCGATAGGATCATCAAAGCCATACTCTTTGCAGGATTATGGTGGCCCACTCTTCACATGGATGCACATACCTATGTTAAGAGATGTGATGTGTGCCAAAGAACTCAATTTCCAACTCGTAGAGATGAAATGCCATTGAAACCCATGATGGGAGGACGTGCATTCTCTAAGTGGGGTATAGACTTTGTAGGACCCATTAACCCCCCTGCAAAAGGTACACATGCCGAATACATTATTGTTGTGATAGATTTTCTTACCAAATGGGTAGAGGCAAATGCCACAAAAAAGAATGATGCACACACGGTTGCAAAATTCTTATTTGAAAATGTCTTTACAAGATATGGACTGCCTATAGAGTTAGTGAGCGATTGAGGAACTCACTTTCTAAATCAGGTCATTGAATATTTGTCACAGGATTTTATGGTGATTCACAAGAAATCTGCACCATATCATCCTCAGGCCAATGGTCAAGCAGAAACTACTAACAAGATCCTTTGTAACGTACTGACGAAACTCGTGAACGACAAACATTCAGATTGGGACAAACAGTTACACCACCCTGTTTGGGCATATCGAGTGGCCTACAAGACCATACTCAATGCAACTCCCTTTCAGATGGTTTTTGGTCAGAATGTTGTGCTTCCTTTGGACTTCTTGATACCGACCCTTAAGGTTGCACAAGAACATCAGCGGACCGGCCATGAATTATCAGCAAGAATAATGGACTTGGAACGATTAGGAGAAACCAGGCTGAAAGCAGCAACAGGAATATACGCAGCAAAGAAGCGACAGAAAGCATATTTTGATGCGCATGTGAAAGATAAAGGCTTAAAAGAAGGAGATTTAGCCCTAGTATATACGCTGAAACAACACGCACAGAAGTTAGAAAAGCGAGGTTATGGACCTATGATCATTAACAGACTCTCAACAAGTGGAGTAGTACAATTAGCCACCCTAGAAGGAGACATAATGCCTAATTACATTAGTGGCTGTCGAGTCAAGCTATACCAGGAACCTCTTACTGAGGATATGCTTAGACGACTCACGTTGGCAAAGAAGCGTAAGGAGGAAGAAAATAGGATACGAGCTGAAGCTCAGGCAGAAGCTATAGAACGCATTAAGCGCATGAAGCTAAGAAGACAAGGACTAGGGAGAGAACATTATAACCATCTAGAAACAACACCCAAATATCCCATGGCAATGTGTCAAGCAAAGTCAAGTACTCATCGTAGCATAGTGGATAGGAGACCATTCATTATAGTCAGGCTAGAGCACGACAACCCTAGCCAAGAGCTCAGGGCTTTAATTGACTCAGGAGCTGCGAGAATCAGGAATAGAAATGCGGCCAATTGAGGCATACCTCATAGGGCTAGGAGGCATGGAAACCCCTTTCATGGGTGAGGTGGACCTTCCTATCCTCATAAATGAAGTGACCATGAGAGCAAAGCTACTAGTGTGCCATGATGAGGACCTGATAGAACCCCTAATCCTTGGCCAAGATTGGCTATACGATCACTCAGTAGACCTAAATCTTAGACAAGGCTCCTTGCATATTGGAACATTAGATCAGCAGCGAAGTCCAATCCCTCGGCTAAGCATGCTCCCTCCAAAGTCAACCCATGAGAGCTTGCTGATGGATAGGGGCCAAACTAAAGGATGTCAGGAGATTTTCCCTTGGTCTTCCAGTAGCGGTCAAATGGGGACAATCAGCGGTCAGGTGGACTGCATCAGTAGCCACATGGGCAAAACACCCTGCAGTGCCCATCCTTCCACACTTACTATGGACTGGCCTAGATTTTTGCTACAAAACGATGCACTTCCTAATGGGCAAGTTTTGCAAGTGTTGGACCTCCCTTATTATCCAAAGCAGAGTGTCCATCAGACCTCTCAACCTCAACCACAAAGGAGTCAATCACGAAGAAGGAACCCAGACCGATGACAATATCAGATGACACAAGGAGGAAAGCAGTATCAATCATAAAGCAAGAGGCAAGAGACAAATATGGGTGCCAAAAGGACGGAAGTCACCGACAGCTTCTAACAATGTAGACAAAGCCAAGAAGAAGTTTCAACAGAAGCACAGGCAATATTCAACATCTCCTCGACCTTCTTCTATGAGTACGAACATTCGACAAATTTGGATGGCCAAGAAGTACCTCATGAATCAACCCACACCCATGCAGTTTTGGGTACCCAAACAGTGTATTATGGCTCAAGCCTCAAGCCATGTAATAGATAACCCTCAAAAATCTCTTCACCCTTCAAGACCACCACATCCAATATCACCTTTTGTCCCTCAACAAAAACATACCACCTGCTCAGAAACTCTTAGGAAGTGGATACCGAAACGTATCCAAACGACTTCTCCGACCCCCTTATCTAACATTACTCCCATCCCGACTAAACAAGACCCTTGTAATAATTCACCCACACTTGAACCTTGTACAAATCCACTCACTATGACCCAACATCACTTGTAATAACATCTCATCAATAAATGTATGCATCATCTGAAGCATGTAGGTGTCTAGAGACCTGCATTAGTTTTGCAAACATCATCCCATACATCACCTCACAACGCTCGGCTACACGATTTACACATCGGTTATGGAAAGGGATTGTGGTCTCACTTTAATGGGGATCATGATTAGTTTCCATACTAATGTGTTAATCTTTTGTAGCAGATCTGCTACACACTCGCGTCATTCATCATGCAACCAGAAGGACCATCTGAAGCTGGCCCCAGTGTACCCATGGCAAATACTGGTGAATTACTGGTAGAGCCTCATCGTACGGCTCAACTACCAGAATTTCAAGGATTTCTAGGACCTATGCCAATTGAAGATCCTCCTAGGGGATATACTGAGAAGATTCATCACAACTCTCATTGGTTCCAAGGATTAGTAGGCCCATTGGCGGATGCAGATTTCCTTTTTGAGGCCAATTTGACTTTTGATACCCGCACGTGGCACAAGTACCAGTTCTTCTCAAAAGGGTTTGAAGCATTACAGAACACAGAAGACTTGAAGCATGTTTGGGCAAGAGCTGGCTTCACAGAATACTTGAGTGATCCATTGCCTAAACCAGATTTCTACTGATGCTACTATTTGGTAACCACATTGACAGCTTCGGAGAACAAAGATTTGCCAAGAACATTCATTTTTCCATAATTAGTAAATGATCCACCGTTTAAGAAGTTTTATCTTTCCAAAGACCTGATTAGAGCTGCTATTAAGATACATGGAACGCACACTCCGACAGAGCGAGAGAGGCTAGTTCCAGAGCCAATGAAACGTGGAGATGTCATCAAGTGGGATGATATTTCAGCAATCACACCTGAGCTCTCTAAACCATTACGGATATGTATGCAGCACTTCGCTTTCCCCACTCAAGATCGATTCACCATGCCCCACAATCACATTTGTTTTGGCTTATATTTAGCTTGTACTGGGCCACAAACAGTTGATCTGGCCAGTTGGATTATTGATCAATTGTATCTAGCACAACACAGATGGGAGAGGAAGAAGGTAATCCATGGATGCTCTGCTCTCACGAGAATTGTTTATATGTGTTTGGCCTACGACTTACCAATCGAGTGTGCAATGACAAGCGAGGAGTTGAAAGCATTCAAAGGGACAACAAAGAAAGCTAGGAAGGCTAGCAAAGGACGAGCAGGAAAGCGCATGAGAGGAACCATTCCATGCCTACAGGTCCCAGAATCACCGTCACCACAACCCTCTCCAGAACAGTCTCCGACAGAAGCCACTCCAACGGTACGACCCATTCGCATACGGTTATCAAGACCGGTTATAACGGACGACACCACCATCACAGTCGCTCCTCAAGCAGCCATAGCCCTAGGTCCTCCCACCACTGCAGCAGAAGTTCCCACCACTATTGGTGCGGAAGCATTTTCTTTTCCGATATCCAACATGGAAGCAGAGCCACTGGATACAACCATTGATTTTGAAATGCCAGTTGCCTTTTCAAATGAATTTCAGTTTTATAAAGGCCAAATTTTCTCTCAAGAATATGAACGTCCAAGCTACCCGACCACTCCCCCGGATCAACAACAAGGACAAGTCTTATCCAGCTCAGAAGACGAAAGAACAGAAACAGATGATGATGAGGGCGATGATGAAGCCAGCTAGGGCACTCATGAATCCCAAGAGAATGTGCAGACAGAGGAGCAAGAACAGTAAACCGACACCCAGGGTGATACCAGTACGCATGAAGATGAAACCTTTGAAGCAACAGCTTATACACTGGAAATCAAAAAATTATATCGTAGTATGGAAAAAGTTTGGGCACGTAAGAAGTTAACTAAGGAAGAGAGCCAAGCACTCAGAGAACAGGAACTTGTCACAGGTAGTTTCAAAGAAGTATACATCAAAGGTTTCAGGGAGCTTGTTAAATCCATGGGATCTAATGAAGCATTAAGATATTTGCAGAGGAAGCCGTTACCGCAGTTTGAACCTCACAGAGTTCGCTTACTAACCAAACCAGGTGAATACGTTCGCGTACCGACAGGTGCCCAATCTTCAGAATAGGTGTAGCTCAAGCGTAAGCACCACCTCCTTTACTTTTCAATCCGCGGAGACATGAGGACCGGTATGAAGACCACGAGCAAGTGAAGGCACAAGTGCGTGAGTGAAAGCACACAAACATGCACACACATACACACACACGCGCACAAGGTAAGATCAAAGAGAGGAACAATGGAAAGCTTTGATTGCAAAGAGTTCTCTTACAAAGCTCTATTCTCTCACCAGCTAACCTCAAAAATGAGCTCTCTAGCTCTTTTTATAGTTTTTTGACTAGTTTTGGCCCTGTCCAGACCTAGTGTCCGGCCTAGTTAAAAAATAGGTTCCAAGGCTTATTTGAGGCCTCAAACGGAGTCTAAAAAATATGAAAATTGGTAGGATGATACTTCTAATGCTCCTCAAGCTTGAGGACTCCTCGGCTTGCACAAAATGGAGCTACAAAAATGGAAAATGGTATTTACAATGGTTTTAGTGATGGAAATCACTATTTTTGTAGGGAATTCTTGTGAAAGTTGACATGTACTTCTTGGAGCTCGCTACTTGCTCCTTCTTCTTGTGTGTCCACCTCTTAGATGTGTTCCTATGCTTTGTCCTTGACCTTCAGCTTCAACACTCCCCCCCCTCTCGAGTTTGTCGTCCCTGACAGACCCTTGTTGTAGTGGTTGTTCCATGTAGTGCTTGGGAGGTAGTATCCATTCTCTATGAACAAGAGCCGTCTATCTTCCAAATTTGGCAGTGTTGGTTGTCCGGTCCTTCATTTGTCCCTGCACGCCTTTGCAAGTCGTAGTCCCTTGGTATGTGCTTCTTCCGTGGATTCCTGCATGAATGCGTATCAAGATTGAGTTGGAGCAACTGCTAGCTTCAAATTGCTTCCTAGGTATTGATGTTGCCCCAGGATGTCCTCTAGCGCTTCTAAAGATGATGTTCATAGTAGTCAAGCCAAGTACTCATAACCCATAGTGAATGATGGGTAAATGTGTATGTGCATGGGTTGAAAAAAGTATGTGCCTTATGCACGACCTTGTAATGTAGCCCTATGCATGCTTACTTGGAAAATGCATTGGAAGAAGTATGGTGCAAAAATTGTGGGTCTTGAGCTAAGTGCTCAAGGGTATGCTGACGAAGAGGTTTCGCAATCTATCATGGTTATGGTGTTGCCAAGTAAAGATACTTACCGTGGTGAAGGGTTGATTGATGTCTATCTCTTCATGTTGTATACCCGGCATTTGTGATGGAACATTGTCGATGAATGTCCATGTTGCTGGTCCACCGAAAAATTTTTTGAGTGCCTGGTTCTGTCTTCTCTTTTCAAAGCAACGTTTGCCAAATACTGAGAATTGAATTTCTTTATATTATTTGACAAACAACATTGGGTAACTACACCAAGCTTAGTTTCACATATTCTCTTTAGTTCACCATAAGCAGGAGTCTGCTCATCTAGTATACAGACAAGGATTTTCGGGGTACCAAACAAACTCTTGCAATATCTCCTTGGATGCTCTCATACATACAGTAGTTAAGCATCACTCAAGTTGTGGACCTTCGAGATCTTCACTCCCACCATGGTAAGGGGAAACCATAGGTGTGGATGCCATGTTCATGCTAAGTTCTTGACATCTACCAGATAAGGCAGCAATTACATCATCTGCTAGCCGAGACACACTTCTATCCAAACTGATAAATGCCCAGTAATTGATGGTTCAATCTTCAACTAAGCATGACTCATTCATGTTCCATGAGCGAAACCTGGGAACAAGTTCTTTCCCTCTTTTTTTTTTTTGAGGAATGTCACAAAACAAGAAGGCAAAGTTTAGTATCAAAAAGTGGTTTACATGTGTCAATGTGCTCTAGTGCATGGGACTCTCAGTTGTGTCTATGCACGGCCATGTAATGTGGCCCTATATAATGCATACTTTAGAAATGCATGACCTGAATGGTGCAAAAGACAAGGTTGTGCAAGGAGCACATGGTTGTCGCTCGTCGAGGCCTGATGTCACTTGCAGATGTTGGTGTCATCTTTGTTGGAGGTATCCATTGGATCTCGAGATGACCACTGATCCTTCCTCTTTATAGGGATCCATTTTAGAACAGCATTTGGCACTGTAGAGATTACTTTAGGCGTCTTCCTCTTTTGGATGCGTTATGAACTGTGGTATCCAGTGTGGTTGGCGCTTTGGTTCGATGGAGGCTACTTGTACTTTTGGCTTCCAAACCCATATCCTTTTTGCACGTCTTCCTACTATTGTTGAAGAGCTGATTTGATCTTCTTTCGGTCTCTGTACGTGGTTCTTACCCTCTTCTCTTTTTGGCTTCTTTGTTGAGACCTTTGGCATGTGGGAGAACATAGGTTGTTGTAGATGTAAGAGCTTCTTAGGTACCCACATCTGTAATCGCTCTTGTTGAGCTGCAGCTAATTTCTTAGGCACCCAAACTTGTTGGGTACCTTGTGATTGAGCTTGTCCGAGCTGCTTCCTTCGTCTTCTGACCTGGTTGGCTTGCCTGGATGGGATTTGTGGGGGCAAGGCTGGTGGTTTCTCTCCTTTGCGTACCCAGATCGGCGTCATGCTCGGAACTGCTTTCTTATCGAATGGTGTCTTTCTATTTGATGTGGCAATTGTCATGATCGGTTGTGTTTGCCTCTGTGGTGGACTTACTAGTGTGGCTACTTGATTCTTTGGAGAAGAAGAAAGATCCACCCGCCTTCGAACCTGTTCTTCCACGATTGACTCCTTCTGCATCATAGAGCTTTTGACACATAGAACATCTTCTTCCATATGATTAGTCTTAGAAGACCTATGAGAGTGTGTGGTGCCATGATCTAGGAGCATGCAGTTCTCTAATTCTAATGTAATGCATTGTTCATGTACCCAAACGTGAAGAATTTGACTTCTTAGGTTTAAGTTGACTGCATTGTCATAAATCCAATCTTGTCCTAAGACAAGTGGTTCTGTAAGGTTCTCATCTTGACACACTAGCACTTTGACTTTCATTGGAACATCTTGCAGGTAGATGGGAAGTTCCACCTCGCCCAAACAAGGGGTTTCCACACCTCCCAATCCTATGAGATAAGCTTCTATGGGATTGATGTTCAACTGCAAGTCTTGGCAGTAGGAAAGTCGAACTGCACTACTTGCTCCACCTGAGTCAATCAGTGCTTTCACAGTCCTTGCACCCTTTCCTTGTCATATCTTTATGGTCACAAAGGGACGTCGGTCAATAACTGGAGAAATCGCTATGCCTGATTTTTGGCACATATCCATGTGATATTTTGGGGCTTTTGAGTTGACATCTAGGCCTAATCGCCTTAACTTATTTCGCCTAATACACTCTCTGGCCTCTGCCTGTGCTTCTTCTCTCACTCTTAACTCTTCTTCTTTTCGTTTCTTAGCAGTGTTGAGTCTCATTAGCATGTCCTCTGTAAGAGGTTCTTGATATAACTTGACTCTACATCCACTAATATAGTTTGGTAAGATATCTACTTCTAGAGTGGCCAACTAAACTGCACCACTAGTGGAAATTCTATTAATGATCATGGGTCCATATCCTCTTTTTTCCAACTTACGGGCATGTTGTTTTAGTGTGTAAACCAACACTAGATCCCCCTCTTTCAATCGCTTATCCTTGATGTGTGCATCAAAGTATGCCTTTTGCCTCTTCTTTGCAGCGTAGATGCCTGCTGCCGCTCGTAGCCTCGTCTCACCTAAGCGTTCGAGATCAAAGATCCTAGAGGAAAATTCATGCCCATTCCTCTCATACTCTTGTGCTACTTTTAAGGTAGGGATTAAGAAATCTAATGGTAGCACAGTGTTCTGTCCGAAGTCCATCTGAAATGGGGTGGCGTTGAGTACCATTTTGTAGGCAACTCGATAAGCCCAAACAGCATAATGAAGTTGTTTGTCCCAATCAGAGCATTTATTATTTACCAGTTTTGTCAATACGTTACAGAGGATCTTATTGGTGCTCTCAGCTTGTCCATTAGCTTGTGGGTGATAGGGGGCAGACTTCTTATGTATCACCATGAATTCTTGGAGAAGATTCTCAATGACTTCATTCAAGAAGTGTGTGCCTCTATCGCTCACCAACTCTATTGGTAGTCCATATCTCGTGAACACATTCTCGAATAAGAACTTAGCCGTAGTCTGAGCATCATTCTTTGTTGTGGCTTTCACTTCTACCCACTTGGTAAGGTAATCTGTGGCTACAATAATGTACTCTGCATGGGAGTTTCGAGCTGGGGGGTTAATAGGACCTATGAAGTCTATACCCCACTTTGAAAATGCACGTCCTCCCATCATTGGTCTCAAAGGCATCTCATCTTTTCTAACTGGATATTGTGCTCATTGGCATGTGTCGCATTTCTTCACATAGGTATGTGCATCCATATGAAGAGTTGGCCACCAAAGTCCTGAGAAAAGAATGGTCTTGATTACTCGATCAGGACCAAAATGTCCACCTGCAACACTACTGTGTGCAGTCTCTAAGACTTTCAGATAGTCTGATTCATGAACGCACAGTCTTAAGTAACCATCTTTGCCTCTTCGGTATAAGTTGTCTCCTACTAAGGCATAGCCTTGAGCTTCTTTCTCCATGCTTTGTCTTCTTGCTAGACTAGCCTCTTTGGGTAATCTTCCTGACCTCATAAACTCTACCAATGGAGCACTCCAATCTGGAATTAATGACACTTGATAAAGGGTCGCATGCTCTACTGGTGGTCTCTCTCTGCACATTGGACAATTATTAATCCACTCATGTATTTCTTTGTCCATGCTAGGCCAATACACTCCTAAACGTTTCAGATTTTGTAATGTGCACTGTTTAGAATAATGATTTCCTAGCAATCCTTCATGAGCTTGTTGCAACCAACTACTATGTTCATCGTCCTCAACACAACAAGCTAATACACCCTCAGTATCTTGTTTGTACATGCTTCCTGCCAATATGTGATATTTTTGTGATCTTACAATTTCTTCTTGTGATGTTTTCACATTCTTATTTGCAGGGCCAAAGGTTAGGACTGGTACCAACTTATTTGCCCATTTGGGAACAACTTCCAAATTGAACAGATAAGCATTAGGTAGTTCATCAGACACTCCTTGCGGTGACTCTTCTGAAGTAATGCGAGAAAGGTGATCTGCCCGAAGGTGGGTTCTACCTTTCCTGACAACAACTTCAAAGTCATATTCCAGTAGTAAGAGGAACCATCTTACTAAGTGTCCAGTATTGCAAGGTTTATTGACCAAATATAACAAAGCTTGATGACCAGTGAAAAACTTGAACTTGTTGGCCAATAAATAGTGTCTAAACTTCTTCACAACATATACCATGCCTAAGCCCTCTCGCTCAGTTGTGGTATAGTTCCATTCAGCTGTAGTGAGCTGTCTACTAGCATATGCTATGGGCAAATCTAAGTTTCCTTCACTTGTGGGTTGTGCAAGCACACATCCTATGGCATGATTGGATGCATCCACATGGACATGGAATGGTTTATTCCAATCAGGAGTGGTCAGTATTGGTGCTGTGCACAAACGTTTCTTCAGTTCGTTGAAAGAATTCTCGCATTCGTTGTTCCACTCAAAATTAGACAACAAGGCATAAAGGGGTCTAGCTATGATCGCGTACATGTGGATAAACCTACGGTAATATCCACAATGGCCCATAAAGGCTTGTACCTCTTTAACATTCCTTGGCCTTGGTAGCTCCGCTATGGCTCGTACCTTATCTTCATCTGTTGAGATTCCATTCTTAGAAACAATATGACCTAAGATTTTACCTTGACGCACCATGAACACACACTTTTCTGGGTTCAGACACACTCGATATTCTCTACACTTGTTGAAGATTTGTCTGAGCTCAGGGATGTGGAATCTTCTTTCATGGGAATGAGCACATAAATTATCCACATACACTTCTAAGCTCTTTTCCAAGAACTCTTTGAAGACATGACACATGAGCCTCTGGAACGTTGCAGGTGCATTGGTGAGCCCAAATGGCATCACACGAAATGCGAAGATTCCCCACTCTGTGGAAAAAGCCGTTTTGTGTTGATCTTCTAGGGCAATGGCTTCTTGATTGTAACCTGAAAATCCATCAAGGAAGCTATAAACTTCCTTGCCTGCAACACGCTCCAATAGGTGTTCCGTGATTGGAAGTGGATAAGTATCTCTGATCGTAGCGGCATTAACTTTTTTAAGGTTAATACACACTCGCAACTTCGCGTTCTTGGGCACCACTATGATGGGGGACACCCATTCAATATGCTCAATCTCATAGATGAATCTAGCTTCAATCAGCCTATCAATTTCCTCTTTTATCTTGGCTGCATAAGTGTCATTATATGTGTAGGGCTTCTGTTTGGTGGGCTTGGCATCAGCAGTCATGGGGATAGTATGAGAGCAAATTCTTGGATCTACTCCATTCAAGTCTCTATAGTGCCACGCAAACACATCCCTATATTCCCTTAATAGAGCTACAAGCTCCATTTCTTCTCTTGCACTTAGGTCATCTCCTATATATGTGCATCTCTCTTCGTTCTCTTCGATGGTCACTACAATCTTCTTGGTCTATTCTTTATTATCATATGATTCTCCTATGATGGCCGCTCTCTTAGGCATGCGTACCAAAATTTTGCGGTCGTCAACTTCATATTTCTTGAAGTTTTCTGGTACTTCAAACAATGATTCCTCCTCTTCTGGTTTCACTGCTTTTCTTTTCTTTTTCTTTTGAGTGCTCTCACTTCCATCCTTTGAATTTACCGTTTTAATACTTGTGAGAGGTTCTTCTTCTTTCTGGGTGAACACTCCTATATCTTCTAGATAGTGCTACTCTGAGTTAAAGCAACTATCCATCACAATGGACTCTATATCATCATCATTCTCCTCTTCTTCTATGACATCACTAGGGTAACATTCTTCTAGCAAGGGCTGACGCATGAACACTGAAATATCATAACCCTCCTCATCACAATGAGGTGTCCATTGTTCTTCATTGACAACAATGTCCATGGTGGCTAAGATTTTTGGCCAGCCATGAGGCTCAAATTCCTCATCTGGAAAGATCATCAGTGTATAAGCTGGGTCTTTAATTGGTCTATCTCCTGGTGAAGTTCCTTCCTCTCGCGCCTTCAAGCATTTTTCCTCTTCCTCTATGACCTTGCACATCCACAAATGAGTATCTTCATGGAGCCATGATGGATCAGGTGAACTTTCAGAATGCACAGAGATTGAATCTTCTTTTGCTTTGTGGATAGGATTCCACTGTAGGGGTGGTACATCTCTGAAGGAGTAATCCTTCAAATTGACCTTGGTGGTGACCCCTAAGTGCTGCAAGTACAAGGAGTTGGTTCCCCAATCCTGTACTATTTGCAATTGTCGTACGAAGGGTCTTCCTAGGATCATCTCATAGACTTTATTTTTCTCAAAGTCACATATAGCAAATGTATGTTCAAACTCCACACCACAAGTGGTTAGAGTTATCCCTTCGAGCAATCCTAGAGGTCTTTCAAAATGACCGTTGGCCATTTGAAGCTTCATTCTAGTTGGTCTTAATGTGGGTTTGCCCCATTGCTTCCACAAGGAGGTGGTCGCAATGGCAACACCAGCACCTGAATCTATGATTGCTTTGGTTGTGTAACCTTGGTAGGTGATTGGAAGATAAGTATTATCTTCTTCACCCTCACACATGTCCCCTATTTTGTCTAGAGGTATCTCTGGTACCCTTTGCTTAGAGCCTGCTTTTGGCATGTTGGAATCAAGTTCTAGAACCTGATACTTCACATGATTCCATAGCTCGGGTTTTGCTTTGAGCAGCTCTTCTACAGTGAGATGACATTGAACCTTAGTGTTCTTCATGACATCAGTGTTCCTTCGGACCACTGAGTCTTCATGTCTGAATAGTATTGTGGGAGCTCTGATCTGAAGAGATTCAGATTGCCATGGGCCTCGAAATTGAGGCAGTTCCTCTAAGGTATTAGATTCAAAATCTAGCCTTTCATCTTCTTGTTGTTCTGCTTCCTCTCCGTAAATAGATGGAATGTCTTGGGGAAATTGATCATGAAGATCATCAATCTCAGGAATAGGAGGGGAATTACCCTTCTCCTTGGCCCATTTCTCTTCTTGTATTTCCCCCAAGAACTCTTGAGAGTACTGTTGAATTGAAGGAGGTATTCCAGCATCTGTGGAATTAGGAACATAAGCTCCCATTGGTGGTGAGCTTCCTCTTTCAATAACTGGTTGAGCCTGTGGAGGTAAAGAAACTTGTGGTTTGTTTACCAATTGCTCTAATCTTTCTAGTAAGCCTTGGAAATGCAAATCTGATTTGATAGAGTTTGTTTGATTGAACTTTTGACTAGTCTCAAGTATGGCTTGAGCTTGTCTACCATTTTCATGCACATTTTCATCCGTTCAATCTCTAAATCTGCTCTAGGGTAACTCTTGTCTAGGTTTGCAGCTGTAGGCCCTTCTTGAAGTCGAGCCTGGTAGGCCTTGAACATCATGTCCAAGCCTTCTGGGGTTGGATCTGCAAGAACAGACCCTGGTTGCGGTCTATTTACAATGGGTGGTGGGGTGGGATGAGGTGGAGTGGATGGAGTTTCGGCATGCGAGGGGCTTTGAGATGCAATGTCTTCTATTTTTGTTTTCGCTTCTTTTAAGCTTTCTTCTAGTTCCGATAACTTTTTATTCCACTTGCGATTGGCCTTCTCTCTGGTATCCTTCCATGTTCTTGTTTTCCTCTTACTAGGCTCTCCTGATTCACTCGACTCTGATTGTTCTGCTGGTTTATCCTGTTTTAAGGCTTGTGCTCTAGTGACAGCTTGTATAGGAGCCACATTGCTACTACTTGAGCTTGAATCTGCCACTAAGCCTACCACATTAATGGGTGTAATCTTGGGTGCACTAGAGGGGTTTCTTGGACAATCTCTGGGGAGATGGTCTTTGCCACAATCATGACAAAAAGCCTGTATTGTGATAGCCTGTCCTTGACTCGGAGATGGTGGGTGGGGACAGTCACGAATGAAATGGTCACCTTGACATCTGGAACAAGATCCTCTAGGGGCTTGTGGTCTCATTTGTCTCAATTGGGGCCTAGGGTTAGGATTTGTGTACATGACATTGGAGTATTCTGGCTCGCAATTTTGCTCCATAGGTGGTGCCTCATATTGATACGAGTAAATCTCACTATGTTCAGGTGACTCTGTGTAATAAGCATGTGGACTACCTTCATGGGAGTAGTCTGAACTATGAGCATGAGAGTCATTATCTGGTATCAATGGGGTTAGTGGCACCAATGCTCTATTTGGATTTTCCTCTCCCACAGCAGGAGCTGGTGGTTGGTTTCCCAAGACTGGTTGTGGCCTATATTGTGCCTGATATTGCTGTTGTGGTCTATAATATGGCTGTTGGTATTGGTTTTGATACCTACCTGGTTGGTAAGGTTGTTGATAATTCTGTCTAACAGCCTGCCTATTATAGGGACAATCTTGAGTCGTGTGGTTTGTATATTTTCTCTCAATAGTGCAATATGGAGCATTCCTTTCTCTCATGTTCTGGTTGTGCAATGGGCATACATTAGCCATGTGGTTGCCTCCGCAAGTATAACACCGATTCAATGGAGTGACTCTCTGTGTTTGTTTATTTTGGACTCCTAGCTTCTTGGCAACTTGCTTAGCTATCTCCTCTATTTCCGTGGAGATTTTTGAAGTATGACTAGTAGAACTATCTGAATCCTTATAGAGTTTGGATAATCCTAACTCCTCACCAAAGTTATCTTCTATGTCAATGCATGTCCGCATGCACTCTTCTATGGATCTAGGCTCTTTCAAGTATACATATGATCTTAACTTTGTGCTTAGTAAGCCATCTAAGAACAAAGCCACTTGTTTGGCTGGTGTCGGTAGCTCTGGAGCCAGGCATCTTTCTAGGTACTGTCTAAACCGTCTACCTGCTAGTCGCACTGTTTCTTGGGGTGTCTGCTTGAAGCTGTGGATCAAAGATGAAGTGTTATGCCTGATACCACTCTTGGAAAATTCTATAATGAATTCTTCTAGCAATTGACCTATATCGCGATAGTTGCGACTACTCAGTGGTTGAAACCAAGCTAAGGCAGTGCCCTTAAGAGTCAGACCAAATGCCTCGTACTGGGTGAACAAATCCTCAACCTATTCAGCTCTTAACACTTGTTTGAACTCGGCCACATGATCATAAGGATCTCCTGACCCGTCAAAATAATTCTTCATTGCCTTGATCACTTGAGTGGGTCTAAGGGTTCTTGGGTGCTCTCGGGGTCTAGGCAATGGAAAATCCTGTTCATCTCTTTGTTGCCTATGTGCTTGATGTCTCTCTCTTTCAGGTCTTTCATTTTCAAATCCTGACCTATTCTTGCCCACGGTGTGTGCAAAACTTACCTCAGGTCTCTCTCTCTAGTTCTCTCTCTCTAGGCTTCATGAGCGTGGGATGATCCTACTCCTTGGAGGCCATGGGAAACATTGGATCTTGGTGGAGGGAAAATCAATTCACTCTTCCAAGTATATGCATGTCTATCATGTTCTGTTACCAAGAAAATTTTCTCTGATGTGTTATCCAGGTAGACCACTTTGCCTGGTGTCTTTGGATCCTTGAACTCGTAGATGATGACTATGCCCAATCGGCTAGGTTGATCTGGCTTGAATCTCCAAAAGGCTTCCTCTATTTCTCTATTCAAGAATAGTTCTATGCTTTTGTTGTCTTGAGGAATCCAATCTGGAGTGATCACTCTGGTCAAAACTGACTTGCCCCTAGGAGTCTGGGGGTCCTTGTCCTACATTTCCTTGTTCTAGGTCTCCTATCTCATTCTGAGGAATGATATTTCCAAACTCATCAGTCCTATCTAGTTGGTTGGTAACCACATACATGGTTCCTTCCTTATCAATGTATGAACCCTCTTCGAACTTGACCACCGGGTGTTCAAGTCCAAAGGATTGATCTGGATTTTTGAGTTGGACCACTGATCGCCTCAGGCCATCCTCATAGATGCGAGCACCTAATCGGTTGGTCCGAACATATTCCAATTGTGTCTTATAGGGTCCTTCTGGTGTTTGTAGATGGGCAGTTCCTGAGCCACCTGTAGATTTTCCCATGCTAAAAGACACATTTCTGAGTCACTTGTGTCAGAGTTTAGTACGTAAGGACAACCACTTAGTTGTTGTGCCCAAGACTTTGCTATGTGGTTGACACTGGACTGAGAAGATCTAATGCTTTGTCTATCCTTTCCTAGGTGTCTACCAGATCTTAGGTTCATAAGCTTTGGCTAAGAGTCCAAAATTTCCTCTTGGTATGGTTCACAAATCCTTTGGAGTCCCCTTGGGTTCTTGGTCCCACCTGAGGGTCAACTTCAAAATATCCTATCTGAAAATGAACGCATTATTCTTATAAAAAGCAGTTGAGGCCGTGTAGGATTCGAAACGAGCTTTCCAACGAGCTATAGAGCTCAAAAAATGGACTTTGGATGAAAAAGTTATGTCAAATCAGGCTCCTGGGGGTAAGTCGCGATTTTGAGCAAAAAATCGTGTTTTCATAGAATCACCTTTTTTCAAAATCGTGTTTTTGGGTTTAATTGCACCAATAGCTCCCCCTCAAGCCTAACATGCTTGGTCTCATTGCTCCTTGATTTCCTGCAAACCAATCATCAATTTGAACCTATTCATCTTTGTTCCATCCAATGACTTTGTAAGTATATCTGCACATTGTAAATGAGTTGATACATAAGATAGTTTAATATCCTTGCTAAGAAATTTCTCCCTTACATAATGATAGTGCACTTCGATGTGCTTAGTCCTTGCATGGTATACAGGATTAGCAGCCAAATGAAGTGAGTTGGTGTTATCTCCAAAGATTATTGGAGTGTAGGAATGCATCTCCAAATCTGCATATGGTTGCTTAAGGCACATAGCTTCTTGAGTTGCATTTGCCAAACCTCTATATTCTGCTTCTGTGGAAGATAAGGCCACAATTGGTTGCTTCTTAGATGACCAAGATATAAGCTTTGAACCTGCAAAGGATAGGTACCCTGAAGTGCTCCTCCTATCATTGTTGGAGCCAACCCAATCTGCATTAGAATACATCTTTATATCTGTGTCAATGTGAAGGGATAAAACAACCCTTCATTCAATGTACCCTTTAGATACTTAAACACCCTCTTTGCAGCTTCCATATGAGGCTTCCTTGGTGCATGCATAAATTGACTCAATGTAATCACTCCATAGGTGATGTCTAATCTTGTTAGAGTAGCATAGATGAGACTTCCCACAAGTTATTGATAACCAAAACCCTAATTATTGGCATCTTTGCCATAGGTGAAAATGTTTCTTCATAGTGCACTCCATGAGTTTGGGCAAATCCTTTTGCCACTAGCCTTGCCTTGTATCTGTTTACAGAGCCATCTAAGTTCTTTTTGATTTTGTATATCCACGTGGATCCAATTACCTTCATTTTTGGCTTCTTGGGAACTAGATCCCAAGTATGGTTTTCCTGTAATGCTTCCATTTCTTCCTCCATAGCTTCTCTCCACCTTATGGGCTTCTTGCTTTCTCTTTGTGATCTCCTAAGTGCTTGATTTGAAGACTCTGGTATGTATTCTAGTTGCTTGAGTTTGACCTTTCCTCTTGACTTCAAAGCCTTGAAGTCAATCTGCTCTTGATTGTCTGAGTTGATAGCTTCTGCTAAGTGTTGATCTTCTTGAGTGAGGGTTGGAAAATCATTTTCCCAAATCATATGGTAACTTGAATTTCCTGCAATCAACTTCAAACCATGAATTATTTTCATCAAATACTACATCCCTACTAACTATAAATGCTTTGTTAGTGGGATTGTATAGCCTATACTCCTTTTGGTTTTGATCATACCCAATAAATATACATTTCTCAACTTTAGGGTCAAGCTTTCCTCTGATTTGTGAGGGGATGTGTGCATAAACAATGCATCCAAATATTTTGCAATGGTCCAATGAGGGTCTCCTGCCATTGCATGCTTCATAGGGTGTCATACCATCCAATGATTTGGATGGAAGCCTGTTGATCAAGTAGGTGGCTGTGGAAACATTCTCTAGCCATAGGTAATCAGGTAACTTCTTCTCATTTAACATAGACCTATCAGCTTCAACAATTAACCTGATCCTTCTCTCTGCCACTCAATTCAATTCAAGAGTGTATCTTGTTGTTACTTCCCTCTTTATGCCTTTGTCCTATAGAAATGAATCAAATGCATGTGAAAATACTCACCATCTCCATCAGATCTAATCCTCTTCAAGCTCCTTCCTGTTTGGTTTTCAACTAATGCCAAGTACTTCTTGAAACATGTAAATGCCTCATCCTTATGCTTCATTAAATAAAGGATTGTCCATCTACCATAATCATCAATAAATGAAACATAGTACCTTGATCCTGAGATGGATGGATCCTTGCCAGGACCCCACACATCAGTGTGTACAAGCTCCAAATAGTCTTCATGGATGTATCCTTTCCCGTTGAATGGTTGCCTGTGAGCTTTGCCAAATTGGCATGCTCCACAGTTGTATATCGTATGTTCTTGAAAATTGGGAATGCAAAGCACACTTTGATCCCTGCACATTTGCTTCAAAGTTCTTTCTCCTATGTGTCCTAGCCTTTTGTGCCATATTTCCAACTCAAATAAGGTTTGATCTCTATAAGTGAAGAGTGCTATGTTCCTTGTGTCTTCATTCTCAAATGTGAATAATCTACCAGACTTCTCACCTTTAGCAATCCTCTTGAAGCCTTGGTGGGGATCTTCCACATATGCTCCATGCTTAGTGAATCTCACCTATAAACCTTTCTCAACAATCTGCCCGACACTAATTAGGGTTTTGGTTATAGTTGGCACATACAAAACTTTGCTCAAAAGGTTCATGCTACCATTAGATGTTTTCACATTTCCAAATTGCTTGACTGAGTGTTTAGTAGCATCACCTGTTTGTATCTCATGCTTCCCTTTGGGTTCTTCAAGATCAGATAATAGAGCTACATTTCCAGCCACATGATTGGAACAACCTGAATCAATGTAGAAAAGATGCTCATCATCTTTACCTTGATTGGATGTCATGTTCATGATGAGTAATGAGTCTTCTTGGTCTTGAGTATAGTTGTTGTAGTCACTTCTTCCTCTAAAGCCTCCTTGATAATTGTTGTTGTTGTAGCCTTGATTGTAGTTATGGTTGTAGTTGCCTCTACCATTGTTTTGTCTGCCTCTTGATTGCCCATAGCTACTTCTATGGAAACCTCTTCCCCTTTGGTTCCTAGTATTCTTGAAACATTCTTCTGTGATGTGGTTGTTGAGACCACAAATGTTGCAAAGTGAGTTGTTGTAGGGTCTCCCTCTGCCTTGCTTTCCTCATCTGTCCCTTCCTCTAGCCCCTCTTACTTTTCTTGCATAATTAACTTGAGAGGTACTAGCCACTTCTTCATGCTTCTTACTCTTACCTTTATCCTTAGCTTTATTCTTATCTGTATAAAGGGCAGAAGATTGGTTACCTCTAGAGTTGTCACCATTTTTGTTCAGCTTTGTCTCATGGGTGAAGAGTTGCCCCACCAAAGTGTTGAGGTCAGGTATTTGCATATCCATGTAGAGGTCCATTGCTGTGGTGAAGGACTCCCACTTGTCACCAGCCTTGGTTCCATTAATGATCTGCCTCACTATGTGTTCTTCTTCTATCTCCTCTCCAATGCTTGCAAGTTGGTCAATCGCATCTTTCATCTTGGTTACATAATCTACCACTCCTTGCTTTGGTTGTTTCTTTAGAGTTGTAAATTCCATCCACAACTGATTTTTCCTAGTTCTTGTATTTGATGAGAAATATGATGGAAGCACTTCCCAAGTCTCTTGGGAGGTCTTGCAATTTCTAACACGTGGTAACAAGAAATCAGAGATTGAGTTTAGTAGATATGGCCTAGCAAGATCATCCTTTGCATACTATGTGGACAACCTCTCTTGCTCTTCCCTTGTAGCAATTGACTTAATTCCTTTTGGGGAACTCTAATTAACTTAGTAAGCTATCAATCATGAGTAATTCATAAAAAATGATGGACTACATGTAGAGAAGGAAGTTTAGCAAGTCATAGCTCCATCCGGACATTCATGAGCTCCAATAGTCATCAGACCAGTGAGCAAAGATACATTAATATCTCACGATCCCGAGAACCAATGCTAATGAAAATATGTAGGATTGTAATAGAGAATGTGATAAATCTAAAATGATTTAAATCATGGCAAAAGATCAACTACACACTGAGAACAAGCTCTAAGAAGATCACTGTTCTGATGGAGTTATAACAGAGAAGTGAAATGAGAATGTAATGATCATATATGTATTAAAACATGTACAAATACAATGTCATTGGCAATCATAAGTTGCTCAATGTGTGAGAGGTGAGTAAGCTATGAGATGAGCTCTCACTTCACAATGAATGTATTTCAAAATGATTTCTGAACCTCGAGATACATGTGGGTCTTTTTGATCCTCTTCTTATAGTTAAGTTTGGAGCCAAAGTTTGAATTCAAATTCGAAACTTCTACCTAGAAGTTGACTCTAAAGTATAGGATAGATTCCCTCATCACTCAATAACCGATTGATTTGTGATTTTAGAGCTTCCTAACTACACGTGGGTGTAATCCACTTTTACTAAGACAAATGTGAAGACTTTTTACAAGACTGATCATATGAAGCCTTGCATGAGTTATGCCAATTAAATCAAGCATAAGCTAATTAACCAAGTATGTGGGCCTGGGTTTAATTGCACCAACAATTACTTTGTCCTCATCTATTGAGATTCCATTCTTAGAAACAATATGACCTAAGATTTTACCTTGTCCTGCCATGAACACACACTTTTCTGGATTCAAACAAACTCAATATTCTCTAGACTTGTTGAAGATCTATCTGAGCTTAGGGATGTGGAGTATTCTTTCTTGGGAATGAGCACATAAATCATCCACATATACTTCTAAGATCTTTTGCAAGAAGTCTTTGAAGACATGACACGTAAGCCTTTGGAATGTTGCAAGTGCATTGTGAGCCCAAATGGCATCACACGAAATGCAAAGATTCCCCACTCTGTGGCGAAAGCCATTTTGTGTTGACGTTCTGGGGCAATGGCTTCTTGGTTGTAACCTAAAAATCCATCAAGGAAGCTATAAACTTCCTTACCCTCAACACACTCCAACAAATGTTCGGTGATTGGATGCGGATAGCTATCTCTGATGATGGAAGCATTAACTTTTTTAAGGTTAATACACACTCGCAACTTTCCATTCTTCTTGGGAACCACTATGATCGGGGACACATATTCAGTATGCTCAATCCCATAGATAAATCTAGCTTCAATCACTCTGTCAATTTCTTCTTTTATTTTGGTTGCATAAGTGTCATTATATGTGTAGGGCTTCTATGTGGTGGGCTCGGCATCAGCCATCATGGGGATCATATGAGAGCATATTTTCGGATCTACTCCCTTCAAGTCTCTATAGGTCCACACAAACACATCCCTATATTCCCTTAGTAAAGCTACAAGCTTTACTTCTTCTTGTGCACTTAGGTCTTCTCCTATGTATGTACATCGCTCTTCATTCTCTTCAATGGTTACTACAATTTTTTTGGTCTTTTCTTTATTATCATATGATTATCATGTGATGGCCTCTCTCTTAGGCATTCGTACCAAATTTTTTCCATCTTCAACTTCATATTTCTTGAAATTCTCTGGTACTTCAAATAATGATTCCTCCTGTGTCTATTTCACTGCTTTTCTTTTCTTTTTCTTTTGAACACCTTTACTTTCACACGGCATAAATTCTTATGTGTAAAGTATTTTATAAAACTTTGCACAAGGTACCGACTATAGTTTGCACAGTGTCACTCTAGCACAATGGTGAGTACCAACGTGAGGAGATCCACCTCATAATTGTCAATCCGTGGAGATGTAAGGACTAGTATGAAGACTATGAGCAAGTGAAGGCACAAGTGCGTGAGTGAGAAGCACACAAACATGCACACACACATACACACACACACGCACACAAGGCAAGAACAAGGAGAGGAACAATGGAGTTCTTTTCATTAGTCAAAAAGTCTCTTACATAAGCTCAATTCACAAACAATCTAACCCAAAAATGAGCTCTCTAGCTCTTTTTATAGTTTTCTAACTAGCTTTGGCCTTGTCCAGACCTAATGTCTAGCCTAGTTAAAAACTAGGTTCTAGAGCCTATTTGAGGGCTCAAACGAAGTCTAAAAATTATGAAAATTGGTATGTAGCTAATTCTAATACTCCTCAAGCTCAAGGACTCCTTGGCTTGAACAAAATGGAGTCTATTCTACCAAAAACGGAATTTACAATGTGTGTGTAGTGATGAAAATCACTAAAGTTGGAAATAGTTCATGGAAAAAAATGATTAGGCCTTGTTGCCATATTGTGCATGACTGCTCCGTTGTACTTGTATGCTCTTCATATGACTTGTATGCCAACACTCCCCCCTTCCTAGCGTCTGTCGCCCCTGACATACCTCTATTCTATAGGATGGTTGATATAATATTGGATGACATTGGTGGCTAGTTCATGCTCTCCTATCCTTAATCCTCTTGCTAGATCAGCTTCCAATGCATCCCAATTGATTGCACCAGGGACCTCTGGTTGTGGTGTGGTGTAGTACTCGGAGTACATGGCTTGTCTGCTTCTAGGTTTTCGTGATTCTGTAGTTGCCGGCATCGATTCTCTTCATGAGCGGCTGCAAGGTGTCGCCTGAGTAGGGTCATATTTCGCTGAAGCTTTGAATTGCATTCTAGCTGTGTCTATAGATGACCTTCTACCACTTGTATTGCTTCTTGGTCTATATTCTGTAACTGCACTTCCAATATGATATGAGCCTCTTGTAAAGTTTGGAATTGTGTATGGAGGCGAGTATTCTCCTCTTCTAGTGCAGCGAGACGATGTTGTAGCCCCTCTAAGTGCTCTTGCAGTAGTGCGTTGTGTTGCTAGAGCTGATTGTACTATGTCCTTAACTATGATATACATGCCAGCATGGTGTTGAATGCATTGCCTCTGGACGAGAGTGTGGTTTGTACAATGGAAGATGCACGGGGAGGGGATTGGGGAATGGGAAGAGTGAATGATGTGTCTATTGGAGATGTGTGTGTGGGTGAAATTGGTGGAGGGGGAATGGGAGAAGTGTATTGGAATGGTAGGTGGTGTGTGTGTGAGAGTAGCGAAAAAGTGTTGTGTGGATGGTGGGTATGGGATTGATGAGGAGGGTTGGGTGGTGGATTGATACATTCTACAAAAGTAATCATGGGCGGGTTGAAGGAATGGTGGTATGGGAGGTGGAAAACGAGAACTTGGAGGCGGGAAAGCCATAAAGGGGATGTGGTGGTTGGGAATCCGAAGAAAATGGATCTAGAGTCAGGATGGCCTATGGCTGAGGGCATGGGGGATGGTTGTCCTAGGGCAGGTTCTATGAAGGATTCAGTTATGATGGTGGTGGTATTATATATGGGGTTTTCAAAGGAGGAGAACAAAGTAGAACTAGAGGTTGGACTACGGAAGATGAAGGCTTGCTCTGTGGGTTGGGTAGTCGAGGTGATATCTACAGCTTCCGTTCGAGGAGGTCATGGGGGAGGGGTTGGTGGTAGTGGTTTGGTTGACTCATCCTGGGTGATGGGGATCTCTTGGCTAGTGGTTCCTGCTGTTTGGATGGTTGTCTCAATGGGTTCGGATGTAATAATAGGTCCTTCCCCCGTAGAAATGGGAATCTGGATGTTTTTACCAGACTGTGGTCATGTCTGGAATCTTCGTGGATCAAATTGAACTCGAGACCTCTTAATCGCTGTTCGAACTACTTCTACTACCCCATATGTTTCTGCCATCAATAAGGGACCTTCACTGTATTCTGAGTCAAATCTGGATTCTTCCAATAGCTGAGCCATGAGCGCCCGACTGCTCTGTTCGGTGAGCAACTGTTGCGACCGCACTCGTTCCATTATTTGATATAGCCGCGGGAATTCTGATGTATAGGCTGGGGCTTCAGTTGTTTCTTTTGCTTCTGCTTCTTCTTCTGCCTCTGAGTGTTCTAGTTGTTGTGACAAAGTTCTCTGTTGCTCATCATCCCAGTGTACATGGCAGCCTTCTGTGGATTTCCTCCTTCTTTGGGAAGATGTTCCCTGTTCTTCTGTATCTGAATAGAACTCGACATCAGAGAGTTGTGTATTCTGCAAGAATGATTCAAAGTCGAAGGGACCCATCCCTTCAGCATCTCTAGTCGCAAGAAATTCAAATTCAAGAGGGACAGGAGGAGCTGAGGGGGCAACTTGTGAGGTGCCTTCAGATCCAGATCTTGGTATACGAATGGTAAAGAGAGACACAGTGGCATCCCCTCGTGGCGACACTTCCGAAGTCGTCAAAACTTCACGTGTTTGAACACAAGGGATCGAACCCCTCATGCGCTTGGATTGATGTGTGGCGGATTTGAGTCTCTTGAACATTTGTAGCTGCGACCAAGTCAAAGCATGTTCAATAGGTACATCATATGCTAAGCACTGGTAGATGATGTGTGTGATTGCACAACAACCATTCACCACTAGCTTCCTATGTGCCCTTTTCTTTGCTTCATACAGTTGCTCTATAATCCATACAGGAAGCTTAATCGGTAATGCACCTGTCTCTGCCAAGTAGAGAGCGAACCAAATCCGCTTGTGGGGTTGAGTGAACCGATCTTGACCGGGAAGCAAAAAATGTTGCATGCACATTGTTGGGTTATAAGGGTTGCCCACAATTCCTCTTATGTAATGGCAACCTCTAGTACTCATAAAAATACCTCTTTTTTGTATTTAGGAGATGTGCTCATGTGAACACTCTCCTAAGCCCTTTTTAATATTTTCCTTATGCTATAGTGTGGAAGCATCTTAAATAAATCCACCTTTTTGCACATATGTAGAAATCCCACGTTGAGAAATTCCCACGCTCCCATTTCCTTGAGATTTGGGAATATTTTCCAAGATATCAAAAGATATGTTAGTTAGAAATAATGTGCTCCTTTTTGACTAGTCAAAAAGAGCACATGGGAGAATGTGCCTAGCCTATATATAGAGGCTTATTTCTTGTAATGAGGGAGCTTTTGGTCGTGCTCTCATGTAAAATCCTTTCAATGGAAGAACTCTCCTTTCTCTTAAGGCTTTGTGCATATATGTATTTAGTCTTGGAGAGTGTGAGAGTGAGGTGTGTGTGCATGCTAGCATTTCCTATGTGTGTAAGTAGAGTGTTGCAACTATCTTGTATTTTACATATGTGACTAGGATCCTTGACTCCCATTGCTCCATATTTTCAAGCATGTGGCATAGCTGCGGGCTGATGGCCAATGGCTTGAACATGGTGGAGGATGGGGTGGATGAAAGGAGAGTCTTTCTTGGGCCTTCCTTCTTGCTTCCATGCAAGGTGGTGTGGGTCATGGCTCCCAAGGGCATACTACAACACACATGCAAAGAGGAATTGACACATTCGGTGTGAGTGCGGCCATATCTTTCAACTTTTGTAGCTTCCAATTCTTCATGTTAGGGGGAATAAGAGGATCCTTCTCAGAGGGCACATGCGTGCGTGCACGTTGAATGTAGAGCTTACCAAGTTCAAAGTGAGTTGGAACCTTTTCAACTCATTGTTTCCCAATAAGGAAGGAATGACAAATGATCCTAGTTTATCTTTTTCTTCATGTGCCTGTAATGTTGAGACCAAATAGTAACATCGTAAGAGTTCTGGTTTGGGTAAGGGTGCTGCAAAATACTCGGCCAATCCTACACGCTCCCATATGGTCTGCAGATCTTGTGTGTTCTAGAGAGTCTCAAAATCCTTGGAAAAGAACAGGAATCTAACCCATTGCTTATCATGCTCACACTTGGACTCCCATATATACTTGGCCTCCCCTAAGGATCCTGGCATGCCACTGAACCAATGAGAATTGGCATGGACTCTCTCTGTGATTCCTGTGGGAGGATCCGATACAGGTATTTGCTGGAGGTGTTGTAGCTCTACCGGTCGTTCAGTTGGAGGCACTTCAATAGGTAGACTATCCACATCAATCCTTGTAGTACTTACTCCTGCCTATGAGCTCGGGCCTACTGCTTTTGCCATGAGACTGCTTGTATCTGTTGATGCTTATCTACTAGAAGAAGAGAGGCATATTAGCATTGCATAGGAAATAGGATGTTATGGTGTTCCCTCCACAATACTAACATGATGTTTCAAGTGGTTAGGGGTTAGTGGGTGGGGTGTTTGTGATGTGTGAGAATGTGGGTTAGTAGGTTAGTGTTCTTCCTAGATGCATACTTTGGATGTGCAATGTACTCAGAATGCACCTACATTAGATGGGACTAATTTGGGTCAGGTGGTTTGATATGAGGTTTAAGTCTCCAAATCTTGATTGTGGGAGTATCGCTTTGAGTGAAGATGACATGTGAAGGTTTGTGGATAGGATTGTGTTGGATTTGGGACCTTTTGGGTGCCCGTTTCTTGACATTCTTGGGTGTGACCGAAGAGTTAGAGGTGTGGAGTGTAGATGTCTACACTGGGATATGTGCCAGGGGTGCTTGTGAGTGTTGATTTCATCTTGTGAATGTAGGAGATGCTATTTGAGCTCGTCAACAGGTCTTGGGCACCCATATCCATCTATCATTTGGAATAGCCTTCATTGACCGCTTTGGGACCTAAATAGAATTGGTTTGTCTAGATGGATGCCTATGATACTCTTGTGCTGTAATCTTCAACACTGTAGCTCGTTTGGTGCATCTTTGGGATCCAATCCCCAAAGCTGAGGGTTGTTCACCCTTTCGTACCCATATCTGCTTCATGCCATGAGGTACTCTAGATTGTACAGGTTGGTGCTCATGCCTCTTGATCATTGGCCTCCCCTGTGTCATGTGTTGCCCGGCTTGCTTTCCTCGAATCCTCTTTGGAAAAGAAGGGAACTCCTCTTTGACTGCTGCACTTTTGTCAAGAGTGACAATCTTCGGCACCATAGAACTTTGGACAAGAATAGCATCTTTATCATCATGTGTGTTCCTGGAGGGACCAGGATTTGGTGCCTCTTCTAGTGGCCTAAGTGCTTGATTTTCTAATTCAATAGTGATGTGGTTTTGGCCTACCTAAGCCTGAAGAAGTCCACTTCTTAGGTTGAGGTTGACTGTGTGATCATAGTTCCAGTCTTGACCCAAGACAAGAGGTTCGGTAAGATCCTCATCTTCACATACTAGCACTTTGACTGCCATTTGAACCTCTCGAATGTAGAGGGGCAATTCCACCTCTCCCATGCAAGGGGTTTCCACACCTCCCAATCCTATGAGATATGCCTCTATAGGATTGACCTGCAATTGCAATTTTTGGCAGTAAGAAAGTCGAACTGCACTAGTCGCTTCCGGAGTCAATTAAGGTTCTCACGATCCTTGCACTTTGCAACAGCGTAGCGACAGAAATTGCTCATGAATGAATGACTCTCCTCCCAACCAAATGCCTCTATATATAGCTCTCTCCAGGGGACTACCTTCTTGGGCAGGTGAATGCTAATCATCCAAGTGTCAGCCATGTAACTACATGTGCGCCAAGTGTCCAGTGGATGCTTCTAGAAGGTTCTAGAGCTCTTTGGGCAAAATACTCTTCCCATGTACTCCATGGGGATTGAACCCAAGACCTCGTCCTTCACACCCTTGAGCCTTAACCATTAGGCTAAGTGGATTACTTGGTTACAAGAGTAAATGACCTACCAGTAAGTCTAGACTCGAGATCTTTGGCCATACAAACGAATGACTAAACGGAATCCGATTTCAGATCTGTCTGAACCAATCGGATCCCTAGATCACCAACTTACTTTATTACATTCTTCCCCCCTTGGAAAATATTTTCGTCCTCGAAAATTAGAGCTATATATACTGTAGGCAACCCCCGAGCCTCATGTTCTAAAACTTGAAGAACATGCATTCATTCAAACAGGTTATTTACTTAGATCTTGAAAGTAAAAAACCTTATCATATTCTAGATCTTGAAGAACATGATCGGTTTATCTACTAAAAACTTGAAAGTAGAAAACCTTCTTTATTTGGGACCAACTTAAAACTTGAAAGCTGGAAAACGTCGTTGGATTGTGGAAACTTTTTCCCATGTTGAATTTTCTTCAGTTCCATCCTTCCATTTTACTAAGCACTCTTCATACAAGTGGCTTCTTGTACGTTTATCTCGGGTGCGAAGTATCCTTTCAGGTTCATGAGGAACTGTTTCATTTACTGGAATAGGAAGTATGACCTGATGTCCAACTAGATTATCTGAATCTGTTAGACTCTTCCTAAGTCGGCTAACATGGAACACTGGATGAATCCAACTATCATCTGGAAGTTGTAATTCATAAGCCCACAAACCAACTTTCTTGGTGATTGGAAAAGGACCGCAATATCTAGGCGACAACTTGGCGCATTGACCAGTCTTGAACTTTTCCGATCTTTCAGGAATACGAAGATAAACTTGATCGCCAACCTGAAAAGTAACATCTCTTCGCTTTGGATCGGCATAAGCTTTTGCACGATCTTGAGCTTTCTTTAAGTTTTCTTTAGCTAACTTGAGCTTAAAGTTCATGTCTTGAAGAAACTCTTGAGCTGCTTGAACTCGTTCATTATGAAGTCCCACTGCATAAGGAGACCTAGGCTGGAAACCGTACATTAACATGAATGGACTAAATTCAGTTGATGTATTCTTGGCACTGTTATAGGCAAACTCAGCTAAAGGAAGATAATCTTCCCAATCAGTCTGTTTGGAGGTAACATAAGCTCTAAGTATGTCTTCCAAAATCTGATTGACTTTCTCTGTCTGTCCATCCGTCTGGGGATGTTCAGCTGTACTTAAACTTAGTTTAGTTTCAAGTCTACTAAAGACTGCTCGCCAAAAATGACTTGTAAATCGAGCATCTCTATCAGAAACTATGTCTACTGGAAGACCATAGAGTCTATAAAGTTGATTTACAAATATTTTTGCAAGTTCTGGAGTCTTATAAGTAGTCTTGACTGGTATAAACTGAGCAAGTTTAGTCAATCGATCAACTACAACCCAGACTGAATCAAAGCCCTTCTGAGTGCGGGGTAATCCAGAAATGAAATCCATGGAAATGCTTTCCCACTTTCCTTTGGGAATTTCCAAAGGATGTAGCAATCCTCCAACTTTAAGTCGTTCAAACTTATTTACTTGACATTTATGGCACTTAGACACATAATTTTGCACATCACGATGCAAACTAGGCCAATAAAAATGTCTTTTCACTAACTCATAGGTTCGGTTAATACCAGGATGTCCTGCACTTGGAGCATCATGGCATTCGAAAAGTACTTGATTTCGTATGTCCACTATACTTGGGACACAAACCTTACCTTTATAAAGCAAATATTCATCTTGGAGAGAATAGTGTTTGAACTTTCTCTCAGAAGTACTTGCTTCAGTTTGTTTATCTTGTTCAGCTGCTTTCCATGCTTGACTGAAGCTTGGATCCTCTTTGCAGCTTCCTTTCAAAGTTGAAATAAATTCACTTTGAATTTGTACAAAACTTAGATTGTTCAACATAGGCATCCGACTTAGGGCGTCTGCCACTGCATTGAACTTTCCTTTTCTGTACCTGAGCTCATAATCGAACTCTTGTAACTGTTCGGCCCATCTTGCTTTTCTACCTCTAAGATCAGGTTGGTTTGCAAACCACTTTATGCTCTCTTGATCAAAAACTATGGTCAGCTTTGATCCATATAGATAATGGCGCCATTTCTTTAGAGCATTTATAATAGCGAACATCTCTCGCTCATAGGTAGAGTAGTTTTGCTGAGCAGGACTTAGCTTTCTACTCTCGAAAGCTATTGGTCGACCATCTTGGCTTAGTACTGCTCCTACTGCAGATGAACTTGCATCTGTCTCTAATTGGAAAGGCTTGTTCGGATCTATGATCTGTAGAACCGGGGCCGATGCTAAAGCAAGTTTAAGTTCTTGAAAACTCTTTGCTTGCTCTTCTTTCCAATTTAACTTTTGATGCTTCCCTTTGAGTTGATCCGTCAAAGGTACTGCAATCTTGGCATATCCAGCCACAAACTTCCGATAATATCCGGCCAATCCGAGAAAACTTTGTAGTTCTCGAACCGTCTTGGGCTCAGGCCATTCAAGAATCGCTTGGACCTTTTCAGGGTCAACTTTGATTCCTTCCGCGGAAATAATATGACCTAAATACTTTACTTCTGGGGTAAAGAATTCACATTTTGACTCTTTACCGTAAAGTTTATTATCGCGAAGAAGTTGAAAAACTTTTTTCAAGTGCTCTAAGTGACTTTCATGATCTTTACTGTAGATCAGAATATCATCAAGAAAATCTACAACAAATTTTCCCAAATACGGCTTAAGCACTTGATTCATCAAAGTCATAAATGTTGCGGGTGCGTTTGTCAACCCGAACGGCATCACTAAAAACTCGTAGTGACCAAACTTTGTTCGAAAGGCTGTTTTAGGAATATCATCAACTTTGATTCTGATCTGATGATAACCTTGGCGTAAATCAATCTTAGAAAAGATTGTAGCTCCCTTTAAACTATCGAAAAGATCTTCGACTAGTGGCATGGGATACTTGTTCTTTATCGTAAGATTGTTTAACGCCCTATAATCTACACACAGCCTCATAGTTCCATCTTTCTTTTTCACTAGAAGGATGGGTGCTGCCCATGGAGACTGGCTTGGGCGGATAAATCCTTTATCCAAATACTCTTGGATTTGATTTTCCACCTCCTGATTTTGGACATAGGGGAGGCGGTATGGGTTTTGAGATTTTGGCTTGGTACCCGGAAACAGATCTATGCCGTGATCGATGTTTCCACGAGAGGGTGGCAAGCCGTAGGGGAGTTCCTTAGGGAACACATCTTTAAATTCCTTCATTAAATTGTTAAATTTAACATAAACTTCTCGAGGAATAAAGGACGAGACATAAGAAACTTGATTTATACTATCAGAATCGGTTACATCGGTGCCAAGGACAAGAAAAGCTTGAGTCCTGGCTTCATTATTGACAAGTTTCTGAAGTTCAGTGTATGATATCAAAGGGATACTTGGAACATCATGCTCACCCTTGATCTTATACACAACTCCGTCGCGCTGGAATTCCAAAGTATTTGTAAAATAACACCTGGTCAATGAAGGACCTAGACTCCATAGCCACTCTCTCCCTAAAACGAGATCTACCCGATCCATATTCATTATTTGGAAGTCCAAGGTGTCTTTAAATCCTTGGATTTCTAGTTCCAAATTACAAATCATTGTGTCCGAAACACGGGTGTCTTGACCGTGCATCATGGAGACAATGTATTTATGAGGCGATGGTTCCTGAGGAAGAGCCAGTTTTTTTACTAACGCATAATTGATAAAATTATGCGTAGCAGAGTCATCCACCATTATCCGGATGGTGTGACCTTTTACTGATCCATGCAACTTGACCAAATCATGTGGACCAAACTCTTGAGGTTGCCACATGTTTTTGGAGATTTGACATGAATGGGTACTGTCGCAGTGCATAATCTGAACCTTCTTTGCACTTGAATTTGCATCCAAGTTCAAAGATTGAATCAGATGGATTTGCTGCTTACCCTTTCCCTTACTTTCTCTTCCGACTGGACAGGCACGGCTTCGATGTCCAGGCTTAAGACATTTAAAGCACAAGTTTTCTTTTTGCGCTTTATCATGATCTTCTGGAGAAAGGATGTGTCTAAAAACACGAGGTTTCTTAGACACCCTTTCACTAGATCTAGTCCCTTTACCCTTACGCTTAAAGTTATTCTTCTGGGAATAACTGCTTTCCTGCGTGACATCCAAGCGTGAATTGTCCTCATAAATCTGTGCGACCTTAATCGCCTCTTCAAGGGATTTAGGCGCATGCCTCTTAACTTCATTACGAATTCGCTGGTTAAGTCCTCTGACAAAACCGCGAAGTCGATGGAAGTCATCTAAATTCTTTAACTTCAGAATTACATCTCTGTATTCTGAAATATACACCAATAGCGGTCTACCCTTCTGCTGAATTTTATCCCATGCTTCCCAATTGCGTTCCTCCTCATTCTCGGGGAGAAACTCTTTCTTGAAAAGATGGGAAAATTCATTCCAAGTGGTAAGTTTCTTGTGAGTCTCAGAGAGACTCATCCACCATGTATAAGCTTTCGGTCCTAGCGACAAACTGGCTTCTACTACCCTCACATGATCGGGGGTATGTTTGAGTTCATGGACATCTTTCCATTTCTCTAAGAAAGTCAAAACCGCGTCCTTATTCCTATCCTTATCCTCTCCAGAGAAATAAGGAGGACGGATCTCTTTTCCCAAAGAGAGATCCACTGGGCGGTTATGAGTTTCTAACATCCCTACCGAAGCAACACACAAGGGAGTAGAAGACGCTAGACTAAGACGGCTCATACTTCCCGCTAAAGGAAACATATCTGTATGGGGAGAGGATAATCCCTTATCCTTTTCCATCCTAACAGACATCGGTGAAGTTGCGATCGTATCTGTGTGACTACCTAAAATAGTCTTACTGATATCCTTAGGCGTCTGAAGTAAGTTCAGAATGGCCTTAAGGTGATCCTGGATTCCATCAACAGATTGACGGAGTACTGCAACCTCATCCGGAATGCTGGACAACTGTCCAAGCTTTTGCTCAACTAGCAACATCCTACTTTCCATATCTTTCCTCTCATTTAAAGTAGTGTTTGTTTCCCCTTTTCTCGCAGAATCCTCAACGTCTAATGCTACAATCGCTGATTCTATTTTAGATGCATCAGACGCATGACTAGTATTTGAAACCATAGGTGCAGATGAATGCAATGCACGTGCAACTATTGGTGGTCTAGTCATGAATGAGGATGTTACTAACATAGGAATGGAAACATACATGGACGCACTAGTAGTACTTGTAAGCGAAACGTGGCTAGAAGTCCCCTCCATCGCACACAAAGCGTTATTAAACTTACTAAGTATTCCTAACGCAAGAAGTGTGTGCAACAAAATCAAAAGAGCTATGCAAGAATGTCACAAGAAATCGTCCCTGATGATTTGGTCCGTTGAGGTCGACTTGATTCTAGCCGAAAGTGCTAGAATTATGACGAAGATAGGCCTCCAGATCTTCACTCCACAGCTCCACTTCTGTTGAACTTTACTCGAACTTTTAGCTTTCTACAGCTTGGACCACCACAGAAATGTACTCGGGTTCGGATGGGGAAATAAGCAAACTCCAAAGGTTAATCAAAATGAGATGATTTCGGCTCGGGATTAGCAGAGCAGAGATTTAATTCAACTTGTATATGTTATGCAGAGAACGAAATCACGAAGAACCTTTACTTCAGTGGATAAAGCCCTGAAGTTTCTCTGCAAGGTTGTGCGATCGAATCCCGGCGCCCTCCCGATGGTAGTTCAGCTTTTTTGGCCGGGTGAAGATGTCTGCTTCAGCGCGAATTAAGAGAAATTAATTACCTTCTCAGCAGTACTCCCGTGAACTGTTGTGGGCTAATGGATAGGCGGACACGCTCGTTTAAACAGGTCTCGTGTTCGATCACCCGCGGACGTGCAGTAGAGAGGATCAACCTTTTTGGCCCCTATTTGAGAGCTTCTTCAGGAGTTCAGCTAGTACTTCTGCTATATCTTCACGCGGACGGTGATGCTCTTCTAGATAGAGCAGCGTGCTCCAATCGGGGGGACGGGGGTTCGATCACCCTCTGCTTCACCAAAATATTTTCTTTTGGATCTTCTTCGATGAAGCCTCCCTCAGCGAACCGATGATTGTATAACGATCTGCTCCATAAAGAATATCACGAACGGCGCTTCTCTCCGTGGATAAGGAAGCGCCCTCTCACCAAAGGGGCGGGAGTTCGATTCCTTCGCCAAGCACTTCAGAAATGATATACTCTTTTTATTACTCTTTTGCTCTAAGCTAAAACATGAGAATGATTGCGACAAGCATCTCAATGCGGGCGGGGGCAGAATTTGCACGCCAAAAGTCCGAGCAAGAAGATGAAAGTTATGGAGATGGCTCTGATACCAATGCAACAGCGTAGCGACAGAAATTGCTCATGAATGAATGACTCTCCTCCCAACCAAATGCCTCTATATATAGCTCTCTCCAGGGGACTACCTTCTTGGGCAGGTGAATGCTAATCATCCAAGTGTCAGCCATGTAACTACATGTGCGCCAAGTGTCCAATGGATGCTTCTAGAAGGTTCTAGAGCTCTTTGGGCAAAATACTCTTCCCATGTACTCCATGGGGATTGAACCCAAGACCTCGTCCTTCACACCCTTGAGCCTTAACCATTAGGCTAAGTGGATTACTTGGTTACAAGAGTAAATGACCTACCAGTAAGTCTAGACTCGAGATCTTTGGCCATACAAACGAATGACTAAACGGAATCCGATTTCAGATCTGTCTGAACCAATCGGATCCCTAGATCACCAACTTACTTTATTACACACTTCCTCCTTGTCCTACTTGTAGGGTCACAAAAGGTCACCGATCGACTATCCTATGGGAACGTTCACCTGAAGCCTCGCACATGGCCATGTGATAACCTAGAGATTCTTGAGTGTCAGGCATATGATGATCTCTACCTTGTCTTCTCAATTTCATTCCTCGGATGCGTTCTAAAGCTTCTTCCTGTGCTTCTTCTCGAATTCGTTTCTCCTCTTCTTTACGTTTCTTTGCAGTATTGAGTCGATTTAACATCTCCTCCGTGAGGGATTCTTGATATAACTTGACTCTACAACCACTTATGTAACTTGGTAGAATATCTCCTTCTAGAGTGGCTAATTGAACCGCTCCACTTGTGGAGATCCTATTGATAATCATTGGTCCATAGCCTCACTTGTGGAGATCCTGTTGATAATCATTGGTCCATAGCCTCTCTTCTCTAACTTCCGTGCATGTTGCTTCAAGGTGTAGACTAAGACTAGGTCTCCTGCTTTCAAGCCCTTATCCTTCACATGTGCGTCGAAATATGCTTTCTTCCTTTTCTTGGCTGCATAAATTCCTGCTGCAGCTCTCAATCATGTTTCACCTAATCGTTCAAGATCGAAGAGTCTGGAGGAGAGCTCATGGCATGTCCAATCATGCTCTTGTGCTACTTTAAACATAGGTATCAAAAAGTCCAATGGTAGTACTGCATTTTGGCCGAAAACCATCTAAAAGGGCGTGGCTTGGAGTACCGTTTTATGGGCAACTCTATATGCCCAAACAGCATGATGTAGCTATTTGTCCCAATCAGAGCGTTTATTATTAACCGATTTTGTCAATACATTGCATAGAATCTTATTTGTGCTCTCGGCCTGTCCATTAGCTTGTGGATGATAGGGGGCAAACTTCTTATGTATCACCAAGAATACTTGGAGAAGGTTTTCTATGACTTCATTCAAGAAGTGTGTGCCTCTATCAGTCACTAACTCTATTGGCAATCCGTATCTAGTGAACACGTTCTGTAGCCACAATGATATACTCAACATGTGAACCCTTAGCTGGGGGGATTAATAGGACCAACAAAGTCTATTCCCCACTTAGAGAATGCACGTCCACCCATCATAGGTTTCAATGGCATCTCATCCTTGCGTATAGGATACTAAGTTTGCTGACAAACCTCACACCTCTTCACATAGGTATGAGCATCCATGTGAAGGGTGGGCCACCAAAATCCTGCAAATAGTATTGCCTTGGTCACCCCATCTGGACCAAAGTGTCCTCTTGCTACACCTTGGTGAGAAGTTTCCAAGATTTTAAGATATTCGCTCTCATGGACACATAGTCTAAGGTAACCATCTTTGCCATGCTTGTATAAATTATCTCCAATGAGTGAGTAGTCTAGGACTTCTTGTTCAAAACTTCTCTTCCTAGCCAAAGTCATGTCTAGAGGGAATTTTTTCGTCCTCAGAAAGGTTACTAATGGTTGACTCCAATTTGGCATTAAAGACACTCGATAAAGAGTGGCATGTTCGACTGGTGATTTAGTGCTATAGACTGGGCATTCCTTACACAACTTATGGACATCTGCTTCCATAGTCGGCCAATGCACTCCAAGTCTCCTTAATGTCTGTAAGGTTCTTTGCTTTGGGTAGTGTTGCTCTAATGCACCTACATGTGCTAATTGCAACCATTTAGCATACTCATCCTCTTCCACACAACAAGCCAATATCCCTTGATCTGTATGCTTAAACATACTTCCTGCCATGATGTGGTACTTTTGGGCCTTTACTACCTCTCTATCTTGAGTGTTTATGACTGGGTGGTTAGGTCCGTATGTCAATACTGGCGCTAAGGTCTTAGCCCACTACGGCACGACTTCCAAATTAAACAAGTAAGCATCAGGAAGGTCATCTGATACTCCTTGTGGGGCTTCTCCAGATGTGAGCCTAGAGAGGTGGTCTGCTCTCAAGTGAGTCTTTCCTTTCCTCACCACAACCTCAAAGTCGTATTCCATTAGCAAGAGGAACCATCTTACCAATCTAACTATATTGCATGGCTTGTTTATCAAGTACAAGAGTGCTTGATGATCAGTAGAAAATTTAAACTTATTTGCAAGCAAATAGTGTCTAAACATTTTAACCGCATATACCATGCCTAATCCTTCTCTCTTAGTAGTGGTATAATTCCGTTCAGCTGCATTTAACTGTCTACTAGCATAGGCAATTGGAAGATCCATATTACCTTCACCTGTAGGTTGTGCAAGCACACACCTAATAACATAATTTGATGCATCCACATGGACATGGAATGTCTTGTTCCAATCCGGTGTAGTTAAGATTGGTGCTGAACACAATGGCCGCTTAAGCTCATTGAAGGATTTCTCGCACTCATCAGTCCACTCAAAATTGATCAAGAGTCCATACAGAGGCTTTGCAATGATGGCATACATGTGAATGAAACGTCAGTAATAACCACAATGCCCCATGAAAGCTTGCACTTCCTTGACATTCTTAGGCCTAGGTAGTTCTGCAATAGCCCTCACCTTCTCTTCGTCAGTGGAGATGCCGTTCTTGGACACTATGGGTCCTAGAATCTTGCCTTGCCTGACCATGAAAACACACTTTTCTGGGTTCAAGCAGACTTGATATTCTCTACATTTGTCAAAGATTTGCCTGAGTTCAGGTATATGTGTTTGTCTAATGTTGGAATGAGCATAAAGATCATAAACATAGACTTCCAAATTCTTCCTCAAGAACGCTTTAAATACATGGCACATAAGTCTCTGGAAGGTTGCAGGAGCATTGGTAAGCCCAAATGGCATTACCCTAAAAGCGAATATACCCCACTCTGTGGCAAAAGCCGTCTTATGCTGATCTTCTGGTGCAATGGCTACTTGATTGTAACTAGAGAACCCATCCAAGAAGCAGTAAACTTCTTTGCCTGCTACCCTCTCTAATAGATGCTCTGTGATAGGAAGCGGATAACTATCTCTGATAGTGGCTGCATTAACCTTCTTCAAGTTAATGCATACACGTAATTTGCCATTCTTTTTGTGCACCACTACAATGGGGGATACCCATTCAGTGTGCTCAATTTCATAGATAAATCCGGCTTCAACCAAGCACTCTATCTCTTCTTTGATCTTGGCAGCATAGTTGTCATTGTATGTGTATGGCTTTTGTTTTGAGGGTCTGGCCTCTGAGGTCATGGGGATTGTATGTGAGCATATGTCCAGGTCTACACCTTTCAGGTGCTTGTAGCTCCATGCAAACACGTCTCTATATTCTCGTAGTAAGGCTATCAATTCCTGCTCCTCGTCTTCACTTAAGTCATATCCTATGTATGTGCATCTCTCCTCTCCTTCTTCTATGGCTACCACTATTTTCTTGGTGGTTTCTTTGTTATCATAGGTCTCTCCTGCTTGTGCATCGCGTTTTGGCATTCTTATCATGACTCTCCTGTCTTCTATTTCATACTTCTTAAAGTTTTCTGGGACTTCGAACAAGGATTCTTCTTCTTCTAGTGTGGCTTCTTTCTTCTTCCTTTTCTTTCCTTCACTCTTGGTGGTCATTTGTGTGGTTAATCTCACCTCGTTTGTAATTTCTTCATATCTTTGAGGGTGAGCTTCTACTTCGTAGAAATATTCCTCATTTGATGCAAAAGGAGGGTCCATAATGATTGACTCTAGATCAGAGTCACTTGCATCCTCAAATGCATCAATGCTAGGTTCGAATTCTTCCAGAACCGAATCTCCCATGATTGGCTCTATTGTGAAGAATGAGATGTCATAGCCATCCTCGTCACAATGGGGTGTCCAGTGCTCTTCATTGATGGCTACATCCATAGTTGCTAAGATTTCCGCCCAACCATAAGGTTCAAACTCTTCATCAGGAAATACTACACGTGCATAGGCTGGGTCTTGAATTGATCTATGGGTATCTTTTGCACCTACCTCTCTGGCCGTTTCCCTCTTCTCTTCTTCTACTGCTACTTTACACATCCATAAGTGGGTGTCTTCATGCATCCATGAGGATCGTGATCCTATGGAATGCACTGACTCAGTCTCATCTTTAGCTCTATGGACGGTATTCCATTGAATAGGGGGCACATCTCTATTAGAGGAATCTTTGAGATTCACTTTGGTAGTGACACCCAAGTGTTGCAAATACAAAGAATTGGTCCCCCAATCTTGTACCACTTGCAACTGCCTCAAGAAGGGTCTTCCCAGAATCATCTCATAGGCTTGATTTTTGCTAAATTCACAGATAGCAAATGTGTGCTCAAACTCCACACCACAAGTAGTAAGAGTTATCCCTTCTAGTAGCCCTAAGGGTCTCTCAATGTGACCATCGGCCATTTGCAACTTCATTCTTGTTGGCCTGAGTGCTGGCTTGCCCCAACGTTTCCATAAGGAGGTGGTAGCAATTGCAACTCCCGCACCTGAGTCCAAAATGGCCTTGGTTGTGTAACCCTGATGAATGATAGGGAGATAAGTGTTTCCTTCTTCTCCTTTGCTCATGTCTCCTATCTTGTCCAAAGGTATTTCCGGTACTGTTCTATGAGACCCTACTTGGGAACGAGGTTTTGACATGTCTGGCACTTTCTTGGCTACATGTTTCCACAATTCAAGCTTGATCTTGAGTAGCTCTTCTAAAGTGAGATTGCACTGCACTTTAGTATTCTTTAGTACCTCTGTGTTCCTAGGTATGATTGAGTCTTCGTTTCTTATCATGACCATCGGTGCTCTCATACAAGTGGACTTTGCTTCCCACGGGCCTGTGAAATGGGAAAGTTCTTGTAAAGAATTAGACTCGAAGTCTAATCTCTCTTGAGATTGGGCACTTTCCTATTCTCCATAAAGGGAAGGAATGTCTTGTGGGAATTCATCGTGCGCGTCATCCACAAGCTCAATTGGAGGAGGATCTTCGCTTTCTTTAGCCCATTTCTCTTCTTGAATCTCTCGCAAGAATTCTAGTGAGTATCTATTCATAGAAGAAGAGTTGTCTGGTTCAGTGGAGTTAGGCACATAAGCTTCCTTTGGAGGAATGCTTATTCTATCACTTGCCCTCTCCTTAGCCTGGGAGTTGGCTTCTTTTCTAGACTTTGCAATTATCATCTCCGATCTATCCAATAGAACATCAAAATGCAATGGTGTTCTATTGGAGCTAGAGCAATTGAAGAGGCGATTGGCCTCAAACATGGCTTGAGCCAATTCCACCATCTTGGCACACAACTTGGTTCGTTCAAGCTCTAAGTCAGCTCTAGGGTAACATCTTTCATGATCTGTCACATTTGGCCCTTCCTGGATCCTGGCCTGATATGCTCTAAGCATCATATCTATATCCTCGGGAGTGGGATCTGCGAAGATTGATCCTACTCGAGGTGGTGGGTGGGTTATGTGTGGTGGATTAGAAGGTTGAGGAATGGAAGGTGAAGGGGATGGTAGTGGAAGTGAGGTGTGAGAGTGCGTTTGAGATGTGATTTCTATGATCTTGGCTTTGGTCTCTCGCAGATTTTCCTCAAGTTCACTCATCTTCCTTGCCCATTGCCTTTTCATACGTTCACGGCTATCTCTCCAAGCTCTTGTTCTCTTCTTATTCTGGCTCTCAGTCTCGCTAACCTTTGCATTCTTTTCCTGGCCTAACTCTTGGTTTTGCTTAAGTGCATAGGCTCTCGTGATGACTTGCACTGGGGTTGTAGAAGTCATACTTTCCGTGGAGTCTACAACTAGGCCAATCACGTTGATAGGAGCGATTTTTGGCATATTGGCGGGGTTCTTGGGACACTCTCATAACAAATGCTCCTTTGCATTGTCACGGATTGGGTTTGTGTAGGTGCAGGTAGAGGGCAATCACGAATGAGGTGATTTCCTTGACAGTGATAGCATGGCCCTCTAGAAAATGGAGGTCTCATCGGCCTAGGCTGGGATCTCGAGTTAGGGTTTGCATACATGACATTTGCGTATTCCCGCTCCCAACTAGATTCACTCGGTTCTTCATAATAATATGACTCATTATGCTCGAGTGATTGCATGTAGTAAGCTTGTGGGCTATCTATATGGGTAGAATCAAAACTATGATCACTTGGGTCACTTTCTGAAAGCGATGATGTCACTGGCACTAAATCTCTATTCAAATCACATTAGCCATATGGTCTCCTCCACAAGTGTAGCATCGTTTTCCTGGGGCAAATCTAGGAATTTGCTTGCTAGAGACACCTAATTTCTGAGCTACCTTTTCTGCTAGATCCTCAATTGATGTGGATTGTGAGGAAATGAGGCTACTAGAACTATCTGAATCTTTATAGATCTTTGAGATCTCTAATTCCTCCCCTAAATTATCCTCAATGTCTATGCACATGCGTACACATTCTTCTATGGATCTAGGGTCCTTCAAGTACACATATGATCTGAGTTTGGTACTTAACAATCCATCTAGAAATAAGGCCACTTGCTTGGCGGGAGTGGGTAACTCAGGAGCAGGGCATCTCTATAAGTATTGCCTAAACCTTCTTCCTGCAAGCCTCACTGTCTCTTGAGGTGTTTGCTTGAAGCTGTACATCAGGGAGGATGTGTTATGCCTAATACCAATCTTGGAAAACTCAGTGATGAATGCTTCAAGCAGTTGATCTATACTTTTGTACTGCTCTTGGTGAAGTGGTTGAAACCAAGTAAATGGAGTGTTCTTGAGTGTTAGGCCAAAAGCATTGTATTGAGTGAACAAGTCTTCCAGTTGTTCAGCTCTCAAAACTTGCCTAAACTTTGCTACATGGTCATACAGATCTCCTGTGCCATCGAAGCAATTCTTCATGGATTTAACCAACTGTGTAGGTCTTAAAGTTCTAGCATGTTCTCTAGGCCTTGGGAGAGGGAATTCCTCTGCATTTCTTGGATTCCTTGGTTCCCAATATCTCTCCCTATCCATTCTATCCGTCTCAGTCCTTGTTATTTCTCTTCCAAGTGGGTTAGCAAAGCTCACCTCGGGTCTATCTCTACTCCGTTCTCTTTGAGTCCCGTGAGCTTGAGATGTTCGAGCTCCTTGGTGACTATAAGACACAATGGATCGAGGTTGGGGAAAGACAAATTCACCCTTCCAAATGTATGCGTGTCTCCCATGCTATGTGACCACAAAAATCCTCTCCAAAGCATCATCTAAGTAGGTCACTTTACCTGGGCTATCCGGGTCTTTGAACTCATAGATGGTAAGGGATCCCACTTCATTAGGCTTCTCAGGCTTGTACCTCCAAAAGCCTCATCTGTCTCTCGATTCAAGAGCAAATCTATGCTCCTATTATCCTGGGGAACCCACTCTTGCGTGATTATTCTCGTCAGAACCGACTTGCCTCGAGGGGTTTTTGGCTCCTTTCCTAGGTTCCCTTGCTCTATGTCACCTATTTCGACCTCTGAGATTATGTTTCCAAACTCATCTGTCCTTTCAGTTTGGCTGGTGACCACATACATTGTTCCTTCTTTATCTATATAGGAACCATTTTCAAACTTGACTACAGGGTGTTCTAGTCCAATGGGTTGATCCAGGTTTTTAATTAGGACAATAGATCTTAGTTTTGTAGGGACCCTCACGTCTTTCTAGGTATGCCACTCCTGAGCTATCTAGAGGTCTTTCCATGTTGTATTACATCTCCGAGTCACTAGTTTCTGAGTCCAAAGCGTAGGGGTAACCACTCAATTGCTGGGCCGAGGATCTGGCGGTATGGTTGACACTAGCCTCGGATGATCTAATACTTTGACGGTCTCTCCTTAGGTGTCTTCCTGATCTAAGGTTCATATGCCCTTCCAATTAACCCAATGATTCTTGTACAAGCACGTTGTTGATTCATTTATACGAATCACTTGTTCCTTTTGAGTTCCTTTGTATGTGTTTTCTTGTCTTTAATTAAGCATCATCAGGAGCACTTAAGTGTGTCGTAATTGATGTTCTATGTCTACTTAGTTTAAGTTCTTTTCCTTTAGGTTATCCCTTGACTTCAATTTAGCCTATTCTTGGGCTTGAGAAATTAAAGGCTCTTCAAACTTGAGTATATAGGCTTATCTTCATGACTCCCTAAGTACACCTCGGGCTTAGAGTCATCACACATCGCAAAAAGTTTGCAAGTAATTAAATTTTCTTGGTCATCAAGAAAATTTAATACTTAACTTTCTCCTAGTGCCTACTTATACCTAGCAAGACATCAAACATACTTAATTGTCATTAATTATTTATTTTTGATAATGGAGTATCAACTTGGGAAGGAATCGACTAATTACTTGAGTTGCAAACTAGAACTAGCATGTCTTTGCAACTAACTAGTCCTCTGTCTTCCCTAATGTCAAATCGTGAGCTTTATAAAGTAAGATAAATAGTAAGAGAGTACATTTTCATATCTACTTGCAAACAACATCCCATTCTATCATGCAAATGCATGTGCCTACATGCAAATCCATATGCTCACATGCGTATGAATGCATGTTCTTTGCATGCCCAAAAAAATAATGCAACAATCATGCATGAGTTTGATGCATGACTTTTCCTTGTACTAAGAATGTATATCATGCAATCTTGATGCATGTATATCCTTTCCTTTGTCCTAATGCACTATCATATAAAAACATATCCTTGTGATGCAATAAAAAGCTTACTCAATGGAAAGGAAATCTAGAATTAAACTACCAAAATACATTCTTTGATGCACAAGGATCTTTTTTTAAATCAAGTCTTTCCTTAATGCAAACTAATGCTTGGAATGAGAAGTGGATTTTTTCATTATCCTAATCTAAACTTAATCGATTGAAATCTTGGCTATTTCAATGTGCATCTAGGATTAAGTGTAGAATAATGAAAGAAGATAAATCAAGCATTAAGGCCAAGTAGAAACTGGAAACTACTTAGCTTTGATAATAGCTTCGTCCACCTCTGATCCTTGCGAGGAGCTATTCACCATCCTTCAAGGCCTTGCATATCCGCACACCTCCTCACCAAATTTGGAAGGGCAACGATACCGGACTTATATTTTTGCTTCTTTTTGTTCTTTGAAGAAATGAAGCCTTCCTTGGACTAACTTGCTTTAGCCCATCCTTTGCCTTTAGAAGATGTGTGGATGCTGAAGCAAAGAGCTCTTTAAAGTAATCGGCTCCACATTCAGCTTCAAAGTTAGCTCGAGGTCACTAAGATAATTATGAAATTTGAACTTTAGGAAGTTGCAGTAGCATCTTGGACACAGATGACGATGCTAGCTACATGGTTGGGCAGTGTACACATCACGGGGACGTCATTGGAGCAAACCAATATTATTAATATCATTATGCGGATGCATGCGCAATGACGTGGGAGCCTTGGTCAGCCCGATCGGCTCCCTGTGCAGTCACCATGGTTCGCTCCCTGAGGCCATATACGTGCTTCATGTACCCATGACATGTATCTTTTGCTACAGGGTTGGTTGACAGTAGCTTGCCGACGAAGAGAAGTCCAGAATTACAATTTTGCTCCGAAATTGCTCATCGAAACACTCTTGCCTTCTTGACTTCGGCAGCACAGTTGTTATAAACTGTTGAGTTCAACACCAGGATCAGATAGGGAATACAAATCTTATGCATATAGCTTCGTGGTACGAACACTATGCTTGTGATAG
Source organism: Ceratopteris richardii (assembly GCA_020310875.1). NCBI lineage: Eukaryota > Viridiplantae > Streptophyta > Polypodiopsida > Polypodiales > Pteridaceae > Ceratopteris > Ceratopteris richardii. The sequence continues at coordinate 36,218,798 of CM035434.1, read as the reverse complement.
AATGGTCATGAGATCAAATCGCTTCTTTGCAGCTGGTGTTGTGGTGATGGATCTGTTTTCAAAATCCCTTTTTGCGCTTCAGTCCTTAGTGATGGAAGATAACGGAAATCATTGTAGGAGCACACATAGCATAGTAGATTCATATCAGTACAGATATTATCATATGGCATACATACAGCGGATGGTAACAGACTGGAAGATAATAGCAATCATTGCGGGGGCGCAATAAAATAAAACCAGCTTATGATACAGCATGTATGGCAGCTTATGATACATCATGTATAGCATACAATATTTCAAAATCACATTCATTTTGCTGTTCAACCATAAGCGATGTCTGTGAGAAAACAATCAGCGCGTTTTAGCGCAACTGCGAACTTGATCCTCCATATCAATGCAATAAATAAATGCCAACTGTGTGTTGCATAGTCTGAATCGCCAGAGTAGTGGTGTAACGTTATAAATATGCAACTAAATAATGGCTATAACAGCAATTTGGTCGTTCTCTGGATGCATACTTAAACATCGCCAGTATTGAATTTGATAAACATTTGTCCATGCAACAATGGAGGCGACATGGTTAGCGTAAAAGCTGCATTCTATGAGGTCATGGGTTCTATCACCACGTAGCCCTATAGTTTTATATACACATTGTAGAGTGGACAATAAATAAACCTTTTTGCCAAATGCAATTCATGACAAATGAGGGCACACAAGCACGCAAATGCAGCAAAATAACGTGAATGCAAGAGAAAGCAAAATAATGCGAATGCAAGATAATGAGTATTCTGCAAAGAGCATGAAGATGATGAGCTCCCATCAAGGTGTCCATGAAAGCTAGGCTTTGATACCTATGCAAGATTATGACCACCACGTGCTTGAGAGATGACTCTCCTCCCAACCAAATGCCTCTATATATAGCTCTCTTTAGAGGACTGCATACTTGGGTAGGTGGATACTAACCATCTATGTGTCAGACATGTAACTGCATGTACGCCAAGTGTCCCAGTTAACCAAAGTTAACTCAAGTGGATGATTCTAGAAGGTTCTAGAGCTCTTTGGGCAAAACACTCTCCCCATGTACCCCATGGGGGTTGAACCCAAGACCTCCTCCTCATACATACGGATGACCAAACGGTGTCCGATTTTAGATCCGTCTGAATTGGCCTGACCCTTGGATCATAGAATTACTTTATTACATAGTCTTGCACTACCCTGAGTTGTCTCATGAAAGGTCGTCCTAATATCATTTCATAATTATTTACCTTCCCAAATTGACATATAGCTAATGCATGCTCAAATTCGATTCCATAGGAGGTTAATATCATTTTTTCCAATATTTCCAGGGGTTTCTCAACATGGCCATCTGCTGATTGAAGCTTCATACGAGTTGGTCGTAGGGTTGCTTTTCCCCATTTCTCCCAAATCTCTTTGCTAGTGATACCTACTCCTGCTCCTGTGTCTAGTATAGCCTTGGTCATGTATCCATTGTACGTGACAGATAAACATATGTTGCCCTCATCTCCTTCGCTAAATTCTCCAACCTTATCCACAGGGATTTGTACAGTAGAAGGGTTTTTAGTTTCCTTGCTTTCCTTTTCGTTCTTCTCCCGCTCTAACTTCAATTGTCCCACCAATTGTTTCCATAATTGTGGTTTGATATGAAGTAATTCTTCCACAGTCAACTGACATTGTACTTTGGTCCTTTTGAGTTCTGCTAGATTGTGTGAGGCCTTGTCTGAAGGCTCATTTTCATTTCCTCGTATAATGGGAGCATGGAAGATCATGGATTCCTTCTCATATTCTCCCATGGAGTTTGGTAGAGTGGAAATGCTCTGTGCTTCCTCCCTATTTTGGTCTAGCCTAGAAACTTCTTCTTATAACTCCTCCAAATTTGGCATCGGTTGATAGTCTTCCACATCTAATTCCTGAAAAGGCGGTTTTACAACTCTATTCTTTTTCCATTGATCTTCTCGAATTCTAGTCCAAAACTCTCTTGGCCAATCAGCTTCTAAATCAGGGAGTGTGGGCATAGATTTGTCCTGGGTGTTCAGTAGTTCTTCCTTATCATCCCTCTCTCTTGGTTTCTAGCCCTTGGTTTTAAGACCATCCTTGTATTGATTCTTGGATATTCTCGTCTCAGGGAGGACTGGGATAGTCTTCTCTAGAGTGGCCTGAGCTACCTCTATGAGTTTTCTACATATCGCAAGTCTCTCCTTTTCTAACTCCCCTTGTGGGTAAGATTTCTCATGCTGCTCTATGTTTGGTCCATTCACGATTCTAGCATGGTAAGCTTTCAACCACATGTCTAAATCGTCTGGTTTTGGGTCTCCTAGAATTGATCCTGGCTTGTCTGGCTCTAGTGTCTGCAGTGTAATAGGAATTTGTTCCTAAATTTCAGGCTTTCTAGTTTTCTTATTGCCTCTTGTGTCCTTCTTGTCTTCTTTATTTTTATCTTTTATCCATTTTTCCTTGAGTTTTTCCCTCCAATCCCTCCATTTTTGGCTCTTCGTTGTTTGGGTATTCTCAAGTGGGTCCTTCGAGTCTTCCACTACTTGTACTCTGGGTTCTAGGGTTTTACTTTTTTCTTGCTCCGAGTCTACTTGTTTCCTCTCTCGTCCTTTTTCTTGTGCTCATGTGATGGCTTTCAATGGCACTATGTATTCCTTGTCACTTCCTATCGATTCAATTACTTCTATTATATTAATAGGTGCAATATCATGAGTCTTATTGGGATTCTTTGGGCAATCTCTAAAAAGGTGTTCCTTCCCACAATTGTTGCAATACCCTTCCCAAGTCCTGGGGGGGAGTGGGTTGTATGGCCAAGTGCATTCTCTTATGAAGTGATCTCCTCCACATCTATAGCACGGTCCTTTCGGCATAGGTGGTCAGATGGGTGGTCTTACAGGTGTTGGTGCCTTGGGTGCAGTGTACATTAGTGTTTCCAACTCTGGTCCATAGACATTGTCATATCCCTCATATCCATAGTATTGCGAGTCATAAGGCCGCTCGTACTCCATCATACTGGTGTTATAGGGATAGTATTCTCTTTGGTTCTACTCATATCCTGGAGTCGTTGATTCTGTGCTGGCTAATGGTGATGCTAGTACTATGGCTCTCTCTAAGTTTTTCTCAGGTTGAGCATATTTAACTGGTACCACGTTCAGTGGAAATGGAGGTTTTTGTCCTACCACTAGCTGAGGTTGTGCGTACTGCCCTTGCTCATATGGCCTAGATGCTCCTTGTGGTCCTAGATCAGGGTTGTATCTTGGAATCTCCCTTCCTGGCTCTCTAGGCGGGTATCCATATGGCCTATACTGAGGTTGATTTAAAGGTCATGTTTGCCTGTTGAATGGACAATTCTCAGTGGTATGATTGGTATAATTTTGTTCTATATGGCAATACAGAGCGGTTCCTTGATGAGGCTCCCTATTGTAAGGGTAAGCTTGAGGCAAGCCTATTCCTCCTCTTACACACATGTGAGTTGGGTGGTCTCCTCCGCATAAGCTGCACCTTCATAACATGGGTATTCTCATTGGTGGATGCTGGTAGTTTTGCTGTCCGTGAACTCCTAACTTCTTCGCTACTAGCTCTGCTAACTCCTTGAGGTTACTAGAGTTGGATGTTACTGTACTTCTAGTGTCTTCTGATTTTGTGGGACTTGGTGAACTTTTGAGATCATCAGCTAGGTTGTCCTCTAGGTCAATACACTCTTGAAGGCATTTGCTCAACGTCTGTAACCGTTTTACATAGACTAGAGTTATCAATGTCCCGTTTGTCAGCCCGTCTAAGAATAATGATATCATTTTTTGTTGCGTGGGTCTTTCTGTTACTGGGCATCTATGGACATATTGATTGAACCTTTGGGCAGCTGTCTTTATAGTTTCATTTGGGTTTTGTTTGAAGCTATGGATTAAACATGAAGAGTTGTGTTTAATCCCTCGCTTAGTGAATTCCCCAATGAAGTCCCGAAAAAATTGCTCCATATCTCCAAATTTTATTGGGATCCAATGGTTGGAACTAGGTCAAAGCCGTTCTAGTGAGAGTAAGTCGAGAGGACTCATACTGCACAAAGAAATCATCCACTTGTTTAGCCCATAGAACTTGTTTAAATTAAGCTATGTAATTGTAAGGTTCTCCCATCCCGTCATAATGATTTCTCATACACTTAGCCACTTGAATTGGTCTTAATGTTCTTATAGGTTCGGGTGGTCTAAGCATTACATGAATTGTTTGTCTCATTAGAGGCATTCCACGTTGCACTCCTAGTGGTGGTCTTGGCCTCATTAGTGGCCAATGTTGGTTGCCTAATCGTGGGTGAGTTTGTTTGTGTGATTGCAGCCCTGGCATTGTGAATTGCACATGGGTTCGATTTGGAACGCTCTGATGGCTTGTCTGTCCCAACATTGCATTTTCTGACTCCTGTTGTGTCCCAAAGGGATTTTGAAAGGTAGTTGTCTGCTCTTGCGGAGCGAATATAGGCAACCCCATATACTTCAATTGAGCCCTATCCATGGCATCAACCAGCCAATACCTTCTTTGGTTCTTGTCTAGGTGATTCTAGACTCTTCTTCCGGATCTTTCAACTCATAGAAGGTTGTTGGGCTTTCCTCCTATCCTCGTGTGGGTGAGTCAGATTGTAACAATAGGTCTGATCCATTGATCAAGTAGAACTCTAATAGATAGTCATCTTGAGGTATCAAATCTCCTCTCAAGACTCGAGTTACTATTGATTTGCCTCGGGGATTAGTTACTAACTCTTCAGGGTCCGGTCTTCCCAAGTTTCCTTGTCCTTCTAATCCTCCTCTCTCATTGATCTGATCTGGGTGTTCTGTTACCACGTAGATGTGACCTAACTTCTCCATGTACACTCCTCCTTCATATTTGACTACTGGTCTAGGCACTATTGCTGAATCAGTAGAATTCACCATCCTAACTACTAACCTGTTTAAACCATCCAGGTAGATGGGGATCTCCTCGAAATTAGTGGACACATATTGCAGAGAGGTACGATATTCCCCCTCTACTGTGGACATGAAGTTTCCCCTAGGGACAGAACCTTGCATGTCTTCTGAAGCCATTGGTATCTTTTCCTCCGAGTCACTAAAGGTGTCAGAATAGATAGAGTGATGACTTGCCTGAGTTGCACTTCCTACCGATGAAATAACACTCCTCTGCCTACTTAGCACACGTCCTGATCTCACGTTCATTCACTCCCCTGGGGCTATCTTGGTTCCCCACTAGTCCACAAGTGGCTCCTCAATTGCCTCTAAATCAGCCCTCAATTGGCTTGAAAAGTTTTGGGCGATAGCACCTGGGCGGTACCACTCTAGGTGATACCATTCTAGGCAATACCACTCTAGGCGATACCAGTCTTAACAGGATACGATACCAAAATTTGAGATGATACGATACCAAGAATTACCGCGATACGATACCACCTAAGTGCATGATACCATACCAACAACTCTCGCGATACGATACGAGATTCCTCATGATACGATACCACTTTTTGCACGATACGATACCAAAACTTTCCCACGATACGATACTGGATGGATACTAGACTTTTGGACGATACGATACTAGAATTCCTCACGATATGATAATATGGAGTTCAAATGATACGCTACCAATATTGTGCGTGATACGATACTGCTCGGTCGATGATACGATACCGTGATTGGGATGATACGATACCAAGTGGACCGTGATACCATACCACTAGCAGATCGCGATCGCGATACCAACTTGATGATATGATACCAAAAATGGTATCGCGATACCTCAAGTGGTATGTGACAATACGATATCGGGCGAGTATCGCGATACTAGGGAATTTTGGTATCACCATACCAAAACTCAAACGACCCCGATACTTCAGCCAAAATTGCTCAAATCACAAAATATTTTGAACGAATGTGTTTAATTCTCACTCCTCCTCAATTTTGACCCCTTGTCTCACTCAAAGAACCTTTCAAAACTCTCTGTCCCACCCGACGATACCAGAAACGTCTCTAATCATGTGCTTATGTGTTTTCAAAGTAATTTTGATGTTGAAATCTTGTTGTAGCCTACCTTTAAGGATGTCTAGCTTAAGGTTTGGGCTCACAAAGTAGCTTTTTGGGCTTAAAGGATGCGATACCACTCAGGCAATACTGGTTGCTGTCTGCACACGATACCAATTCTAGAGCAAGTGTCAAATGAAGTAAATTTTTTGGTTTTTATTGTTTGTGATGCCTGAAGCCTATTCTACACTAATTTGGCAATTTTTTGGGATTTTTTCTTGGTGATTTCAACTTAATCCTACTCCACTTCTCTCCTTGACGTAACCCGAACTCTTCCTTCTCTCCTTCACTCCTAACCCTAAACCTAAAAACTCATTACACACACCTCAGGGATGTGAAGTAACAAGTGCTGAAGTGTCTGACTACTTGCCACTGAACGAATTCACTTCTACAAGTACGATTCCTTCACTCCAGAGCTATAACCATAACGAGGGCACCTTGGTTGAGTTTGTTCCCCAGCAACAGTGCCAAAAATGTGTTTACCTAAGTCACGAGGTCTTAGGGACTTGTGTCAAAGAGACTAAATCTCATTTGCCCCACAAGTGCGTATACTGGTGGATTGACACATGCTTAATTATCAATCCGAAGAACCACATGAACCAAGTGTATGAGGACATGTGCACAGGTGATGGAAAGTGAAGTGGCTCAACGATAATGCATGTGAAAAGACTAAACTACCTCTCCAACTCACTGAATCTCTAGAAATATCTGTCGCGATACCACTTACAGTAGTAAACACAAATTTGAATGTTTCTCCCAGCTCCAAACTCCGAATATGGCCAATAGTGAGTTCTTTTGAAGCTCTCCACGAGACGCATCTACTGGTGGTATTTTCACTCAAATCTGACAACTGCTCTTCAAGTTATGGTCAAAATATTGAATGGTGGGAAACACCTACACTCACTCCACAACTCGTATTGGTTCACACACACACTACAGTAGTTCAAAAGTGATGGGCAGGGATAGAAAACAGCCCTACGCTCACATTCCAAGCATTACACACACACACACAAAAGATCATAGAGAAGATGAAAATGAGCAAGAAAGAAGCAAATTCGAAATTTCAGTTCCCCTTCTTCACAATGGCAAAAAAGTTCTTATGAAGAGTCACAAAGTGACTTATATACATGTGCCCTAAAAATGATCCTTTCACACAAGTGACCGGAACTTTATTGACTAATCTCTAATTTTCTACTATTTTTACAAGAAGTATATTACAATGATTTTATGCATCTAGAGGACTCCTCTACTCCGATTACATAGGTTCAAGGGAATTTTCTAGGATTTTGAAGAAGAAATTTATGCCCATTAATTTGAAAATTTTGGGGCTCCTCTTTTGTGCCTCTTTTCTCTACAACTGTATGCCCAAACCTATGGCATAGATTATGATGAGACATTTAGTCCTATGGCTAAGATGTCAACTATAAGGACAATCATTGCTATTACAGCTTCAAAGGATGGACTCTAAGTCAACTGGATATAAAGAATGCATTCTTGAATGGATACATATCAGATGAGATATACATGGAACAACCTCAAGGGTTTATAGATTCCAGGTATCCAAATTTTGTTTATAGATTGAGAAGAGCACTCTATGCATTGAAGCAAGCTCCAAGAGCATATAACTATAGATTGGTGAAGTATCTCAATGATCTTGGATATCAAAGTTCAAAAGCAGATCCAAGTTTACTCATCAAAGGGTAGAGGAAGGTACAATCTACATTTGTATTTATGTAGATGACATTATAGTCATAGGTACTTCAGATGAAAGAATCAAGGAGATAAAGAGATTACTTGAAAAAGAATTCAAGATTAGTGATCTAGGAAAGTTATCATACTTTCTTGGTATGGAAGTCACCTATACAGATCATGGCATATATGTATCACAAGAAAGGTATCTTCTGAACCTATTGAAGAAGTTTGGTATGGAAAATTGCAGAGAAGCTTCAACTCCACTTGAAGTTAATCACAAGTTCAGTAAATATGATGGTGCAAAATACAAAGATATGAGGAAGTATCAATCTCTTGTGGGTAGTTTGATTTATGTTACACTAGCAAGACCTGATCTTAGTTATGCAGTGGAAGTTCTATCACAATTCATGCATTGTCCAAAGGACCCACATTGGATTGCAGGACAAAGAGTTCTCAGATATATCAAAGGAACTAAAAAGGAAGGATTGTATTATCCTTTTACATCAGATTTGAAGTTGAGAGCATATAGTGACTCAGACTGGGTAGGTAATCAAATCAAGATGACAGAAGATCAACACATGGATACATGATACACATTGGTGATAAGCTTGTAAGTTGGTCTTCAAAGAAACAACATATAGTGGCATTATCATCAACTGAAGCTGAGTACAAAGGACTTGTAGAAGCAGCTAAGGAGGTCATATGGATGGAGACATTATTCAAAAGCTTGGGCATTGAACAAGGTATACCTACAATACATGGAGATAATATGAGTTCCCTTTATCTTGCAACAAATCCAGTATTTCATGCAAGAACAAAACATATAGAGATACATTATCATTTCTTGAGAGAAAAGGCAATGGAGAAAGAAATTGAAGTGGAGTAAATTTCTACAAAAGATTAGATAGAAGACATAATGACAAAGAGCTTGGATGGTGTGAAGACCAGCAAATTCAAAAGCATGGCAGGAGTAAAAGAAAAGAAGATGATATGAAGAAACAGAGAATGTCAATAAGTGATTGAGGGGGAGATGTTGGAGAAACAATCACTAATTGGACATATATTTGAAGGTCAAAGTGTTAGAAGAAAACCACATGCCTATGTGAAGGGACAAATTCACAAGTGTATTATATTTGTAAAGTTACTTACTTTAGTTCTAGAAGTTTTTTAAAAGTCATGAGATTGAGAAAAACTATATAAGCTAGTTTGTATCAACTGACGCGATGAGGAAGAGAGAATGAAGAGAATGGTAGTTGAGAATAATCGGGCTTCTTTACATGAGAAAGTATCTGTAAAGTTTTGAGTCTCCATAGCCATCAAAAGGTTTAATAGAAGTTCTTTGTACAAGTCTTCTTCTTCCATCTCCAGAGTTTGTCTTCTGTGTAATTATTTCGAAAGTTGAAGTTTTCCAAGCAAGTCAATGCTTGGCATCGAATGTATGGTGAATGATTGAGGTTTTATGTGAGAAGTCGATGTCTGGCATCGAGTCTGAGCTAATAAGTCCTTGTTTTCATATCTGAATTTTATCTACTGATAAAGCTTTCTAAAACATGAGGCCTGTGGAGCAATTCGATGCCTATCAATCGAGTTTATGCCTGGCATCGAATTCCATCATAAAAGTGATTTTCTTTATATCTCTAATCAAGGGGGCTATTTCAAGTGTTGAAAAAATAGTTGAAAAAGCACCAAGTTGATGCCTGACATCGACTTTTGTTTGCAAGTCGATGCTAGGCATCGAAATTGCATTTTTAGATAGCCAGTTTTACTAAAACAGGCAACATTTCCAGTTTTGGTAGTTTCACATAGTCACCTTGTGAAGGACATAACTTGAGTTGTAGTGATCCATTTCTTGCAAATAATAGCTTATAAAAAAGCTCTACTCTTTTGCTTTCATTCTCCAAAAGATCTTAGCAAAATAATCTTTGTGATAAGAGAAATAAGCAAAATACTAAAGGTATGTCATTTTAGTGACTGTGAAGAAGTAAAGTTTTTTGGTTTTGGCTATCATTTCTCAAATTTTGGAGTAGAAATGAGTTAATGATGACCATAGAGGTTGTCTAGTATCACATTTATTCATTTCTTGTCATGTTTCACACATCAACATAGTAAGCTTGTGGACTGTCTTCCTGGGTGTAGTTAGAACTCTAAGAGGTGGGAGTTGGTTTCCTAGGATCGGTTGTGGCCTATAAGGTGCTTGATAGTACTGTTGTGGCATATAATATGGCTATTGGTATTGATTCTGATACATACCCTATTGGTAAGGTTGTTGATAAGTTTTTCTCACAACTTGCCTATTATATGGACAATCTTGAGCCATATGGTTTGTGTATTTTCTCTCAATAGTGCAATATGGAGCATTCAATTCTCTCATGTTCTGGTTTTGCATTGGGCATACATTGGCCATGTGGTCCCCTCTGAAAGTATAACATTGCTTCAACGAGGTGACCCTTGGTGTTTGTCTATTTTGAACTCCTAACTTCTTGGAAACTTGCTCAGCTATCTCATCTATCTGTTGGAGTTAAAAGTCTGCGGAAGCATGCAAACAACACAAGGAAGAAGAAGAAGCTTAGGACATTTCTTAGCTGAAAGGACTATAAAAATGATCCTCTTCGCAGGCTTGTGGTGGTCAACTCTACATATGGATGTAGAAACCTATGTACAAAGTTGTGAGACATGCCAAAGAGCTAAATATCCAATTAGACGGGATGGTATGCCATTAAGACCTATGGTTTGCATGAGAGCATTTTCCAAATGGGGTATTGACTTCATCGGACCCATTAATCCACCAGCCAGAGGATCACACGCTGAATATATAATAGTAGCCACTGACTACCTGACTAAATGGGTAGAGGCAAAGGTAACTAGAAAAAATGATGATCAGGCCACAACTAAGTTTCTTTTTTAGCATATCTTTACTCGCTTTGGATTACCTATAGAGATAGTGAGTGATCAAGGAACACATTTCATTAATGAAGTAATAGAGTCCTTAATGAAGGAGTTCTTAGTGATCCATAAAAAATGAGCCCCTTATCATCCTCAAGCCAACGGACAAGCAGAAAGTTCCAATAAGGTGTTGTGCACGGTATTGACAAAGATAGTCAATAGTGGGAGGTCAGATTGGGACAAACAATTGCATCATGCAATTTGGGCCTTCTGCGTGGCATATAAGAGAGCCATTGGAACTACACCATTTAACCTAGTGTACGGACAAAATGCAATCTTGCCAATCGATTTGTTAGTGCCTACCTTGAGAATAGCCCAACAGCAACAATGGACAGGGCATGAATTATCCAAGCAACTAGACCAAATTGAGAAGCTACACGAGACTAGAATACAAGCTGTTGTAGGAATTTATGCGGCAAAGAGAAGACAAAAAGCATATTATGATGTGCACATCAAAGATAAAGGATTAAAAGAAGGAGATTTAGTTTTGGTATATACTTTGAAGCAACACGCCAAGAAGCTGCAGAAATGCGGATATGGACCTCCAATAATCAATAGGATTTCAACCATTGGAGCAGTTAACCTAGCTACTTTGGATGGAGATATACTTCCTAATTACATAAGTGGTGTCGAGTAAAACGCTACATGGAGCCATTGACGGATCAAATGTTAGCACGACTTGTAGGTGCACAAAATAGAAAAAAAGAGGAAGAGAGGATTAGAGAGGAGGCAAGGCAAGAATCCCTAGAGCGTATCAAGAAATGGAAAGAGTGGATAAAACAAGGGATGAACGATATTTACAAGGAGAAGAGCCTATTCCCATGGCCAACTATCAAGTTCACAAGGCCAACACAAACAACCTCAGCATATCCCAACCATATTTAAATCTAGGGATTGGAACGACAGAGTACCACTTAATAATGCGTTGATAGATTCGGGAGCAGCACTCAGTTGCATACGAAGGACAGTCATCACGGATCTTCAAACAACCATAACACCTACTAAAGCACACATGATAGGTGTTGGAGGTCAAGTCATAGAATGTATTGGAGAAGCAATGGTATCCCTCCACTTAGGAAATTCCACTATGGAGCAACGAGTTCTGGTGTGTAAAGACAAGGATTTGATAGAGAACCTGATCCTAGGACAAGACTGGATCATTGAGAATGAAGTAAGCATTCACCTAACTCAAGGATACATATCAGCCAAAATAGGTCATAAGGAAATCTTTAGTTTGTTAGAAGAAAGACACTATCCCATGCATGAAACCATCAAGTGTGAAAAAGAAGCCCTAGAAGAGGAATTAGCAAATAAATCAATCAAAATTGTACCTAATGTCCCAGGAAAGAGGTGACTACCAATCTCAATGCATCAGTTGTTGAGGTGGATTCAGCCCACACGAACGGAGAATCCAAGAGAAATGGTGAAGACAATGCTCCTAAAGTCACCTACAACAAGGGAAGATCATCCATGAGTCCACTATCCGATTATCGCAACCAGGAAGTGCTAATCTACATTGGGTTTGCAAGGATCGAATGAGGGAAATAGAGAAGTCTACATCGGTATAGGTCAGCGATCCTATGAAGGCAAGGGGAGACATCAAATTCTCTTCATTACAAGTAGAACCAAAAATACTTCTGAGAGTATGACTTCCAAAGTCATTAGTAGAAGCATAGAAAACACAACAACACATATGGATTCCGAAACAGATCAGAAAGATTACAAGTCAAGAGATCGACAAGCAAGAAGACATATTACACCAACAAAGAAGGACCATAAAGCTAAATAAGACTCACCAAAGGTATCAGAGGAACATGATATCAACCAATCAGACTGCAAAAAAGGAAGAAGAAAAACCTAAAGCAGGGAAAAACAAAGAGGAGACAAAGCCTCACACTTCAACTACAAAATGGATATGGAGACCCAAGAGGCAGCAAGGACAGCAACAACAGATTCAAAAGGATTCCAATTGCACACATGAAGAATTGAATGCACCTAAATTATGCATGGCAGGGCCACACTACGAGGCCATGCATTCAGCAAAGGATGTGTGTAACAAAACTAGTGGTGCACGTTTCCCACTTGGGAATAGATCATAGATTCTACTGCGATAGGAATGGACCTACTAGGTAAATAAATAAATGCTTTGGCTACACTAACTCTTTTTTTCTTTCAGGAATAAAAATGAAAAGATATGTGGTAAGAGATCTTACTTATGTATGCAAGGGGAAACGGAGTGACACAATGAACCACATGTCACTATGACACACATCATTAACGACATGTCTTCTATAAAAAATTGATGCTCTCCTTATTACAAGTGCAGATGGCTTCTGAGGACTCTCAAGCAACCATTCAAGAGGAGATGTTGGAATTCCCTCTACAGAGAGTGACTAAGGCAAAAGGTCACTGGTTTCGAGAAGATCAACCTGTCGGGGATTACTTATTCTTGATGAAACTTAAAATTATGGACACAGATCATCAGTTCCCAGTAACGTCCCAAGACTTCAAAGTAGTGCATGAACTTCCATCGACGGTGGACATTATGAAGAAAGCTGGTATCCTGAAATACTTTGAACTCCCGATAGACAAACCAGATTTCTAGCGTTGCACTCAAGTCATGAACACCTTACAACCTGTGCTGCATGATCCATTAGTACCTGAAGCTAGAGTCTTAGATGCAGCAGGCGAGTGGGTCATCATACAATTCACCCACGACCTAATTAAGGAAGCTTTCGGATGGGAAAAGGATGAGAATACGATTTTGAAAGAGGAAAGATGGGAAGCAAAGACCAGAACGTTCACCGATTTAAATCGCATTGACATAGAAGAGGAATTAAGACTCATTCATCAGCATTTTTGCTTTCCCAACATGCATAGATACACTGCTCCACAGAAGATTATAGTGCAAATGCTTTCCCATGCCATCAAACAAATAGGGAATCAAGTCAACGTGACTCCATACATTCAAGAACGGATCTTCAAGGCAAAGAAACAGTGGAATCATAAGAAGTTTTTGAATGGAAGCATTGCATTAACAATACTGATCTATCATGCTTTGGGCATTAGAGAACACTTGAAAGAGATTTCGTCATCAAAAGCCATGGCTAAATATGCAAAGATTGCCACAGTTCCGAGGAAGAAGAAAGGAGTCAAGATCGTAGAGGAAGCTCAAACAAGCTCCAAACCAAGAATGAGAGGTACTAAATGATTGCGAGAAATGATGCAGGTAGAAGCCAAAGCTCCAGCTATAGAGAAAGCACATGTACTTCCTAGGACGAGGATTGAAGAAAATCCACCCATAATAGAGGAAGAACTAACAAAAGCAATGGAAGCTACTCACCAGTATATGGAAGGACAAGTAAACCTATCGGTGCAAGCGTATCACCACCAACAAGCCCATCAAGACAACGAACAAAGAAAAAGGTTGACCAAGGTTCATAGATACATAGAATTGGGACTAGTAAATTCTAGCTCATCATCCGACACAATTGAAGAACAAGAAACATCGATACTAAATGTGGATATTAGAAGTGATTCAAAGGATGATGGTCAATGGGAAGAATTAAATCAAGTGAACGATGACTTTGGCATGGAAGGCACGAAGGTCGATCGGACACTTGTTGATAATATCAAGGACACGACAAGGAAGGAAGCATCTCAAGAAGGAATCCATATTATCAAATTGAATGAAGCATCTAACATCCAAATCAAAGAGACTATTCTAGTGGGAGATGTCAAAATAAAGAACCCTAAAGAAGAAAAAAATAGAAGACACAGCAAAAGAATCCGAACCCTTTACACTAATAAGGGTATTGGCAGAACCCTCTCTCATGGATGTCATGTTTCAAGGGAGTGCCACCAAGTCGATCAATAAGGAAGATACCATGAAGTACAAATCCAAATAAGGCAACCACATAACGAGATGATACATGTGGAGCAAGGAAAAGACTTACGAACTGGGGAAGAACCAAGCATCCCCAAAACTTGGTTGAATGTGGATGTAGCTCAGCTCAAGCCAATAGTACAACAAATGATACAAGCTGCTATGGATATTCAACAGCTAATGCTTGAGGTTGATGCAGATTACGACAAGGCAATGCAGGAGAAGAATCAATTCCAAGAAATAGGTGAGAATTTATCTACCAAATTAATTCAAGCACAAAAGATAATATTAGAAAAATAGGCAGAAACCAACGAGGCCAAGAATCAATGTGGCACACTAGAAACGGAAAATCAGAAGCTACAAGAACAATTAAAAGAACTACAACACAGGTATGAGGCTAGCGAGGTAGAAAAGGCACAAATAAACACTAGAAGTAAAATCCTTGAATCTCAAATCAAAGTATACATGGATGAAGCACACAATCTAAGGAACAGGAACAAAGAACTAATGACATCCCTTTTATGCAACCAATCGATAGAAGCTCCTAACATGATAGAAAATAACACAAAAGCACTAGAAGATCAGATAGCAAGGTATGAAGATCAGCTGAAGCAGGAGCAAGCCATCATAGCAGAATGGGAGAAAAGATATATGGGTGATACTAATGCACTTAAGAAGAAGTGAAAAATGGCAGAGAATAAATTGTTGGTACAATGCGATGAAGACTCTAGTCAACTCGCTGCCATAGGAGAGGAACTCTTGAAGAATAAAGAAGAAGCCAAGAGAGCTACCGAAGAAATCAAGACAAAGGATGAATTAATACCAACATTGAAAGCTCAATTAGAACAACAGGTCAATATGGGGACACCAATAGTTCCACACTCTAGAGCGGCTAGTGAGGAGACTGAAGTACGTCCTCTTTCTCCCCCCCTACATCATTCACCGATAAGGGAGGAAACGGAGACCAACACTGAGAGACATACTCGGGCTATTGCAGAACTAGGCTGACATGAGCGGGCACTACTGGTGTCCCATCTTACTAAAGATTTTGAAGAACAAGTACAAGTCATGAAAGAAGCAGAAATTGAAAGCAAAAATATGGAACAAGTGATGAAACCTTTCAATGTACTGTATGGATTACTCAAAGAACAAACACGCCAATACATAAAGACCACAACAAATAGAGAGCCAGATAGTGTTGAAGCTCAAGGTCAAGGACAAGCATAAGAAGTGCATCAGAGAAGTGGACACACAGGAAGAAGGAGCAAGTAGGGAGCTCCAAGAAGTACATGTCAAATTTTCAGAAGAATCCCTATAAAAATAGTGATTTTCATCACTAAAAATGATTGTAAATACCATTTTCTATTTTTATGACTCCATTTTGTTCAAGCCAAGGAGTCCTTGAGCTTGAGGAATATTAGAAGTATCATCCTATCAATTTTCATAATTTTTAGACTTCGTTTGAGCCCTCAAATAAACCCTGGAACCTAATTTTTAACTAGGCCGGACACTAGGTGTGGACAGGGCCAAAACTAGTCCAAAAAGTATAAAAAGAGCTAGAGAGCTCATTTTTGAGGTTAGCTTGTGAGAGAATAGAGCCTTGTAAGAGAACTCTTTTGGCAATCAAAGCTTTCCATTGTTCCTCTCTTTGATCTTACCTTGTGCGTGTGTGTGTGTATGTGTGTGCATGTTTGTGTGTTTTCACTCATGCACTTGTGCCTTCACTTGCTCGTGGTCTTCATACCGGTCCTCACATCTCCGCGGATTGACAAGTAAAGGAGGTGGTGCCTACACTTGAGCTACACCAAATTTTGGCACCGTTGCCGGGGAGAGAGCTTCGAGGATGAGCGTTGTGATGGTAAAATTGTAGATTTGCGACGTTGGAAGGTAAAAAAACTGTCATTTTTGTTCATTTTTTTATTTTTCTTCTTCATCTTCATCATCATCACCAGCTCCATCTTCTTCCATCTTCTTCTTCATAGATGTTTCTTGTTTTTTAGTGCATTTTCACCATTTTCATACCATCTTTCATGCATTATTGTGCGACAAGGAGTTAGGGTGTGCAAGAGAGAGCAAGCGCTTGTGTTTTTTCATGATTTTCTACACCGGGCATGATGCAGATCTGGGTACGCAAAGGCGAGCAACCTCCAACCTTGGACCCACAAACCCCATCCAGGCAAGCCAACCAGGCCAGAAGATGAAGGAAGAAGCTCGGACAAGCTCAACCACAAGATCTCCGACAAATTTGGGTGCCTAAGAAATTAGTTGGAGCTCAACAAGGGCGATTACACATGTGGGTACCCAAGAAGCTCTTACGTCCGCAACAACCTATGCTCTCCCATACGCGAAAAGTCTCAACAAAGAAGCCAAGGCGAGGCAAAGGTCAGAACCAAGCACCAAGAAAAAAAGTAGACAAACTAACCTCTTCAATGCGAGTCAAGCGACCACCCACAGAGGTATGGGTTTCGAAGCCAAAAGCATCAGCGGCCCCTACAAAACCAAATCACCAACAACAAGGGACACAACAGTCATGAAACCAACCAAGGAGGAATAGGCCAAAGGTGCTCACTACACAGTCGCAAATTGTTCTCAAATGGATCCCCATAAGGAGGCAGGATCAATTGTCATCTCGAGATCCAATGGATACCTCCACGACAGATGGCATCAACATCCGCAAATAACATCGAAAGCCTCGACGAGCGACAACCATGTGCTCCTTGCACAACCCTGTCTTTTGCACCATTCAGGCCATGCATTTCCAAAGTATGCATTAACATAGGGCCACATTACATGGCCGTGCATAGACACAACTAAGAGTCCCATGCACAAGAGCACATTGACATATGTCAATTATTTTTTCTGATACTAACATCTGTCATCTTGTTTGATGACATTGCTCCCAAAAAAAAAAGACAAGAGAGAGAGAGAGAGAGTTTGTTCCCAGGTTTGGCTCATGGAACGTGAATGAGTCATACTTAAGTTGAAGGTGGAACCATTGATTACTGGGCATTTATCAGTTTTGATAGAAGTGTGTCTCGACTAGCAGATGCTATTACTGCTGCCTTATCTGGTAAATGTCAAGCACCTGGCATGAACATGACATCCACAACTACTATTTCCCCTTACCATGGTAGGAGGGAAGTGAAGGTTGTTGAAGCTCAATGTCAAGGACAAAGCATGGAAGCGCATCAAGGATGTGGACACACAAGAAGAAGGAGCAAGTAGGGAGCTCCAAGAAGCACCTGTCAAATTTTCAGAAGAAATCCCTACAAAGATGTGATTTTTATCACTAAAAACCATTGTAAATACCATTCTCCATTTTTGTAACTCCATTTTGTTCAAGCCGAGGAGTCCTCGAGCTTGAGGAGTATTAGAACTACCATCCTACCGAGTTTCATAATTTTTAGACTCCGCTTGAGCCCCCAAATAAGCCTTGGAACCTATTTTTTAACTAGGCCGGACACTAGGTCTGGACAGGGCCAAAACCACTCAAAAACTATAAAAAGCGCTAGAGAGCTCATTTTTGGGGTTAGCTTGTTGTAGATTTCAGCTTTGTAAGAGAGCTCTTGTATAATTGAAGATCTTCCATTGTTCCACTCTTTGCTCTTACTTTGTGCGCGTGTGTGTGTATGTGTGTGCATGCTTGTGTGCTTTCACTCACGCACTTGCGCCATCACTTGCTAACGGTCTTCATACCGGTCCTCACGTCTCCACGGATTGACATTTATGAGGTGTATCTCCTCACGTTGGTACTCACCGTTGTGCTAGAGTGACACCAAATTTGGCGCCGTTGCCAGGGAGAGAGCTTGGAGGACGAGCGTGTGACGGTAAGACGTAGAGTCGCGACGTTGGAAGGTTAAAAAATCACCATTTTCAATTCAGTTTCTGAGTTTTTTCCTCTTCTTCATCTTCATCATCATCACCATCTCCTTCCCTCGTCATATTCTCAGATTTTTTCCATTTTCGCCACTACATTCACTCGTTTTTTACTCGTGGTTGTGAGAAACAAGCTTAGGAGGAGCTGAGAACCAAAAGCGCCGAAGAAAATCACTTGAAACAACTCTCAAAAACACCAAAATCTGGGCGACAGTATCGCGGCATGAGAGGAACAGCGTCTGGTATCGCGCGGGTGGTATCGCCGGTTTGGAGATATATTTTGCATCTACAGGCTGATAGAAGTGACAAAGAGGACACAAGGTACACAAATCTGCAAAAAATTTTGAATTTGGGTGTCAAAATCTCCAAGTATCGTGTCCGGTTGAGTTTTGGTATCGCGATACCAGAACTCCCGTGTATCGCGATACTTGTCGAGGTATCGTATCGTGCATGCCCACTTGAGGTATCGCGATACCATTCTGGTATCGTATCGTCAAGTGCTGGTATCGTGATCGCGGTCGCCCCGGTGGTATCGTATCGTGCCAGTCTTGGTATCGTATCGTTGATCGTACAGTATCGTATCGTCGGCCAAGTTGGTATCGCGATCATCTAAATTTTAGTATCGTATCGTGTACTTGGCGGTATCGTATCGTCTAGCTAAAGGTATCGTATCGCGCGTGAAAGTTGGTATCGTATTGCCTATTAAGTGGTATCGTATCGCTTGTTAACTAGTATCGTATCGTGGACCAACCAAGTATCGTATCGTGAGGTTGGTATCGTATCGTGCACCTTGTGGTATTGTATCGTCTCCTATTTTGGTATCGTATCGTTGACAAAGTGGTATCGTGTAAGACAAAGGTATCGTATCGTGGAAAATCTGGTATCGTATCGTCTGTTCTGAGTTCCTAGAGAGATCCTGTTTCCCTGTTTTAAACCCCAGAACCCTGAACTGGCATAACTTTCTCATACGAAATCCGTTTGCTGTGATTTTGGTTTTGTTGGAAAGCTCGTAGGGAGTACTACCAAAACTTTCACCGGTTACGATAAGAATAATACCAGGATTATTAGACAGGGTATTTGGAAGTTGACCTTCAGGGAAACTAGAAAACCAAGGTATTCCAAAGGATTTTGAGCAATATAAGAGAACTTTGGGACTAGAAGCCAAGGCTTATGAACCTGAGATCTGGCAGACACTTAGGCAAGGATAGACAAAGCATTAGATCATCTGAGGCTAGTGTCAACCATACAGCCAAGTCTTGGGCTCAACACCTTAGTGGTTATCCTTACACACTAGGTTCAGAAACCAGTGACTCTCAAATGTCTTTTGGCACGGAAAGACCCACATGTAGCTTAGGCACTGCCTATTTACAAACACTAGAAGGTCCCTATAAGACACAATTGGAGTATATCAGGACCAACCAATTAGGTGCTCGCATCTATGAGGATGGTCTAAGACGAATAGTGGTCCAACTCAAAAATCCTGATCAACTCTTTGGACTTGAACACCCAGTGGTCAAGTTTGAAGAGGGTGCATACCTTGATAAGGAAGGAACCATGTATGTGCTTACCAGCCTACTAGATAGGACAGATGAGTGTGGAAACATCATTCCTGAGAACGAGATAGGAGACCTAGAGCAAGGAGACCTAGGACGAGAACCCAAGACCCCTAGAGGTAAGTCAGTTTTTACCAGAGTGATCACTCCAGAATGGATTCCTCAAGATAACAAAAGCATAGAACTATTCTTGAAAAGAGAAACAGAGGAAGCCTTTTGGAGATTTAGGCCAGATCAACCCAACCTAGTAGTCACCATCTATGAATTCAAGGATCCAGAGACACTAGGGAAAGTTGTCTATCTAGATCACACATCTCAGAAATTATTCTGGGTATCAGATCATGACACACATGCTTACACTTGGCAAGGTGATTCAATTTTCCCTCCACCAAGATCTAATGTTTCCCAGGGCCTCCAAGGAGCCGGATCATCCAAGGCTCATGAAACCTAGAGGGAAAGAACTAGAGAGAGACCGGAGGTAAGCTTTGTAGACACTATGGGCAGAGGCAGATCAGGATATGGAATGGAAAGACCTAAAAGGGAGAGACATAGAGTTCATAGGCATCAAAGAGATGATCATGATTTCCCATTGCCTAGACCACGAGAGCACTCAAGAACCCTTAGACCCTCTCAAGTGGTTAAGACAATGAAGAACTACTTTGATGGATTTGGAGATCCTTATGATCATGTGGCCGAGTTCAAACAAGTGCTAAGAGCTGAACAGGTTGAAGACTTATTCACCCAGTTCGAGGTATTTGGTTTGACTCTTAAGGGTACTACCTTAGCTTGGTTTCAACCTCTAAAGAGTCGCAACTATAGAGAGATAGGTCAGCTTCTAGAAGAATTCATTGTAGAATTTTCCAAGAGTGGTATCAGACATAACACATCATCCTTGATCCACAGCTTCAAGCAGACACCCCAAGAAACAGTGCGACTTGCAGGAAGAAGGTTTAGACAATACTTGGAAAGATGCCCTGTACTAGAATTACCCACATTAGCCAAACAGGTGGCCTTGTTTTTAGACGGTTTACTCAACACAAAGTTAAGGTCATATGTATACTTGAAAGTGCCTAGATCCATAGAAGACTGTGTGCGGATATGGATTGACATAGAAGACAACTTGGGTGAGGAGTTAGGATTATCCAAACTCTAGAAGGACTCTGACAGTTCTACTAGTCATACCACTAGAACCTCTAGTGAGATAGATGAGATAGCTGAGCAGGTGGCCAAAAAGTTAGGAGTTCAAAATAGACAAATGCCAAGGGTCACCTCATTGAAGCGATGTTATACATGTGGAGGAGATCACATGGCTAATGTCTGCCCAATGATGGCTCAACCCCAAGGAAACCCTAATGCTCTATATTTCACCATTGAGAGGAAATACACAAATCATACGGCCCAAGATTGTCTCTATAACAGGCAGGCTGTTAGACAAAATTATCAGCAACCTTACCAGCAGGGTAGATATCAGAACCAGTACCAACAGCCATATTATAGGCCACAACAACAATATCAACCTCAATACCAGCAGCAATATCAGACATCAAACAGGCCACAGCCAGTCCTGGGAAACCAACCACCAACTACTGCCAATGTAATCCCAGTTAAATATACGATGGCGGAGGAGAACCCAAATATAGCATTGGTGCCACTAACCCCATTGGTCTCAGAAAATGATTCTCATGCTCATAGTTCATATTACTTCCATGAAGATAGTTCACAAGCTTATTACATAAAGTCACCTGAGCAAAGTGAGGCTTCTCCATATCAATATGAGACACCACCGATGAAACAAAATTGGGAGCCAGAATACTCCAATGTCATGTATACGAATCCCAATCCTAGGTCCCAATTGAGACAAGTAAGACCACAAGCCCCTAGAGGACCATGTTTTAGATGTCAGGGTGACCATTTCATTCGCGAATGTCCCCACTCACTCACTCCGGGACAAGGACAAAACATCACAATAGATTTTGTCCTGAGTGCGGCAAAGAACATCCCCCGAGAGAATGTTTCAGGAACCCCTCTAGTGCACCCAAGGCTACACCCATCAATGTGGTAGGCTTAGTGGCTGATTCAAGCTCAATTAGTAGTAATGTGGCTCCTGTACAGGCAGTTACTAGGGCACAGGCTGCACAACAAGCAAAACCATCTGAGCAATCGGAGTCAAGTGAGTCAGGAGAGCCTAGTAAGAGGAAACCAAGAACATGGAAGGATACCAGAGAGAAGGCTAATCGCAAGTGGAACAAAAATATATCCGAACTAGAAGAAAGCCTAAGGGATACCAAAACAAAAATAAAAGACATTGCATCTCAAAGCCCCTCTCATGTCGAACCTCCAACCACACCACCGCATTCCACTCCACCGCCCATTGTAAATAGACCACAACCAGGGTTTGTTCTTGCAGATCCAACCCTAGAAGGCTTGGACATGATGTTCAAGGCCTACCAGGCTCGACTTCAAGAAGGACCAACAGCTGCAAACCTGGACAAGAGTTACCCTAGAGCAGATTTAGAGGTTGAACGAACCAAAGTTGGTAAACAAGCCGTAGGTTTCTTTACCTCCACAGGCTCAACCGGTTGTTGAAAGAGAGATTTCATCACAAATGAAAACTTATGTTCCTGATTCTGAGGATGAGGGAGCACCTCTTTCAATGCAACAATACTCTCAAGAGTTCTTGCGGGAAATACAAGAGGAAGAATGGGCCAAGGAGAAGGGTAATTCCCCTCCTATTCCTGAGATTGATGATCTTCATGACCAATTTCCCCAAGACATTCCGTCTATTTATGGAGACCAAGCAGAGCAACAAGAAGATGGAAGATTAGATTTTGAATCTTATTCTTTACAAGAGTTGCCTCAATTCACAGGCCCATGGGAATCTGAATCTCTTCAGATCAGAGCTCCCACAATATTGGTAAGAAATGAAGACTCAGTGGTTCCAAGAAACACTGATGTTGTGAAGAACACCAAGGTTCAGTGCCATCTCACGGTAGAAGAGCTGTTCAAAGCAAAACCTGAGCTATGGAATCATGTGAAGGATCAAGTTCCAGAACTTGAGTCCACTATGCCCAAATCAAGCTCTAAGCAAAAAGTTCCAGAGATACCTCTAGACAAGATAGGAGACATGAGTGAAGGTGAAGAAGATAATACTTATCTTCCGATCACCTATCAAGGTTACACAACCAAAGCAATTGTAGATTCGGGTGCTGGTGTTGCTATTGCGACCACCTCCTTGTGGAAGCGATGGGGCAAACCCACATTAAGACCAACTAGAATGAAGCTTTAAATGGCAGATGGTCATTTTGAAAGACCTCTAGGATTGCTCGAAGGGATAACTCTAAACACTTGTGGTGTAGAGTTTGAACATACATTTGCTATATGTGACTTTGAGAACAATAATGTCTATGAGATGATCCTAGGAAGACCCTTCCTACGACAATTGCAAATAGTGGAGGATTGGGGAACCAACTCCTTGTACTTACAGCACTTAGGGATCACAACCAAGGTCAATTTGAAGGATTACACCTTTAGAGATGTGCCACCCCTACAGTGGAATCCTCTCCACACAGCGAAAGAAGATTCTATCTCCGTGCATTCTAGAAGTTCACCTGATCCATCCTCGCTGCATGAAGATACTCACTTGTGGATGTGCAAGGCCGCAAAGGAAGAGGAAAAGCGCCTAAAAGCAAGAGAAGAAGGAACTCCCCCAGGAGATAGACCAATAAAAGACCGAGCCTATACACCGATGATATTTCCAGATGAGGAATTTGAGCCTCATGGTTGGGCAGAAATCTTAGCTACCATGGACATTGCAGTCAATGAAGAACAATGGGCACCTCATTGTGATGAGGAGGGTTATGATATTTCAGTGTTCATGTGTCAGCCCCTGTTGGAAGAGTGTGATCCTACTGAGTTCATAGAAGAAGAAGAGAATGACGATGATCTAGAATCCATTGTGATGGATACTTACTTTGACTCAGAGGAACACTATTTAGAAGACATAGGAGTGTTAACCCAAAAAGAAGAAAAACCCCTCACAAGTATTAAAACGATAAATTCAAAGGAAGGAAGTGAAGGTAGTAAAAAGAAAATGAAAAGAAAAGCAGTGAAACAAGAAGAGGAGGAATCATTGTTTGAAGTACCAGAAAACTTCAAGAAATATGAAGTGGAAGACCGAAAAATTTTGGTACGAATGCCTAAGAGAGAGGCCATTATAGGAGAAGCATATGACAATAAAGAAAAGACCAAAAAAATTGTAGTGACCATTGAAGGGAACGAAGAGCGATGTACGTACATAGGAGATGACCTAAGTGCAAAAGAAGAAGCGGAGCTTGTAGCTCTATTAAGGGAATATAGGGATGTGTTTGCATGGCACTATAGAGAGTTGAAGGGAGTAGAACCAAAAATTTGCTCTCGTACGATCCCCATGACTGCGGATGCCAAACCCACCAAACAAAAGCCCTACACGTATAATGACACTTATGCAGCTAAAATCAAAGAAGAAATTGACAGGTTGATTGAAGCTGGATTTATCTATGAGATTGAGCATACTGAATGGGTGTCCCCCATTGTAGTGGTGCCCAAGAAGAATGGAAAATTGTGTGTGTGTATTAACCTTAAAAAAGTTAATACTGCACCATTCGAGATAGTTATCCACTTCCAATCACCGAACATTTATTGGAGCGTGTTGCAGGCAAGGAAGTTTATAGCTTCCTTGATGGATTTTCAGGTTACAACCAAGTAGCCATTGCCCCAGAAGATCAACACAAAACAGCTTTTGCCACCGAATGGGGAATCTTTGCATTTCGCGTGATGCCATTTGGGCTCACTAATGCACCTGCTACATTCCAGAGACTCATGTGTCATGTCTTCAAGGAGTTCTTGCGGAAGAGCTTAGAAGTATATGTGGATGACTTATGCGCTCATTCCCAACAGAGAGGATACCACATCCCTGAGCTCAGACAGATCTTCAACAAATGTAGAGAATATCGAGTGTGTCTGAACCTAGAGAAGTGTGTGTTCATGGTACGACAAGGTAAAATCTTAGGTCACATTGTTTCTAAGAATGGAATTTCAACAGATGAAGACAAGGTAAGAGCGATAGCAGAGTTGCCAAGACCAAGGAATGTTAAAGAGGTACAAGCCTTTATGGGCCATTGTGGATATTACCGTAGGTTTATCCACATGTATGCCATCATAGCTAAACCTCTTTATGGGTTGTTGACAAATTTTGAGTGGAACGAGGAATGCGAGAATTCCTTCAATGAGCTGAAAAGAAGTTTGTGCACAACACCAATATTGACCACTCCGGATTGGAGCAAACCCTTTCATGTCCATGTAGATGCTTCCAATCATGCAATAGGATGTGTGCTAGCACAACCCACGGGTGAAGGAAACCTAGATTTGCCGATAGCATATGCTAGTAGGCAATTGAATGCGGCTGAACAAAACTATACGACAACCGAAAGAGAAGGCTTAGGCATGGTATATGCCGTGAAGAAGTTTAGACACTATCTATTGGCCAATAAGTTCAAGTTTTTTACTGATCATCAAGCTTTACTATATTTGGTCAATAAACCTTGCAATACAGGCCGCTTAGTAAGATGGTTCCTCTTACTAATGGAATATGACTTTGAAGTTGTTGTCAGGAAAGGTAGAACCCACCTTAGGGCGGACCATCTTTCTCGCATCACTTCAGGAGAGCCACCACAAGGAGTGTCTGATGAACTACCTGACGCTTATTTGTTCAATCTAGAAGTTGTTCCTAAATGGGCAAATAAGTTAGTACCTGTCCTAACCTTCGGACCTGCAGTTGTGTCGAGGATGATGAACATACTAGTTGGTTGCAACAAGCCCATGAAGGATTGCTAGGAAATCACTACTCTAAACAACGAACATTGCAGAACCTAAAACGTTTAGGAGTGTATTGGCCTAGCATGGACAAAGAAATACATGAGTGGATTAAGAATTGTCCAGTGTGCCTGAAGAGACCCCCAGTGGAGCATGCCACTCTTTATCACGTGTCATTAATTCCAGATTGGAGCACTCCATTGGTAGAATTTTTGAGATCAGGAACACTAACGAATGAGGCTAGTCTAGCAAGAAGAAGAAGCATGGCGCAAGAGGCTCAAGACTATGCATTAGTAGGAGACAACCTATACCGAAGAGGAAAAGATGGTTATCTCAGATTGTGCGTTCATGAATCAGATTACTTGAAAGTCTTAGAAACTGCACATAGTGGTGTTGCAGGTGGACACTTTGGGCGTGACCGAGTAATTAAGACCATTCTATTCTCAGGACTTTGGTGGCCCACTCTTCATATGGATGCACATACTTATGTGAAGAAGTGTGACACATGCCAACGTGCACAATATCCAATTAGAAAAGATGAGATGCCTTTGAGGCCTATGATGGGAGGACGTGCATTCTCGAAGTGGGGTATCGACTTTGTAGGTCCTATCAGCCCCCCAACTAGAAACTCCCATGCAGAATACATCATTGTAGCCACAGACTACCTTACAAAGTGGGTGGAAGTAAAAGCCACAACAAAGAATGATGCTCAAACAACGGCTAAGTTCTTATTCGAAAATGTGTTCACTAGATATGGGTTACCAATAGAGTTGGTTAGTGATAGAGGTACGCACTTCTTGAATGAGGTCATTGAAAATCTCCTTCAAGAATTCATGGTGATACACAAGAAGTCTGCCCCTTATCACCCACAAGCCAATGGACATGCCGAGAGCACGAATAAGATCCTATGTAATGTGTTGACAAAACTAGTAAATAACAAACGCTCTGATTGGGACAAACAACTTCATCATGCTGTTTGGGCATACCGAGTTGCCTACAAAACGGTACTCAATGCGACCCCATTTCAGATGGTCTTCGGACAGAATGTTGTGCTACCATTAGATTTCCTAATCCCAGCTTTAAGAGTAGCACAAGAGCATGAGTGGAATGGACATGAATTGTCCTCTAGGATCTTTGATCTAGAACGTTTAGGTGAGACGAGGCTACGAGCAGCAGTAGGCATCTATGCTGCAAAGAAACGGCAAAAGGCATACTTTGATGCCCATGTGAAGGACAAAGGGTTGAAAGAAGGAGATATGGTGCTGGTTTATACGCTAAAGCAACATGCCCGCAAATTGGAGAAACGAGGATATGGACCCATGATCATTAATAGACTCTCCACTAGTGGTGCAATTCAATTGGCCACTTTAGAAGGTGATATCTTACCGAACTATATAAGTGGTTGTCAAGTCAAGTTATATCAAGAACCTCTTACAGAGGAAATGCTAATGAGACTCAACACTGCTAAGAAGCGAAAAGAAGAGGAGTTAAGGGTTAGAGAAGAAGCACAAGCAGAGGCTAGAGAGCGCATCAGAAGAAATAAGTTACGATGATTAGGCCTAGACGTCAACACAAAAGCTCCAAAATATCACATGGACATGTGCCAAAAATCGGACCTAACTACTACTCGAATAATTGACCGACGTCCCTTTGTGACCATAGAAGTAGGACAAGGAAAGAGTGTAAGGACTGTGAGAGCATTGGTTGACTCAGGAGCAACAACTAGTGTAGTTAGACTTTCATATTGCCAAGACCTGCAATTGGACATCAAGCCCATAGAAGCCTATCTCATAGGATTGGGAGGTGTGGAAACCCCTTGTTTTAGCGAGGTGGAACTTCCCATTTACCTTCAAGATGTTCCAATAAAAGTCAAAATGCTAGTGTGTCATGATGAGGACCTTACATAGCCACTTGTCTTGGGTCAAGATTGGATTTATGACCATGCAGTCAACTTGAACTTAAGAAGTCAAATTCTTCACGTTTGGGTACATGAACAATGCATTACATTAGAGTTAGAAAATTGCATGCTCACAAATCCAGATGAAGCACCTCCTCATAGTTCTTCAAGGACTAATCTTAGCCAAAAAGATGTCGTATGTGTCAAGGGCTCTATGTTTCAAAAGCACTCAATCATGGAAGAACAGGACCAAAGACAAGCGAACTCCTCCTCTTGTGCAAAGACTAATGTTGTCACCACAACTCAACCAAAGAGGCAAGCACAACGCTACATGAAAACTGATATATCAAATAGACGAAGATACTTTGAGAGGAAAATAGTTCCCGACATGAAGCAGATCTGGGTACTAAAAGGAGGGCAACCATCAGCCTTGCCAACACAATTCCCACCCAGGCAAGTCAACCATTGGAAGACAAGAATCACGAACCTACGACATGCTCAAGCACAAAGATTCCAACAACTTTGGGTACCGAAGCAATCGATGAAGGCCGACCACAATAAGGTACAAATTTGGGTGCCTAAAAAATTAGCTGGAGCTCAACAAGGGCGATTACAGATGTGGGTACCTAAGAAGCTCTTACATACGCAACAACCTATGCTCCCCACCATGCAAAAGGTCTCAACAAAGAAGCCAAGGAAAGAAAAAGGTAAGAATAGAGCACAAAGACCAAACGAAGATAAAATCAACCCTTCTGCAAAAGTAAGCAGGAAATCATCACGAATATGGGTTTGGAAGCCGAAAGCACCTGCCGCCTCCACAAAACCAAAGAGCCAACCACACTGGATACCAAAGTTTGGACAGGATCCAAAGAAGAAGTGGCCTGAGGTGATCTCTACAGGGCCAAATACTATTCTGAAATGGGTTCCCATTAGGAGGATTACATCATTTCGAGATCCAATCGACACCTCCAAACAAAGAATGCATCAACTATGCGAGTAACATCAAAAGCCTCGACGTGCAGCAACCATGTGCCTTTGGCATAACCTTGTCTTTTGCACCATTGAGGTCATGCACTTCAAAAGTATGCATCCACATAGGGCCACATTATACGGCCGTGCATAGACACCATTGAGAAATCCCAGGCACATGAGACACATATGAAATATGTACAATATTTTTTTTAATACTAACCTCTTTCTTCCTGCTTTGTGATATTGTTCCAAAACAAAAAAAGGGTCCACGCGCTCGATGATACTCCTCGTTGAACCATCAACATGAACGTCCATCAACCAGAAAGACAAGCCAATGGTCAATTAGCATGATGGAACTACAACACGAAGAGATGAAGATCAACGAACCTTTCACCATGGTACGACGTGTATGCTTCAACAACACTATCACCATGATAGATTATGATGCCTCTTCGCCAGCATACCCTTGAGCACTTAGCTCAAGATACAATCTCTTGCACCATACTTCTTCCCATGCATTTTCCAAGTACGCATCCATAGGGCCACATTACAAGGCCATGCACAAGGCACATATTTTGTTCAACCCATGCACTAATGCACTTACCCACCATCCATTATGGGTTACAAGTACTTGGCATGAAAGCTATGAAAGCCATCTTTGGAAGAACCAGACGACATCAAGATGACAACAACAAGAGCAAGGAAGCCATCCACGATCGAGAGTTGCTCATAATCAACATTAATCACCTCCTTTGAGCAACTAGCAGTTTTGGACAGCTCACAAATGCACCATCAAGATGGAATACAAGGAACAGGTAAATACAAAGGAACTACAAACTGCAAGATCTAGCAGTGGCAAAGTAAAGAACCGAACAAACGACCAGGCTACATTGGGAAGATGGATCGCTCCTGTTGGACATAAAGGACACTACACGGTCTTCATAACAGTCCTCACGTCTCCACAGATTGACATTTATGAGGTGTATCTCCTCACGTTGGTACTCACCATTGTGCTAGAGTGACAAAGGTCCACAACTTGAGTGATGCTTAACTACTGTATGTAGGAGAGCATCCAAGTCTTGGATGTATACTAGATGAGAAGACTCGTGCTTATGGTGAGCTAACGAGAATATGTGAAACTAAGCTTGGTGTAGTTACCCAATGTTGTTTGTCAAGGAATATAAAGAAATTCAATTCTCAGTATTTGACAAATGTTGCTTGAAGAGAGGAGACACGACAAGGCACTCAAAGAATTTCATCACGGACATTCATCGCCGAGGACAGACTAGCGGATGGTCCATCACAATGCCGGGTGTACAACACGAAGAGATCAATATCGAATCGACCATCCACCATGGTAAGTATCTTGACTTTGGCAACACCATAAGCATGATAGATTAGGAAACCTCTTCGTCGGCATACCCTTGGGCACTTAGCTCAAGACCCCCCAATTTGTGCACCATACTTCTTCCAATGCATTTTCCAAGTAAGCATGCATAGGGCTACATTACAAGGCCGTGCACAAGGCACATACTTTTTCCAACCCATGCACGAACACACTTCCCATCATCCACCATGGGTTATGAGTGTTGGGCATGACTACTCTAAACATCATCTATGGAAGAGCTAGAGGACATCCTAGAGACAACATCAATACCTAGGATGCAATCGAAGCCAGCAGTTGCTCAAATCAACCTTGACAACCTTTTTTGGGCAACTAGCAATTTTTTGATGAATCACAACGCCGCATTCTCAATGGCATCCAAAGAAGAAGGAAAGGACACTACCTCTCAAGCACGACCTGACACAACCATTACAACAAGGGTCTGTCAGGGACGACAGACTCGAGAGGGGGGGATTGTTGAAGCTCAAGGTCAAGGACAAGCATAAGAAGTGCATCAGAGAAGTGGACACACAGGAAGAAGGAGCAAGTAGGGAGCTCCAAGAAGTACATGTCAAATTTTCAGAAGAATCCCTATAAAAATAGTGTTTTTCATCACTAAAAACCATTGTAAATACCATTTTCTATTTTTGTGACTCCATTTTGTTCAAGCCAAGGAGTGCTTGAGCTTGAGGAGTACTAGAAGTGTCATCCTACCAATTTTCGTAATTTTTAGACTTTGTTTGAGCCCTGAAATAAGCCCTGGAACCTAATTTTTAACTAGGTCGGACACTAGGTCTGGACAGGGAAAAAACTAGTCCAAAAACTATAAAAAGAGCTAGAGAGCTCATTTTTGAGGTTAGCTTGTGAGAGAATAGAGCTTTGTAAGAGAACTCTTTTGGCAATCGAAGCTTTCCATTGTTCCTCTCTTTGATCTTACCTTGTGTGTGTGTGTATGTGTGTGCATGTTGTGTGTTTTCACTCGCACACTTGTGCCTTCACTTGCTCGTGCTCTTCATACCAGTCCTCGCATCTCCGCAGATTGACAAGTAAAGGAGGTGGTGCTTACACTTGAGCTACACCAGATAGCAACCTACAGTTCAACATGCAAATATTTACCTATACACAAGAGGAATTTGACAAAGCAGATCCTATGTGGAGGAGGAATTTTTGGAGAAGAATCCTACACTATGGGTACACTCAGAATCGGCACCATATATACTTCAAGTCAATCCATCTTTTTGCCCAGTACCCTAGAAGAGGCTCTTGGACGCAATTTTGGGAAGGACAGCGCCAGGGAAGCATAAATAGTCAATGGCTAAATTATCCATTACTGCCAAGTCCACCTCGTAATTACTTACCAATCGAAGAATATATGGTAAAAACGATCGAGTTTTTGATTGACAGATACACAATTGTACACGATTTAGCCATAAAGATGAAAAACAAAATTTTGAGTATGTTACTTACTGTAATAAAGGTCTTTAAACATGCACAGTATACCTTTTTGCACTTCATCGGCATTAACCAGGGTTCAGATGCCCTCGTTTTTTATTTATCGACTATAGCTAGTCAATTAACACCCATGGCTATCTACTCAAGACTTATGTTTTTGCCAAGTCCGTATGTGTAGACATTTGAAGAGGCATTTTTTATAGGATTTTTTGAAATGGATTCAGAGATTTTTGCAAAAATATCTTTGAACCTTAATGCAAGACTTGTGGCCTACGAATTAAGTTTCTTTGCAGATCATAGACAGGCACCAGATGACGGGGTGAAGTCAACTCAATGGAAGGAATTGATGTTACATCAAGCCAATTCGCTTAATCAGAGAGAGCAAAAATTCATACAAGCGTACTCACGTCGCCAAAAAAAGCCTATCGGGGATGACAGATTTTAGGAGGAGGGACGTGTGGAAAGGGAATCAAGCAAAAAAATAAGAAGAAGAAGATCAAAGAATAAAATTGCTCAGTGAAGAACAAAAGCTCATAAAGAAAAGAACAACCCTCTACCCAAAGCCCCACGGGGGCACACCCCAGGTGACAACACTAAAGAACTAGGTCCTGAGGATTGGAAAGAAAGAAAAATAACAACTAGGACATTTCATGGGAGGTTGCACACAGCTTCCTCATTCACCAGGTGCAGGTGGTGAAGCGAAACAAGCAAGGAAGGGAGACAATACACAAAGGATTCTTCATCGGATAAGATAACCAATTGTCTGAAGGTCTTAATTGTCTCCTCGTCCACTGGATGCGTGCAATGGAAAGAAATGAATTAGGTCCCACATAATGACAAAGAAGATTTAAGAATAGGACCTTTAAAACATAACGCTCACTTAGAAGGGAGCAAAAGCCTGTAGAGTAAGGTGTGCAGTGGGAAAAAGTAAACAGGCTCCAGTCAATACAGTAGGGTCAGATGTGTGAAGACAAAGACATATCAGAAGACCAAAACTTAGAAAGGGGAGAGGTTGAGAAGTTCAAGGGAGTGACTAAGAACATCACATTCTTAGCCACTAATGGTGTGCATGATAGCCCGACTTAATATAGCAACCTAAACTTGTGATATAAGTAATACCAAGGGGCTTATAGAAGCAAAGGATTAATCTCGGATAAAGTAACAAACTGTCTGACAATCCTTATTGCTTCTTTGACCATTGGGTGTGTGTACTAAGGAGCCACAAATAGGTTGCAGACAAAAAGCAAAGCCTATCAAGGGAGGACAGAGACAAAGAGGGGGAGAGTGTTGTAGAGAAAAGAGGCACAAAAGAGGAGCCCCAAAATTTTCAAATTAATGGGCATAAATTTCTTCTTCAAAATCCTAGAAAATTCCCTCGAAGCTATGTAATCGCACTAAAGGAGTCCTCTAGATGCATAAGCCCAAATCATTGTAATATACTTCTTGTAAAATAGTAGAAAATTAGAGATTAATCAATAAAGTGCCGGTCACTTGTGTGAAAGGACCATTTTTAGGGCACATGTATATAAGTCACTTTGTGACTCTTTGTAAGAACTTTTTGCCATTGTGAAGAAGGAGAACTAAAATTTCGAATTTGCTTCTTTCCTGCTGATTTTCATCTTCTCTATGATCTTTTATGTGCGTGTAATTCTTGGAATGTGAGTGTAGGGCTATTGTCTATCCCTCCCCATCACTTTTGAACTACTGTAGTGTGTGCGTGAACCAATAGGAGTTGTGGAGTGAGTGTAGGTGTTTCCCGCCATTCACTATTTTGACCATAACTTGAAGAGAGGTTGTCAGATTCAACTGAAAATACCAATAGATGTGTCTCATCGAGAGCTTTGAAATTAACCCGCTATTGGCCATATTCGGAGTTCAGAGCTGGGAGAAACCTTCGAATTTGTGTTTACTATTGTAAGTGGTATCGCGGCAGACATTTCTAGAGATTGAGTTGGTTGGAGAGGTAGTTTAGTCTTTTCATATGCATTATATCTGAGCCACTTCACTTTCCATCACGTGTGGACGCGTCCTCATACACTTGGTTCATGTGGTTCTTTGGATTGATAATTAGGTGTGTGTCAATCCATCACTATATGCACTTGTGGGGCAAATGAGATTTAGTCTCTTTGACACAAGTCCCTAAGACCTTGTGACTTAGGTACACACATAGCCTTTCACCACCAGTCTAGCTTTATATATGGCTATACTTCCATCTGCAAGCTTCTTCACTTTATAAACACATTTATTTCCAATTACCTTCTTACCATTTGGTTTAGAAACAAGTCTCATGTCTTGTTCTCCTCTAGTGCATTGAGTTCTTCCTTCATTGCTTCTTCCCATTGCTTCTTACCTTTTGCTTCATCATAGTTCTAAGGTTCTTCATCATCTTTGATCATATATGCATAGTTCTTTTGAGTTATGTAAGAAGTATCATAAGAATACCTTTTTGGTTGCCTTCTTGTCCTACTTGACCTCCTTGGTTCACATTCTTCATATGTGTCTGGACAAACCTCTTCATCAAATATAGGATCATCCTCATGTCTTCTTATTAATCCACTTCTAGATGTACTTGTTTGCTTATACTCTTCATCTCCATTCACCTACACACTTGATTTTCGTTTCTCACATCTTCTTACTTCTACTTCAAATTCTTCAAGTGTATGACTTTGATCTGCATACCAACTTTTCTGTTCATCAAATGTAACATCTCTAGAAACAAGAAATTATTTGGTTAGAGGATTCCACAACCTATAACCCATCTGCATTTCATCATAACCAATGAACACATATTTTTCTGCCTTTGGTTCATGTTTATGTCTAAGCTGTGATGGCACATAAGCATATGCAATTGATCCAAACACTTTACAATGATCTAGTGTTGGTTTCTTACCCCACCAAGCTTCATATGGACTCATTCCATTTAGAGTTGTATATGGTAATCTATTCACAAGATATGTATATGTATTTACAGCTTCACCCCAAAGATAATTTGGACAATTCTTCTCCTTGAGCATAACTCTAGCAAACTCACTCCTGTTTCTTCTTTCTCCTACACCATTTCGTTGTGGTGTATACCTGCAAGTTATTTCTCTCCTAATACCTGCATTCCAAAGATAATCATTGAACTCTTGGGAGAAGTATTCTCCCCCTCCATCGGACCTTAGTCTCTTAAGCGTTTGACCTATGACTCTCTCTGCATATGCATGAAAATGCTTGAAAGCTCCAAACACTTCTTATCTTTCCTTCAAAACATATAAAGTTATCCATCTTGTAGTATCATCAATGAAAAGAACATAATACTTTGAGCCACTGATAGATCCTTTCTTTTGTTGGTCCCCATACATCTGTATGAATGAGCTCTAGTAATCCATCATGTTTGAATCCTTTCTTCTGAAATGGTAACCTATGTGCTTTTTTCCCATCTAACATGCTTCACATTTATAAATCATATGTTGACTCTGCACATTTGGTAGTCCTAGTACAGACTCATTTGCAACCATAGCTTTGATTCCTCTTTCATTGAAATGACCTAATCTCTTATGCGAGAGATCAAGTTCTGTAATCACTCCTTCTCCATGTGTGAGCAAAGCTTGACCAATGTTCCCTTGTACTCTTAAAGGAAAGAGTCTACCTTCTTTCTTACCACAGACAATTTGATTATATCCATTCTCTAGATCTTCAACAAATACTCCTTCATTTGTAAACCTGACTTCAAAACCTTTTTCAACTATTTGTCCCACACTAATCAAGTTTTTAGGTATTGTGGGAACATACAAAATATTGGTTAGCAAATCTGCTCCACTCTTGCATTTCACTTTTCCAATTGAATGTACACTATGTCTTGTATTGTCACCTGTTTGAACTATGTGACTAGAAATACCTTTTTCCAATTCTAACATCAATTCTATATTTCCTCACAAATGATTAGAACAACCAGAGTCAATGTAAAATACATTTAGATCTTCTTTATCTGATGTGCTGATTGAATTCATCATTAATGATGTATAGCTTTCATTCTGTGTGTCGTTTACATAGTTGTAGTAGGTGGTGTTGTAGGATTGATTCTATCCTCAACTTCTTCCTCCACCTCTACCATAGCCTCCTCTTTGACTTTCTCTAGCTCTCTAAGAGTAACTTTGATATCTTCCATCTCGGTCTCTGCGATTGTTGTTTTATTCTGGTTTGATCCTTGTTGATTATGCCAGCACTCATGAGCCAAATGATTGCTCAATCCACAGATCCAACAAGCCTTCTTGTTGTTATTCTGATTACCTCTTCCTCTTCCAAAGCCTCTTGATCTTCCTTTGCTAGTGCCTCTACCTCTTGCATAATAAACTTGAGAACTCGATTCCTCTTCATCCTTTGCTTTACCTTTATCTCCTTTCTTTTTGTTCATCATGTACATTGCAGAACTTTGTCCTTTATCTCCATTTGTCTTCAAGTCTTGCTCAAATGTGAGCATCAAACCAATCAATTGGTTCAAATCTAGAACATAATGATTTAATGAAATTTCTGTTGATAAGACAAAAGGTTTCCACCTTTCATCCCCCCTCAAACATGTAAGCAATTGAGCAACTAATCTGTGATCTTCAATATCTTCATCTATGGATCCAAGACTATCTGATAGATCCTTCATCTTAGTGACATAATCACTAATACTTTGACTTCACTTCTTCTTGAATGTTGTAAACTATGACGATAGACTTTCTTTCCTTGCTTTGGTAGTACTTTGGAAATGATACTTCAATGCATTCCAAATATCTTTAGCTGATTCCAATCCTCTAACGTGTGGTAGCAAATAAGCTTTTGCACTTGCATCCTTCTTCTACCAATGCTTTAAAGCATCAAGTTCCTCTTTCTTTGGTCAGCTTTCATCTTCAAATATTGGCTTCTCTTTTTCATATGTTATGTACACCATGAGATCCTTACTCATAACTAAGGCTTTCATTCTCATTACCCATGCAAGATAATTATCTCTGTCCAGTTTGTCAATGGAGATATGATCTGCCATAATTGTTTACTTGTGCTTCAACCTGTGAGTTTAAAGGCTAAAGAATAATACCTTTTGGAGTTTTTGTGTATGAATATACTTTTGAAGTAATCTTTTGATGCCTTATGTCTTTGAATGCTTCAGCTTTCAAACTTTAATGAAAAACTTTCCAAAACTTCTCGTACCTTTGATGCCTTCTGCTCTCTAGGACTTTTCTACTCGGATACCACTTATTAATGTGTGAAACATCACAAGAAATGAATTGATGTGGTACTAGACAACCTCTATGGTCACCATTAACTCATTGCTACTCCAAGCTTTGAGAAATGATAGCCAAAATAAAAAAAAAATTACTTCTTCAGAAATTTCCAGTCACTGAAATGACATACCTTCAGTATTTTTCTTATTTCTTTTATGAAAAATATTATTTTGCTAATATCTTTTAGAAGATGAAAGCAGAAGAGTGGAGCTTTCCAAGAAGCTATTACTTGCAAGAAATGGATCACTACAACTCAAGTTATGGCCTTCACAAGGTGACTATGTCAAAGTACCAAAATTGGAAATATTGCCTGTTTTAGTAAAGTTGACTGTCTTAAAATGAAAATTCGATGCCTAGCATCGACTTGCAACCAAAAGTCGATGCCAGGCATCGACTTGGTTCTTTTTCAGCTACTTTTTCAACACTTGAAATACCCCCTTGAACACAGATATAAAGAAAATCACTTTTATGATGGAATTCGATATCAGGCATCGGCTTTATGCATAAAGTCGATGCCAGGCATCAGATTGCTCCACAAACCTCATGTTTTAGAAAGCTTTATCAGTAGATAAAAGTCACATATGAAAATAAGGACTTATCAACTTAAATTCGATGCCAAGCATCGACTTCCCGCATAAAACCTCAACCTTTCACCATACATTCGATGCCAGTCAGTGACTTGCTTGGAAAACTTCAACTTTTGAAATCATTACATAGAAGAAAAACTTTGGAGATGGAAGAAGAAGACTTTTACAGAGAACTTCTATTAAACCTTACGATGGCTATGGAGACTCAAAACTTTATAGATACTTTCTCATGTAAAGAAGCTCGATTATTCTCAACTACCATTCTCTTCATTCTCTCTTCCTCATAGTGTCAATTGATACAAACTAACTTATATAGTTTTTCTCAACATCATGACTTTTAAAAAACTTCTAGAACTAAAGTGAACTAACTTTACAAATATAATACACTTGTGAATTTTTCCCTTCACATAGTCATGTGGTTTTCTTCTAAAGCTTTGACCTTCAAATATATGTCCAATAAGTGATTGTTTCTCCAACATACTACACAGAATCACCCGAGCACAGTGAGATTTATCCATATCAATATGAGGTGCTTCCTATGGAACCAAATTGGGAGCCAGAATACTCCAATGTCATGTATAAGAATCCTAGCCCCAAGCCCTAATTGAGACAAATGAGACCACAAGCCCCTAGAAGACCATGGAAGGACACCATGGAGAAGGCCAATTGTAAGTGGACTAAGAAGTTATCTAAACTAGAAGAAATCTTGAGCGATGGAAAAATAAGAATTGCAGTCATTGCATCTCAAAACCCCTCACATGCCAAAAATCCATCCACTCCACTTCATCCCACCCCACCACTCATTGTGAATAGACTGCAACCAAGGTCTATTCTCGCAGATCCAGCCCCAAAAGGCTAGGACATGATGTTCAAGGCCTACCAAGCTTGACTTCAATAAGGGCCAATGGTTGCAAACCTAGACAAGAGTTACCAGCTCAAGCTATGCTTGAGACCAATCAACTATTAAATTAGAAAAATTCTATCAAACTGGGTTTGCATTTCTATGACTTAATAGAAAGATTAGAGTACTTGGTAAACAAGATGTAGGTTTCTTTACCTCCACAGGCTCAACCAGTTGTTGAAAGAGAAAGCTCACCACCAATGAAATTTTTTATGTTCCTAATTCCATGGATTCTGGAACACCTCTTTCAATGGAACAGTACTCTCAAGAGTTCTTGTGGGAACTACAAGAAGAGAAATAGGCCAAGGAGAAGGGTAATACCCCTCCTATTCTTGAAATTGATGATCTTCATGATCGATTTCCCCAAGACATTCCATCTATTTATGAAGACCAAGTAGAGCAACAACAAGATGAAAGATTAGAATTTGAATCTAATTCTTTACATGAGTTTCCACAATTCACAGGCCCATGGGAATCTGAATCATCATATCAGAGCTCCCACAACACTGGTAAGAAATGAAGACTTGTTGGTTCCAAGAAACACTGAAGTTGTGAAGAACACTAAAGTGCAATGTCATCTCACTTTAAAAGAGTTGCTCAAAGTAAAACCTGAGTTGTGGAAACATGTGGTGAATCAGGTTCCCAAACTTGGTTCCAATATGTCAAAAGCAGGCCCTAAGGAGAAAGTCCCAAAGATACCTCTAAACAAAATTGTGGATGTGCAAGGTCACAAAGGAAGAGGAAATATGCCTAAAAGCAAGAGAAGAAGGAACTTCTCAAGGAGCCACACTATTTTGAGACCCAGCCTACAGACCGATGATCTTTTGAGATGAGGAATTTGAGCCTCATGGTTGAGCAAAAATCTTAGCTACCATGGACATCACTGTCAATGAAGAATAGTGGATGCCTCATTGTGATGAGGAGGGTTATGATATCTCTGTGTTCATGTCTGAACCCTTTCTAGAAGAGTGTGACTCTAATGCGGTCATAGAAGAAGAAGAGGATGATTAGGATCTAGAGTCCATTGTGATGGATAGTTGCTTTGACTTAGAGGAGAAATATTTACAAAATATAGGAGCATTTATAAAAAACAAGAAGAACTCTCACAAGCATAAAAAGTATAAATGCAGCAGACTTTCTGTGTAGTCATCTTCTTCACAGTTTGTTCAAAATTTTGATAATTGATCATCGATCCTCTAAATTGGTGAAGGTTTTGAGTTACTCTTGATATAGAGGTGCTCTAACTTCAAGAGTAGCTTGTTCTTTTGGAGATTAACACTCTCCATCACATGGAAGAGGAGAAAGTTAGAGCAATTGCAGAGCCACCTAGGCCAAAGAATGTCAAGGAGTACAAGCTTTCATGGGGCATTGCAGTTATTATCGACAAATGTGAAAACTCCATGTTCATGTAGATGCATCCAATTATGCTATTGGGTGTGTACTAGCACAACCTACTCGTGAAGGTAATATGGACCTTCCCATTGCTTAAGCCCGTAGACAATTGAATGCGGCTGAATGAAAATATACCACTACTGAAAGAGAGGAATTAGGCATGGTATATGCGGTTAAAAAGTTTAGAAACTATTTTCTAGCAAATAAGTTTAAATTTTTTATAGACCATCAAGCACTATTATATCTAATGAACAAACCTTGCAATACTTGCAGATTAGTAAGATGGTTCCTTGTACTAATAGAATTCAACTTTGAAGTTGTGGTTAGGAAAGGCAGGACTCACTTGAGAGCCAATCACCTCTCTTGACTGACGTCGGGAGAGTCCCCTCAAGGAATGTCAGATGACCTTTCTAATGCTTACTTTTTCACTCTAGAAGAAGTGCCTGAATGGGCTAAAAGTATAGTGTCTATTCTCACCTTTGGACCTAAACATCCTCTATTGAAAGACAAAGATAAAGAAGTAGTGAGGTCTCAAAAATACCACATATTGATAGGCAATATATATAAGCACACCAATCAAGGTATATTAGCTTGCTGTATAGAAGAGGATGAGCGTGCAAAGTGGTTGCAAATAACACATATAGGTGCATTACAAAAACATCAGTCGCAACATTGAACCTTACAAACGCTACAAAGGTTAGGGGTATATTGGACAACCATGGAAGCAGACGTCCATAGGATGTGCAAGGAGTTCCCAATTTGTAGTATTAAACCACCAGTAGAACATGCCACTCTGTATTAAGTGTCCTTAGTGCTATATTGCAGAAAAACTTTGGTAGACTTCTTGAGGATGAAAACATTCCCTCAAGAGAGGACATTGGCTAGACGAAAGAGCTTAGAGCAAGAAGCATTAGATTATACACTCATAGGTGATAATCTATACAAATGAGGAAGAGATGGATACCTATGGCTATCTCTCCATGAGAGTGAATATCTCAAGATCTTGGAGACTACTCACCAAGGTGTGGTAGGAGGACATTTTGGACCAGACCATGTGATCAAAGAAATTTTATTCACAGGTCTTTGGTGGCGAGCACTTCAGATGGATGCACATACCTATGTGAAGTGGTGCGATATTTGTCAGCGAACTCAATACCTAATACATAAAGATGAGATGCCACTAAAACCTATGATGGGTGGACGTGCATTCTCAAAGCGGAAAATAGGCTTTGTAAGTCCTATCAACCCCCCAGCTAAGATTTCACATGTAGAATACATCATTGTGGCCATTGATTATCTAACTAAATGGGTGGAAGTGAAGGCTACAAGAAAGAATGATGCACATACCATAACGAAGTTCCTATTTGAGAATGTATTTAAAAGATATGTTTGCCAATATAATTGGTTAGTGATCATGGCACCCACTTCTTGAATGCGGTCATTGAACACTTGTTACAAGAGTTCATGGTGGTTCATATGAAGTCGGCTCCATATCACCCACAAGCCAATGGCCAGGCCAAAAGCACGAATAAGATAATTTGTAATGTATTGACAAAATTAGTGAATAATAAACATTCTGATTGGGATAAATAACTACATCATGGTATTTGGGCATATCGAGTTGCCTAGAACGGTGCTCCAAGCCACTCCCTTTTAGATGGTATTCGACCAAAATGATGTGTTACCATTAGACTTTTCGATACCTAAATTGAAAGTAGCACAAGACCATCTATGGGCCAACCATGAGCTCTCATCTAGAATCTTTGATCTAGAATGCCTAGATGAAACAAGATTGAGAGCAGCAGCAAGAAAATATAAAGCTAAGAAAAGACAAAAGGTTTGATGCCCATGTGAAGGATAAAGGCTTGAAAGCAGGAGACTTAGCCTTGCTATACACATTGACATAACATGCATGAGAATTAGAGAAGCGTGGCTATGGACCTTGATCATCAATAGAATATCAACAAGTGGAGCTATCCAATTAGCCACCCTAGAAGGTGATATCCTATCGAGTTACATCAGTGGATGCAGAGTCAAATTATATCAAGAACCCTTCATGGAGGAAATGCTAAGCTGACTCAACACTACCAAGAAACATAAGGAAGAGGATAAACGAGTTCAAGAAGAAGCACAAGCCGAAGCCTTAGAATGCATCTAATGAATGAAATTGAGAAGACAAGGTAGAGAACACCCTAGATATGATACTCATGATGCTCCAAGATATCACATGGCAATGTGCCAATCATCAAGTGTACGTTCCCATAGAATAGTTGATTGACGACCCTTTGTGATCTTAGAGGTCGGACAGCGAGAGAGTTCAAGGACCATAAGAGCTTTGATTGACTTAGGGGCAGCCACTAGTGCAATTATACTTTCTTACTGTCAAGATTTGAAATTAAGTATCAATCCTATAGAAGCATATCTCATAGGAGTGGGAGGTGTGGAAACCCCTTGCATGGTGAGGTGGAGCTTCCCATCTACATTCAAGATGTCCTTATTGTAGAGAGTACACGTGCAGAAGCCAAATGAAAAGAAGAGTGTACTCACAAAACAAAGAGTGTGTGAGACTCAAAATGAGTAGACCATGAAATGGGTTAACTCATGTGGATTAGAAATGAGCTTGCCAAGAGCATGGAGTAGGCTCCTCAAGCTTCTAACCAAGTAAAAATGGGGGGAGAGGCCCTCCTTATATATATTTGGGAGGGGCTCTCCAAAGTACATCTCATGTGGGATAATTCCCCTGAAAGGTGAATGAATACAATTGGTAGAAGCACATGGCAAGGTACCCAAATACAAAGTAAATTCAATATAAAATGGAAATAGACTCATAATGGAGTGCCTCCTAGGTACAAAATGGAGATGCACTCATGTGGATACAAATGGAGATGTCCTTATGATAGTGAAGGTGCTAGTGTGTCAAGATGAGGATCTCAGTGAACCTCTTGTCTTGGGTCAAGACTAGATCTATGATCATGCAGGCAACCTAAACATAAGAAGTGGACTTCTTCAGGTCTGAGTGGATCAAAACCTCATCACAAGTGAGCTAGAAAATCATGCACTCAAGGAACTAGGAAAGACACCCACTCTTGGTCCTTCCGGGAACACACATGAAGATAACAATGCTATTATTTGATGGGGGAAGTATCTCAACCCCTAAGCAACGACGAAGCGTGAATGACCTCCACAGGTATCCTTCTTTGACCTCTGCACACCAAAAATGCTCTTACTCAGAGCTTATGCAGAGAACTCCAGTGAGCTTTTGTAGACCTGTTGTACACACCAAGAGCTTTCCAACAAAACAACTTTCACTTCAAATGGATGCTTACACAAGGAGAAACAATGTCTACAACATGAGCTAGTTGAATGCTCACAACTGCTAGTCAAGCAGATACCTCACTTCACTCCAGCAAGCTTTTCTCAGAGATTATACAGAGAATGAACCTCAAGCTTGGGTCAACTTTAGAAGACTCTAATAGCTACCCAATGACACCAAAATCATAGAAAACGGATACATAGACAAGGAGAATCAGCCCTTACAACAGAGAGCAAAATATTTCCAACAAAGCCTACACACCAAGAGAGATATCAATCACACAACCTCACTAAAATGAATGTGGCTCCCAGATTACTCAGAGAATGATCTAGAGACTTTGTGAGCATAAAATAGACTCTAATATCTATCCAATGAGACAAGAATTACATCAAATGGATACAGTATGAGGGAGAACCAATGCTAACAACTGAGGGGTAGAGAGTTGCAACACTGCCTGCGCACACACATAGATATGCCTACTAAAAGAAAACAAACAAGCAAGCAAGGGGCTTGCTTATCACAACTCCAGCACTTAGTGCTCACTTTACATGAGCTAAAACTCCAAGAAGATGGGCCAAAAGAAGTCGGGATACATGCTCCTTTTATAGTGAGAAGTGTGCCCCTAAAATCTAGGAACTACCTTTCCAAATCAGCCTCCTAACTTGGAGGAATTAGTTGAGATGACTTGGGGAGTGGTTGAGTGACTTTTCTTGATGGAATCTCGTGGCTTTTGGCTTCCTTTCATTGCTCCACATGTCCATAAAAGATTCCCCATGAATCTGTAGCTTGAAGCTTGACTTTTAACACTCCCCCTCAAGCTTCAATTCTTCGTTCTCATCCAAGCTCCTTCATGTTGATGCATTGCTTGAATTTTGAAATCTTCATCCCATCCAAAGCCTTTGTAAACATGTCGGCAACTTGGTCCTTGGTACCA
This sequence comes from Ceratopteris richardii, assembly GCA_020310875.1. NCBI lineage: Eukaryota > Viridiplantae > Streptophyta > Polypodiopsida > Polypodiales > Pteridaceae > Ceratopteris > Ceratopteris richardii. Next base: position 36,174,849 of record CM035434.1, on the reverse strand, counting down.
ATAGGATGTACTGAAACTTCCTTGGATATCACCTTTTCCCTTATGAAGTGATAGTGCACTTCAATATGCTTGGTTCTAGCATGATAGACAGGATTTGATGCTAGATGAATGCTACTCATGTTGTCACAAAAAATTGGATATGTGTCAACCTGCAAATTAAGCTCCATAAATAACTTCTTAATCCACATTAGCTCACATGTGACTTGAGCCAAAGCTCTATACTCAGCCTCGGTGGAAGATAATGCCACCGTGGGTTGCTTCTTTGAAATCCATGAGATGATCTTGCTACCTAGCATGACTAGGTAACCACTTGTACTTCTTCTATCCTCCTTGGAACCGGCCCAATCCGCATCAGAATAAGCTTTGACCTGCATATCATCATCAAATGAATAGAACAATCCTTCATTTATAATGGCCTTGAGATATCGTAACATTCTTCTTGCAGCTTGCAAGTGTGTAGTCCTTGGACTATGCATAAATTGTGATAACACTCCAACTCCATGTGCTATGTCAGGCCTAGTTATTGTGGCATAATTGAAAGAGCCTACAATAGAGCGATAAAAAGTTACATCCTCTAATGGCTCTCCATCAATGGAGCTTAGCTTTACATTAACTTCCATGGGATTTGAAATAGGCTTGCAATGTAGCATCCCAAACCTCTCAAGTAGGTCTAGAATATACCTCCTTTGTATGAGCATAATACCTTCTTCTTTGTATACAACTTCAATGCTAAGAAAATACCTAAGATCTCCAAGATCAGATATCCTAAACTCCTTTCCAAGCTTTGCCTTGATCTCCTCAATGCCCTTTGTATCATTACCTGTAATGATAAGATCATCTACATACACACACATGTAGACTACAAGTTCTCCTCTTTGTTTGATGAAGAGAGATGGATCTGCCTTGCATTGATTGTAACCACATTTGATCAAATAGTCCACCAATCTTTGGTTCCAGGCCCTTGGAGCTTGCTTTAGGCCATAAAGTGCCTTCTTCAACCTACAAACATGATGTGGAAACTCTTTATGAACAAAACCTAGTGGTTGCTCCATGTATACCTCTTCTTCCAAGTCTCCATTGAGAAAGGCATTCTTAATATCCAATTGGAAAAGCTTCCATCCTTTGTTAGCAGCCATTGCAATGAGTGTCCTAATGGTGCTCATCTTTTCCACGGGGCTGAATGTCTCTTCAAAGTCCACTCCATAGGTTTGTGCAAAACCCTTGGCCACCAATCTTGCTTTGAACCTAGAAATAGATCCATCTGAATTCCTCTTTACTTTATACACCCACTTATTACCTATTACCTTCATGTTCTCCTTCTTGGGCACTAGAGTCCATGTTTGATTTTCCTCAAGTGCGTCGATATCTTCTTGCATTGCCTCTTTCCATTCGGTGTACCTGCTTGCATCTTCATAGCAATCGGGCTCATGATCTTCTACTACTTTGTTCATATATGCATAATGCGTTGCCATGTATGAATCATAAGTAAACCTTTGAGTTGGATACTTAACTCTAGAAGACTTCCTTTCTTCACCTTTTGGAGGAATAAACCTCCTTTGCCTTGGGAACTTGATCTCTTTCTTTGACGTGACTTCTTTCTCCATCATGTGTCCTTCATCATCTTCAACTTCATTTAATTTACCTTCTTCATCCAACTCCACCAATGTTGCTTTGCCTTTGTTGATTGATTTTGCTTTATAGCTTGATGAAGATCTCCCCCTCCATGGTGAGTTCATGCTTGAACTATCTTCATTGATGGAACACCTTGGGCCGCTTAGCTCTAGGTCGATTTGTTCTTCATCATGTCCATGCTTTTCTTCTTCATAGTCCTGCATACAATCATACTTCTTATACCAAGGGAGTAGCTCATCAAATGCTACATCCCTTGATATCCTCAAGTCCTTTGTGTTTGGGTTGAAGCACCTGTAACCTTTATGATCATTTGAATATCCTAGAAACACACACTTTTCTGCCTTTGGTTGTAGCTTGTGCCTCAATTCACTTGGCACATGTGCATAACAAGTACATCCAAATATCTTCAAGTGGGAAAGATCAGGTTTCTTACCATAATAGGCTTGATATGGTGTCAAGCCATGGATCCCTGAGGTAGGAGCCCTATTCATAAGATACACGGCGGTATTTGTTGCATCACTCCAAAACATGTTAGGTACATTCATCTCATTAAGCATTGCTCTAGCGATCTCGACAATGTATCTATTCTTTCTCTCTGCTAGTCCATTTTGTTGGGGTGTGTACCTGCATGTTACTTGCCTCTTGATGCCTTGATCCATTAAAAAATCAGAAAACTCATTAGAGAAATATTCTCCCCCTCCATCGGACCTTAGCTTCTTGATATATGTACCTGTTTCCTTTTCTACCATTGCCTTGAATGCTTTGAAACATGTAAACACATCTGATTTGTTTTTGATGAAATAAACCCAAACCATCCTTGTGCAATCATCTATAAAAGTGACAAAGTACTTGTTACCTCCAATGGATTGATCTTTGGTTGGCCCCCACACATCTGTATGTACCAACTCCAATGGATGTTGGCTTATGTAGCCACTCTTCTTGAATGGAAGTCTCGCTTGCTTCCCTAGTTGACAAGATTCACATAAATGCTTCATACCTTGTCCCTGGAAGTTGGGAAGACCTTCAACCAGCCTCTTGAATTGCATTTCCTTCATTCTTTGTATGTTGATGTGACCTATCCTCTTGTGCCACAAGTCCAACTCCGAAATCCTCTTGTTTCCATATGTGAAGTAGACATGTTGAGTGGAATGAGAATTTACCTCCAAAGTGAAGAGTCTCCCTTGCTTCTTTCCTCTTGCTATGACCTTGTAACCTTGCTTAGGGTTCTCCACAAAGCATCCACCTTTGTTGAACCTTACTTGATAGCCTCTTTCAACCATTTTCCCAACGGACACCAAGTTCTTTGTGATGGTAGGTACATGCAAGACATCCTTGAGACATCTTCCTTCCTCCTTGTCATCCAAAGCTACATCTCCAACATGGGAGATCTCATGGGCTGTATCATCACATGTTTCTACATGTCCTTTACCTTTGGGAACATGTAGATTAGTAAACCAAGAAGAATTGCAACTCATATGGTTGCTACATCCACTATCAATATACCAAGTGTTATCTACTTTGCTTGAATTCCCATTCATGTGCATCGTCAAGAGATTGTCATTTTCTGAACTTGTAGAAGCATAATTACCTTGGCCTTTGTATGAAGAACCTTGATTATAGCTCCTTTGGTTTCCTCCTTGGTAGCAATCTCTAGCATAGTGGCCAAACTTGCCACATATGTAACATCCTTCGCCATCTTGATTCCTGTTTTGTTGATGTCGTCCTCCTCTTCCTCTTGTTCTTCCTCTCCCTCTTTGTGATGAGGTGCCTTGGTCATGTCCTTGATTGCTTGAGTGGCCTTGCCTTCCTCCAAAACTTCCTTTGCCCCTTCCTTGTCCTCGTCTTCCTTTGCCCCTTTGATTACCTGCATAGAAAACTTGTGCATCCTTGCTTTTAGTTGAACTTCCAACTATGTTCATTTCTTCGGTGACCATGAGAGCAACCAATTGCTCAAAATCGGGAAAATTATCCCTTACATATACTGAAGTGGTAAAGGGTTTCCACTTCTCATCATCTCTCAAACCATTGAGAGTATAAGCCACAAGATCGTCATCATCTACGTGGCTTCCAATGGATCCCAATGCATCTGATAACTCCTTGACCTTAAGTATGTAGTCATTTATGCTACTCCCTGAGCTCTTCCTAAGGTTGTTGAGCTCATTCTTGAGTTGGATCTTCCTTGCTTTGGTGCTTGTTGAATAAAGCCTTTCAAGTGTCTCCCATACCTTCATGCTTGAATCCAAGTCTTGGATATGGCCGATCATGCTATTGCTAATGTGTTGGGAAAGAATAAAGATAACCCTCTTGTCTCTTTCATTCCATTCCCTAAAGGCCCTTCTCTGGTCATTGGTTGGATTCTCATCCAACCTAGGTCTTGGTTCACTTCCACTAATCAACCCCCAAAGGCCCTTGCCCATAAGATAGTTGGAGACCCTAAATCTCCATGGTTGATAGTTACCTTTGTCTAGCTTTTCAATTTGAGTGTTGAAGTCTCCAATATCTAGTCTTTGATACTTGAACTAGCCCTTGGCTAATGCTCCAATGTGTGTAAAATGAAAATGAGGCTCTGAGGTTACCTCAATCCAAAGCTTTCCTTAGATGGACACCTTGTGCTCTTGCAAATTTGAGTAGAATAGCTCCCCCTTGATGTGAGCTACCTCCAAGAAGCTTTTGTTGATGCAAATCTTCAACCACCAACTCCAAGAGGTCTTCTTGCTTGTATGTGATACCTACAAGATGCCCAAATGCTCTGATACCACTGATGGGGGAAGTATCTCAACCCCTAAGCAACGACGAAGCGTGAATGACCTCCACAGGTATCCTTCTTTGACCTCTGCACACCAAAAATGCTCTTACTCAGAGCTTATGCAGAGAACACCAGTGAGCTTTTGTAGACCTGTAGTACGCACCAAGAGCTTTCCAAAAAAACAAATTTCACTTCAAATGGATGCTACACAAGGAGAAACAATGTCTACAACATGAGCTAGTTGAATGCTCACAACTGCTAGTCAAGCAGATACCTCACTTCACTCCAGCAAGCTTTTCTCAGAGATTATACAGAGAATGAACCTCAAACTTGGGTCAACTTTAGAAGACACTAATAGCTACCCAATGACACCAAAATCATAGCAAATGGATACATAGAGAAGGAGAACCAGCCCTTACAATAGAGAGCAAAATATTTCCAACAAAGCCTAAACACCAAGAGAGATATCAATCACACAACTTCACTAAAATGAATGTGGCTCCCAGATTACTCAGAGAATGATCTAGAGACTTTGTGAGCATAAAATAGACTCTAATAGCTATCCAATGAGACAAGAACTACATCAAATGGATACAATATGAGGGAGAACCAATGCTAACAACTCAGGGGTAGAGAGTTGCAACACTACCTGCCCACACACATAGATATGCCTACTAAAAGAAAACAAACAAGCAAGCAAGGGGCTAGCTTAAGCAAGGGGCTTGCTTATCACAACTCCAGCACTTAGTGCTCACTTTACATGAGCTAAAACTCCAAGAAGATGGGCCAAAAGAAGTCGGGATACATGCTCCTTTTATAGTGAGAAGTGTGCCCCTAAAATCTAGGAACTACCTTTCCAAATCAGCCTCCTAACTTGGAGGAATTAGTTGAGATGACTTGGGGAGTGGTTGAGTGACTTTTCTTGATGGAATCTCGTGGCTTTTGGCTTCCTTTGATTGCTCCACATGTCCATAAAAGATTCCCCACGAATTTGTAGCTTGAAGCTTGACTTTTAACATTATTGTCCAAAGTTCTATGCTGTAGAAGAAGGTCACTCATGAAGGAGTTGTAGAAGCCAGTATGGAACTCTCTTCTTTTCCAAAGACAATTGCAGAAAAACAAGCAGGGCAAGAGAAAAAGTAGATGAAACAGGTAACCAAGGCACACTCTCAACAAGCAGTGCAAAATAAAGTACCTCAGAGTGAAGCAGATTTGGATACGAAAGGGTGAACAACCCTCTCCTTGAGAGACAATACCCCAACGATGCACCAAACCAACCACTCAAACAAGGACTATAAATAAGGAGCAATCCAAGAATTTCCCAAAATGGAACATTTCCATTAGGGTCCCAAAGCAATCGATGAAGGTTGACCCTAATGCATGACAAATCTGGGTGCCCAAGACCTGCTTACAAGGTCAAGTACCTTCACATAAGCTCATAAGCTTGAATCTTCACTCACAAACACTCACGGCATACATTCCATGATGGGCACCTTCCATCACCACTTCAAACCCTAAGATCACACCTAGGACTTCCTGGAAATGGGTACCCAAAAGTCCCAAATCTGAGACAGTCTATTTGAGCAACATATGAAAGTCATCACGGTCAAAAGCTTTAACTCCACACGAAAATTTTGGAGAATAAAACCTTGTATCAACCCCTTGACCCAATTTTGTAAATCCATTATCACCAGAATCGATGCATTCCGAGTACAATGCACATCTAGAGTATGCATCTAGGAACAAACCACCAACTTACTAACCAACACTCATAGTCGCAAGGAATATCTCATGCACTAACCCCCTAACCACATTGGTAGCATGTTGTTATTGTAGCGGGAACATGGTATTATCATGTTTCCTATGCAGGTCTAATATGAATTTCTTCTTCCAGTAGATAAGCATAACATGGCTAAAGTAGTAGGAAACAACTCTCAAGCAGGCACAAGTTAGTAGGTTATCGATATGGAGAGTCTTCTGATTATGCGTGAGATGAATGAACGACCGGAGGAATTGCAGGCCATACACATCATACCAATAGAAGATCCCTCAAGCAGCCATACTATGCGTGTAGGAAAAATTTCTCACTAGTTTAGTGAGGTAGCAGGACCATTGGGCGAGGGCTCGTACCTTTGGGAGGCAGAGCTAGAATTCAATGGCAAGTGGGGAAGTACCATAATCCATTTCTTCACACGAAAGTTTGAAAAGTTATAGAATGTCGAAGCACTATGCCTAGTGTGGTAGAAAGCAAGATTGGATGCATATTTCAATGCTCAATTGCCCAAACTTGACTTCATGAGGTGCTACTATCTTATCAACACCTTGAATCCTAGCAAGCATCCCCAAGATTCAAGCAAGTTTGTGCTCCCATCGCTAACTAGGGGAAATGAGTTGAAGAGGTCTAAAGTTAACCAATAACTTAGTGCAGGAGGCTCTGAATATGAAAGGAATGCACATACACACTGAGAAGGAGGTTCTAGTACTAGATATCATGAAGAATGGAAACCTTAATAAACTCAAAGATATGGTGGCTATGATGCCTAATACTATAGTTCACTTAAGAATGTACATGCAGCACTTTGCCTTTCCTGCCCAGGATAGATCCATGATGCCACCTAAGAAGATTTGGTTCAGTTTATACCTTGCAGAGACACAAAACCTTACCATTAACCTACCTCACTAGATCATTGATCAGATACACTTGGCACACAAGTGATGGCTGCACAAGTTAGTCTCGTATAGAAATTGTGCATTGACTAGGATCATTTATAGATGTTTGGCTTATGATATTCCAATTCAGCGCACTCTAATGCGAGATAGAGTAAAACAATTCAAGGGACGAAACATAGAGGACCCCCTTCAAATAGGATTCGAGGAGCAGTACCATATGCTCAACCACGAGGAGCCACCTTAACCCCAAAATGCCACTCCCCCACCTCGACATGTATGCCCCTTTACACTATGCCTCTCGAGACACAACATTGAAGGTCCCAACTTGATATTTCTGCCAATTGCTACAAACCTTGAATTCCTTGGAGGAGTGCATTTGGAAGATCTCACCAATGAGGATTTTGAGTATATTTTAAGAAAAGTGAATCTTGAGGTGGATGAGGAACAACAGGTGGAAAGCTCTCAACCACAAGTTACCACCTCTCAAGTACCTGTTACTATAGTCGAGGAGGCTGAAGAAGCAGATCAAGATGATGATGAGGATGAAGAGTCTGAAGGAGATGATGAGGACTATGAGAGAAGATATCAAGAGGAGCTACAAGAAGTGCTTGAACTTGTAGGTGCTCCGACATACACAACCCATTTACAGAGGTTATATGAAACAATCAAGGTGGTGCAAGAGAGGCATAGAATTTCATTTGGATGAGGCCAAGCCTTGATAGAACAGATGCTTGCAGAGGAAGGGGTGGATCTTCACTTTATTAATACACTCAAATTGTTGACAGAGTCACTGGGAGTTGAAGAGGCTGTGTGCATAGTAGTCTGACAATCCATCTAGTATGACAAACATAGAGTGAAAACAAGGCCTTGGGTAGACAAAAACATAGAGATACCCATATCCGACTAGAAGCAACAATAGAACCAACAGCCACCCCAACAACCACCATCGATCTTACTACAGAAACATTTGTACAAACATCACCAATCTCATCCGAGCACCCTCCATCTCCTCCATCACCCCCACCTCCACCATTGACCACTAAGAAAACTGTTGTAGTAATAACAACCATTCCCCAAACCTCAACCTCATCATCATCCTTTTCCTTTCATGAACCAACCTCTCATGCCACACTGTTTTCTTCGATTACCAGCCCTCTTTTTACCTCCCCATTTTTGTTTGTAGAGCCTATCATTGGACAATCCTTAGCATAGAAGGACACCTAGGACCCATTGAAGGTAGTTTAGGTATCCGTGCATTTCCCCATTCACACATGCCTCTTCCCCATGATCCTTACTTTCAATTTGCCTCCTCCATCTTTCCCTACACCTCAATCGTGATCATAGCCCCACCCCATTATGTGTCGTTCATGGAAAGTTTCATTCGTGTCCACACTTCACACATGTTAGGCTCACAAACACTCACTTCCACTTCACTATACAGACGCACACACCATGATCACTTCACCTACTATTCCCACTTATATGGTAGCTCCCTCACATACTACATTGCTTGATCCTATGGACATTTCACCACCCACAACACCTCCCCCTCCCCCCATGATTCCACCATCCCCCATCCCCCTACCACCAACTTCACTTGCACCCACCTCTTTGTTCGACACAACATCCACCATTCCCATTCCCATTCCGATTCCCATTCCCATTCCCCCTACACTCCACCCTACCAACCTTGCATCTCATACTATACATAATACATTCAATACAATAGTTCAATGTGTGTCATAATTACAACACAATTACCAAAGATTGGAGGATCAAAATGCTACCTTCCAGGCAAAATCGCAAAGATTGCAAGCAAGAGTCACATCTTTGGAAGCTGATAATGAAGCACTCAAGGTAGAATACCTCACCTTACAACAAGCTCATACAAAAGTGGAGGCCAAGACATCAAATGTGGATGCTCAGGCCGTCAAAGACTTGGAGACAATGCTACACGAGCAACATCTCACCAATGCAAAACTTCAAAGAAATCTAGGGCTTCTTAGGAAGCACATGTTCATAGCATATAAAGAGAACAAGCGGTTGCAACAACAAAACCAAGATAACCTTGAAGCTGCTATGGAAGGGACCTCACGTGCAGAGATTAGTCCTACAAAGTATCGAGTTGTTCCCTCAGAAGACATAAGGATACTACTCGGAGAACATGCTAACCTTTTAGAGTCATATGAAAAGCTTGAATTAGAATGTGCAAACCTCAAGAAGTAGTTCACCACTATCAACACATCTTAATAGGAGTTGGCCATCCTCCTTCAACCTACTGAGGAAGTGGAATCCCTCAAGAAATAGGTGGAAGAACTACAAGCAAGACTCCTACCATATGAGAGGCCACCCTCTCCAATTGAAGACTCACAACCTGGCATAGTGGTGGAAATTCTAGTCGAAGAATTTTTTGAAGAACCATATAAGCCTATGCTAGTACGAGGAGGGCATGTCACTACCGAGGGCCGAGACACCTTTGAGATAGAAGCACCAGATTGAGTAAAGAGTATCATGAGGAAGGAGATAAGGAAGAGAGCTCACACAAACACTCTCACTCTACAGGAGAAGCACACACACAGATTTATGCAAGGAAAAATGTTCTTCTTCTTCTTCTTCTTCTTCTTCTTCTTCTTCTTCTATTACATAAAAAGGAATGTACAAGAATGACCTAAACACAAGAATACAACAAGTGCAATATATAAAGATTATTACATAAGGAAAACCCTAATGTTTACGAATGAGTGAGCTGGCAAGGAACAAATGTGCCATCACCCTCGGTAGATAAATCTAATAAAGCTCAATGAAGTATCCTTGACATATACCGGCATGACCACTATACATGTCAGAGAAACGAAAAACGTGTACATGTCATCCTAGATCATCACATGTTGAGCTTGATATCTCAACACTCCCCCTCAAGATCAACGCCATATCCTGTAATCCAAGCATCTCCTAAAACTTCTTCAACTTCTCAGCTCCAAGTGCTTTGGTGAAAATATTAGCAACCTGCTCATCTGTTCTCACATAAACAAGATCAATATCACCTGCTAATACCTTCTCTCTGATGAAGTGATAATGTACCTCGATATGCTTTGTTCTAGCATGGAAAATAGGGTTTTGTGCTAACTGTATGTTGCTAAGATTATCACAATAGATAGTGATAGGCCTTTGCACTTCCACACCTAAATCTACAAGTAACATCTCAAGCCATGATGCCTCACATGCTACCATTGCAACACCTCTATACTCAGCCTCTATACTGGACAAAGCATCAATGGGTTGCTTCTTGCTGCTCCATGTAACAGCTGCACTCCTAAGTGAGAATAGAAGGCCACTAGTAGATCTTCTATCTGGAATGCTACCAGCCCAATCGGCATCGGTGTATCCATAAACCTGCAAATCTACACCAGCCTCATAAAACAATGCATAATCCAAAGTAGCACTCACATAACATAGAGTGCACCTCAGAGCATCCAAATGTGGCTTCTTAGGAACCTGCATAAATTGAATTTCAAGTTCAATAGTATAACTTAGACCAGACCTTGTAAATTGTGAGATATATAAGACTTCCCACAATTTTCCTGTACATAGTAGCATTTTCCAATGCTTCACCACATGTAGTATCCAACTTCAAATTCTAATCTAATGGCATAGAAATTGGCTTACAACCAACCATACCATACTTTTGTAGCATATTCAAGGCATATTGCCTTTGCGACATCCATATACCTGTTTTTGTATGTATAAACTCAATGCCCAAGAAATAGCGCAGCATACCAAGATCTTTCATGTCAAATTCCTGCATAAGAAAATGCTTTACCTCTTTGATTCTCTCTTCATTATCACTACCTACAATCAGGTCATCAATATAAATAGCCACCATAGTGATGCCATCATCAACCTTCCTTGCATATAGTGAGTGATCTGCATCACACATAGAAAACCCAATGCTGGTTAAGTAATCAACAATCCTTGCAAGCCATGCACGAGGGGCTTGCTTCGGCCCATACAAAGCCTTTTGCAACCTACAAACATATTCTGGATGCTTTGAATCTTCATATCCTTGTGGCTGGTCCATCTATACTTCTTCCTGTAACTCACCATGTAGGAAAGCATTCTTCACATCCATCTGATGCAAAGTCCATCCTTTTGTTGTAGCTAATGCAACAAGTGTCCTGACAGTAGACATTTTAGCTACATGGCTGAATGTTTCGTCATAATCAATGCCATATTTCTGTGCATATCCTTTAGCTACCAATTATGCTTTATACCTACTTATGATACCTTCAACATTATGCTTTACCTTGTAAACCCATTTGTAGCCTATGGGTTTCTTTCCATTTGTAGCAATGGAACCAGCTTCCATGTATCATTTCCATAAAGTGCAGCCATCTCCTCATCCATAGCTTTTTCCCAATCTACAATTCCAATTGCATCTTCAAAGCAAGATGGTTCAGCATCTTGTATTACCTTTGTCATGTAGGCACAATGACGAGCCATGTAACTATCATATGTCAATCATTGCACTGAATTCCGCATCCTCCCAGATCTTCTTGGTCTTGGGTCACTTCTCCTTGTATCATCTGCATGTGCCCTTCTTAATCCGGGAGTCTTCACAGAGGGCAATCTAAGTTCCTCATCAAGACTCTTTTCTCAACCGCTTGAATCCCCATCAACGTCTTCAAAACCTGCACATGTTTTATGACCAGTAGAAAGCTTTTCTTTACCTTTCTTGGATGTATTTGATGAATTTGTTGGACTGAAATTTCCACGTAATCTTCCACTCCATGGATTTGAGTTGGAACTATTGCTTGGTGATGCATTCATCCACTCAAAACCTAAGATTCTGCACTTGATTTTTCAGCATTTTCTTTGTCATTTGGTTCAAGACTCAGTCCTTCTTTGGCATCTACATAGAAGCTTGACATTTCATCAAATACCACATTTCTACTCTTGTTTACCTGTCGTGTGAGTGGGTTTTAACATTTATATCCCTTTTGCTCAAGGGAGTATCCAATGAAGACACACTTTTCTGCTTTTAGATCGAGCTTCATCCTCAATTCATCTATGACATGTACATATGCAATACAACCAAAAACTTTCATATGAGATAAGTTTGGCTTTTTACCTGTAAACTTCTCTTCAGGTGTAACTTGGTGTACAACAGCAGTCGGAGTTTTGTTCATGATGTATACAACAGTATGCATAGCTTCTACCCAATAAAAATGAGGCATATTCTTCTCAGCCATCAATGCTCTTGCTATTTCTACAATATGTCTATTTTTGCGTTTAGCAACGCCATTCTGTTGTGGTGTGTACCTACATGAAAACTGATGCCAAATTCCATGATTTTTTAGAAAACTGCTGAACTCATTTGACATGTATTCACCTCCTCCATCAGATCTTAATGTCTAAATGTACTTCCCTGTCTGCTTTTCCACCATAGCTTTAAAATTCTGGAAGTGAGTGAATACCTTGCTCTTCTCTTCCATGAAATATACCCATACTTTGCGTGTATTGTCATCAATGAAAGTAACATAAACGTGCAACCACCCATAATTGTGGTCTTTACTGGACCCCAAACATCTGTATGTACTACTTCTAGTACATTCTCACTAATATGCTTGTCATGTGGAAATGATGCTCTTGACTATTTACCAAATTGACATTCTGCACATAACTTTTACATTTCTACAACTTTGAAATTTGGTAGTCCATGGACAATCTCCTTTGACTGCATCAATTTCAGCCTTTGCAAGTTTGCATGTCCAATCTGTTTGTGCCACATCTCTTTATTTGCAATAACTCCTACACCTTTTGCAAACATGGCTGCATTCATTTCAGGAATATTCACATTTAAGGTGAACATCCTACCCACTTTGTTTCCTTTGGCAACCAATCGTCCATCCTGCTTGTACACTTCTACATATAATCCATCAGCATTGAACCTGACTTGTAATCCCTAGTCAACCATTTGTCCAACAAAAACCAGATTCTTTGTTATATTTGGAACATGCAACACATCAGCAAGATGTTTTACCTTCCCGTCCTCCATAGACAATGCTATGTTTCCTGTATGCTCAATAGGATGCGATGTATCATCACTTGTTTCAACATATCCAAGAACTGGCATTTTTTGCAAACTACTAAACCATTTTGCATGACTGGTCATGTGATTTGAAGCACCTAAGAAACATACCAGACATTATCATTCAATTTTGAAATACCAACAGACATCGTATTCATCATGTGGTGTTGAACCATGAAGAGCTTCTCAGAATCATCTGCACTTATGGATGCATAGTTGTTTTGCTGCCTTCTATTATTTTGATTCTTTAACCTGCAATCACGCTCAAAGTGTCGAGGTTTACCACAATTCTAACATCCTTTACTATCATTACCTGAATCATTTCTTTGGAAATTTCTGTGACCTCTTTGGCTCCCCCTGCCTCAAAACTGTCCTCCTCCTCCTGCATGATTCTATTGTTGACCTTGGTCTTGATTCTGTTGTTGACCTCGGTCTTGGTTATTGTTTCCTCTTCCTTCTGCATGATTCTGTTATTGACCTTGGTCTTGGTTATTGTTTCCTCTTCCACTTCCAAAACCTCTACCTCTGCCTCTTCCTCTACCAAAGTAGAATACTTGCTCAAAACTAGATTTTCCTTGGGAGTTTGAGTCCTCACCAAGATTCTTTTCTTCAATAATTAGCATAGATACCAGATCAGCAAAATTCGAAATATTTTCCCTAGCCTGTATAGAAGTTCTCAACTGCTTATATGCAGCTCCTAAACCATGAAGACACACTTCCACCTTATCATCATCATCTACATTCACACCAATAGATGCAAGTGACTCACATATGCTTTTTATTTTCAAGGTGTAGTCACTTAGCGACACGCTCTTCTTCTCCAATGTATGTAGCTCATTCTTGAGTTGCAATTTCCATGCATTTGTATTGGTCTCATACAATATGACTAAACTGTTCCAAGCCTCTTTTGGAGTCTTGGCATCCTGTATGTGTCTGATCATGCTATCTTGTATGCTAATAGATAGCCAGTACATTACCTTTCGTGCTCCTTGATTCCATTCCTCATATGCTGTTACCTGATCTGTAGTTTGATTCCTTTCTGGTAATTGTGGAGCATTTTCATTCTCTCCTTCGATGTACTTCCAGTAGCCTTTTCCCATCAGGAAATTCGTCATTCTGAATCTCCAAGCATGGAAGTTGTTCTTGTCCAGCTTATCCCTCATAAGCTGACTCATTCCATCTACGTTTGCCAATTCTGGCTTTTCTACGGGCCCCACCTTGCGAGATCAAAACGGAGGTCGAGATGGCTCCAAAACTTTGATCTGACAAACGGAGCAAATGGAAGTCGTTTGTGAATCACGTTTTCTCCATGCCTTACTCCGTACTCTTCACCATCGCCTTCTCCACAAGCTCTCTACAGCCACACTGGCTCTGATACCATGTCACAAGGAAGGAGATAAGGAAGAGAGCTCACACACACACTCTCACTCTCAAGGAGAAGCACACACACAGATTGAGGCAAGGAAGAATGATCTTCTTCTTCTTCTTCTATTACATAAAAAGGAATGTACAAGAATGACCTAAAAACAAGAATACAAGTGCAATATATAAAGATCAATACATAAGGAAAAACCTAATGTCCACGAATGAGTGAGCTGGCAAGGAACAAATGTGCCATCACTCTCAATAGATAAATCTAATAAAGCTCAATGAAGTATCCCTTACATATATCGGCGTGACCAATATACATGTTAGAAAAAAAAAAACTGGTACGTGTCATCCTGGATCATCACATGTTGAGCTTGATATCTCAACAAAGAGGGTAGAGTAGAAGAGACGAACCCATGATGATAGAGTAGTCACACAAATCCAGTAGCACTACCCTAAAATGATGCACACATGATCAAACATGCCACTATATATTAAATATAACCCATGTTATTGTCATGTTGTTCGACGCAGATCTTGGCACTCATTTGCAATTAAAGTCCGCAACAACAAAGGGTGTTATGATTGGACTAACTATCCGTACTTTGCTCCACCCAGAGCTCCATTCACCATCGCCTATATGATCTCCACCATATGCCACTTTTTTGCATGACTAAAGAATGTATCGGACATTGTTGCACGGATGTGTATGAAGATTTTCAAGCTAATGATGGTAGTATTCAATATGTTTTGCAAAATCCAAGTTCCATATATTTCAGCCCTTGAATTTTCTGAAGGGAACTGCGATTTGGTATATGACATGAGCCAAAACCCCTCGACCAACATAATTTATGCATGGCATGCATGCATCAAGTACTTACCTACTTGCTATAGCTAGACATTCGAGGAGATGTTCTCTACTAGGTTTTGGGAATACCACTAAAAATTTTTCATTCCTAGGCCCACCCACCTATTATATCTCTTTGTAGTAGAACAAGCTATACATGCCGATCAGCTAGGCCTACCGCATCCGGATGTTCTCGATCTAGTCGATTGGGATGAGATGATGACAGATTTGGAAAGAGGATTGTGCATACAAGAACATCACCTCGCCACCAATGTCATTGAATATTATATCAAACACTCCCTACAACAAGGGTTTGTCAGGGACGACAAATGTGAAAGCGGGGGGTGTTGGCAGCAGTGAGGGAAGTCACGGCATTACAAGACAGGGGAACTGCCACTAAGAGTAAGAGTAGAGGGACAATCAAGCAGGACCAAGTAGGAAAAGTAGTCAAAGAAGATCCGACAATCAGGCCTATTCAATGTTTTAAAGATAAAAGTTTTTCAAATGTGATTTTCATCACTACACCAACAATGTAAATACCAGTTTTTGGTAGATTAGACTCCATTTTGTTCAAGCCAAGGATTCCTCAAGCTTGAATAATATTAGAAGTACTTATGTATCAATTTTCATAAGTTTTAGACTTTGTTTGAGACCTCAAATAAGCCTTGGAACCTAACTTTTAACTAGGCTCGACACTAGGTTTGGACAGGGTGAAAGCTAGTCAAAAAGTATAAAAAGAGCTAGAGAGCTCATTTTTGGGGTTAGCTTGTTAGAGATTTGAGCTTTTGTAAGAGATCCATGATAATAGAAAGCACTCCATTGTTCCTCTCTTTGTTCTTTCCTTATGTGCATGTGTGTGTGTATGTGTGTGCATGCTAGTGTGCTTCTCACTCACACACTTGTGCCTTCACTTGCTCATGGTCGTCATACGAGTCCTCACGTCCCCATGGATTGAAATTTATGAGCTGGATCTCCTCATGTTGGTACTGACCATTGTGCTAGAGTGACATCAATCTTCATCTTGAATTAATAAGAATTGTAGCTCTTCAAATTAACATTATCTATCTCTTGTAGAGAGAGATAAAGAAGTAACAAAAGCATGACATGTAGATGGAAGTGATTTTAGAAGTATATTTACCATCCCTTCATCTAAAATGTTGAATCCAACATTGAGTAATTGATATCATAAGTCTTTAAGCTTCAACATATGTATCTAAATTGACTCACCAACTTTCATCCTTGTGTTGGTTAGCTCTAATAGTGTTAAAGAGGATCCAAAACCTAATTCTTCAAAGGTAGATTCATATGCATGTGTTACTATTGAAGAAGTAGCTTTTGATCAGACAACATTAAATGCAATCTTAGATAATCCTTGGATTTTTTATTCTAGAGCTACTAAGCATATGACAAATTATCGAAAGGTATTTTCTTCCCATTCCAACTCTTCAGGTAAAAGAGTGACCATTTTAGATGGTAATGATTTAGATATTTTTGGTGTTGGAGAAGTGAACTAAAGTCTAGAGAAAGTGGAGATTTCGCAATTTCCAATGTTCTATATGTTATAGATTAGAAGAAGAATTTGCCCTCTATCTATACTTTCTTGTCAGATGGTTATAAAGTTGTTTATAAGAAAGATTCATGTTAGATCCTCTCACATAATGAGGAGCATTGTCTACATCAAGGTGAAAATAGAAGTGGCATGTTTGTGTTATCCAAAATTAGTCATGCTAATGTTGCTAGGTCTATTACATCTAAGGAGAATATGTAGTTATGGCATGCTAGGTTTGTTCATATTGGTTATACAACTCTCGAGCATATCAAAGATCAAGTTATGGTGGAGATTTTGCCTACTTCTGGTTTATGAGATGATGAAGAGCCATGTGAAGTATGACTTGAAGGAAAGGTTCACAAACTAAGTTTCAAAAACATGGATACATCACAACCGCAAGGAAGTTTCAAATCATACATTCAAATATGAATGGTCCTATGAGAACAAATTCAATTCAAGGTTTTAGGTACTTTGTTACTTTTATTGATGATTTCTCAAGATATTCATGGATTTATGGTCTTATAGTAAAGCGAGAGGTTTTTTCTACTTTCAAGAAGTTCTTACGGATGGTTGAAAATGAAAGTCAATCAAAGATCCAAATTCTGAGAAGTGATAGAGGAGGAAAGTACATGTCTAAAGAATTTAAGTGTTTTCTTGAAGACAAAGGTATCGCTCACTATTGCCTATAGGCCAAAATAGAAGGGTGTTGTAGAGAGAAACAATAGGATACTTGTTGAGATGATGTGTAGTATGACATGATCCAAAAAGCTTTCTCCCAAGTTTTGGTTTGATGCAGCACATATAGCTAATCACATGAAATAGGTCTTCCACAAAATTTTTGAAGGACATTACACCTTATGAAGCTTATTATGGGAAGAAGGCCAATGTGAGTTACTTAAAGTTTTTGGTTCCCTAGCTTATGTTCACATTGAGAAGAATGATCATGGTAAGCTTGATGTAAAATGAATTAAAGTTGTCTTTAATGGTTATGCAATTAAAGGAGAAGGATACATATTCTATGTTCTAGATATAGGTGATATCCTACTCTCACACAATGCATATATTGCAAAAAGTAAAATTTATGATAAGAAGGAAGAGTTTCTAGATTTCATAAAAGCAGATGACTATGCATTTTTTAGAAGGAATTTGAATGCTTACATTAAGCCATAAAAAGGGGGTGATGAACCTCTCAATGTTGGTGCAAGTATCAAAGCCTTCACACTTGGCTTAACTTGAAGGATCATATAAAGAAGCATGTGATAAGTCACATGAACCATTACTTGTAATACATGGATACTTATTACTTGTAAAAGTGTTCTATCTTTTGAGAATCTAGTGACTCCTTACTTATCGTGGAGTTAGGAGAGATAAAGCTATGAATTCACTTTGGTAGGATGTCTCCTAACTTAGAGGAGAAATTTTAGGCAAAGGCAAGTTTAAATTCAAATTCAAATGTGGAAGTAAAATACCTATAAAGGGTACTTGTAATCTCGCAGCCTATGCCTCTCCATTTTCTTGAGCTTTTAGTTGATCCATTGTAGAAGTTGAGTGGCTTAAACCATAGAATACTCTTCTTACCATCATTGGACATCATATATATGCCAACGATCATGTACAACATTGTTACATAATACATCATATCATTGATGATGTCTATCTCCTTCTCTCCCATGTCTACTAAAAAAAGTCTACATGTGATTACCATATCTCAATGAGTTGTTAACCATTTTATATTTTCTATAACTTGTTGGAACCAGCTCAAGGTCTATTACATGATTTCAAAGTTTCAAAGGATTTGCATCAGCCAATTGGGAGGAATCCGCGTCAAAGTGCTCTCTGGTCATTCTCTGTGCAACTCCTAAAAAGGATGTAAGCTTCCACTTGCTAAATTGATTGCTCAGTACATAGTGCATCATTTTAAGTGATTCCACTTGGAACCATTAGCTCTCTAAGCTAATTAGATACCCTCAAGAGGAAGTTTCCTAATTGATACTTTACTATGAGCACTGAGCAAAATATCCAACAGATGTCAAGACCAAAATAGCAAGTTTTTTATCACAAGCTAGTTGCAAAGTTATCTGTTTTGATCTAATTGTTTGAAGCATCATATTCAAAGTACATAGGCACTTATCTAGTGTCATTGAAAAGCTCTATAACACAACTCTAAAGTGAAAGAGGGTAGGTAAAAAGCAAGGATTTGCAGTACCGACTCATTCTCTTGTGGTATCCATCCATCTCTCCCAACAGTGGTATGAGAGCAAATTGAGTTAAAACGGGAGATGGTTGTTCTTATTTTATTGATACATTGGACATGAAAAACTACCAAGCATGGTCCTTGAGGATGAAGACATACTTACAAAGAAGGAGTCTCTATGGATACATATCAAGAGATGAGGAGATGCCCATTTTCAGAAGCAAAGGACAACCTACAAGAGAGGAGCTTGAAAGACTCAACTCATGGTGTGCCAAAGATGCATTAGTATCATCATGAGTTAGGCTGACCTTTTCTAACATTTGCAGCCATTCTGAAGCTTCAATCTCGAATGTATCATTTCTTCCTCTATTTATCGGCCTCCAGGTGCATGCATAGGTACATAAGGGTCCTCAAATGTCTCTTCTACTTCAATTGGAACTAGTTCTTGAGGCTCTAGCTCCATTATGGGAGATGGTTGATGCTCATATTGTAGAATCTTATTTTGCAAAGCTGCTAGTTTTGCTTTCAATTCTATCACTTCTTTAGATGTGCCGTCTGTAGGTGCGGCTTCCTTTGGTTGCTCTTGTTGATTGGCCACTTGCTTTCGTAGGTCATCACGCTCTTTTTTGAAAGCATCATATGATTTTAAGAGGTCAGCATGTGTGTCCAATATGATCTGCATGTTGGATGAAGGGAGGGCTTTGAACTGCTTCGGGTCGATCTCTTTAGGTGATCCTTCCATCACTACTTCTAGATTCTCTTCATTCTATCTTTCGAGTCTTTTATTTCCTTCTAATGTTGCTGACATGTGTTTTCTCAGTAACACGAGGTTACAGTGTATCATGAGATTATCTGCTTGTTGGGTGCATAGAATTTCCTCGAGGTGTTGTTGTGTCTGTGTATCTGGTTGGGGGGGTTTGGCCACCAATTCCTCATA
Source organism: Ceratopteris richardii (assembly GCA_020310875.1). NCBI lineage: Eukaryota > Viridiplantae > Streptophyta > Polypodiopsida > Polypodiales > Pteridaceae > Ceratopteris > Ceratopteris richardii. The sequence continues at coordinate 36,154,818 of CM035434.1, read as the reverse complement.
TTGCTTTTGTAAGGTATCATAATTATGTTGCAGTTGCCTCATATCCTCCTCCATGTTTGTGATTCTTTCTTGTAATGTTTCATGGACTCTGAATAGGTTCGTATGTTGTGCATCTAAATGCTGGTAATTTTATTGTAACTGAGACACACATTGATATAAAGTATTCAATACATTATTTACAGGGGTGGATGCTGGCAATGTTTGGAATGCAGGGGAGAGGGCGGAGGGAAAGGGGTGGTGAATTCTATGGTGAGAAGTGGTGATGATGGTGGTGGGGGAATGCGAGATTGTGGGAATATTGGGGGAGGGGGAGGTGCAAATGTGGGTGATATGTCCATGTGGTCGTGCGTGGATGCGGTCATGGGAGTTACCATATACATGGGAATGGTAGGTGTGGTGATGGTAGTGAAAGTGTACAATGGTGCATTTAATTGTGCATGTGGGCCACCTAGAAGTGTGACAGGAGGAATTGGATTTGTTGTAACCATAATTAGAGTCCCATAGTCCGTGGTGATAGTTACAGTGGTAGTGGTGTGAGGTTGTGAGAGTTGTGAGTGTTGACCCTCATCATGCGCTTCATTAAGAGCGATGGAGACGGTGGCAGTGATAGTAGGGGCAGTGGTGGTGGTTCGAGGTGAGGGGGGTGGAGATGGAGGGGAGAGTGGTAAGAGTGGTGATGGGGGTGCACTTGATGCGTGGGGTTCTTTGGTATGTTGTGTGGAGTGTGCTGTGGTGGTGGTCGTGGATGTGGTGCCATGTGGTTCTGATACTATGATATGTATATGCTTTCCTCATCTTGGAGGGGGTCTCCCGTGTCTTCGTTCAAATCTCTGAGAGAGGACTAGGGTGGTGTGCACAACTTTTGGAACCCCCAATGCATTAGCCAGCATGTCGATGGATGCTCTAAATTGGTCATCCACACCTTCTTCTTCAAGTATCTGGTGGGCCTTTCTAGATGCCAAGGATAGTCTATGTTGTTCTTGAACCAGGTTCATAGTATCGTTACAATGTTTTTATTTGAACTGTGTATGTTGGGGCTCTTGGGAGTTCTAGTATAACATGTTGCTCATATTCATACTCATCTTCATCAGGTGGTCCTTCCTGCTCTTCATCTTGTTCCTCTTCTTTAGTCTCCTCCTCATCTTCCTCTACTTCGACAATGACTAGTTGAGTTTGGTCTGGCCGGTCCGTGATTGTTTGTTATCCACTTAACTGCTCTGCTTCGATTTCCAAGTTAGCTGCATTGATGATTCTGGCTACTTCCTCATCAGTTAAATCCTCAAGTGTGAAGTTGTGAAGGAACTCTAAATCTGTGGGGGTCGGTGGAAAGATAAGATTCAGCCCTTTTGCATTGTGCCTTGGTAATCAGATGGTGAAGGGTTGTACTTGCCTTTGGGGTGGTGGAGTCATATCTGGTGTCAGTGTAGCACCCCAAGCCTGCGCACATGGCATCTGAACAGCTCCTCTCATTTTCTTTGATGGGGGCCTTGTGGTTGATACTCTTCACTGAAAGTCCTACACTCTAGTCCAAATGAGTGCCCTTTGAATTGGCACATCATATGCTAGACATCAATTCTAGTAAGTGCTCAACATCCATAGAGCACTGACTTTTGTTTCTTGTACCAGCATTGATGTGCAAGATGGATCTCGTCTATAATCCAATGTGGCATATTGATTGTCATGTTCAGCGTATCTGCCAAGTATAAACTGAACCAGATCTTGTTGGGTGGCATTGTAAATCTTTCCTGGGCAGGAAATGTGAAGTGCTCCATGCACATTCAGAGGTGGATGGCAATAGTTGGGGTCATTGCCACCATGTCATTTAGCTTAGTTAGGTTCTTGTTCTTCATATTGTCCGGGATCATTGTCTCCATCTCAATAGGGATGTGCATACCTCTCATTTCTAGAGATTCCCTTACCAAATTATTGGTTAATTTAAAACGCTTCAGTTCATTTCCTCATGTAAGAGAAGGAAATACAAAGGTGCTCGTCCCCTTCTTATCTTTGCTGGGAGTGAGTGTGCTAACTAGGTATGAACACCTCAAGAAGTCAGGCTTTGGTAACTGAGCATGGAAGTAGTCATCCAATCTATTTTGAAGCTTTTCGAACTCTCTTGTAAAGAAATGGTGTCGGCCCCATTGTCCTTTAAACTCTATCTCAGCCTCCCATCAATAGGTGCCATCCCCAAGGGGTCCTGCAACTTCACTGAACCAATGGGAGTTCTTGCTAACTGGAATGTGTGCCCTTGGGGAGGACTTTGAATGGGTATGGCATGTACTGCTCTTAACTCCTATGGTTGTTCCTTCAACTCCTCCTGAATAGGGATACTTTCAATGTCCACTATTTGAGGACCAGTGCCTGCCTGGGAGCTCATTCTTGCAGTCTCTGCCATGTTGAGGAAAATGGTTGCTGGTTCTATGAGAATATGTAAATGAATGATAACATTGCAATGGACACAAAGTGACCATGTGTCCCTGTTACAACATTAACTTGATGAATTGTGATGTGGTTAGCAGATTAGTTAGTGCACATGTGATCGTGAGTGTGAAGTGTGGTTAGTGGATGATGGGTTCCTAGGTGCTACTGGAGTGGTGTAATGGAGTATGGATACAATTAGTTTGGGGTGGGTTTACACAGTGGGGTCAGGGGGTTTATTACAAAATTTGAGTTGCCAAACATAATGTGTGGCTTTACATTTTGATTTCATGGGGACTTTAGAAGACTCTACAAGAGTGTCTACTGGGAAATGAGGCTTTTTAGGGACCCATTTACTAGTGATCTTGCTTGTGTGTGTGGATGGATATGTGACTGTTGTTGGCAGTAGCCTTGGTACATCAGGAACTACAAGACGTGAAAGTCAAAGAAGGGAGTCAGAGCGAAGGGACAGCACGAGCAAACAGGGCAGTCAAAGAAGATCTGGCAAGTAGGCCAATATTTTTTCAAGACATTAATGCAAACCAGAGAGATGGACATGCAGGGAAGAAGAGCAAGTAGGGAGCTTGAAGATATGTATGGCAGATCACTAGAAGAAATCCCTACAACAACAGTGATTTTTATCACTAATAATCATTGTAAATCTCATTTCACATTTTTGTAGCTCCATTTTGTGCAAGCCAAGGAGTCCTTGAGCTTGAGGAGCCTTAGAAGTAGTTGCGTACCAATTTTCATAATTTTTAGATCTCGTTTGAGCCCCCAAATAAGCCCTGGAACCTAATTTTTAACTAGGCCGGACACTAGGTCTGGACAGGGCCAAAAGCTAGTCAAAAACTATAAAAGGAGCTAGAGAGCTCATTTTTGAGGGTAGATTGTAATTGAAACGAACTTGTAAGAGCATTTTGAAAGTAATCTAAAAGCTCCATTGATTCTCACTCTTTGTCTTGCCGTGTGTGCGCGTGTGTGTGTATGTGTGTGCATGCTTGTGTGCTTCTCACTCACGCACTTGTGCCGCCACTTGCTCGAGGTCTTCATACCATCCTCACGTCTTCCCGGATTGACATTAAAGGAGGTGCTACTCATCATTGAGCTACACCAAATTTTGGCGCCGTTGCCGGGGATCGAGCTTTGAGGACGAGCGTGTGATGGTAAGACGTAGAGTTGACGCGTTGGAGTTGTAGGTATTTTCTTCACTCTCAACGATTTTCTTTTACTTTCTTCACCATCTTCATCACCATCATCATCATCACCATCTTCCACCTCCATCTCCATCATCGCGAAAATTTCAGTTTTTTGACTATATCCCCATCTCCACCTCATTTCCCTCATTTCACTTGTGAGAGAGAGCGAGAGAGCGAATTTGCATGTGCTGTTTTTTGCATGTTTTGTGAGCTTTCTGCAGGTACAGGCCGCATCATCATCCCCAGCACCCTGCGCAGGTACGGAAATCTGAGTAACTGTCTGTGTGTCGCCGAGCTCTGTCAATCGCGACCGACTGAAAACTTGCTCTAATTGCTAAACAAAGTGCATATCCATGACCTACAGGCCTAGAGCTTCCCAAAAATGTGTTTAGTTTTTTGAAATTCCACAGATTTCTGTCAATCGCGATCGCTCTGTCAATCGCGATCGACAAACCACGACGGACAGATCTGTCAATCGCGATCGACACGTCAATCGCGACCGACAGCCCACGACGGCTCTGTCAATCGCGACCGACAGAGTCAACGACCGATTGACCACGACCGACTGACTATACGCGTGACACGTGTCAATCGCGATCGAGTCATCAATCGCGATCGACTCATCAATCGCGACCGACACGGTCAACGACGGTTTGACCACGACGGACAGACCACGACGGCTCTGTCAATCGCGACCGACACGGTCAACGACTGTTTGACCACGATCGACAGACCCTCGCGACCGACCTGTCAATCGCAATCGACTCATCAATCGCGACCGACAGAGTCAACGACGCTTTGACCACGACTGATTGACTTTTCGTAACCCCTGTCAATCGCGACTGACCAGTCAATCGCGACTGACAGCCACGACGGACCTGTCAATCGCGATTGACACGTCGATCGCGACTGACCTGTCAATCGCGACCGACAGACTTTGCGAACGCGTTAGAAGGGCAAATTAGGTCAAATTTTCAAGGCAAAGTGATTGGTCTAAATTGTGATTAAGTGTGGGACAAACTCTAGGGTGTAGTATTGCATTGTTAGGCCGTGCCACAAGCTACTCGAGTATTCCTGTTTGACTGTTAGCTTGTATTGAATCCTGATTTAACTCCCTAAACCCTGAACAGTCCTAACTTTTTCATACGAAATCCAATTTTTGAGCTCTTGGGCTTGTTGGAAAGCTCGTGGCATATACTACACGCCCCCAACTGTTTTTTATAAAGATAATGCATTGATTTTCAGAGAGGGTATTTTGAAGTTGACCATACCCAGGGGGATCAAAGTCAGGGGTCTTTAGAATTATTTTTCTAAAAGTCACAATGCAAATATGTGTTTATGTTACATGAATGAAAGGGGTTGGTTGTGTCCTTGAATCTAAGCATTGAGCTAACCGTGGGTCCTTTATAGGTCCATTGAGAGCAACTGAGAGCGTACAAAGCAAGGTTTCTTTGCAAGCTTGAGAACCGGGTTCTTGAGCACCATAAAGCAAGGGATCAACAAGTAAGGTTGGATTATTCTCAACTCCCTCTGTCATTTCCTAGCTCAAGCTAAGAACGAGTAGAGAAAGGAGTAAATCAGAGCGACGATAGGCAGTTATCAAGTTGAAGACTACCTAAAAACTCAAGTTCAAGTTAAAAACATAATCTCTGTACTGTCGATAACCTAAAGGAAAAGAATCTAACGTGGAACGATCAACCTAAAATACGAAGAACATTCAAGTGTTCCTGACGACGTGATATCAGACAAGACCATAAACACAATAATTAACTAAAAAGAATCAAGTGACTAATACCAATTGATCGGCAACGAGGTTGTACTCTGGGAAAAAATTGGGCTAACCAGTTAGGCATATGAACCTTAGATCAGGACGACACCTAGCAAGAGAGAGACAAAGCCTTAGGTCTTCAGAGGCTAGTGTCAATCATACTGCAAGGTCTTGGGCCCAGCAGTTGAGCCACCACTCTCACTACCCCAGCTCTGATACCAGTGAATCAGGGATGTCTCAAGGCATGGACAGACCTACGGGAAGTTCAGGAGTGCCTTATTTGTACAGGGTAGAAGGCCCTTACAAAACACAGCTGGAATATCTTAGGACCAACCGACTAGGTGCTAGCATCTACGAGGACGGCCTAGGAAGATCCGTGGTCCAGATTAAAAACCCTGACCAATCCATAGGACTAGAGCACCCAGCTGTCAAGTTTGAAAATGGTGCATACCTGGACAAAGAAGGAACTATATATGTAGTCACTAGTCACCCTGATAGGACAGATGACTTCGGGAATGTAATCTCAGAAGCGGATTTAGGTGACCTAGAACAAGGGAACATGGGTGCGGAACCTAGAACCCCTCGAGGTAAATCAGTTCTCACTAGGATTATCACGCCTGAATGGGTCCCCCAAGACAACAAGAGCATAGAGTTGCTCCTCAACCGAGAAACTGATGAAGCCTTTTGGAGGTATAAGTCTAATCAGCCAACAGACATAGGAAATATCATGATCTATGAGTTTAAGGATCCGGATAGCCCAGGCAGAGTGACCTACTTAGATCATGCTTCAGAACGGATCTTTGTGGTGACAGAAAATGATAGGCATGCCTACACTTGGAAGGGTGAATTTATTTTTCCCCAACCAAGATCAAATGCATCCTATGGTCACCCTGGAGCTGGAACATCCTAGGCTCCTGGTATGCAAAGAGACAGAAGTAAAGATAGACCAGAGGTAAGTTTTGCCAATCCAGTGGGCAGAGAAAGAACGAGAACGGAGACGAATAGGGTAGAACCTGAGATGCATAGAGCCCACAGGAACCAAAGAAATGTAGATGGATTCCCTCTGCCGAGGCCTAGAGAGCACACAAGGACTTTGAGACCCACCCAGCTAGTTAAGTCCATGAAGAATTACTTTGACGGCACAGGAGATCCCTATGACCATGTGGCAGAGTTCAAGCAAGTCTTGAGAGCTGAACAAGTGGAGGATCTGTTCACGCAGTACAATGCCTTCGGTCTAACCCTTAGGAACACGGCACTTACATGGTTTCAGCCATTAGATGAGCGTCAGTTCAGGAGCATAGACCAACTCCTAGAGGCATTCATTGTAGAGTTCTCTAAGAGCGGCATAAGACACAATACCTCCTCATTGATCCACAGCTTCAAACAGACCCCCCAAGAGACTGTGAGACTTGCAGGAAGAAGATTTACACAATATCTTGAAAGGTGCCCTATTTCGGAGCTACCCACATCTGCTAAACAAGTAGCCTTATTCCTTGATGGATTGCTGAGTACGAAATTGAGATCCTATGTGTATCTGAAGGACCCTAGGACTATAGAAGAGTGTGTACGCATGTGCATTGACATTGAAGATAACCTAGGGGAAGAGCTAGAGCTTTCCAAAATCTATAAAGATTCAGATAGCGCATCTAGCCACTCTTCCATGCAATCTACATCAATTGAGGAACTTGCTGAGAAGGTAGCTCAGAAATTAGGTGTGACTAGCAAACAAATTCCAAGGTTTGCTCCTGTAAAAAGGTGCTATACATGCGGTGGTGACCATATGGCGAACGTCTGTCCCATTATGGCTCAACCCCAAGTAAACCCTAGTAGCCAGTACTGCACCATAGAACGGAGATACACCAACCACACCGCGCAAGATTGCCCATACAACAAGCAGACTGTTAGGCAACCCTACCCGCAACCCTACCAACAAGGCAGATACCAAAACCAAAATCCACCACCACAATATGCTAGACCCCAACAAACCTACCAACCACAATATCAGGCCCAACAGAGACCCCAACCGGTACTAGCTCAACAGCCCCCAAACCCCACTAACGTGATTCCAGTAAAGTATGCTGTTGCAGAAGAAAACCTGAATAGGGCCATAGTACCAGTAACCCCATTGATCTCAGAAAGTGACCCAAGTGACCATAGCTTTGATTCTACACATGTCGATAGTCCCCAGGCTTACTACATGCAGTCTCCAGAACATGGTGAGTCTTACTATAGTGAGGAACCAAGTGAACCTAGTTGGGAGTCAGATTACACGAACGTCATGTATGCAAACCCCAACCCCAGGCCTCAACCTAGGCAAGTAAGACCTCCATTCCCAAGAGGACCGTGCTACAGATGCCAAGGAGATCATCTCATTCGTGATTGTCCCTTGCCTCCACCTACACAACCCCAGTCAGTGACTATCCAAGGTTTTTGCCAAGATTGTGGAAAAGAACATCTCTTACGAGATTGTCCTAAGAACCCCAATAATATGCCAAAAATCACTCCTATCAATGTGATCGGTTTGGTTGTAGATCCCTCAGGAAGCGTCACTTCCACTGCACCAGTGCAGGCAGTCACTAGAGCTCAGGCATTACAGCAAAACCAAGAGACAAGCAAGGAAAAGGGCCCAGAGGCTAGTGAAACCGAGAGCGTAACAAAGAAAAGGACTAGAGCATGAGATAGTCGAGAAAGAATGAAACGACAATGGGCCAAAAAGATGAGTGAGCTTGAGGAAAGCATAAGAGAAACCAAAGCGAGGATAACTGAACTCACAGCTCAAACTCCCTCTCACATCACCCCGCCTCTACCACTCCCATCTCCATCCGACTCACCACCTTCCCCACCGCCTCATCAAATCCCACCACCCCCTAGAGTAGGATCATTGTTAGCTGATCCCACTCCTGAAGACTTAGACATGATGCTCAAAGCATATCAGGCCAGAATCCAAGAAGGGCCAAACGTCACGGATCATGCCAAGTGCTATCCTAGAGCTGACCTAGAGATAGAAAGAACCAAACTATGCGCGAAAATGGTCGCATTGGCTCAGACTATGTTTGAAGCCAGTCGCCTTTTCAATTACTCGGGCTCAGCCAAGACGCAATTACACTTGGATGGATTCCTAGAAAAGTTAGAGAGGATAATCGCCAGATGTGACAAGGAAGAAAAAAATCAGGAGAAAGAAAAAGCAAGCAAAAACCTGAGCCATTCCCCATCGGAAGTTTATGCAGCCAATTCCACTAAACCAGACAACTTCCCCTCCTTAGAAAGATTAGAGAGGCCAACTGCACAGCCAGAAAAGGAGCCTATCCCTCAAAAAAAGGAAAGGGCAAGAGAACGGATAAGCCAGCCTCTTCAGGAAGCTCATGTGCCTCCTCAAGGAGCCTATCTTCCTCCCCAAAGGTCACAGGTGCCTCCCTCGAAAGCTTATGTACCCCCGCAGGTAACCCACATCCCTTCCCAGAAAGCTTATGAGCCTGTTCGGAAAAGTAATAGCATAAGTAATCCTCCCCAAGAAGCTTGTGCCTCAGCTATCTATGACACCGAGGAAAGAGCCAACGATAGAATAAGCCCTCCTTCCCAGATAGCATATGTACCTAATTCTACGGAGCCAGATACTTCTTCTTCGATGAATCGGTTTGCACCAGACTTCCTACGAGAGATTCAAGAAGACAAATGGGAAAACGAAAGCGAGGTCGCCCCTCCTTTTGAACTTGTGGACGATGCACACGACCAATTCCCACAAGACATCCCATCTATTTACGGGGAGCATGAGAGTGTTCAGTCTCACGAGAGATTAGACTTTGAGTCGAATTCCATACAAGAGCTACCCCACTTCACAGGCCCATGGGAAGCAAAGTCCACATGTATGAGAGCACCCACAGTCATGGTAAGGAACGACGACTCAGTCATACCTAGGAATACAGAGGTAGTGAAGAACACTAACGTGCAGTGTAATCTCAAGTTAGAAGAGCTACTCAAGGTTAGACCTGAATTATGGAAACATGTAGCCAAACAAGTACCAGAGATAGCAAAATCTCGTTCCCAGGTGGGATCCCATAGGACAGTGCCAGAAATTCCCTTGGATAAGATAGGAGATATGTGTGAAGGCGAAGAAGGGAACACCTACCTTCCCATCACCTATCAGGACTACACCACGAAGGCAATTTTGGACTCAGGTGCAGGAGTTGCAATTGCCACCACCTCCTTATGGAAGCGTTGGGGCAAGCCAGCACTCAGGCCGACGAGAATGAAATTGCAGATGGCCGATGGCCACATAGAGAGACCCCTAGGATTGCTGGAAGGGATAACTCTCACCACTTGTGGTGTTGAGTTCGAGCATAGTTTTGCTATATGTGACTTCAGCAAAAATCATGCCTATGAGATGATCTTAGGAAGACCATTCATGCGACAGTTGCAAGTGGTACAGGATTGGGGAACCAATTCTTTGTACCTGCAGCACTTAGGTGTTACAACCAAAGTCAATCTCAAAGATTACTCTCATAGGGATGTACCTCCTATCCAGTGGAATCCCATCCATAGAGCTAAAGATGACACAGAATCGGTGCATTCCATAGGGTCTGGATCCTCATGGATGCATGAAGACACCCACTTATGGATGTGCAAGGTAGCAGTAGAAGAAGAGAAGAGAGAGAAAGCCAGAGAGGTAGGTGCGAAAGAAACCCATAGATCAATCCAAGACCCAGCCTATGCACCTGTAGTTTTTCCAGACGAAGAATTTGAACCTCACGGTTGGGCAGAAATCCTAGCAACAATGGACGTAGCCATCAACGAAGAACAATGGACACCTCACTGTGATGAGGATGGTTATGATATCTCAGTCTTCTCCATAGAGCCAATCATGGGAGAGGCAGTTCTAGAAGAATGCGAACCTAGCCCTGATGCATTTGAGGATGCAAGTGACTCCGATCTAGAGTCAATCATTATGGACCCTCCATTTGCATCAGATGAAGAATACTTCCATGAGGTAGAATTTCAAACCCAGAGGCATGGAGAGCTGACAAATGACGTAAGATTAGCAACACATGTGACCCCTAAGGAAGAAGGAAAGAAACGAAAGAAGAGAGAAGCCTTACCAGAAGAGGAAGAATCTTTGTTTGAGGTCCCAGAAAATTTTAAGAAGTATGAGATAGATGACAGGAGAGTCATGATAAGAATGCCTAAACGAGAGGCACAATCAGGAGAGGCCTATGATAACAAAGAAACCACCAAGAAAATAGTAGTGGCCCTAGAAGAAGGAGAGGAGAGATGCACGTATATAGGCCATGACCTGACAGAAGAAGAAGAGCACGAATTGATTGCCTTGCTAAGAGAATACAGAGATGTATTCGCTTGGAGTTACAAGGATTTGAAAGGTGTTGACCCTGACATATGCTCACACACCATCCCCATGACCTCAGATGCCAAACCCTCTAAGCAAAAGCCTTATACATATAATGATAACTATGCTGCTAAGATCAAGGAAGAGATAGATAGACTGGTCGAAGCCGGATTTATCTATGAGATTGAGCACACTGAATGGGTATCCCCCATCGTAGTGGTGCCCAAGAAGAATGGCAAGCTGCGTGTGTGCATTAACTTGAAGAAGGTTAATGCAGCCACAATCCGAGATAACTATCCGCTTCCCATCACAGAGCATCTCTTAGAAAGAGTGGCAGGCAAGGAAGTGTACAGCTTCCTTGATGGATTTTCTGGCTACAATCAAGTAGCCATAGCTCTAGAGGATCAGCATAAGACAGCCTTTGCCACAGAATGGGGCATTTTTGCTTTTAGAGTAATGCCATTTGGGCTTACCAACGCACCAGCTACCTTCCAGAGACTGATGTGCCATGTGTTTAAGGAGTTCCTAAGGAAGAGTTTAGAAGTCTATGTTGATGATCTTTGTGCTCATTCCAACGTTAGGCAAACCCATATCCCTGAACTCAAACAAATCTTTGGCAAATGTAGAGAATATCAAGTCTGCCTGAACCCCGAAAAGTGTGTTTTTATGGTCAGGCAAGGCAAGATTCTGGGACACATAGTGTCAAAGAATGGCATATCTACTGACGAAGAGAAAGTGAGAGCCATAGCAGAGCTACCTAGGCCAAAGAATGTCAAGGAAGTACAAGCTTTCATGGGGCATTGTGGTTATTATCGACGATTTATACACATGTATGTTGTCATTGCAAAGCCCATGTACGGACTCTTGACTAACTTTGAGTGGACTGATGAATGTGAGAATTCCTTCCAGGAGCTTAAACGAAGATTGTGTTCAGCACCAATCTTGACCAGACCAGATTGGAATAAGCCATTCCATGTTCATGTGGATGCATCCAATTATGCTATTGGATGTGTGCTTGCACAACCTATTGGTGAAGGTAATATGGATCTTCCAATTGCCTATGCCAGCAGACAATTGAATGCAGCTGAACGGAATTACACCACTACAGAGCGCGAAGGATTAGGCATGGTATATGCAGTCAAGAAATTTAGACACTATTTGCTTGCAAATAAGTTTAAATTTTTTACTGATCATCAGGCATTGTTATATCTTGTAAACAAGCCATGCAATACAGGAAGATTAGTAAGATGGTTTCTCTTGCTAATGGAATACGATTTTGAGGTTGTGGTAAGGAAAGGTAGGACTCATTTGAGAGCCGATCATCTCTCTAGGCTCACATCGGGAGAAGCCCCACAAGGAGTGTCAGATGACCTTCCTGATGCTTACTTGTTTAATTTGGAAGTGGTGCCGCAGTGGGCCAAGCCATTGGTACCAGTATTGACATACGGGCCTAACCATCCTGTGGTAAACACACGGAACAGAGAGGTTGTAAAAGCCCAAAAATACCACATCATGGCAGGAAGCATGTACAAGCACACAGATCAAGGGATCTTGGCTTGTTGCGTAGAAGAGGATGAGTACGCTAAATGGTTGCAATTAGCACATGTAGGTGCACTAGAGCAGCACCATTCAAAACAACGAACTTTACAGACTCTAAAGAGATTCAGAGTGCACTGGCCAACCATGGAAGCGGATGTCCAAAAGTTGTGCAAGGAATGCCCAATCTGTTGCACTAAACCACCTGTGGAACATGCCACTCTCTATCAAATATCCATTGTGCCAGATTGGAGCGAACCACTAGTATCATTCCTGAGGACAAACACATTCCCTCCAGACATGACTCTAGCTAGAAAGAGGAGTTTGGAACAAGAAGCCCAGGACTATTCACTCATAGGTGATAATCTATATAAGCGCGGTAAAGATGGTTACCTGAGATTATGTGTCCATGAGAGTGAATATCTTAAGATCTTAGAAACTGCTCACCAAGGTGTAGCAGGAGGACACTTTGGACCAGATCGGGTGATCAAGGCAATATTGTTTGCGGGCTTCTGGTGGCCCACCCTTCACATGGATGCACATACCTATGTGAAACGGTGTGATGTCTGTCAGAGGACTCAGTATCCTATACGCAAAGATGAGATGCCACTGAAACCCATGATGGGTGGACGTGCATTCTCTAAGTGGGGAATAGACTTCGTAGGTCCTATTAATCCCCCAGCTAAGGGTTCTCATGCGGAATACATCATTGTGGCAACAGATTATCTCACCAAGTGGGTAGAGGTAAAAGCTACAACCAAGAACGATGCTCAAACAACTGCCAAATTCTTGTTTGAGAATGTGTTCACGAGATATGGGCTACCTATAGAGCTTGTAAGCGATAGAGGCACTCATTTCTTGAACGAAGTGATTGAAAATCTGCTCCAAGAATTCTTGGTAATACACAAGAAGTCTGCCCCTTATCACCCTCAAGCTAATGGACAAGCTGAGAGCACTAATAAGATTTTATGCAATGTATTGACGAAACTAGTGAACACTAAACGCTCTGATTGGGACAAACAGCTACACCATGCTGTTTGGGCATACCGAGTTGCCTACAAAACGGTACTCCAAGCCACCCCCTTCCAGATGGTATTCGGCCAAAACGCTGTACTACCCTTGGACTTCCTAATCCCTACATTGAGAGTAGCACAAGAACACGAATGGACAGGTCACGAACTCTCCTCTAGGATCTTTGACCTTGAACGATTAGGGGAAACAAGACTAAGAGCCGCTGCAGGAATATATGCCGCCAAGAAGAGACAGAAGGCATATTTCGATGCCCATGTGAAGGATAAAGGCTTGAAAGCAGGAGATCTAGTCTTGGTCTATACACTCAAACAACACGCGAGGAAGCTAGAAAAGAGAGGCTACGGACCTATGATCATCAATAGGATCTCCACAAGCGGAGCAGTGCAATTGGCCACATTAGAGGGTGATGTTCTCCCAAATTATATTAGCGGTTGCAGAGTCAAGTTGTATCAGGAACCCCTCACGGAGGAAATGCTTAGCCGACTCAACACTGCTAAGAAACGCAAAGAGGAAGAAAAGAGAATTAGAGAAGAAGCTCAAGCAGAGGCTTTAGAACGCATCAGAAGGATGAAACTACGAAGGCAAGGTAGAGTTCAGCCTGAAGCGAATGACTATGCAGACCAAGGATTTCCCATGGCCATGTGTGAAGTTGCAGGAACAAGCTCGAATAGAATAATTGATAGACGTCCTTTCATAACCATAGACATAGGACAAGGAAAGAGTACAAGGACCGTAAGAGCCTTGATTGACTCAGGTGCTGCCACTAGCGCTGTTAAGTTGTCTTACTGTCAAGAGCTACAGTTAACTGTCCATCCTGTGGAAGCATACCTCATAGGAATGGGAGGCGTGGAAACCCCTTGCATGGGCGAGGTGAAACTTCCCCTCTACATTCACGAGGAGGCAATGACCGTTAAAGTACTAGTGTGTCAAGATGAGGATCTCACTGAACCTCTCGTCTTGGGTCAGGATTGGATCTATGACCAAGCAGTCAATCTAAACCTAAGAAGTGGACTTCTCCAGGTTTGGGTCAATCATAGTCGAGTTACAGTAGAATTAGACAATGAAGCACTCAAGGAACTAGGAAAGGCACAGACTCCTGGTCCTTCCAGGGGTACACATGAAGATGACCATGCTGTTCTTGTCCAAAACTATGTGTTGCAGAGGAATCATATTGGCAAAAAAGGAGTCAGGAATGCAACGGAACTCCCTTCTTTTCCAAAGGCTAGAAGGAAGCAGCAACCCAAGGTGGATCAAAGGCAGAAGAAGCAGGGTACTACCTATGTCAGAGATCAAAAGTACCTGCGCAGCAGAACAGCCCAGAAAATAGACCAGGTATGGGTGCGGAAAGGCGAACGACCGGTTGCACCACCGCCAACTACAGGGGCAAAGCCTCTTATTAGTGACCAACAACGCAACGCTAATAAGAAGTCTTTCAAAAATTCTTCTGCTAAAGTAAAATCTATTTGGGTGCCCAAGAAGTCGATGAAGGCAAGCCCACAATCAAGACAAATTTGGGTGCCTAAGGCTTGCTTGATGGCACAAGTAGCTACGCTGAAGCCACAACTTAAACAGCATAACACAGCGACGCATACTGCCAGATTTCACTCGTTCTCGACACTCATGTACACACCAAAACCCAAGAGCATACATGTAATCAATTGTAAATGGGTCCCAAAAAGGCCTCATCTTCAAACCACGACACTGAGAAGGCTCTGTAGAGACTCTCCGAAACCGAAGGCAAAGCCCACTCACTGCATTTGGCAGCCTAGGGTCTGTAATAAACCCCCCGACCCCAATTTGTAAATTCATAACCCACTTACTCACTGCAATAGTTTCCTAGGACAACACAATCACTAACTACACACACTGTCTTAATGCACTTACTAACCACTAACTCACCATCTACCTTATGTTAATGTTGTAACGAGGACAACAACGGATTTATTTTGTCCATTACAATGTTAACACTTGGTTCTATATTCTCACAGAACCAATCAGCAAACAGGGCCATGGCAGAAGCAGGTACCAGCTCTCAAGCCGGATCTGGTCCCCAGATCGTGGACATAGAAACACTTCTCCTTGAGCCACGTCTCACCGCAAGACCGCAAGAGCTTCAAGAAGTGCATGTGCTCCCCATCCAGGATCCTCCTCAAGGACACACTTCTCAAGTAGGTAAGCATGCGCATTGGTTCAGTGATGTTGCTGGACCACTGGGCGATGGAACCTACTTCTGGGAAGCAGAATTGGAGTTCAATGGCAAATGGGGTCGATACCACTTTTTCACACGCGAATTTGAAAGCTACCAAAATGCCGAAGTCATGAGATCAGTTTGGGTCAAAGCGGGTGTGGAAAGTTACTTCAGGGCCCACATACCAAAGCCGGATTTTTTACGATGTTCATATCTGATCAGTACAATCACGCCAAGCAGGACCAAAGGAGGCGACAGCACCTTTGTGTTGCCATCACTGTTGCCGGGTAATGAGCTTAAAAGGTTCAAGCTGGACCTCAACCTGGTAAGAGAAGCATTGGGAATGTATGGCATGCACATCCCAACAGAAAAGGAAACCATGGTCCCAGGTCGCATGAAGCACAAGGATCTGAATAAGTTGAAGGATATGGTAGCAATGACACCTACCATTGCGCTTCACCTGCGAACCATCATGCAACACTTCGCGTTTCCCGCCCAAGAACGATTCACAATGCCCCCGAAAAAAATATGGTTCAGTTTATATCTAGCAGAAACCGAAAGCCTGCCCATCAATGTTCCACACTGGATCATAGACCAGATCCACCTAGCACATCAAAGGTGGAACAAGAAACAGAAGAATGTGCTCCACGGGTGTTGTGCTTTGACCAGAATAATCTATAGATGCTTGGCTTATGACGTGCCTGTTCAGCGGGCACTCGTATGGTCCCGAGTCCAAGAATTCCAAAGAAGACTATCAACAGCAGGTCCCCCATCCAAGAAGATGAGGGGGGGAGTCCAACTACCCTGTGCTCAACCAAGGGGAGCTACCGCTACACCAGAAATCACTCCTCCCCAGACACGACGAGTTAGGCCATTCACAATCCGGTTACCAAGACCAAGCACGGAGGGGCCTAATCTGGTGTTTCCACCCATTCCATCCGATTTGGAATTCCCGCAGGGATTTACTCTTGAGGACCTCACGGATGAAGAAATTGCCCGATTAATCTATGACTCTAACCTCGAAGCGGAAGCAGCGCGAGCTCAGGAACCACGACCCAAAACAACATCGGCCCCCACCCAACCACAAACTGTAGAAGTCGATGTAGATGAACAAGAGGCAGGAGGAGATGAAGAAGAGGCCGACGAAGAACAACACCAAGAATATGACGAACTCTCCGAGTTAGCAAGTGCCCCAGCATATTCGGCGCAAATCAAGAGACTATATCGAACCATGCGACTGGTTCAGGAACAGCATAAGATGTCTCTAGAACAGGGCAAAAGACTCATGAACGACTTGCTAGCGGAGGAAGGTGTGGACGAGTTGTTCATTGAGTCCATGAACCTTCATGCCGACGCCGTGGGACTGGATGAGGCCATTCATGAGGCAGTGGCCTACATCCACAGGTTTGAAAAAAGAGTTCCCGTTCGTCCCAGGAGGTCCGGGAAGCAAATTCACATCAATACATCAGCACCAGGCGAGTCAGCGCAAGCAGAAGAATATCACGAAGCACCGTTGTCACCACCATCCCCACCTCACACTACACAATTCACTCCACCATAGGACACTAGCACCACCACATCCACTACCACTACCATTGTCATGGGCATCCCACTCTCTCCGGGAATCCATTACGGGGGAGTCACCATGCCCACCTTCACCACCCTGTTCACCGATGTCACATCCACTCCACCCACGATTCCCATCTACACCGTCACTCAAACAGTTGACACGATGGAAACCTCACCTGCCACAGCACCACTTCCTCCCCCCATGACACCTTCCTCACCTATACCCCCTCCACCCACATCTCCGCCTACATCCACATCATTCACCTCTCCCATTCCCGCCCCCATTCCCCCTGCATCTTCACCCTTCCCAGCATTATTTAATGTAAATAACATATTCTTAGCATTAAACCAATGTGTATACCAGCTCCAGCATGAGTACAAAGCTCTGGACAACCGGTATCAGAGTCTGGAAACGCACCATCAAAACTTACAAAGACAATTTCTCACTCTACAAACAGAAAATGCAGAACTGAATCAACGCTACACGACGCTTGAGCAGGCTCACCAAACCTTATTGGCGGCCCCCCAACCATCGACAGAATCAGGTGCCAAACAACTAGAAGCTCTGCTCGAGGTATACCAAGCCGATAATCTCAAAGTCCGGCGTAACCTGGCACTTCTCAGAAAACACATGGCGGCCGCCCTAGAAGAAAACAAGAGGCTGCAGCAGCAAAATGAAGCAAATCTAGAAGCAGCAATGGAAGGCTCTCCACACGAAATTGATCCAGAGCAGTTTAAAGCTGTGCCCTCAGAGACAATGAAGACAATCTTGGACAGCTATGCAGATCTATTAGAAGCTCATGATGACTTGGAAAGGGAACGTGATGCGCTGCGCAATCAGCTCCAAGAGCAACAGACAGCACCCAAAGTCACAGAAACGACCACGACTTCAGAAGAAGTCATGGCATTGAAAGAGCAGGTGGCCGAATTACAGGCAAGATTACTCACACATGAAAGGCAACCCTCTCCAGTGGTCGAACCTGAACCCGAGGATTTGGTACCCATCGAGGTAGATGAGACGTATGAGGAACCTTACGTTCCTATGCCAATGCCAGGTGGTGAGCAAACCGCAGAAGGAATGGATACGTTAGAAATCGAAGTACCTGAGTGGCTCCAAACACTAGAGAAAACGGCATCAACTCATGAAGATCGAGTGGCAGTTCAGATCCAATCTATGGCAAAGATAGAGGACACTATTATTAAATCAGAATACTTCCGCAGCATGTCCCACCATAGATGGATCGGAACCAATGATGATCAATACCTGCCCTATTGTATACTCCTGGCGGACTACAATGCAGAAATCCAACATAAATGTGGCAAACCTCCAACGTTTGCCACACAATTTGGGCCAGATGACATCCCAGAGAGTGCTAAAAAAGGATCCATTCATCAACCCACTTGGAGGATCCGACTCCTCGAAACCTATCCGGAGATGGTTCGCACCTGGACGAATATGCCTCTTTTTATTAAATATAACCCTTGTTATGTTCCTGTACTCCGCAGACGTACATGGCCAGAGTTTACCATTGCAGTCAAGAATATCAAGGGATGCGCCAAATGGTTAAACTACGTCTATCTAGCATCCCCTCAAGGGCCTCCCACCGTCAATTACATGATCTCCACTATACGGCACTGGAGCCTCCGATTAAAGAATACCCCTGATGTAATGGCCCAGATGTGCATGAAAATTTTTGAGTTAATGCTTATTACATTCAGGACATTCAAGAATATCAAGGACCCACACTTCTCAGGCGTCGGATTCCTTACAGGAAACCAAGATTTAGTGTATGACATGAGCACCACTCCTTCCATAGAGGTGATATACGCTTGGCACGCCAGAATAAAATACCTCCCGGCCTGCTTTAAACAAACATTCGAAGAGATGTTCATAACAGGGTTCTGGGAATACCACTCAGAAATATTTGTACCCAGACCCTCACATCTCCTCCATTTATTTGCTGTGGAGCGAACCATTCACTCAGAGCAGTTACGGGTGCCACATCCAGATGTCCCAGGGCCAGTCAATTGGGATGCATTGCTGACAGATCTAGCAAGGGGACTCAGGTTAGAAGAACACCACCTCGCCGCCGATGTTGTACAATACTACGTACAAAAAGCAGCTAGACAAGGGTCTGTCAGGGGCGACAGACGCGAGAGTGGGGGGGGTGTTGGCAGTAGCCTTGGTACATCAGGAACTACAAGACGTGAAAGTCAAAGAAGGGAGTCAGAGCGAAGGGACAGCACGAGCAAACAGGGCAATCAAAGAAGATCTGGCAAGTAGGCCAATATTTTTTCAAGACATTAATGCAAACCAGAGAGATGGACATGCAGGGAAGAAGAGCAAGTAGGGAGCTTGAAGATATGTATGGCAGATCACTAGAAGAAATCCCTACAACAACAGTGATTTTTATCACTAATAATCATTGTAAATCTCATTTCACATTTTTGTAGCTCCATTTTGTGCAAGCCAAGGAGTCCTTGAGCTTGAGGAGCCTTAGAAGTAGTTGCGTACCAATTTTCATAATTTTTAGATCTCGTTTGAGCCCCCAAATAAGCCCTGGAACCTAATTTTTAACTAGGCCGGACACTAGGTCTGGACAGGGCCAAAAGCTAGTCAAAAACTATAAAAGGAGCTAGAGAGCTCATTTTTGAGGGTAGATTGTAATTGAAACGAACTTGTAAGAGCATTTTGAAAGTAATCTAAAAGCTCCATTGATTCTCACTCTTTGTCTTGCCGTGTGTGCGCGTGTGTGTGTATGTGTGTGCATGCTTGTGTGCTTCTCACTCACGCACTTGTGCCGCCACTTGCTCGAGGTCTTCATACCATCCTCACGTCTTCCCGGATTGACATTAAAGGAGGTGCTACTCATCATTGAGCTACAACTGTGCATGTCAAACAATTATGGATATCAATTGTTTGAGTGTGTGAATAATGATTCAGAGTGCATGGTTTCTCTATGGCTATTTGAGCCCGCAAACAAGCCTTAGGCACCCAAATTTGTCTTGATTGTGGGTCGGCCTTCATTGACCTCTTGGGTACCCAAATAGACCTTACTTTTGTAGATGAATCTTTGAGAGACCTCTTATTAGTGTCTTGTTGTTGATCACTAGTATGATGTTTAGCCAGTGACTCTAGTTTATCAGAAATAGGATGCTCACCTTTCTGTACCCATATTTGCTTCGATGACTGAGACACCTTGCTTTGTATTCTCCTTTGGCCTTGAGCATAGGTTGTTTGCTTCCTCTGCGTTTGGTACTCCTTTAGTTGCCATGTCTCTATCACTTTTGGAAAAGAAGGGAGTTCCATCGTACCCTTGGCTTCTTTGTCAAGAACATCATCCCTCTGCATCACAGAGTTTTGGATAAGAATAGCATCATCATCTTCATGTGTACTCCTGGAAGGACCATGAGTTGGTGCCTTTCGTAATTCCTTGAGTGCTTCCTTTTCTAATTCAATTGTAATACGATTTTGACTTACCCAGACCTGAAGAAGTCCACTTCTTAGGTTCAGGTTGATTGCATGATTGTAGATCCAGTCTTGACCCAAGACAAGAGGCTCAGTGAGGTCCTTGTCTAGATACACTAGCACCTTAACTATCATGAGAGCATCTTGAATGTAGAGGGGAAGTTCCACCTCACCCATGCAAGGGGTTTCCACACCTCCCAATCCTATGAGGTATGCTTCTATAGGATTGACCCTTAATTTCAATTCTTGACAGTGAGAAAGTCTAACTGCACTGGTGGATGCACCTGAGTCAATCAAGGCCTATACAATCCTTGCAGTATTTCCTTGTCCTATCTCTAAGGTCACAAAAGGACGTCGATCAACTATTCTATGGGAATTTACACATGAGACTTCACACAGAGCCATGTGATATCCTGGAGCTGCATAGGCATCTATCCTAGGTTGATCTCTACCAAGTCTTCTCAATTTCATTCTTTGGATGCATTCCAAAGATTCTGCCTGCACTTCTTCTTGGATCCATTTTTCTTCTTCTTTGCGTTTCTCAGCAGTATTAAGTCGATTAAGCATTTCCTCTGTGAGGGGTTCTTGATATAATTTCACGCGGCATCCACTAATGTAACTTGGTAGGATATCACCTTCTAAGGTGGCTAATTGGTGATTGAGGAGCTCAACCATGGATGCAACAAGTCAAAGGCAGCCAAAACCAACTCTTCTATGCACGCAAAGGAGGAAGAGGAAAAGGCAGTAGAGGTGCTTCAAGAGGAAGAGGTAGAAGCAACTACCAACAAGGAAGCAAAAGCTATCAAGGGAGTCAATCAAGCCACGATGAATGTGAATCATCAAGAGGAAGAGGAAGAGGAAGAGGTACAGAAGGAAGATATGGAGGTCGAGGCTACTCCAACTCAAATGGATGCGGGAAGTGAGGACACTATGCCAAAGATTGTTGGCAAAAACAAGGTGGGAACAATTACAAAGGGCAAGATAATTATGATAACTCCTCAACACATTCAAACAATGAGCATTTTTTAGCTATGAAGCATAAAAGTGAAGGCCAACCACATGATGAGGTGTGGTATATAGAAAGTGGTTGTAGTACCCACATGTCAAGTAAAGAGGAAGACTTCAACAATCTTCAAGCACCCAAGAAAAGAGGCTTTGTGGAGATTAGAGACAACACAGAGCATGAGATACAAAAAATGGGAGATGTGAAGCTTGAAGGCAACCACAAAGCAAGAGGATATCTGAGGTATTACATGTTCCTACTATTACAAAGGACTTAATCTCTATTGGACACATGGTTGAAAAGGGATACCAAGTCAAGTTCAACCACAAAGGATGCTTTATTGAAGAGCCAAGAAATGGATATGAGCTGATAGCCAAAGGAAAGAAGGAAGGAAGGATGTTCACTCTTGACATTGGCAAAGGACAAAGCGACAAGGCAATGTTCATCACCTATGGAGACAAGAAGATTGGAGATTTGGATTTGTGGCATAAAACGTGTGGTCAAATCAACATTCAAAGGTTGAAAGACATGGAGAAGAGGCAATTGATAAGGGGTTTATCACATTTTTCATTACAAATGTTGCATGAGATCTTTGAAGCTTAACAACTAGGCAAGTCTACTAGGTAGCCCTTCAAGAAGAGTGGATATGTAGTGCATGGGTGGGGGCCAACCAAAGAGCCCTCTGTTGCAAGTAATAGGTACCTTGTAACCCTCATAGATGACTACTCAAGAAAGTATAGTTATGATGTATAAAGCAAAAATTAGGTGTGTTTGCTGTGTTCAAAAGATTCAAGTCAAAAGTTGAAAAGGAGACAGGTTACTATATCAAAACCCTAAGGTCAGAAGGAGGGGGAGAATACTTCTCCCATGCCTTTGTGATTTCTTGCATGACCAAGGGATAAGGAGACAAATTACTTGCAGATATAACCCCCAACAAATTGGGGTGGAAGGGAGGAAGAATAGGTATATTGCTCAAATTGCTAGGAGTATGTTAAATGAAATGAATGTGGCTTTAACATATTGGGCAGATGCTGTATCTACTGCTATGTACTTGATGAATAGGTATCCCACATCAGGGGTACATGACATGACATCTGAGGAGGCTTGGAGTGAAAGGAAAACAGATCCTTCACACATTAGAATATTTGGGTGTGTATGCTACACACATGTGCCACAATAATTAAGAGGTAAGATGGATGTAAGAGCTGAAAGATGTATGTTTATCAGTTATGCTATGGAGCAAAAAGGTTACATCTGCTACAAAAATAATACAAAGGAGTTAAATGTATCTAGATATGTAGTGTTTGATGAACTGAAACCATGGTATAATTCCAAAGTTCCATTGTAGGATGAAGATATTGAAGATGTAGAGAGGAGATATGAAGCTAGGTTTCAAGATAGCTTGGAAATCAGTGGTCCAAGCATACAAAGGAGTTCAACCATGGATTCGGCCTATCAATCTGTAAATAAAGCAAAGGAAAGATTGGTAGAACTTGATGAAGATAGACATAAAGTTGAAGACTTTGAAGTACCTATGTTAGAAGGGGAGCTACATCAAGAGCGGAGATCAAGGCACCAAGGCAAAGAAGGTTCATTGCACAAAAAGGAGAAGAAAGGAGGTCAACAAGGGTAAAACAACCAATCTCAAGGCTTGTTTATGATAGTTATATTGCTAGGCATTATGCTTTCATGACTAAGGTGGCAAAATGATTTGCTCAATCCTATGGGATTCACTATGAAGAAACATTCAACCCAATTGAAAAGATGACCACAGTTAGGGCAACCATTGGGGTTGCCACATCTAGGAGGTGGCCAATATATCAATTGGATGTAAAGAATGATTTTGTGAATGGTGATTTGTAGGAGAGAGTCTACATGACTCAACCATTAGGGTTTGAGAACCCTAAAAATTTAGATTCTGTTTGTAAACTTAGAAAAGCATTGTATGGTTTAAAGAAAGCTCCTAGGTCATGGAATCAAAGGCTTGTGGAGTATTTGTGCAAGTGTGGATACAAGCCAAGTGATGGAGATCCTTCCTTATACCTCAAGAGGGAAGGAGGGCTAGTTGTCTATGTATGCGTATATGTGGATGACTTGATTATAATAGGAAGTGATGATGTCAGTATCACATGGATTAAGGCAAAGCTTGGAAATGAATTCAAAATTTTAGATCTTGGAGTTCATAGATACTTTCTTGGGATTGGAGTTATTTATGTGGAAAATAGCATCTACCTTGCTCAAAGGAAATACTTGCTAGATGTACTTTATAGGTATGGTATGAGTGGATGTAAGCCACTCACACAACCTATCGATCCAAACACTAAGTTATGTGCATGTGAAGGAAAACCTCTTGAAGGTATTTCAACATATAGAAGCATAATTGGAAGCCTTAATTATGCTACCATCACAAGACATGACTTGTCTTATGTTGTAGGAGTTCTTTCTCAATTTCTAAACTCACCAACTGATGTTCATATGAATGCAGCCAAGAGAGTGCTTAGATACATCAAGCACACTATCAACCAAGGGTTATACTACCATTATGGAGATGGATTACAACCTCAAGGCTTTAGTGATGCTGGTTGGTCTAGTTCAAAGGAGAATAGAAGGAGCACACGTGGCTATGTCTTCATGCTATGTCAAAGAGTCATTTCATGGACATCATAGAAGCAACCTATAGTTGCATTATCATCTACTGAGGCTGAGTACAGAGCTTTAGCACTTGTGTTGAAGTTGAAGGTCAAGCACAAAGCACAGGAGCACATTAAAGAGGTGGAATCACAAGAAGAAGCAGAAAGTAGGGAGCTCCAAGAAGTGTATGTCAAATTTTTAGAAGAAATCCCTACAAAAATAATGATTTTCATCACTAAAAACCATTGTAAATACCATTTTCTATTTTTATAACTCCGTTTTGTTCAAGCCCAGGAGTCCTCGAGCTTGAGGAGTATTAGAAGTACCATCGTTCCAATTTTCGTAATTTATAGACTTTGTTTGAGCTCTCAAATAAGCCCTGGAACCTAATTTTTAACTAGGCCGAACACTAGGTTTGGACAGAGCCAAAACTACTCAAAAAACTATAAAAAGAGCTAGAGAGCTCATTTTTGGGGTTAGATTGTTTAGAGAATAGAGCTTTGTAAGAGAACTCTTTTGCAATCGAAGCTTTCCATTGTTCCTCTCTTTGATCTTACCTTATGCGCGTTGTCAGAAAGTTTTCAACTTTCCAAAAGTGTGTTTTCATGGTCAGGCAAGGCAAGATTCTAGGACACATAGTGTCAAAGAATGGCATATCTACTGACGAAGAGAAAGTGAGAGCCATAGCAGAGCTACCTAGGCCAAGGAATGTCAAGGAAGTACAAGCTTTCATGGGACATTGTGGTTACTACTGCCGGTTCATTCACATGTATGCTATCATTGCAAAGCCCATGTACGGACTTCTGACTAACTTTGAGTGGACGGATGAATGTGAGAATTCCTTCCAAGAGCTTAAACGAAGATTATGTTCAACACCAATCTTGACCACACCAGATTGGAACAAGCCATTCCACGTTCATGTGGATGCATCCAATTACGCTATTGGGTGTGTACTCGCACAACCTACGGGTGAAGGTAATATGGATCTTCCAATTGCCTATGCTAGTAGACAATTGAATGCAGCTGAACAAAATTACACCACTACTGAGAGAGAAGGCTTAGGCATGGTATATGTAGTCAAGAAATTTAGACACTATTTGCTTGCAAATAAGTTTAAATTTTTTACTGACCATCAAGCATTGTTATACCTTGTGAACAAGCCATGCAATACAGGTAGATTAGTAAGATGGTTTCTATTACTAATGGAATATGACTTTGAGGTAGTGGTGAGAAAAGGGAGGACTCATTTGAGAGTAGATCATCTCTCTAGGCTCACATCTGGAGAAGTCCCACAAGGAGTATCAGATGACCTTCCTGACGCTTACTTGTTTAATTTGGAAGTGGTGCCGCAGTGGGCTAAGCCATTGGTACCAGTATTGACATACGGGCCTAACCATCCAGTAGTAAACACACAAAATAGAGAGGTTGTGAAAGCCCAAAAGTACCACATCATGGCAGGAAGCATGTACAAACACACAGATCAAGGAATCTTGGCCTGTTGTGTGGAAGAAGATGAGTACGCTAAATGGTTGCAATTATCACATGTAGGTGCATTAGAGCAACACTACTCAAAGCAACGAACCTTGAAGATGCTAAGGAGACTCGGAGTACATTGGCCAACTATGGAAGCGGATGTCCAAAGGTTGTGCAAATAATGCCCAATCTGTCGCACTAAACCACCGGTGGAACATGCCACTCTTTATCAAGTGTCCATTGTGCCAGATTGGAGTGAACCACTAGTATCCTTCCTAAGGACGAAAACATTCCCTCCAGACATGACTCTGGCGAGGAAAAGAAGTTTAGAACAAGAAGCCCAAGATTACTCACTTATTGGTGATAATCTATACAAACGTGGTAAAGACGGTTACCTGAGACTATGTGTCCATGAGAGTGAGTATCTCTAGATCTTAGAAACTGCTCACCAAGGTGTAGTAGGAGGACACTTTGGACCAGATCGGGTGATCAAGGCAATACTATTTGCGGGCTTTTGGTGGGCGACCCTTCACATGGATGCACATACCTATGTGAAACGCTGTGATGTCTGTCAGCGAACTCAGTATCCTATACGTAAAGATGAGATGCCACTGAAACCTATGATGGGTGGACGTGCATTCTCTAAGTGGGGAATAGACTTCGTAGGTCCTATTAATCCCCCAGCTAAGGGTTCTCATGCAGAATACATCATTGTTGCAACAGACTATCTAACTAAGTGGGTAGAGGTAAAAGCCACAACAAAGAACGATGCTCAAACAACTCCTAAATTCTTGTTTGAGAATGTATTCACAAGATATGGGCTACCTATAGAGCTTGTAAGCGATAGAGGCACTCACTTCTTGAACGAAGTGATTGAAAATCTACTCCAAGAATTCTTGGTAGTTCATAAGAAGTCTGCCCCCTATCACCCTCAAGCTAATGGACAAGCCGAAAGCACCAACAAGATCTTATGCAATGTACTGACAAAATTAGTGAACACTAAACGCTCTGATTGGGACAAACAGCTACACCATGCTGTTTGGGCATACCGAGTTGCCTACAAAACGGTACTCCAAGCCACCCCCTTTCAGATGGTATTTGGCCAAAACGCGGTGCTACCCTTGGACTTCTTGATACCTACATTGAAGGTAGCACAAGAGCACGAATGGACGGGTCATGAACTCTCCTCTAGACTTTTTGACCTTGAACGATTAGGAGAAACAAGACTGAGAGCAGCTGCAGGGATATATGCAGCTAAGAAGAGACAGAAGGCATACTTTGATGCCCATGTGAAGGATAAGGGCTTGAAAGCAGGAGATCTAGTTTTAGTCTACACATTGAAACAACATGCAAGGAAGCTAGAAAAGAGAGGCTACGGACCTATGATCATCAATAGGATCTCCACGAGTGGAGCAGTACAACTAGCCACCTTAGAGGGTGATGTTCTCCCAAACTATATTAGCGGATGCAGAGTCAAGTTGTATCAAGAACCTCTCACAGAGGAAATGCTAAGTCGACTCAATACTGCTAAGCAACGTAAAGAGGAAGAAAAGCGAATTCGAGAAGAAGCTCAAGCAGAAGCCCTAGAGCGCATCCGGAGAATGAAATTAAGAAGACAAGGTAGAGAGCACCCTAGGCAAGATGCATATGCAGATCAAGGATATGACGTAGCTATGTGTGAAGTTTCAGGTATTGGCTCACATAGGATAACTGATCGACGTCCTTTCATAACCTTAGATATAGGACAAGGAAAGAGTGCAAGGACTGTAAGAGCCTTGATTGACTCAGGTGCAGCCACTAGTGCTGTTAAATTGTCTTACTGTCTAGAGTTGCAATTAACTATCAATCCTGTGGAAGCATATCTCATAGGATTGGGAGGCGTGGAAACCCCTTGCATGGGCGAGGTGGAACTTCCCCTCTATATTCATGATGAGGCAATGACAGTTAAAGTGCTAGTATGTCAAGATGAGGACCTCACGGAACCCCTTGTCCTGGGTCAAGGCTGGATTTATGACCAAGCAGTCAACTTAAACCTAAGAAGTGGACTTCTTCAGGTATGGGTGAATCAGTCTAGAATTACAATGGAGTTAAATAATGGAGCACTCAAGGAACTAGGAAAGGCACAGACTCCTGGTCCCTCCAGGGGTGCACATGAAGTTGACCATGCTGTTCTTGTCCAAGCCTATGTGATGCAGAAGAATGAAGATCTCAAAAAAGGAGTCAGAACCGCAACGAAACTCCCTTCTTTTCCAAAGGCCAGAGGGAGGCAGCAACCAAAGGTGGATCAAAGGCAGAAGAACCAGAGTACTACCTATGTCGGAAATCAAAAGTACCTGCGCAACAAAATGTCTCAGCTAGTGAAACAAGTGTGGGTGCGGAAAGACGAACACCCGGTTGCACTCAAGCCAACCACACGGGCAAAGCCTCTTATTAGTAACCTACAATACGACACTAATAAGAAGTCTTTCCGAAGTTCTTCTGCTAACGTGAAGTCTATTTGGGTGCCCAAGAAGTCGATGAAGGCTAGCCCACAATCAAGACAAATTTGGGTGCCTAAGGCCTGTTTGCGGGCTCAAATAGCTACACCAAGACCACACCCTATACAGCATGATCCACTCACTCGCGCAGCCGACATCCACACGTTTTCAACACTCAGGAAATCACCAAGGCCCATGAGCACGAACATAATCACTTGTAAATGGGTCCCTAAAAGGCCTCATTTTCAAGCCAACACACCTATAAAGCTCTCAAGAGTCTCTACAAAACCAAGAGCCAAACCTATCCACTGCATTTGGCAGCCTAAGACTTGTAACAAACCCCCGGACCCCATTTGTACATCCATGTCAACCTACTAACCACATCACTATCACACTACATCATTCCACTTTGCTCTTAGGTCTTCCGAACTCTTAACCACACACACACTCGCACCGAGCACTTACTAACCTATTATTCGCTCCCGACCCTCATGTTAATGTTGTAATGGGAACAACAACGGTTCTCCCTTGTCCTGTACAATGTTAACACATGTTTGTATATTCTCACAGAGACAGGCAGCAAGAAGTAACATGGAAGATACGGTAGGAACTAGCTCCCAGGCAGGCACCAGCCCCCAAGTGGTGGACATCGAAAGCCTTCCGATTGAGGAGGAATTAAAGGAAAGACCAGCGGCATTAAGGGCATTACATGCCATACCGATTCAAAATCCTCCACAGGGTCACACAATGCCGGTGGGCAAAACCTCACACTAGTTCAGTGATGTTGCTGGACCTCTGGGTGAAGGCACATACATGTGGGAGTCCGAGGTAGAATTCAATGGACGTTGGGGCAGATACCACTTCTTTACCAGGGAGTTTGAAAAGCTACAGAATAACGAAGGACTGAAGCCGATATGGAAGAAGGCTGGGCTCTATGATTATACCAAAGCCCGATTTTCTAAGGTGCTCATACTTGATTAGCACCCTCACTCCAGGCAAAGACAAAAAAGGATACAACTCCTTTGTACTCCCATCACTCACAAGGGGCAACGAGCTGAAGCGTTTCCGCTTGACTATCAACTTGGTAAGAGAAGCTCTCGACATGAAAGGTATGCACATTCCTACGGAGAAAGAGACAATGGTCCCCGATAATATGAAGAACAGGAATCTGACGAAGTTAAAGGACATGGTCGCGATGACACCTACGATCGCCGTTCATTTACGCATGGTCATGCAACATTTCGCATTCCCCGCGCAGGAAAGGTTCACAATGCCTCCCAAAAAGATCTGGTTTAGCCTCTACTTAGCAGATGCCTTTGATTTGACAATCAATATGCCCCACTAGATTATCGACCAGATTCATTTGGCTCATCAAAGGTGGTATAAGAAACAAAAATCTGTACTGTATGGTTGCTGTGCGCTTACCAGAATTGTGTATAGATGTCTCGCATATGATGTACCGGTGCAAAGGGCTCTCAATTTGGACCAGAGCACAGGAGTTTCAACGTAGACTGTCAGCCGCAGGGCCTCCCTCAAAGAAGATGAGAGGTACCGTCCAGATGCCTTGTGCACAAGCCCGTGGTGCAACCCTAACACCTGAAACAACTCCAAGGCTTCCCAGACGGGTACAACCATTTACTATCAGGTTACCCAGGCACAGCACAGATGGCCCTAACCTTGTGTTTCCACCAGTACCTACTGATCTGGAATTTCCTCACGGATTCACTTTGGAAGATCTAACGGATGAAGAAGTTTCCAGAATCATTGAAGCTGTTAATGTGGAAGTCAAAGCAGAGCAGGGTAGTGGACAACAAACGGCCACAGAACAACCCCAGCCAAGACAACCAGAAGTGGTGGAATTGGAGGATGAAGAAGAAGAAGGCCAAGAGGATGAACAAGAAGGATTTTCTGATGAGGAGACGCATGACTATGAGCAAGAAGTTATACAGGAGCTAGAGGGTGCCCCAGCATATACAAAGGAGTTGAAAAAGCTCTACGATACCATCAACAGGGTCCAACAACAACATAAGTTATCCCTTGCAACAGGAAAGGCTATCATGCACCAAATCCTTGAGGAGGAAGGAGTTGACGAACAGTATCGTGCCACACTGGATATGATCTCTGATGCCTTAGGAGTACCTGAGGCAGTGCAGATGGCCCTGGCACAATCACGCAGAATGGAAAGAAGATACGGAAGACGTCCCCCACGAACAGGGAAACAAATGAATGTATTAGGATCAGGACCACAAGGCACCCCCACAACCACGGGCACTGCACACACCGCTCACGACACCGACGAAGCCCATGTGTCCAGTCCACCCCCATCACCCCCCTTGCCACCCCCGCCTCCCACTCCACCACATTCACCTCCCCTTACCAATGTAACAACCACCGTTACCGTCTCCGAGTCCACCGCCATGACTGAAGCACAAACCGCTAATCAACCCACACACCCTCTCAACACCTCTCGTGTATACACCTCCACTAACACTGTAATCCTAACGGCAGCTACTGACATCCCCATTCCCCCACTCACACTTTCGGGCAGTTCACATTCACAACTGCACACACCACTGTACACATTCACCACAATCACTGCACCCACCATTCCACTATCCACAATCACTCCCACTGCTGCTTCCACCATGGATTTTATGGACATATCACCCTCCACTGCACCTCTCCCTCCCCCCATACTGCCACAATCTCCCATTCCCCCACCACCCACTTCACCACTTTCCAGCACCGCATTCACACTTCCCTTCCCCTTTCCCTTTCCCTCTGCATTGAACACCCTTACTGCATCCACCCCCATTAATAATGTATTTAATAACATGTATCAGTGCATGTCTCAGTTACAACAACACTATCAGCACCTCGATGCTCAGCATACAAGTTTGTTCAGGAGTCATGAAGCATTACAAGGCAGATTCATTGACTTAGAGCAAGAGAAGAAACAATTACAACAGCAGTTTAGTGCATTACAAGAACAACATGAGCAATTAGTGGCAAATCCACCGCCGCCAGATGCCGAAGAAAGACAACAAATGGATGATCTGCTACACTCCCAAATCACAGAGAACCTCAAGCTCCGCCGCAACATGGCTCTATTACGGAAACATATGTCTGCAGCCCTGGAAGAAAATAGACGGCTTCAGACACAAAACGAAGAGAACTTGGAAGTAGCCATGGACGGTTCCCCCCAAGAAATTGACCCGGAGAGGTTTAAGGCCATTCCCTCGGACAATATGCAAATCATATTGGAAACCCATGCTGATCTCCTCGAAGCCCATGCAGCCTTAGAAAAGGAAAGAGACGAACTACGAAGGCAATTGGAAGCTCAACCAGCACCACCCAAAGAGGTCCCAACCACAGCTGACACAACTGACGAAGTAGCAGCGCTCAAAGCACAGCTCGAAGAATTACAAAAGAAAGTGCTTGTGTATGAACGCCAACCCTCCCCCTTGGTGGAACCAGAACCTGAAGACCTAGTACCCATCGAAGTAGAGGAAACCTTTGAGGAACCG
This sequence comes from Ceratopteris richardii, assembly GCA_020310875.1. Classification (NCBI taxonomy): domain Eukaryota; kingdom Viridiplantae; phylum Streptophyta; class Polypodiopsida; order Polypodiales; family Pteridaceae; genus Ceratopteris; species Ceratopteris richardii. The sequence goes on along the minus strand of CM035434.1, from coordinate 36,123,193 downwards.
TACGTTCCGATGCCAGCACTTGGAGGCAAGCAAACAGATGAGGGCATGGACACCCTTGAAATAGAGGCTCCTGAATGGATGCAGAAATTGGAAAAGGTGGCCACAACACATGATGATAGGGTGGCAGTCCAGATAGCATTGATGTCACGCTTGGAAGAGGTGGTCATAAAATCGGACTATTTTAGGAACCTCTCTCATTGCAGGTGGATCGGCACCTCCGACGACTTGTATGTTCCCCTTTGTGTCTTAATGGCGGACTATAATGCCGAGATCAAGCACCACACCTCACGGGAACCAACCTCTGCCACACAGTTTGCACCAGACGGCATCCCAGAAAGTGCCAAGCAGGGAAATATTCGCCAACCGACTTGGAGAATTCGACTGCTTGAAACCTACCCGGAAATGAATTGCACATGGAATAACATGCCCCTGTATATCAAGTACAATCCTTGCTACTGTCCTGTTTTCCGAAGAAGGTCATGGCCGGAATACACAAAGATGGTGCTGACAACCAAAGGCTGCGAGAAGTGGCTCAACTATGTCTACTTAGCACCACCTAAAGGTCAACCTACCGTAGGGTATATGATATCGACAATTTGGCATTGGGGTGTCAGGTTCAAAAACGTACCAGATGTCATGACACAGATGTGTCTTAAAATTTTTGAACTCATGATAGTCACCTTCCGGACCTTCAAGAATGTTAAGGAGCCTCACCTCTCTGCGCTCGGATTTAATGAAGGCAATCAGGATCTTGTTTATGACATGAGCACAACGCCCTCTATTAATGTTGTTTATGCATGGCATGCCCGCATAAAGTACCTACCGTCCTGCTTCAAACAGACATTTGAAGAGATGTTTGTCACCGGGTTCTGGGAATACCACTCAGAGATCTTCATTCCCAGGCCCTCACATTTATTACAATTGTTTGCAGTGGAGCAAGCTCTCCACTCAGATAAGTTACGTATGCCACATCCAGAGGTTCCCGGGCTGGTAGATTGGGATGCTCTACTCACAGACTTGGCCAAAGGATTGAGGATTGCCGAACATCACTTAGCACAAGATGTCGTTGAGTACTACATCCAAAAACCCACACAACAAGGGTCTGTCAGGGACGACAGACGCGAGAGAGGGGGGGTGTTAGCAGCAGACAAGGAAGTGAAGGACTGACGAGGCATGGCAGTCAGAGAAGAGAGTCAGAGGGGAGAGAAGGTACAAGCAGACAAGGGAGTCAACGACGATCTGGCAAGTAGGCCAATAATTTTCTTCATGAAGAAGCACGTACGAGCATTCACGCAGATCTAGCACTAAGGCAACCCTTTAATTTTTCAAAATCCTTACACAAATTAAAAGTGATTCTCATCACTAACAACCCCTGTAAATACCATGTTCACCTTTTTGTAGCTCCATTTTGTGCAAGCCGAGGAGTCCTCGAGCTTGAGGAGCCTTAGAAGTAGTTGCTTACCAATTTTCGTAATTTTTAGATCTCGTTTGAGCCCTCAAATAAGCCTTGGAACCTAATTTGTAACTAGGCCGGACACTAGGTCTGAACAGGGCCAAAGCTAGTTAAAAACTATAAAAGGAGCTAGAGAGCTCATTTTTTAGGGTAGATTGTAATTGAAACGAACTTGTAAGAGCTTTTTGAAAGTAATCTAAGAACTCCATTGCTTCTCACTCTTTGTCTTGCCGTGTGTGCGCGTGTGTGTGTATGTGTGTGCATGTTTGTGTGCTTCTCACTCACGCACTTGTGCCTCCACTTGCTCGAGGTCTTCATACCATCCTCATGTCTTCCCGGATTGACATTAAAGGAGGTGCTACTCATCACGGAGCTATTAGCAGCAGACAAGGAACTGCAGGACTGACGAGGCATGGCAGCCAAAGAAGAGAGTCAGAGGGGAGATAAGGTACAAGCAGACAAGGGAGTCAACGACGATCTGGCAAGTAGGCCAATAATTTTCTTCATGAAGAAGCACGTACGAGCATTCACGCAGATCTAGCACTAAGGCAACCCTTTAATTTTTCAAAATCCTTACACAAATTAAAAGTGATTCTCATCACTAACAACCCCTGTAAATACCATGTTCACCTTTTTGTAGCTCCATTTTGTGCAAGCCGAGGAGTCCTCGAGCTTGAGGAGCCTTAGAAGTAGTTTCTTACCAATTTCCGTAATTTTTAGATCTCGTTTGAGCCCTCAAATAAGCCCTGGAACCTAATTTGTAACTAGGCCGGACACTAGGTCTGAACAGGGCCAAAGCTAGTCAAAAACTATAAAAGGAGCTAGAGAGCTCATTTTTGAGGGTAGATTGTAATTGAAACGAACTTGTAAGAGCTTTTTGAAAGTAATCTAATAACTCCATTGCTTCTCACTCTTTGTCTTGCCGTGTGTGCGTGTGTGTGTGTATGTGTGTGCATGTTTGTGTGCTTCTCACTCACGCACTTGTGCCTCCACTTGCTCGAGGTCTTCATACCATCCTCATGTCTTCCCGGATTGACATTAAAGGAGGTGCTACTCATCACCGAGCTACACATGCACATACACATACACATACACATACACATACACATACACATACACATACACATACACATACACATACACATACACATACACATACACATACACATACACATACACATACACATACACATACACATACACATACACATACACATACACATACACATACACATACACATACACATACACATACACATACACATACACATACACATACATGTACACGTACACGTACACATACACGTACATGTACACGTACATGTACACGTACATGTACACGTACACATACACATACACATACACATACACATACACATACACATACACATACACATACACATACACATACACATACACACACATACACATACACATACACATACACATACACATACACATACACATACACATACACATACACATACACATACACATACACATACACATACACATACACGTACACATACACATACACATACACGTACACATACACATACACATACACGTACACATACACATACACATACACGTACACATACACGTACACGTACACATACACGTACACGTACACATACACGTACACATACACATACACTTACACATACACATACACATACACATACACATACACATACACATACACATACACATACACATACACATACACATACACATACACATACACATACCCATACACATGCACACACACATACCCATACACATATGCACACACACATACCCATACACATACACACACACACATACCCATACACATACACAAACACACATACCCATAACGTACACATACATGTACACGTACATGTACACATACACGTACACATACACGTACACATACATGTACACATACACATCGTGGATGTAGACATACACGTACACATACACGTACACATACATGTACACGTACATGCACATGTACACGTACATGTACACGTACACGTACATGTACACGTACACGTACATGTACACGTACACGTACATGTACACGTACAGGTACATGTACACGTACACGTACATGTACACACGTACACGTACATGTACACGTACACGTACATGTACACGTACACGTACATGTACACGTACACGTACATGTACACGTACACGTACACGTACATGTACACGTACACGTACATGTACACGTACACGTACATGTAAACATACACGTACATGTACACATACATGTACACGTACACATACCAATACATGTACACATACATGTACACATACATGTACACATACATGTACACATACACGTACACGTACATGTACAAGTACATGTACATGTACACGTACACGTATAGGTACACATACATGTACACATACACGTACACGTACACATACACATGGACATACATGTACACGCACATGCACATGCACACGCACACGCACACGCACACGTAGATCCACACATACATGCACACAGACACGTACACACACTTGTACATGCACAGGTACATGCACACATAGATGCACACGTATACACACACATGTACACACACACATGTACACACATATGTACACACACCCGTACACACACATGTACATGTACACGTACACGTTCACGTACACGGACATGTACATGCACATGTACATGCACACGTACATGCACACATACATGCACACCTACATGCACATGTACATGCAATGTACACGCACACATACACGCACACGTACATGCACATGTACATGCAATGGACATGCACATGTACATGCAATGGACATGCACATGTACATGCAATGGACATGCACATGTACATGCACATGGACATGGACACGTACACGCATAGGGACACGCACACGTACATGCACACATACACACACATGGACACACACACGAATAGGCACACATACATGCACACAGACACACACATAGACATGCACACGGACATGCACATGAAACGCACACGGACATGCACACGTACATCCACATGGACACGCACACGTACATGCTCACAAACACGCACACGTACATGTACATGTACACATACACGTACTTATAGAAGTGCACAGACACATACATGTACACGGATAGGCACATAGACATGCACACGTATATGCACACAGACACACACACAGACATGCACATGGACACGCACACGGACATGCACATGGACATGCACATAGACACATACACGTACATGTACACGTACACATACATATACACATACACATACACGTACACGTACACATACACGTACATGTACATCTAGAAGTTCACATACACGTACACGTAGACATAGACATACACATACACGTACACATAGATGTAGACTGTCACTCTAGCACAATGGTGAGTACCAACGTGAGGAGCTTCACCTCATAAATGTCAATCCGTGGAGACGTGAGGACCAGTATGAAGACCGCGAGCATGAGATGACACAAGTGCGTGAGTGAAAGCACACAAGCATGCACACACATACACACACACGCGCACAAGGAAAGAACAAAGAGTGGAACAATGGAAGATCTTCGATTACCGAAAGAACTCTCTTACAAAACTGAAATCTACAACAAGCTAACCCCAAAAATGAGCTCTCCAGCCCTTTTTATAGTTTTTGAGTGGTTTTGGCCCTGTCCAGACCTAGTGTCCGGCCTAGTTAAAAATTAGGTTCTGGGGCTTATTTGGGGGCTCAAACGGAATCTAAAAATTATGAAAATTGGTAGTATGCTACATCTAATACTCCTCAAGCTCAAGGACGCCTTGGCTTGAACAAAATGGAGTTGTAAAAATAGAAAATGGTATTTACAATGATTTTTAGTGATAAAAATCACTACTTTTATAGGGATTTCTTCTAAAAATTTGACAGGTGCTTCTTGGAGCTCCCTACTTGCTCATTCTTCTTGTGTCTCCACTTCCTTGATGCGCTTTGATGTTTGTGCTTGACCTTGGGCTTCAACACTCCCCCCCTTCTTGAGTCTGTCGTCCTTGACAGACCCTTGCTGTAGTGGTTGTTCCATGTAGTATGTTGAGAGGTGGTGTCCTTTACGTTCAACAGGAGCGATCCCTCTTCCCAATGTAGCCTGATCGTTTGTTTGCTAGCTCGTTAGTTTGTAGTCCCTTTGTATGTACTTCTTCCTTGTATTCCATCTTGATGGTGCATTTGTGAGCTTTCCAAAACTGCTAGTTGCTGAAAGGGGGTGGTCAATGTTGATTATGAGTGTAGCTCAGTGATGAGTAGCACCTCCTTTAATGTCAATCCGGGAAGACGTGAGGATGGTATGAAGACCTCGAGCAAGTGAAGGCACAAGTGCGTGAGTGAGAAGCACTCCAACATGCACACACATACACACACATACACACACACGTGCACGAGAAGACGTGAGGATGGTATGAAGACCTCGAGCAAGTGAAGGCACAAGTGTGTGAGTGAGAAGCACTCCAACATGCACACACATACACACACACGCGCACACACAGTAAGACAAAGAGTGAGAAGCAATAGAGTTCTTAGATTACTTTCAAAAAGCTCTTACAAGTTCAAATCAATTACAAGCTAGCGTCAAAAATGAGCTCTCTAGCTCTTTTTATAGTTTTTGACTAGGTTTTGGCCGTGTCCAGACCTAGTGTCCGGCCTAGTTAAAAATTAGGTTCTCTACCCTATTTGGAGGTTCAAACGAAGTCTAAAAAATGTGAAAACTGACAGGTAGGTACTTCTAAAGCTCCTCTAGCTCAAGGAATCCTTGGCTTGCACAAAATGGAGCTACAAAATTATGAAATGGTATTTACAATGATTGTTAGTGATGAGAATCACTATTGTAAAGATGTTAATATGGAAAAATTTGAAGGGCCTATCTGCCAGATTTGCGTCGACTGCTCTGTCTACTTAATCCTTCACCTCGCTCTGACTCTCTCCGCTGGCTTCCTTGTCTAGTTAGTCCTTGGGTGCCCATACTGCTCTCAACACCCCCTCCCCCTCTCTCATGTCTATCGTCCCTGACAGACCCTTGTTGTTGGGAGTGTTGGATGTAATATTCCCACAACCTGAGTGGCAAGCTGATGTTCTTGTATGCGTAGTCCTCTGGCCAAGTCTGTCATCATAGGATCCCAATCAATTGGTCCTGGAATGTCCGGATGTGGCAGACGTAACTGATCTGCATGGATCGCTTGTTCTACTGCGAATAGATGTAGCAAATGTGTGGGTCTGGGGATGAAAATTTCTGAATGATATTCCTAGAATCTCGTAGAGAACATTTCCTCAAATGTCTGCTTGAAGCATGCGGGTAAGTACTTTAGTCGTGCATGCCAGGCAAAGATTATAGTGACCGAGGGAGTCTGGCTCATGTCATAGACTAAATCCTTGTTACCTTGAGAGAATCCAGGGGCAAAGATGTATGGAGCTTGTACCATCCGAAAGGTTTTGAAGACAATGGTCATGAGCTCAAATATTTTCATACACATTTTCGTTGCTATGTCGGGTACATTATTTTGACGTGTAGACCAGTGTCGAATTGTTGATATCATGTAGGCTACGGTTGGGGTCCCTCGAGGTGGAGCAAAATATGGATAGTTAACCCAAGCCGAGCATTCTTTATTGTTGTGTACCTTGATCGCAAATGCTTGCCATGATCTGCGACCTACTATTGGGCAATAACATGGATTATACTTGATATAGAGTGGCATGGTTGCCCAAGTGCTCATCATCTCAGGGTAATCGGTTAGTAGACGTGCACACCAATTAGGCTGGAAGATCGAGCCAGCATGCGCATGTGTCGGTAAGTCCTCTAGCTCAAATTGAGTGGCAAATGTGGGCTCCTTCCCTGTATGTCTTTTAACTTCTGCATTATAATCATGTAGCAAGACAAAATAAGGCATGTATTGTGACTCTGATGTTCTGATTAACCGTTGGTGAGATAGGTTCTGAAAGTAAGAAGACCGAAGGATAGTTTCTTCCAGATTTGTGAGAGATTGCATTTGCACGACAACGCGATCATCATGTGTCTTACCCACTTTCTCGACCCTTTTGACCCAATCTGGAACTTGAATTTCTAAAGTGTCCTGTCCTTCCTCTGTAGTCCGACCACCGGGTGTTGGCATCGGCTCGTACGGCTCTTCATAGCTATCATCGACGGGGATTTCCACTACTGTTTTAGGTTCTGGTTCTTCATTGGGCGAGGGTGGCCTTTCATATGGTAAGAGGCGTGCTTGGAGTTCTGCCACCTATTTTCGGAGGGTCTCTACTTCTTCTGTAGAGTGTTGCAAGATCATCGGCTCCTGTTGAGCTGTGGGGGCACTGGCTATCTGTTTCTTTAGGTCTGCACATTCAATCTCTATGACTCCAAGAAATTTTCATGCTCCTCAAGTAAGATACAAATGTCTTCCGATGGGACTGCTCTATACTTGGTAGGGCTAATGGTTGCTCCTGCAGTTCCTTCCATAGCTACTTCAAAGTTGTCTTGGTTTTGTTGCTGAAGCCTCTTGTTCTCTTCTAGTGCTGTTGCCATATGCTTCCTTAATAGCCCAAGGTTGCATTTGAGTGTAGCATTAGATATCATTTTTGCTTGGAGCACTGTTTGTAGTTCCTTGACTGCTTGATCATCTACTATCGATGTCTTTGATTCCAATTCGGAGTGAGCCTGCTGTAAGGTGGTATGCTCGGTTAGGAGCGTTTGGTAATCAGCTTCAAGATTGTTGACTCTAGCTTGCAGACGCTGAGATTCTGCCTAGAGGGCAGCAGTGCGTTCTTCCAATTGATGGTAATCTTGTTGTAGTTGATGTGCACACTGAAGTAATGTATTGAATGTGCTATTTACATTATGAGATGCAAGGGGAAAAGTTTGAAATGTAGGGGAGGTGGGATTGGGGAGGGATGTAGTGAATGCTGTGTGTGCCACTGATGTGGTGAGTGGTGAGGTGGGGGGTAGTGGAGGGGAAGAGGGTGGAATTGTGGGGAGAGGTGCTCTGGTGGGTGAAATGTCCATTGGGTCAGACAGAGTGGTGTGTATAGGGGCTACCATGTAGGTGGGTATGGTAGGCGAAGTGAGTGTGGTGTTCGTGTAAATTGATGTCGTTGCGAACATCGAGGAAATGTGCCTTTGAAACATTGGAGAGCGGATGAGCTGCTCCACAAAGGACGGGTATTGGGGTCGTGAGGTCAGGTTGAAAGAGGTGTAGGGGCCAGATGGGAAGTGAGGGTCATGGAATGGAGGTACCCGTAGTGGGGGATAGGCTGGGAAACACAGGGTGCCTTCTGTGGGTGCTGGGTTTCCAACCACACTTGGGATTATGGGATGGCCAGTTATGGGTTCGGAGGATAGAAGGGTTGAAGTGTACAAGGGATTGGTGACGAAAGAGAAGAGGGTGTCTTGTGAGGTGGGTTCTCGAAATGAGAATGATGTGAATGAGGATGGGTTATAAGTGAAGGTAGAGGTGATGACTGTCGTTTCTTCCATGGTGGGAGGTGGTGGTGGGGGTGGAGAAGGTGGTGATGGGGGATGCTGGGGTGAGATGGGTGATGTCTGAACGAAGGTTTCAGCAGAGAGGTCAATGGTGGTGGTGGGGGTAGCTGTGGTTTCAATGGGTACTTCTTGTTCTGTGACGGGTATCCTGATAGTCTTACCTGCGCGTGGTAATGTGTCAACTCTACGTTTGTCATACCTCACGGACTGGCGGACTGCAATGTGGACAGCCTCCGGAACTCCTAAAGATTCTACACTAACTTGAGGGTGTCAATGAAATGTTGGTCCACCCCCTCATCTGATAGCATTTCTTGCATCAAAGCTTGACCTGACACAAGAGAGAGTTGATGTCGTTCTTGCACTGCTTTGATTGTGTCGTATAACCTTTGTAGTTGAGCTGTATATGCAGGTGCACCTACAAATTCTAGCACTTCTTGTTGCTCATCTTGATGCTCTTGATCATAATCCTCCTCATCTTCCTCCTGTTCTTCATCTTCATCATCCTCTTCATCCACTTCAACTGTGGTGACAGGTACTTGGGAGGTTGTTGCCTGCGTTTGCACATTCTCCACTTGTTGTGCCTCTTCTGCCTCCAGCTCTACATCTTGTAATAATTGTTCAAAGTCTTCATTCGTGAGTTCTTCCAAAGGTGCACCACTAGGAAATTCGAGATCGGTTGGGATGGGAGGGAATATCAAGTTAGGACCATCGGTGCTGCGTCTTGGAAGTCGGAGTGTGAATGGTCGGACTCTTCGGGGTGGAGGGGTGACATCTGGTGTTAGGGTGGCTCCACGTGGTTGAGCACAAGGGACTTGGACAGTGCCTCTCATCTTCTTAGAAGGGGGTCCAGTGGATGTCCTGCCTCTAAACTACTCTACACGATTCCACATTAGGGCCCATTGAATAGGGATGTCATAAGCCAAACACCTATAAATTATTCTCGTCAGCGCACAACATCCATATAAAACCTGTTTCCGCGGCCATCGTTTGTGAGCTAGGTGTATCTGATCAATTATCTAGTGGGGTAAGTTGATGGTGAGGCTCTGTGTCTCTGCCAGATACAAACTAAACCAAATCTTTTTGTGCGGCATGGTGAATCTATCTTGTGCAGGAAAAGCAAAGTGTTGCATGCACATGCGAAGGTGTATTGCAATATTAGGCGTCATGGACACCATGTCTTTGAGTTTGGTGAGGCTTCGATTCTTCATGTAATCTGGCACTAAGGTTTCCTTCTCTGTAGGAATATGCATTCCGCGCATATCTAGGGCCTCCCTCACCAAGTTGTTGGATAACCTAAACCTTTTGAGATCATTTCCTTTTGTTAGAGATGGAATCACAAATGAGCTTGCGCCTTTTGGGTTCTTGTTTGGAGTCAAGGTGTTGATGAGATAGTAGCATTGCATGAAGTCAGGCTTTGGGAGCCGTGCACTGAAATATGCATCCAATCCTGCCTTCTCCCATATCGAACGCAGACCTTCTGCATTTTGTAACTTCTCGAATTCTCTTGTAAAGAAATGGTATTTACCTTGCTTCCCATTGAAGTCCAACTCTGATTCCCATAGGTATGTTCCCTCTCCCAAGGGTCCTGCCACTTCACTAAACCAGTGGGAAGTTTTTCCTACGGGCATGGTATGGCCACTAGGAGGGTCCGCTATAGGTATGATTTTGATGGCCTGCAATTCTTCTGGTCTTTCATTTGTCTCAGGCAACACGGGTAAACTGTCTAAGTCCACCACTTGCTGGCTCGTTTCTGTTTGAGAGCTAGTTCCTGCCGCCTCAGCCATGTTGAAAAATTCGCAACCGGTTCTGTGAGAATATATGAATAAATGTTAACATTGCAATGGACACAAAAAAAAAACTGTGTCCTCGTTACAGCATTAACATGAGGTTCGGGAGAGGTTAGGGGGTTAGTAAGTGCTCGGTGCTTGTGTGTGTAGTTAGGAATTGGGTAGATCTAAGAACTAAGCGGAATGATGTAGTGTGAGAGTGACGTAGTTAGTAGGTGGACATGGATTTACAACTGGGGTCTAGGGGTTTATTACAAGTTTTAGGTTGCCAAATGCAATGGATAGGTTTTGATCTTGACTTTGTGGGGACTTTGGAGAGTGTGATAGGGTATTTACTTGAAAAATGGGGCTTTTTAGGGAGCCATTTACAAGTGATTCTACTTGTACTCATGGAAGAATATGTGTTCGTGCGTGATGTGTAAGACTGGGCCTCAGATGTTCGAGTGAGTGAAACATGTTGTACAGGGTTTGGCCTTGGTGTAGCTATTTGAGCCCGCAAGCAAGCCTTAGGCACCCAGATTTGTCGTGATTGTGGGTTAGCCTTCATCGACTTCTTGGGTACCCAAATAGACTTCACATTCGCAGAAGAATTTATGAAGGACTTCTTATTAGTGTCGTGTTGTTGATTACTAATAAGAGGTTTTGGCCGTGGTGTTGGCCTGGTCAGAACAGGGTGTTTGCCTTTTCGCCTCCATACTTGTTTCATCGGCTGAAACAATCTGCTTTGCTCCTTTTTTTGGCCTCCAGTATAGGTAGTACTCTGCTTCCTCTGTATTTGATCTGCCGTTGGCTGCTGCATCCTTCTGGCCTTTGGAAAAGAAGGGAGTACCGTCTTATCCTTGACTCCGTTGTTGAGACAATCCTCTTTTTGCATCATACATTTTTGGACAAGAATAGCATTGTCAACTTCATGTGCACCCCTGGAAGGACCAGGATTTCGTGCCTTAACTAGTTCCTTGAGTGCCTCGTTTTCCAGTTCAACTGTAATTCGACTATGATTTACCCAAACCTGAAGAAGTCCGCTTCTTAGGTTTAGGTTGACTGCATGATCATAAATCTAGCCCTGACCCAAGATAAGAGGCTCAGTGAGGTCCTCATCTTGACACACTAGTACTTTGACTGTCAGTGCTTCGTCGTGAATATAGAGGGGAAGTTCCACCTCGCCCATGCAAGGGGTTTCCACACCTCCCAATCCTATGAGATATGCTTCAATAGGATTGACAGTTAATTTCAACTCTTGACAGTAAGACAATTTAATAGCACTAGTGGCTGCACCTGAGTCAATCAAGGCTCTTACAGTCCTTACACCCTTTCCTTGTCCTATATCTAAGGTTACAAAAGGACGTCGATCAATTATCCTATGGGAGCTGATACCTGAAACTTCACACATAGCCATGTGATATCCTTGATCTGCATCGGCATCTGGCCTAGGTTGCTCTCTACCTTGTCTTCTTAATTTCATTCTTTGTATGCGCTCTAAGGCTTCTGCTTGAACTTCTTTGCGAATTCGTTTTTCTTCTTCTTTGTGTTTCTTAGTAGTGTTGAGTCGACTTAGCATCTCTTTCGTCAGAGGTTCCTGATATAACTTGACTCTGCATCCGCTAATGTAGCTCGGTAGAACATCACCCTCTAAAGTGGCTAGTTGTACTGCTCCACTTGTGGAGATCCTATTTATGATCATAGGTCCGTAGCCTCTCTTTTCTAGCTTCCTTGCGTGTTGTTTCAATGTGTAGACTAAAACTAGCCCTTATCCTTCACATGGGCATCAAAGTATGCCTTCTGTCTCTTCTTAGCTGCATATATCCCTGCCGCCGCTCTCAGTCTTGTTTCTCCTAATCGTTCAAGGTCAAAAAGTCTAGAGGAGAGTTCATGACCCGTCCATTCGTGCTCTTGTGCTACCTTCAATGTAGGTATTAAGAAGTCCAATGGTAGCACTGCATTTTGGCCAAATACCATTTGAAAGGGGGTGGCTTGGAGTACCGTTTTATAGGCCACTCGATATGCCCAAACAGCATGGTGTAGCTGTTTGTCCCAATCAGAGCGTTTATTGTTCACTAATTTTGTCAGTACATTGCATAAGATCTTATTTGTGCTCTCAGCCTGGCCATTAGCTTGTGAGTGGTAGGGGGCAGACTTCTTATGAACTACCAAGAATTCTTGGAGCAGATTTTCAATAACTTCATTCAAGAAGTGAGTGCCTCTGTCACTGACTAGCTCTATAGGTAACCCATATCTGGTGAACACATTCTCGAATAAGAACTTGGCTGTTGTTTGAGCATCGTTCTTTGTTGTGGCTTTTACCTCTACCCACTTAGCTAGATAGTATGTCGCAACAATGATGTATTCAGCATGTGAACCCTTGGCTGGGGGATTAATAAGACCTACAAAGTCTATTCCCCACTTAGAGAATGCACGTCCACCCATCATAGGTTTCAGTGGTATCTCATCTTTGCGTATAGGATACTGAGTTCGCTGACAGACATCACACCGTTTCACATAGGTATGTGCATCCATGTGAAGGGTCAGCCACCAGAAGCCCACAAATAGTATCGCCTTGATCACCCGATCTGGTCCAAAGTGTCCTCCTGCTACACCTTGGTGAGCAGTTTCTAAGATCTTGAGATATTCACTTTCATGGACACATAGTCTCAGGTAACCATCTTTACCACGCTTGTATAGATTATCACCAATGAGTGAGTAATCTAGGGCTTCTTGTTCTAAACTCCTTTTCCTAGCCATAGTCATGTCTGGAGGGAATGTTTTCGTCCTCAGGAAGGATACTAGTGGTTCACTCCAATCTGGCACTATGGACACTTGATAAAGAGTGGCATGTTCCACAGGTGGTTTAGTGCAGTAGATTGGGCATTCCTTGCACAACTTCTGGACATCAGCTTCCATCGTCGGCCAATGCACTCCGAGTCTCCTTAGTGTCTGTAGGGTTCGTTGTTTTGAGTAGTGTTGCTCTAATGCACCTACATGTGCTAATTGCAACCATTTAGCGTACTCATCCTCTTCCACACAACAAGCCAAGATCCCTTGATCTGTGTGCTTGTACATACTACCTGCCATGATGTGATACTTTTGGGCTTTTACTACCTCTCTATCCTGTGTGTTTATTACTGGGTGTTTAGGCCCGTATGTCAATACTGGCACTAATGACTTAGCCCACTGCGGCACCACTTCCAAATTAAACAAGTAAGCATCAGGAAGGTCATCTGACACTCCTTGTGGGGCTTCTCCAGATGTGAGCGTAGAGAGATGGTCTGCTCTCAAGTGAGTCTTCCCTTTCCTCACCACTACCTCAAAGTCATATTCCATTAGTAAGAGAAACCATCTTACTAATCTACCTGTGTTGCAAGGTTTGTTTACCAAGTACAACAATGCCTGATGATCAATAAAAAATTTAAACTTATTTGCAAGCAAGTAATGTCTAAACTTTTTAACAGCATATACCATGCCTAAGCCTTCTCTCTCAGTAGTGGTGTAATTTTGTTCAGCTGCATTCAACTGTCTACTGGCATAGGCAATTGGGAGATCCATATTACCTTCACTAGTAGGTTGTGCGAGTACACATCCAATAGCGTAATTGGATGCATCCACATGAACATGGAAAGGCTTATTCCAATCTGGTGTGGTTAAGATTGGTGCTGAACATAATCGTCGTTTAAGCTCCTAGAAGGAATTCTCACATTCATCAGTCCACTCAAAGTTATTCAGAAGTCCGTACATGGGTTTTGCAATGACAGCATACATGTGAATGAACCGACGGTAGTAACCACAATGCCCCATGAAAGCTTGTACTTCCTTGACATTCCTTGGCCTAGGTAGCTCTGCTATGGCTCTCACTTTCTCTTCATCAATGGATATGCCATTCTTTGACAGTATGTGTCCTAGAATCTTGCCTTGCCTGACCATAAAGACGCACTTTTCTGGGTTCAGGCAGACTTGATATTCTCTACATTTGTCAAAGATTTGTCTGAGTTCGGGAATATGGGTTTGCCTAATGTTGGAATGAGCACAAAGATCATCAACATAGACTTCTAAGTTCTTCCTCAGGAACTCTTTAAACACATGGCACATCAACCTCTCGAAGGTAGCTGGTGCATTGGTAAGCCCAAATGGCATTACTCTAAAGGCAAAAATGCCCCATTCAGTGGCGAAAGCCGTCTTATGCTGATCTTCTGGAGCTATGGCTACTTGATTGTAGCCCAAAAATCCATCAAGGAAGCTGTACACTTCCTTGCCTGCTACTCTTTCTAAGAGATGTTCTGTGATGGGAAGTGGATAGTTATCTCGAATTGTGGCTGCATTGACCTTCTTCAAGTTAATGCATACACGCAGCTTGCCATTCTTCTTGGGCACCACTACGATGGGGGATACCCACTCAGTGTGCTCAATTTCATAGATGAATCCAGCTTCAACCAGTCGATCTATCTACTCTTTGATCTTGGCAGCATAATTATCATTATATGTGTATGGCTTTTGCTTAGAAGGTTTGGCATCCGAGGTCATGGGGATAGTGTGTGAGCATATGTCAGGGTCTACACCTTTCAGGTCCTTGTAACTCCAAGCGAATACATCTCTGTATTCTCTTAGCAAGGCTATCAATTCGTGCTCTTCGTCTTCCGTCAGGTCATGGCCTATGTACGTGCATCTCTCTTCTCCTTCTTCCACAGCTACCACTATTTTCTTGGTGGTTTCTTTGTTATCATAGGCCTCCCCTGATCGCGCCTCTCGTTTAGGCATTCTGATCATGACTCTCCTGTCATCTATCTCATACTTCTTAAAATTTTCTAGGACCTCAAACAAAGGTTCGTCCTCTTCTTGTGTGACTTCTTTCTTCTTCCTTTTCTTTCCTTCTTCCTTAGGAGTTACATGTGTGGCTAGCCTTACATTGTTTGTAAGCTCTCCATGCCTCTGTGGTTGAAATTCTACTTCATAGAAGTATTCTTCATCTGATGCAAAAGGTGGGTCCATAATGATTGACTCTAGATCGGAGTCACTTGCATCCTCAAATGCATCAGGGCTAGGTTCACACTCTTCTAACATTGCCTCTCCCATGATAGGCTCTATGGAGAAGACTGAAATGTCATAGCCATCTTCATCACAGTGTGGTGTCCATTGTTCTTCATTGATGGCTACATCCATTGTTGCTAGGATTTCTGCCCAGCCGTGGGGTTCGAATTCTTCGTCAGGAAAGACTACAGGTGCATAGGCTGGGTCTTGAATGGATCTACGGGTTTCTTTTGCACCTATCTCTCTGGCCTTTTCTCTCTTATCCTCTTCTAGTGCCACTTTGCACATCCATAAGTGGGTGTCTTCATGCATCCATGAGGATCCTGATCCTATGGAATGCACAGGTTCATGATTTTTGCTAAAATCACATATAGCAAATGTATGCTCGAACTCGACACCACACGTGGTGAGAGTTACTCCTTCTAACAGCCCTAGGGGTCTCATTTGCAATTTCATCCTCGTGGGCCTGAGTGCTGGCTTGCCCCAACGCTTCCATAGGGACGTAGGAGCAATTTCAACACCTCCGCCTGAGTCTAGAATGGCCTTGGTGGTGTATCCTTGATGGGTGATAGGAAGATATGTGTTTCCCTCTTCGCCCTCACTCATGTCTCCTATCTTGTCCAATGGTATTTCTGGCACTGTTCTCTGGGATCCTCCCTAGGAACGAGGTTTGGCTATTTCTGGTACTTATTTGGCTACATGTTTCCATAGCTCTAGCCTTACTTGGAGTAGCTCTTCTAAGGTGAGGTTGCATTGTACTTTAGTGTTTTCACTACCTCTGTGTTCCTAGGTATGACTGAGTCCTCATTTCGTACCATGACCGTGGGTGCTCTCATACAAGTAGACTTAGCTTCCCATGGGCCTGTGAAGTGGGGTAATTCTTGTAAAGAATTAGACTCAAAGTCTAGTCTTTCCTGAGAGTGGGTGCTCTCCTGCTCCTCATAAATGGATGGGATGTCTTGTGGGAATTGGTCATGTGCATCATCCACAAGTTCAATGGGAGGAGGGACTTCACTTTCCTTAGCCCATTTGTCTTCTTGAATCTCTCGTAGGAATTCTGGTGTGAACCGATTCATAGAAGATGATGTGTCTGGTTCCGTAGAGTTAGGCACATAGGCTTCCTGGGCAGGAAGACCTGCCCTTTCACTTTCCTTGTCCTTGTGTTGAGAGGCGGGTTCCTTTTTTGATTGTGCAATTAGCTTCTCTATTCTTTCTAACAGTCCATCAAAGTGCAACTGTGTCTTCGCTGAACTAGAGATGTTAAATAGGCGACTGGCTTCAAACATGGTTTGAGCCAATTCCACCATCTTAGCACAAATTTTGGTTCGTTCTAGCTCTAGTTCTGCTCTAGGGTAACACTTTTCATGATCAGTTATGTTTGGCCCTTCTTGGATTCTGGCCCGATAGGCTTTAAGCATCATGTTTAGGTCCTCGGGGGTGGGATCTACTAGGACCGATCCTACTCTTGGGGGTGGTGGAATTGTGTGAGGTGGGTTGGAAGGTGGCGGGTCGGATGGCGATGGGAATGGTGGTGGTGGGGTCATGTGAGAGGGAGTTTGAGATGTGAGTTCAGTTATCCTGGCCTTTGTTTCTCTGAGGCTTTCCTCGAGTTCACTCATCTTTTTTGCCCATTGCCTTTTCATTCTTTCACGACTATCTCTCCAAGCTTTGGTCCTCTTCTTGGTCATGCTCTCTGTTTCACTAACATCTGGGCTCTTTTCCTAGCCTACACTTTGGTTTTGCTGCAATGCTTGAGCTCTTGTGATCACTTGCACTGGTGCAGTGGAAGTCACACTTCCTGTGGAATCTACCACTAACCCAATCACGTTAATAGGAGTGATTTTTGGCATATTATTAGGATTCTGAGGGAAGTCTCGTAAGAGATGCTCCTTTCCACACTCTTGGCAAAAGCCCTGGATCGTCACTGATTGGGTTTGGGTAGGTGTCGGCATGGGGCAATCACGAATGAGGTGATCTCCCTGACATCTGTAGCATGGTCCTCTAGGGAATGGGGGTCTTACTTGCCTAGGTTGAGGTCTAGGGTTGGGGTTTGCATACATGACGTTTGTGTAATCTGATTCCCAACTAGGTTCATTTGGCTTTTCACTGTAATAGGACTCACCATGTTCTGGAGATTGCATGTAGTAGGCCTGGGGGCTGTCAATATGCGTTGAATCAAAGCTATGGTCACTCGGGTCACTTTCAGAAAGCAATGGTGTTACAGGGACTATAGCACTATTCAGGTTTTCTTCTGCAACAGCATACTTTACCGGAATCACATTAGATGGAGCAAGGGGTTATTGTGCTAGCACAGGCTGAGGCCTTTGTTGGTTTTGGTAGGGTTGGTAGGTTTGTTGAGGCCTCGCATACTGCTGAGGTGGGTACTGGTTCTGGTATCTTCCTTGTTGAGGGTATGGTTGTGGGTACGTCTACCTAACGGTTTGCTTATTGTAGGGGCAATCTTGCGCAGTGTGATTGGTGTACCTCCGTTCTATGGTGTAGTACTGGCTACTAGGATTTACTTGGGGTTGAGCCATAATGGGACAGACATTCGCCATATGGTCGCCTCCACAAGTATAGCATCTTTTCACAGGGGCAAACCTTGGGATTTGTTTGCTAGAGACACCTAGTTTCTGAGCTACTTTCTCTGCAAGTTCCTCAATTGATGTGGATTGCATGGAAGAGAGGCTAGAGGAACTATCTGAATCTTTGTATATCTTGGAAAGCTCTAACTCCTCTCCTAGGTTATCCTCGATGTCAATGCACATGCGTACACACTCTTCTATGGTCCTAGGGTCCTTCAAGTACACATAAGATCTCAATTTGGTACTTAGCAACCCATCCAAGAACAAAGCCACTTGCTTAGCTGGTGTGGGGAGCTCCGAAACAGGGCATCTTTCAAGATATTGCCTAAATCTTCTTCCTGCAAGTCTCACGGTCTCTTGAGGGGTTTGCTTGAAGCTGTGAATCAATGAGGAGGTATTATGCCTTATGCCACTCTTAGAGAATTCAATAATGAAAGCCTCTAGGAGTTGCTCTATGCTCCTGAACTGTCTTTCGTTTAATGGTTGAAACCATGTCAAGGCAGTGTTCCTAAGGGTTAGACCAAAGGCATTGTACTGCGTGAACAGATCTTCAACTTGTTCTGCTCTCAAGACTTGCCTAAACTCAGCCACATGATCTTATGGATCTCCAGTGCCATTAAAGTAGTTCTTCATAGACTTAACTAGCTGAGTCGGTCTCAAAGTCCTTGTGTGCTCTCTAGGTCGTGGTAGAGGGAACTCATCCGCATTTCTTTGATTCCTGGGAGCTCTAAGTACCTCAGGTTCTACTCTGTTTGTTTCCATCCTCGTTCTTTCTCTGCCCCCTGGGTTGGCAAAGCTTACTTCTGGCCTATCTCTACTTCTGTCTCTTTGAGTTCCTTGAGCTTGGGATGTTCCAGCTCCAGGGTGACCATAGGACACGTTTGATCTTGGTTTGGGAAAAATGAATTCACCCTTCCAAGTGTAAGCATGCCTGTCATGTTCTGTAACCACAAAGATCCTCTCTGAAGCGTGATCTAAGTAGGTCACTCTGCCTAGGCTATCTGGATCTTTAAACTCATAGATCATGATTGTTCCTATATCATTTGGCCGATCAGATTTATACCTCCAAAAGGCTTTGTCAGTCTCTCAGTTCAGAAGCAGATCTATGCTCTTGTTGTCCTGGGGAACCCACTCGGGATTGAGGATTCTGGTAAGAACAGATTTCCCTCGAGGGGTCCTGCGCTCCCCTCCTACGTTCCCTTGTTCTGGGTCACCTATGTCCGTCTCAGGGATCACATTCCCGAATTCATCTGTCCTCTCCGGGTGACTACTGACCACGTATATGGTTCCCTCTTTATTGTAATGCGAGTGGTGGCTCAACTGCTGGGCCCAAGACCTAGCAGTATGATTGACACTAGCCTTTGAAGACCTAAGGCTTTGTCTATCCCTTACTAGATGCCGTCCTCATCTAAGATTCATATGCCTATTTAAATAGCCCACTTTTAGCCCAAAGTACAACCTCGTTGCCGATCAATTGGTGTCAGTCACTTGATTCTTTTTTAGTGTGTTATTGTGTTTATGATCTTGTCTGATCTCGCATCGTCAGGAATACTTGAGTATTTTTCGTACTTTAAGTTGATCGTTCCACGTTAAATTCTTTTCCTTTAAAGTTATCAATCACACACAAGTTAGCCCTTGTCTTGAACTTGATTTTTTTTTTATAGTCTTGACTTGTCTCGTGCCTATCGTGTCCTGACTTACTCCTAGCACTACTCGAACTTAGCCTAAGCTACGAATTGACAAAGGGAGTTGAGAATATTCCGACCTTTCTTGTTGATCCCTTGCTTTATGATGCTCAAGAACCCAAGTCTCAAGCTTGCAAAGAAACCCTTGCTTTGGATGCTCTCAATTGCTCTCACTGGACCTATGAAAGTCCCAAAATTAGCTCACGACTTAAATTCAAATGACACAATAGACCACTTTCATGCATGTAACTCACATACCAAATTATCCTTTGCTTTTATGGAAAACAATCCCAAGGATCCCTCAGTTTTCCTACCTTGGGGTATGGTCAACTCCCCACGAGCTTTCCAACAAAACAAGAATCACAGCAAACTGATTTCGTATGAGAAAGTTATCTCAGTTCAGGCTTCAGGGATTAAAACAGGGTTCAAACAGGCCAACAGGGCAACATGTTTTCCTCAAATTGCTTGTTTATAGCCTCTCTATATGTCCTATAGCCCAATAGTTATGCCCAAAATTACCCAAATTCCTCAATTTAATAAACCCTAAAAAATAGCTGAAAATGGCTGTCAATCGCGATGGACTGGGCTGTCCATCCCGATGGACTGGTGTCAATCGCAATGGACTGGGCTGTCAATCGCGATGGACTGGTGTCAATCGCGATGGACTGGTGTCAATCGCGATGGACTGGGCTGTCAATCGCGATGGACTGGTGTCAATCGCGATGGACTGGGATTTTCGGGGTTTTCTGTGCATTTGTGTCAATCGGGGCTCTATATGTCGCGATGGACAAGAATCTCGGCGAAATGGGGTGTCAATCACGATTTTTCTGTCGATCGTGATGGACAGGGGTGTCCGTCGTGATGGACACGTGTCCGTCGGGGTCTGTCAATCGCGATGGACTGGCTGTCCGTCGCGATGGATAGTGTCAATCGCGATTGACTGGCTATCAATCGCGATGGACTGAAAAAATGCAAATTTTCCAAAACTTTTTGTGGATTTGTGATGTGCAAGGTCTCTAGTCTACTGTGGTGCACTTAATTTTACCAATAGATGAAATTTTTTGTCAATCGCGATGGACAGAAGCTTGCGACACAGAGACAGTTCTGCACATTTCCGTACCTGCGCGACGTGCTGGAGATGATGGGATGGCCAATACTTGCAAGCAAACTCAAAAACATGCAAAAACAGTGCACACAAGATCGCTCTCTCGCTCTCTCTCACAAGTGAAATGAGGGAAATGAAAGGGGGACGGAGATATAGTCAAAAAACTGAAATTTTTGCGATGATGGAGATGGAGGTGGAAGATGATGGGGATGATGATGGTGATGATGATGATGAAGTAAGGATGAGAAACGTAAGGAAAAGTAAAGAACTTACCTACAACGCCAACGTCACAACTCTACATCTTACCATCACACACTCGTCCTCAAAGCTCGATCCCCCGCAACGGCGCCAAAATTTGGTGTAGCTCAGTGATGAGTAGCACCTCCTTTAATGTCAATCTGGGAAGACGTGAGGATGGTATGAAGACCTCGAGCAAGTGAAGGCACAAGTGCATGAGTGAGAAGCACTCCAACATGCACACACATACACACACGCGCGCACACACAGTAAGACAAAGAGTGAGAAGCAATGGAGTTCTTAGATTACTTTCAAAAAGCTCTTACAAGTTCAAATCAATTACAAGCTAGCCTCAAAAATGAGCTCTCTAGCTCTTTTTATAGTTTTTGACTAGGTTTTGGCCGTGTCCAGACCTAGTGTCCGGCCTAGTTAAAAATTAGGTTCTCTACCCTATTTGGAGGTTCAAACGAAGTCTAAAAAATGTGAAAACTGACAGGTAGGTACTTCTAAAGCTCCTCAAGCTCAAGGACTCCTTGGCTTGCACAAAATGGAGCTAAAAAATTATGAAATGGTATTTACAATGATTGTTAGTGATGAGAATCACTGTTGTAAAGATGTTAATATGGAAAAATTTGAAGGGCCTATCTGCCAGATTTGCGTCGACTGCTCTGTCTACTTAATCCTTCACCTCGCTCTGACTCTCTCCGCTGGCTTCCTTGTCTAGTTAGCCCTTGGGTGCCCATACTGCTCTCAACAATGAGCAACTCTCGGTGGTGGATGGCTTCCTTGCTCTTGTAGTGGTCACCTTGATGTCCTCTGATTCATCCAAAGATGGCTTTCATAGTTTTCATGCCAAGTACTCTGGCCTTGCTGCTGGATGAGCTTCTTTAAGTGCATGGTCATGTCTCCTCTCTTTGTCTTTCTTGCTTTTCTCCCCTTCTCTCTTTTTTTTTTTTTTTGGGACAATGGCATAAAACAAGAATAAAGGTGTTAGTGTCAATAAAATATTTTACATGTATCAGGTGTGTCACATGTGCCTGGGATTCTCAATTGTGCCTATGCACGGCTGTGTAATGTGGCCCTAGATTAATGCATACTTTGGAAATGCATGACCGGAATGGTGCAAAAGGCAAGGTTATGCCATAGGCACATGGTTGTTGTTGGTCGAGGCTTTTTTATGTTAATTCGAGACTCGATGCAATCTTTGTTTGGAGATGTCAATTGAATCTTGCAATGATGTAATCCTTCTTATAGGGATCCATTTGAGAATGGTACGTGGCTTTGTGGAGATCACTTCTGGCCCCTTCATCGTGGAATGGTGTCTAAACGTTTGCATCCAGCGTGGTTGGCTCTACTAACACTTTTGGCTTCCAAACCCATACCCTTTTTGGTTGCCGTTTTATGATTGTCGAAGAGGTGGGTTGATCTGCTTTGGTTCTTTGTGCCTGGTGTTGACCCTTGCTTCTCCTTGGCGTCTTTGTGGAAGCTTTGCTTGGGAGGGAGATTTGTGGTGTTTGTGTATGTAAGAGTGTCTTGGGTACCCACATTTGTAATCGCCCGTGTTGAGCTGCAACTAACTTTTGTGGCACCCAAATTCGTACGTTATCTTGGTCGGCCTCCCTCGATTGCTTTGGTACCCAAATTTGTCGAAGACCGTAGGATTGAGGTGGTCCTCGTTTCTTGATGCTTCTTTCAGCAAGGTTGGCTTGCCTCACTGGGAAGGGTTGTGGCAAGGCTGGTGGTTGTTCTTCTTTTCGTACCCAAATCTGCTTCATGCCCTGAGCTTCTTTCTTCTTGAATTTCATCTGTCTACTTGATATAGCGATGTCATTTTAGCTTGCCTCATTGGTCGATTTACACTTGCATTAGTATGTGAAGAAGAAGAGAGGTTCGCTGGCCTTTGAGCTTGTGCTTCCATGATTGAGTCCTTTTGCTTCGTAGGGTTATTGACACACACAATATTTTCTTTACGAAGATTAGTTTCAGGAGAACTAAGAGAATGTGTGACCTCTGGATTTGTGAGCATGCAATTGTCTAATTCTAATGTAATGCATTGTTCATGTACCCAAACTTGAAGAAGTTGACTTCTTAGGTTCAAGTTGACTGCATGGTCATAGATCCAATCTTGACCTAGGACAAGTGGCTCTGTAAGGTCCGCATCATGACACACTAGCATTTTGACTTTTATTGGAACATCTTGAAGGTAGATGGGAAGTTCCACCTCGCCTAAACAAGGGGTTTCCACACCTCCCAATCCTATGAGATATGCTTCTATGGGCTTGATGTCCAATTGAAGGTCTTGGTAGTATGAAAGTCTAACTGCACTAGTTGCTACATCTGAGTCAATTAATGCTCTCACGGTCTTTGCATTCTTCCCTTGTCCTACCGCTATGGTCACAAATGGACGTCGATCAATTATTTGAGAAGCAGCTAGGTCCGATTTTTGGCACATGTCCATGTGATATTTTGGAGCTTTTGTGTTGACCTCTAGGCCTAATCATCGTAACTTATTTCTTCTGATGCGCTCTCTCGCCTCTGCTTGTGCTTCTTCTCTAACCCTTAACTCCTCTTCTTTTCGCTTCTTAGCAGTGTTGAGTCTCATTAGCATGTCCTCTATAAGAGGTTCTTGATATAGCTTGACTCGACAACCACTCATATAGTTTGGTAAGACATCGCCTTCTAGTGTGGCCAATTGAACTGCACCGCTAGTGGAAATTCTATTCATGATCATGGGTCCATATCCTCTTTTTTCCAATTTACGGGCATGTTGCTTTAGTGTATAAACCAACACTAGGTCTCCCTCTTTCAAGCCTTTATCCTTGATATGTGCATCAAAGTATGCCTTTTGCCTTTTCTTTGCAGCATAGATGCCTGCCGCTGCTCGTAGCCTTGTCTCACCTAAGCGTTCTAAATCAAAGATCCTCGAGGATAACTCGTGTCCATTCCAATCATTCTCTTGTGCTACTTTTAAAGTTGGAATTAGGAAATCCAATGGTAGCATAGCATTTCGTCCGAAGACCATCTGAAATGGGGTGGCATTGAGTACCGTTTTATAGGCAACTCGGTAGGCCCAAACAGCATGATGAAGTTGTTTGTCCCAATCAGAGCGTTTGTTATTTACGAGTTTTGCCAACACGTTACATAGGATCTTATTCGTGCTCTCAGCTTGTCCATTAGCTTGTGGATGATAGGGGGTAGACTTCTTGTGTATCACCAAGAATTCTTGGAGAAGATTTTTGATTACTTCATTCAAGAAGTGTGTGACTCTATCACTTACTAACTCTATTGGTAATCCGTATCTTGTGAACACATTCTCAAATAAGAACTTCGCTGTAGTTTGAGCATCATTCTTTGTTGTGGCTTTGACTTCTACCCACTTTGTAAGGTAGTCCGTGGCTACAATAATGTACTCTGCATGGGAGTTTCTAGCTGGGGGGTTAATAGGAACTACAAAGTCTATGCCCCACTTCGAGAATGCACGTCCTCCCATCATTGGCCTCAAAGGCATCTCATCTTTTCTAATTGGGTATTGGGCATGTTGGCATGTGTCACATTTCTTCACATAGGTATGTGCATCCATATGAAGAGTGGGCCACCAAAGTCCTGAGAATAGAATAGACTTGATTACTCTGTCAGGCCCAAAGTGTCCACCTACGACACTGCTATGTGCAGTTTCTAAGACTTTCAAGTAATCTGATTCATGAACACACAATCTTAAATAGCCATCTTTGCCTCTTCGGTATAGGTTATCACCTACTAAGGCATAGTCTTCAGCCTCTTGCTCCATGCTTCGTTTTCTTGCTAGACTAGCCTCCTTTGGTAAGGTTCCTGATCTCATGAATTCTACCAATGGAGCACTCCAGTATGGAATTAATGACACGTGATAAAGGGTGGCATGCTCCACTGGGGGTCTCTCTTTGCACACAGGACAATTCTTAATCCACTCATGTATTTCTTTGTCCATGCTTGGCCAATACACTCCTAAACGTTTTAGATTTTGCAGTGTTCGTTGTTTAGAATAGTGATTCCCTAGAAATCCTTCATGGGCTTGTTGCAACCAACTACAATGCTCATCATCCTCGACACAACAAGCTAGAACACCTTCCGTATCTTGTTTATACATGCTTCCTGCTATTTGATATTTTTGTGATTTTACAATTTCATCTTTTTTTTGTTTTTACATTCTTATTTGCGGGTCCGAAGGTTAGGACTGGTACCAACTTACTTGCCCATTTAGGACCGACTTCTAGATTG
Source organism: Ceratopteris richardii (assembly GCA_020310875.1). Classification (NCBI taxonomy): domain Eukaryota; kingdom Viridiplantae; phylum Streptophyta; class Polypodiopsida; order Polypodiales; family Pteridaceae; genus Ceratopteris; species Ceratopteris richardii. Next base: position 36,097,595 of record CM035434.1, on the reverse strand, counting down.
AACAGATAAGCGCCGGGCAATTCATTGGACACTCCTTGCGGTGACTCACCTGAAGTGATGCGAGACAGGTGATCCGCTCTGAGGTGGGTCTTACCTTGTCTAACAACCACTTCAAAGTCATATTCCATTAGTAAGAGGAACCATCTTACCAAGCGTCCTGTATTGCAAGGTTTATTGACCAAGTATAATAAAGCTTGATGATCAGTGAAAAATTTGAACTTGTTGGCCAATAGATAGTGTCTAAACTTCTTTACAGCGTACACCATGCCCAAGCCTTCTCTTTCGGTTGTGGTGTAGTTTCGTTCAGCAGCGTTCAATTGCTTGCTAGCATATGCTATAGGCAAATCTAAATTCCCTTCACCAGTTGGTTGTGACAGCACACATCCTATGGCATAATTGGATGCATCCACATGTACATGGAATGGCTTATTCCAATTAGGAGTGGTCAGTATTGGTGCTGTGCACAAGCGTCTCTTCACCTCATTGAAGGACTTTTCGCATTCATCATTCCACTCAAAATTTGTCAACAAGGCATAAAGAGGTTTAGCTATGATTGCATACATGTGAATGAACCTACGGTAATATCCACAATGGCCCATGAAGGCTTGTACCTCTTTAACATTCGTTGGCCTCGGCAACTCCGCTATGGCTTTTACCTTGTCCTCATCGCTTGATATTCCGTTCTTAGAGACAATGTGACCTAAGATTTTACCTTGACGTACCATGAACACACACTTCTCTAGGTTCAGACACACTCGATATTCTCTACACTTGTTGAAGATCTGTCTGAGCTCAGGGATGTGGTATCTTCGCTCTTGGGAATGAGCACATAAATCATCCACATATACCTCTAAGCTCTTTCGCAAGAACTCTTTGAAGACATGACACATGAGCCGTTGAAAGGTTGCAGGTGCATTGGTGAGCCCAAATGGCATCACCCGAAATGCAAAGATTCCCCATTCTGTGGCAAAAGCTGTTTTATGTTGATCTTCTGGGGCAATGGCTACTTGGTTGTAACCTGAAAATCCATCAAGGAAGCTATAAACTTCCTTGCCTGCAACACGCTTCAATAAATGTTCAGTGATAGGAAGCGGATAATTATCTCTTATCGTGGAGGCATTAACTTTTTTAAGGTTAATACACACACGTAACTTTCCATTCTTCTTGGGCACCACTACAATGGGAGACACCCATTCAGTATGCTCAATCTCATAGATGAATCCAACTTCAATCAATCTATCAATTTCTTCTTTAATTTTGGCTGCATAAGTGTCATTATATGTGTAGGGCTTATGTTTGGTGGGCTTGGCATCTGCTATCATGGGAATTGTATGAGAACAAATTTTCGGATCTACTCCCTTCAAGTCTCTATAGTGCCATGCAAACACGTCCCTATATTCCCTTAACAAGGCTACCAACTCTGCTTCCTCTTCTTTACTTAGGTCATCTCCTATGTATGTACATCTCTCTTCATTTTCTTCGATGGTGACTACGATTTTTTTGGTCTTTTCTTTATTATCATATGCTTCTCCTATTGTGGCCTCTCTCTTAGGCATTCGTACCAAAATTTTTCAGTCTTCCACTTCATATTTTTTGAAATTTTCTGGTACTTCAAACGATTGCTCCTCCTCTTCTTGTTTCACTACTTTTCTTTTCTTTTTCCTTTTACTACCTTCACTCCCATCCCTTGAATTTACCGTTTTGATGCTTGTGAGAGGTTCTTCTTCTTTTTGTGTAAATACTCCTATGTCTTCTAGATAGTGCTTCTCTCAAATAAAGCAACTATCCATCACAATGGACTCTAGATCATCATCGTTCTCTTCTTCTTTTATGACATCACTAGAGTCACCTTCTTCTAGCAAGGGTTGACACATGAACACTGAAATATCATATCCCTCCTCATCACAATGAGGTGTCCATTGTTCTTCATTGACAGCAATGTCCATGGTGGCTAGGATTTCTGCCCAACCATGAGGCTCAAATTCCTCATCTGGAAATATCATCGGGGTATAGGCTGGGTCTCGAACTGGTATATCTCCTTGAGAAGTTCCTTTTTCTCTTGCCTTTAAGTGTTTTTCCTCTTCCTTTGCGACCTTGCACATCCACAAATGAGTATCTTCATGCATCCAGGATGTATCAGATGAACTCTTAGAATGCACAGAGATTGAATCTTCTTGATCCTTGTGGATAGGATTCCACTGTAAGGGTGGTACATCTCTGAAGGTGTAATCCTTCAAATTGACCTTGGTTGTAACCCCTAAGCATTGCAAGTATAAGGAGTTGGTTCCCCAATCCTGTACAACCTTCAGTTGTTGTAGGAAGGGCCTTCCTAGGATCATCTCGTAGACATTATTTTTTTCAAAGTCACATATAGCAAATGTGTGTTCAAACTCTACACCGCAGGTGGTTAGATTTATCCCTTCAAGAAATCCTAGAGGTCGTTCAAAATGACCATTGGCCATTTGAAGCGTCATTCTAGTTGTTCTTAATGTGGGCTTGCCCCATCGCTTCCACAAGGAGGTGGTTGCAATAGCAGCACCAGCACCTAAATCTATGATCGCTTTGGTTGTGTAACCTTGGTAGGTGATTGGAAGATAAGTATTACCTTCTTCCCCTTCACTCATGTCCCCTATTTTATCAAGAGGTATCTCTGGAACTTTCTCTTTAGAGCCTGCTTTTGGCATTTTGGAATCAAGTTCGGGAAGCTGATCCTTCACATGATCCCATAGCTCGGGTTTTGCTTTGAGTAGCTCCTCTACCGTGAGATGACACTGAACTTTAGTGTTCTTCACGACGTCAGTGTTTCTTGGAATCACCGAGTCTTCATTTCTGATCACTATTGTGGGAGCTCTAATCTGGACACATTCAAATTCCCATGGGCCTGTGAACTGTGGCATCTCTTGTAAAGAATTAGATTCAAAATCTAATCGTTCATCTTCTTGTTGCTCTATTTTTTCTCCATAAATAGATGGAATGTCTTGTGGAAATTGATCATGAAGGTCATCAATCTCAAGGATAGGAGGAGGATTATCCTTCTCCTTGGCCCATTTCTCTTCTTGTATTTCCCGCAAGAACTTTTGAGAGTGTTGTTGAATTGAAAGAGGCTCTCCATCATCTATGGAGTCAGGAACATAGAATTTCTTTGGTGATGAGCTTTCTCTTTCAATAGTTAGTTGAGCCTGTGGAGGTAAAGAAACTTGAGGTTTATTTACCAACTGCTCTAATCTTTCTAGTAAGCCCTGGAAGTGCAAACCCGGTGTAATAACATTCGTTTGATTGAATGATTGATTGGCCTCGAACATAGCTTGAGCTAGTTCCATCATTTTAATGCACATTTTTGTCCGTTCAATCTCTAAATCTGCTCTAGGGTAGCTCTTGTCTAGGTTTGCAGGTGTTGGCCCTTCTTGAAGTCGAGCCTGGTATGCCTTGAACATCATGTCCAAGTCTTCTGGGGTTGGATCTGCAAGAACAGACCCTGATTGTGGTGGTCTATTTACACTGGTTGGTGTGTGGGGATGAGGTGGTGTGGATGGAATCTTGATCTGCGAGGGGCTTTGAGAGGCAATATCTTCTATTTTTGTTTTTGCATCTTTCAAGCTTTCTTCTAGTTCGGATAACTTTTTGGTCCACTTACGATTGGCCTTCTCTCGAGTGTCCTTCCATGTTCTTGTTCTTCGCTTACTAGGCTCTCCTACTTCACTTCGCTCTGATTGCTCAGCTGGTTTAGTTTGTTGTAAGGCTTGTGCCCTAGTAACTGCGTGTATAGGAGCCACATTATCACTACTGGAACTTGAATCCCTTGCTAGGCCGACTACATTAATGGGTGTAACCTTTGGTGCACTAGCGGGATGTCCGGGACAATCTCTCAGAAGCTGTTCTTTGCCACACTCTAGACAAACAACTTGTATCGTGATGTTCTGCCCTTGTGTCGCAGCTAGTGGGTGGGGTGATTGTTGTCCTGGTATAGGTTGAGGTTGGTCATATCCTTCATGTTCATATGGTCTAGTTGCTCCTCGTGGTTCTGGACATGGGCTATACCTAGGAACTTCTCTTCCTTGTTCTGTAGGAGGGTACCCATATGGTCTATAGTGGGGTGGTACAAATGGTCGTGGCTGTCTATTCATTAGATAGTTTTCAGTGTTGTAGTTGGGGTACTTCGGCTCACTATAAGAGTACATGTTAGGCGCTTGAGTTGGTCATCTATCATACGGGTAAGGTTGTGATAATCCTAATGCTTCTCGGTTGCAGACATGAGATGGATGATCCCCACCGCAAAGTGTGCAACTTCCTAACATTGGCACTCTCAAGGAGGAGTTTTGGTAGTTCCCTTGTCCTTGTACCCCTAATTTCTTGGCCACTAACTCTGTCACTTCCTCCACATAACTCAAACTTGAAGTTTCATTGCTCCTTGTATCCTCTGTTCTCGTAGGATCTTGTGTGATTTTGAGATCATCAGCTAAGTTGTCTTCCAAATCTATGCACTCCTGAAGACACTCACTTAGGGTTTGCATTCGTTTTACGTATACTAAGACTCTCAATGTTCCATTGGTTAGACCTTCTAAAAATAGGGATATGATTTTTTGCTGAGAAGGTCTCTCTGTCACAGAGCATCGGGTTACGTATTGCTTAAACCTTTGTGCTGCATTTTTTACCGTTTCATTAGGAGCTTGTTTGAAACTATGTATTAAGGATGACGAATTGTGCTTGATCCCTTGCTTAGTGAATTCCCAAATAAGTTCTTGGAAGAATTGTTCAATATGTTCAAAGCAATTTGGATTGAGAGATTGAAACCAAGTTAAGGCTATTCCTGTAAGGGTTAGCCCAAAGGATTCATATTGCATGAAAAAGTCATCCACTTGCTCCGCTCGCAACACCTGCTTGAACTCTGCAATGTGGTCATAGGGCTCTCTTGTGCCATCGAAACGATTCCGCATACATTTGGCCAATTGGATTGGTCTCAGTCTTTTGTCGGGTTCTCGGGATCGAGTTATGATGGGGACACCTTGGGGCGGTTCTGTCCTAAAGGTAGGTCTATTCATATTTCCCATTCCTTGGCTAGTGTGGCTATGGGGTCTAATTCCTAGCCTGGTAAATTGCTCATATGGCCCATTGGGTATACTACCTTGACTCGTTTGTCCTAACATCACATTTTCTGTTCTTTGCTGAGTCTCAAATGGGTTATGTGAGGTAGTTGCTTGATCTCGAACTAACTCTCCTCTTTCATTAATCTGATCAGGGTTTTCAATTACTACATATATCTGGCCCATCTTGTCCCTATAAACTCCACTTTCATACTTGACAGCTGGTCTTGGAATTATTTCGGATTCTGTGGTGTTTATCATTCTTGCTACTGTCCTCTGCAGACCATCAAGGTAGATGTTTACTCTGTGTAAGTTGGTGGATATGTATTGAAGAGACATCCTATATTCCCCTTCCATTGTGGACATAAGGCCTTCCCAAGGTATGGAACTATGCATGTCTTTAGAAGCCAAGAGTCTCTCCCAGTTAAGTGACATTTTTGACTCACTTGTCTACGAACTCAGCACGCAGTGTTAACCCCTGAGTTGTGAGTACCTGACGTGGTTGTGCAGTTGAACTTAGTTTCAAGTGATTTGGTACTTTATCTATCTCTTCCTAAGAGTCAACTTGAGCTTAGGTTCATAAGCCTTGTCTACAAGTCCAAAATTGTTCTTTGAATTGCTCAAAATCTTGTGGAACACCTTGCTTCCTACTCCAACCTGAGGGTCAACTTAAAAATACCCTATCTAATAATCCTGGTATTAATTTTACCATAACCAGTCAATGTTTTTGTTGTACTCCTCAGGAGCTTTCCAACAAACCCAAGATCACTCCGAACGGATTTCGTATGAGAAAGTTATGCCAGTTCAAGGTTTTGGGGGTTAAAACAGGGAAACAGGGCCTCTCAAGAAATGCTTCAAAACAGACGATACACGATACTAATCAAGTATCGCGATACTTGGAAGCAGACGATACACGATACTTGTAGGACAGGATACTTGATACTTGAGGAACTCGATACACGATACTTGGTATGAATCGCGATACTTGAAGTAGGCGATACACGATCTTCAACAAGTATCGCGAGCAAACTCCACGATACACGATACTTACCTTGTCACGATACACGATATTTGGGAAATATCGTGATACTTGATGTCCATGATACTCGATCTTTGAACCAGACGATACACAATATTTCAAGGAAAACGATACTCGATACTCAGAGAACACAATACTTGATACTTGGTAGGTATCGCGACCGGGATCACACGATACACCAGACACGATACACGACAAGTATCGCGAGGAAATTCAAGACGATACTCGATATTTGCCAGGTATCGGGAAAGTAGTATCCGTGATACACGATATCCAACAAGTATCGCGAGCAAAGACTCACGATACACGATACTTGAGCAAACACGATACTCGATACACGATACTTGGGAAGTATCGCGATCGGGAAACCACGATACTCGATACTTGTGAAGTATCGCGATCAGGGATCTCACGATACTTGATACTTGTGAAGTATCGCGATACTCGACCACAGGAGATCACGATACTTGTCAGGTATCGCGATACCTCAACCGCGGGAGAAACACGATACTTGGATTTTTTGGAGTCCAAATTCAAAACTTTTTGCAAATATGAGTACGTTTTGTCCTCCTTGTCACTCCTATGTGTCTGTAGGTGCCAAATCTTCCTTCAAACCCGCGATATTGCACTCACCATACTTGGCGCAGGTTTTATCACTTCACGAAAATGGCCGCTCGGATTCTTGGTATTCAGAGAGTGTTTCAAGAGTTTTTCTTTAGCGATTTAGTTCTGCACCCCCCTCTAAGCTTCTTGTTCACAACCACAAGTAAAAGCAAGGTGAATGTACTCTAAAAAATGGAAAAAACTGAGAAGATGAAGGTGGGTGGAGATGGTGATGATGATGAAGATGAAGAAGAAGGAAAACTCAAAAACTGAACTGAAAATGATGATTTTTTTACCTTCCAACGTCGCTACTCTACGTCTTACCGTCACACGCTCGTCCTCCAAGCTCTCTCCCCGGCAACGGCGCCAAATTCGGTGTCACTCTAGCACAATGGTGAGTACCAACGTGAGGAGCTTCACCTCATAAATGTCAATCCGTGGAGACGTGAGGACCAGTATGAAGACCGCGAGCATGAGATGACACAAGTGTGTGAGTGAAAGCACACAAGCATGCACACACATACACACACACGCGCACAAGGAAAGAACAAAGAGTGGAACAATGGAAGATCTTTGATTACCGAAAGAACTCTCTTACAAAGCTGAAATCTACAACAAACTAACCCCAAAAATGAGCTCTCCAGCCCTTTTTATAGTTTTTGAGTGGTTTTGGCCCTGTCCAGACCTAGTGTCCGGCCTAGTTAAAAATTAGGTTCTGGGGCTTATTTGGGGGCTCAAACGGAATCTAAAAATTATGAAAATTGGTAGTATGCTACATCTAATACTCCTCAAGCTCAAGGACTCCTTGGCTTGAACAAAATGGAGTTGTAAAAATAGAAAATGGTATTTACAATGATTTTTAGTGATAAAAATCACTACTTTTATAGGGATTTCTTCTGAAAATTTGACAGGTGCTTCTTGGAGCTCCCAACTTGCTCCTTCTTCTTGTGTCTCCACTTCCTTGATGCGCTTTTATGTCTGTGCTTGACCTTGGGCTTCAACATAGACATACACGTACACGTACACGTACACGTACACGTACACGTACACGTATATGTACACGTACACATAGACATACACGTACACATACACGTACACATACACATACACATACACGTACACGTACACGTACACGTACACGTACACGTACACGTACATGTAAACGTACACGTACATGTACACGTACGCGTACACATACACGTACACGTACATGTACATGCACACGTACACATACATGCACAAGCACATGTACATGCACACGCACATGTACATGCACACATACATGCACACACACATGTACATGCACACGCACACATACAGGTACACGTACATGCACACGTACATGCACACGTACACGCACATGTACATGCACATTTACACATACATGTACACGTACACGTACACGTACACGTACACATACATGCACATGCACACATACATGCACACATACACGACACGTACACGCACACATACATGCACATGGACATGCACACAGACAGGTACAAGTACATGCAGATGAACATGCACACATACATGCATACCGACATGCACACATACATGCACACGGACACCCACACGGACATGCACACGAACATGCACATGGACAAGGTACACGCACACGGACATGCACACATACATGCACATAGACATGCACACAGACATGCACAGAGACATGCACACAGACACACACATGGACACAAACACGTACACACACACAGACATGCACATGGACATGCACACAAACACGCACACGTACATGCACACGGACATGCACACGGACAGGCACAGGGACAAACACACGTACATGCACAAAGACACACACACAAACACGCACACGAACAGACACACAGACATGCACACAGACATGCACACGGACATGCACATGTACACCCACATGGACACACACACATACACACACGGACATGCACATGGACACACACACGTACACAAACTCGTACATGCACACGTAAACGCACATGTACACGCACACGTACATGCACACGTACATGCACACGTACATGCACAAGTACACGCACACGTACACACACATGTACATGCACACCGACATGCACACGTACACACAAACGGACATGCACACATATACACACATGTAGATGCACACGTAGATGCACACAGACACGCACACATAGACACACACGTACATGCACATGTACATGCACACGGACACACACACGTACATGCACATGGTCATGCACATGTACCCACACACATACATGCACACATACATGCACACAGACAGGATCACATAAATGCACACAGACATGCACACGAACATGCACACGAACACACACACGCACACGCACACGTGCACGCACATGGACCCGCACACGTACACGCACACTGACATGCACACGTACATGCACACGAACACATACACATACATGCACATGTACACACACACGGACACGCACATGCACATGCACACGTACACACACATGGACATGCACACGTACATGCACACGGACACACACACATACATGCACACTAGACGCACACGGACATGCACACATACATGCACATGGACATGCACATGTACACCCACATGGACACACACATGAATATGCACACGTACACGCACACGGACATGCATAGGAACACGTACACGTACACGTAGAGATACATGTACACGTACACTTACAGATACATGTACATGTACACGTACACGTACACGTACATGTACATGTACACGTACACGTACACGTACACGTACATGTACACATACACATACACATACACATAATCATACTCATACTCATACACATACTCATACTCATACTCATACACATACTAATACTCATACACATACACATACACATACACATACACATACACATACACATACACATACACATACACATACACATACACATACACATACACATACACATACTCATACTCATACACATACACATACAAATACACCACACCACGTACACATACACATACACGTACATCTACATGTACACGTACATCTACATGTACACATACATGTACACGTACACATACACGTACACGTGCACGTACACATACAGGTACACGTACACGTACACGTACATGTACACGTACACTTACACGTACACATACACATACACATACACATACACATACTCATACTCATACTCATACTCATACACATACACATACACATACACATACACCACACCACATACACGTACACGTACATGTGCACGCACACGTGTACGGGTACCTGTACGTGCACGCACACGTGCACGTACACGTACATGTATACATACACGTGCACGAACACCTACATGTACATGTACATGTACACATACACATACACGTACACGTAGACATACATGTACACATACACATACACATACACATACACATACACATACTCATACTCATACACATACACATACACATACACTACACGACGTACACGTACACGTACACGTACATGTACACGTACACATACACCTACACATACACGTACACATACATGTACACATACATGTACACGTACACGTACATGTACACGTACACATACACATACACATACACATATACATACACAAACTCATACTCATACACATACACAAACTCATACTCATACTCATACTCATACACATACACATACACATACACATACACCACACCACATACACATACACGTACATGTACACGTACACGTACATGTACACATACACGTACACGTACACGTACACGTACACGTACACGTACACGTACACGTACACGTACACGTACACGTACACGTACACATACACGTACACGTACACGTACACGTACACGTACACGTACACGTACACGTACACGTACATGTACACGTACATGAACATGTACACATACACGTACATGTACACGTACACGTACATGTACACGTACACGTACATTTACATGTACATGTACACGTACACGTACATGTACACGTACACATACATGTACACGTACATGTACACATACACATACACATACACATACACATACACATACACATACTCATACTCATACTCATACTCATACACATACACACACATACACCACACCACGTACACGTACACGTACACGTACACGTACACGTACACGTACACGTACACGTACACGTACACGTACACGTACACGTACACGTACACGTACACGTACACGTACACGTACACGTACACGTACACGTACACGTACACGTACACGTACACGTACACGTACACGTACACGTACACGTACACGTACACGTACACGTACACGTACACGTACACGTACACGTACACGTACACGTACACGTACACGTACACGTACACGTACACGTACACGTAGACGTACACGTACACGTACATGTACACGTACACATACACGTACATGTACACGTACACGTACACGTACACGTACAGGTACACGTACACGTACATGTACACGTACATGTACACGTACACGTAAAAGTACACCTACATGTACACGTACACGTACACGTACATGAACACGTACACGTACACGTACACGTACACGTACACGTACTGTACACGTACACGTACACGTACTCATACACATACTCGTACATGTACTCGTACAGGTACATGTACACGTACAGGTACACGTACACGTACACGTATACATACACATACAGTTACATGTACACGTACACGTACATGTACACGTACATGTACACGAACACATACATCTACCTATACACGAACACGTACACGTACACGTACAGATATGCATACACATACACGTACACACACACGCACACGCACATGCATATGCACACACACAAGCACACGCACACACACACGCACATGCACACGCACACGCACACGCACATGCACACACACATGCACACGCACACGCACATGCACACGCACACGCACACGCACACGCACACGCACACGCACACGCACACGCACATGCACATGCACATGCACACGCACATGCACACACACATGCACATGCACACGCACATGCACATGCACATGCACACGCATGTGCACATGCACACGCACGTGTACATGCACATGCACATGCACATGCACACGCACATGCACATGCACAGGCACACACACATGCACATGCACATGCACACACACACACACATGCACATGCACACGTACACATGCACACACACATGCACACGTACACGCACACGTATACATGCACACGTCCATGCACACGTACACGCACATGGACACGCATATGGACATGCACACAGACATGCACACGGGCACGCACACAGACACGCACAAGAACACGCACATGAACATGCACACGGACACGCACACGGACACGCACACGGACATGCACATGGACATGCACTCAAACACGCATAGGAACATGCACACGGACATGAACATGGACATGCACATGGACACGCACACGGACACGCACAAGGACATGCACACGAACGCGCACACGGACATGCACATAGACATGCACATGTACATGCACACAGACACGCACACATACACACACATGTACACACACATGTACAGGCACACGTACATGCACACGGACACACACACATATGCACACATGTACACACACATGTAGATGCACACCGACACACACACGTAGATGCACACGTACACGCACACAGACATGCACACGTACACACAAAGTTACATGCACATGGACACACACACGTACATACACACACACATGCACACGTACACGCACACGCACACATACACGCACATGGACCTGCACACGTAGAGGCACATGGACACGCAGTGGTACACGTGCACCTACATGCACACACACATGCACACGTACACGCACACGTACACGCACACGTACACGCACACGTACACGCACACGTACATGCACATGTACACACACATGGACATGCACCCATACACGCACATGGACATGCACACGTACATGCACACAGACATGCACACGGACACACACACATACAAGCACACGGATATGGACATGGACACACACATGTACATGCACATGGACATGCACACCCACACGGACACACACAGACTTGCACACGTACATGCACACAGACATGCCTATGTACACGTACATGTACACATACACAAATAGGTAAACATACATGTACACAAACACATACATGATGGGGGAAGTATCTCAACCCCTAAGCAATGACGAAGCGTGAATGACCTCCACAGGTATCCTTCTTTGACCTCTGCACACCAAAAATTCTCTTACTCAGAGCTTATGCGGACAACTCCAGTGAGCTTTTGTAGACCTCTAGTAGACACCAGGGGCTTTCCAAAAAATCAAATTTCACTTCAAATGGATGCCTACACAAAGAGAAAGAATGTCTACAACATGAGCTAGTTGAATGCTCACAACTGCTAGTCCATGACAAGCCCTTGGTGTCTACTATAGGTCTACAAAAGCTCACTGGAGTTGTCTCCATAAGCTCTGAGTAAGAGCATTTTTGGTGTGCAGAGGTCAAAGAAGGATACCTGTGGAGGTCATTTGCGCTTCGTCGTTGCTTAGGGGTTGAGATACTTCCCCCATCATGTATGTGTATGTGTACGTGTATGTGTACCTATTTGTGTATGTGTATATGTACGTGTACCTAGGCATGTCTGTGTGCATGTACGTGTGCGAGTCCATGCGTGTGTCCATGTGGGTGTGCGTGTCCATGTGCATATACATGTGCGTGTCCATGTCCATATCCGTGTGCTTGTACACGTGTGTGTCCATGTGCATGTATGTGTGCATGTTCGTGTGCATTGTTACAAGGGAAGATGGGCCTCCCCTGCAACAAGGGAAGAGAGAGAAAGAGCGCTTCAGAGTTGTCGCCATAGCTGTCTGATTAAAAACACGAACTACAACAGAGGCGCGTATTCAAAAAGAAAACCTAAAGAACATAAAAATAACAAGAAGAAAGACGTCTGAAGCCATCTAGTGGCGACGAAATACCAGAGAGAGAGTTTGCTCATTAGAAATAGCCATATTTATACAAATTTGTGTGGCCTTAAAGGCTCTTTCCACTCCTCCTTTCCCCAACAATCCAAATGAACCTTAGTACAAAATGTGCCCTTAACACTGGCACGCACGGTGGACTTGAACTTCCACATCCCTTGATAAGTGATAACCCCCTCACAAGATGAAAAATTACATGGGAACCATTTAAAGGCTGGGAACCTTTTTACAACATGTCATACAACCAAAGGAATACATCTAATCTTGAAGAGTGTTTCAATCGGCGAGTCTCCACATCACTCATGCCCGAGAACACCGGTTCCATCACACTCACCAAGATTAAATACAACAAGTCAAGCCTTCGCATCAAAGCCAAAACATATCCAAACAAAGTCTAAAGATGAGAACCCAACCCATATACAATCCTCATATACATTTTCTAATGCCAAAGTGGTAGCACCGTTCTTGGAATAGAATAGTCCAATGCCATGTATGTAACCAATGAAATAACAACCTCTCAATCCTAAGGTATATTGTGCACACACAATTATGCTCTACCCTTATGAACAATACTTGCAAACCAAAGTGCATGGTTAGACCATGGTATGGAATGCTAGTAAGACTCATAACATATTCAAGACCAAGAGCAATGTAAGAGGCAAAGTGAAGTGCCTGGAACTTAATCCAAGGTTCACAAATACCCCTTCACATAACTCATGGCCTTGCCCTTTTATATGCATCATCATGAAGTGCAAGAGTGACCCATTCATATCATAAAACAATCTGCCATCACATTTCCCATGTACAAAGTAAACATAAATTTTATCCCAACCGACTCCAAGATGGGCACTAGAATTTGCATACTCGTTATCTCAAGTAAAATTGTTTATGTAATTCATACAAAATAAAGCAAGAGTTGTTGGTGCGACGCTGCAAAGAAATGGTATGTCCAACAATGTACCAATAATACGTTCGGTATCCATGCATTACAAATAGTCTGAGGAGAACAATAGAAGACAAGGGCCATGATGTGCCGTGTTATGCAGATAACCCACATACTTGCACCAGATTTAGTGTAGCATCATTGACTGTTTAAATTAGTACATCGGAACAAATCATCAATAATGAGCCCAAACTCCACGGATACAAATTTGTGCAGGGAAATTGCAACAATTAGCGAAACTAATAAAGTACTGCAAAGAAATGTGTGCACAATTTTAGCGTAATCATTTGTAAATGGAATGACAAAGAATATGGCACCATAGAACTACGTATGTAGCGCTTGAATAAAATGCAAACATATATGCAATCAACAAATGGGCAACAAAGTATTGCTACCAACGCGTACTAAAAAACCCAACAACACGTGCCATTTTCATGTAAAAAGCATTCGTAACCTGTTGAGGATGCTCAGGTTTTTCCTTCCAGCAGCGGAAAAACGAACTAAATTCTTACCATAAAAGCATGATCAGGACATATTCGCGTAACCCTGTACTGAAAACAGCGCTCGAACGTGTCAGAAATCAACGCCAATTCAGAGTTAATATGAATGTGCACAGAACTTGAGCAGGAATAATCTAATTGTCCATCGGAAAATTCATAGCAATTGTAGTATTCTAAAACCCATCACGGTTAATGCTTCTTGCTAGCATGAAAATTATAAAGTGTGCAGTTTACGGAGAACCACCAATGTTGTGCAGAAGCCGCCATGAAGTGGAGACGATAGGAGCATTACTGTTGTCTCCGCAATACCAATAAGTACGCGCCAAATACATCTGTGACCGCTACCATCTCCGCCATCACGGCTGGTGCTAAAAAAAATTTATAATCACTGCACATAATCACAAAAAATCACAACGACTTGCCTATTAAGATTCTCGCTATTAACGCACAGAGTATATGCAAAATTATGGTACCCTCACAATCAAAACTAGGCCCTGCAACAGTTCGTCCAAATCATGGCATAGCTGTCAGCATTACATGGACCATAGCGCTGATGTAGAACACCAACATCAGCACGACAGATGCCATAGCCGGGATGGATATTCAAAGGTCGCGCAGAAACGTGCGACAAGTTCCGTCAATAGTTAGTGCTTCTTCGTGAAGCCATTGCTCCTACAGCCTCTGAAAATACACAATGTGGCAGTGCGCGAGCAGAAAGGAGGCATCTCAACGGGCATCAAAACCGGAGATTCTGGGAACGCCACGGAGGATCGCCAGTGTTACAAGGGAAGATGGGCCTCCCCTGCAACAAGGGAAGAGAGAGAAAGAGCGCTTCAGAGTCGTCGCCATAGCTATCTGATTAAAAACACGAACTACAACAGAGGCGCGTATTCAAAAAGAAAACCTAAAGAACATAAAAATAACAAGAAGAAAGACGTCTGAAGCCATCTAGTGGCGACGAAATACCAGAGAGAGAGTTTGCTCATTAGAAATAGCCATATTTATGCAAATTTGTGTGGCCTTAAAGGCTCTTTCCACTCCTCCTTTCCCCAACAATCCAAATGAACCTTAGTACAAAATGTGCCCTTAACAGCATGTACATGTGCATGTCCGTGTGCGTGTATGGGTGCATGTCCATGTGTGTGTACATGTGCATGTACGTGTGCGTGTACGTGTGCGTGTATGTGTGCATGTAGGTGCACGTGTACCAGTGCGTGTCCATGTGCCTGTACGTGTGCATGTCCGTGTGCATGTCCGTGTGCGTGTATGTGTGCGTGTGCATGTGCATGTACGTGTGCATGTGTGTGTATGTACGTGTGTGTGTCCATGTGCATGTAACCTTGTGTGTACATGTGCATGTCTGTGTGCGTGTACGTGTGCATCTATGTGTGTGTGTCCGTGTGCGTCTACATGTGTGTGTACATGTGTGCATATGTGTGCATGTTTGTGTGCGAAGTGTGCCCCTAAAATCTAGGAACTATCGTTCCAAATCAGCCTCCTAACTTGGAGGACTTAGTTGAGATGACTTGGGGAGTGGTTGAGTGACTTTTTTTTATGGAATCTCGTGGCTTTTGGCTTCCTTTGATTGCTCCACATGTCCATAAAAGATTCCCCACAAATTTGTAGCTTGAAGCTTGACTTTTAACACTCGCCCTCAAGCTTCAATTCTTCGTCCTCATCCAAGCTCCTTCATGTTGATGCATTGCTTGAATTTTGAAATCTTCGTCCCATCCAAAGCATTTGTAAACATGTCGGTAACTTGGTCCTTGGTACCAATATGATGTACTGAAACTTCCTTGGATATCACCTTTTCCCTTATGAAGTGATAGTGCACTTCAATATGCTTGGTTCTAGCATGATAGACAGGATTCGATGCTAGATGAATGCTACTCATGTTGTCACAAAAAATTGGATATGTGTCAACCTGCAAATTAATCTCCATAAATAACTTCTTAATCCACATTAGCTCACATGTGACTTGAGCCAAAGCTCTATACTCAGCTTCGGTGGAAGATAATGCCACCATGGGTTGCTTCTTTGAAATCCATGAGATGATCTTGCTACCTAGCATGACTAGGTAACCACTTGTACTTCTTCTATCCTCCTTGGAACCGGCCCAATCCACATCAGAATAAGCTTTGACCTGCATATCATCATCAAATGAATAGAACAATCCTTCATTTATAGTCGCCTTGAGATATCGTAACATTCTTCTTGCAGCTTGCAAGTGTGTAGTCCTTGGACTATGCATAAATTGTGATAACACTCCTACTCCATATGCTATGTCAGGCCTAGTTATTGTGGCATAACTGAAAGATCCTACAATAGATCGATACAAAGTTACATCCTCTAATGGCTCTCCATCAATGGAGCTTAGCTTTACATTAACTTCCATAGGATTTGAAATAGGCTTGCAATTTAGCATCCTAAACCTCTCAAGTAGGTCTAGAATATACTTCCTTTGTATGAGCATTATACCTTCTTCTTTGTATACAACTTCAATGCCAAGAAAATACCTAAGATCTCCAAGATCAGATATCCTAAACTCCATCCATCTGAACTCATCTTTACTTTATACACCCACTTATTACCTATTGCCTTCATGTTCTCCTTCTTGGGCACTAGAGTCCATGTTTGATTTTCCTCAAGTGCGTCGATCTCTTCTTGCATTGCCTCTTTCCATTCGGTGTACTTGCTTGCATCTTCATAGCAATCCGGCTCATGATCTTCTACTACTTTGTTCATATATGCATAATGTGTTGCCATGTATGAATCATAAGTAAACCTTTGAGTTGGATACTTAAATCTAAGAGACTTCCTTTCTTCACCTTTTGGAGGAATAAACCTCCTTTGCCTTGGGAACTTGATCTCTTTCTTTGATGTGGCTTCTTTCTCCATCATGTGTCCTTCATCATCTTCAACTTCATTACCTTCTTCATCCAACTCCACCAATGTTGTTTTGCCTTTGCTCATTGATTATGCTTCATAGCTTGATGAAGATCTCCCCCTCCATGGTGAGTTCATGCTTGAACTATCTTCATTGATGGAACACCTTGGGCCGCTTAGCTCTAGGTCGATTTGTTCTTTGTCATATCCATGGTATTCTTCTTCATAGTCCTGCATACAATCATACTTCTTACACCAAGGGAGTAGCTCATCCCTTGATATCCTCAAGTCCTTTATGTTTGAGTTGAAGCACCTGTAACCTTTATGATCATTTGAATATCCTAGAAACACACACTTTTCTGCCTTTGGTTGTAGCTTGTGCCTCAATTCACTTGGCACATGTACATAACAAGTACATCCAAATATCTTCAAGTGGGAAAGATCAGGTTTCTTATCATAATAGGCTTGATATGGTGTCAAGCCATGGATCCTTGAGGTAGGAGTCCTATTCATTAGATACACGGCGGTATTTGCTGCATCACTCCCAAACATGTTAGGTACATTCATCTCATTAAGCTTTGCCCTAGCGATCTCGGCAATGCATCTATTCTTTCTCTCTGCTACTCCATTTTATTGGGGTGTGTACCTGCATGTTACTTGCCTCTTGATGCCTTGATCTATTAAAAAATCAGAAAACTCATTGAAGAAATATTCGGATATATGTACCTGTTTCCTTCTCTACCATTGCCTTGAATGCTTTGAAACATGTAAACACATCTGATTTGTTTTTTATGAAATAAACCCAAACCATCCTTGTGCAATCATCTATAAAAGTAACAAAGTACTTGTTACCTCCAATGGATTGCTCTTTGGTTGGCCCCCACACATCTGTATGTATCAACTCTAATGGATGTTGGCTTATGTAGCCACTGTTCTTAAATGGAAGTCTCGCTTGGTTCCCTAGTTGACAAGATTCACATAAATGCTTCATACCTTGTCCTTGGAAGTTGGGAAGACCTTCAACCAGCCTCTTGAATTGCATTTCCTTCATTCTTTGTATGTTGATGTGACCTATCCTCTTGTGCCACAAGTCCAACTCCGAAATCCTCTTGTTTCCATATGTGAAGTAGACATGTTGAGTGGAATGAGAATTTACCTCCAAAGTGAAGAGTCTCCCTTGCTCCTTTCCTCTTGCTATGACCTTGTAACCTTGCTTAGGGTTCTCCACAAAGCATCCACCTTTGTTGAACTTTACTTGATAGCCTCTTTCAACCATTTGCCCAACGGACACCAAGTCCTTTGTGATAGTAGGTACATGCAAGACATCCTTGAGACATCTTCCTTCCTCCTTGTCATCCAAAGCTACATCTCCAACATGGGAGATCTCATGGGCTGTATCATCACCTCTTTCTACATGTCCTTTACCTTTGGGAACATGTAGATTAGTAAACCAAGAAGCATTGCAACTCATATGGTTGCTACATCCACTATCAATATACCAAGTGTTATCTACTTTGCTTGAATTCCCATCCATGTGCATCATCAAGAGATTGTCATTTTCTGAACTTGTAGAAGCATAATTACCTTGGCCTTTGTATGAAGAACCTTGATTATAGCTCCTTTGGTTTCCTCCTTGGTAGCGATCTCTAGCATAGTGGCCAAACTTGCCACATATGTAACATCCTTCACCATATTGATTCCTGTTTTGTTGATGTCGTCCTCCTCTTCCTCTTGTTCTTCATCTCCCTCTTTGTGATGAGGTGCCTTGGTCATGTCCTTGATTGCTTGAGTGGCCTTGCCTTCCTCCAAACCTTCCTTTGCCCCTTCCTTGTCCTCGTCTTCCTTTGCCCCTTTGATTACCTGCATAGAAAACTTGTGCATCCTTGCTTTTAGTTGAACTTCCACCTATGTTCATTTCTTCGGTGACCATGAGAGCAACCAATTGCTCAAAATCGGGAAGATTATCCCTTACATATACTGAAGTGGTAAAGGGTTTCCACTTCTCATCATCTCTCAAGCCATTGAGAGTATAAGCCACAAGATCGTCATCGTCTACGTGGCTTCCAATGGATCCCAATGCATCTGATAACTCCTTGACCTTAAGTATGTAGTCATTTATGCTACTCCCTGAGCTCTTCCTAAGGTTGTTGAGCTCATTCTTGAGTTGGATCTTCCTTGGTTTGGTGCTTGTTTAATAAAGCCTTTCAAGTGTCTCCCATACCTTCATGCTTGAATCCAAGTCTTGGATATGGCCGATCATGCTATTGCTAATGTGTTGGGAAAGGATAAAGATAACCCTCTTGTCTCTTTCATTCCATTCCCTAAAGGCCCTTCTCTGATCATTGGTTGGATTCTCATCCAACCTAGGTCTTGGTTCACTTCCACTAATCAACCCCCAAAGGCCCTTGCCCATAAGATAGTTGGAGACCCTAAATCTCCATGGTTGATAGTTCCCTTTGTCTAGCTTTTCAATTTGAGTGTTGAAGTCTCCCATATCTAGTCTTTGATACTTGACCTAGCCCTTGGATAATGCTCCAATGTGTGTAAAATGAAAATGAGGCTCTGAGGTTACCCCAATCCAAAGCTTTCCTTAGATGGACACCTTGTGCTCTTTGAAACTTTGAGTAGAATAGCTCCCCCTTGATGTGAGCTACCTCCAAGAAGCTTTTGTTGATGCAAATCTTCAACCACCGACTCCAAGAGGTCTTCGTGCTTGTATGTGATGCCTCCAAGATGCCCAAATGCTCTGATACCACTGATGGGGGAAGTATCTCAACCCCTAAGCAACGACGAAGCGTAAATGACCTCCACAGGTATCCTTCTTTGACCTCTGCACACCAAAAATGCTCTTACTCAGAGCATATGCAGAGAACTCCAGTGAGCTTTTGTAGACCTGTAGTAGACACTATGAGCTTTCCAACAAACTAAATTTCACTTCAAATGGATGCCTACACAAGGCGAAACAATGTCTACAACATGAGCTAGTTGAATGCTCACAACTGCCAATCAAGCAGATAGCTCACTTCACTCCAGCAAGCTTTTCTCAGAGATTATACAGAGACTGAATATCAAACTTTGGTCAACTTTAAACGACGTTAATAGCTACCCAATGACACCAAAATCATAGCAAATGGATACATAGAGAAGGAGAACCAGCCCTTACAACAAAGAGCAAAATATTTCAAACAGAGCCTACACACTAAGAGAGATATCAATCACACAACTTCACTAAAATGAATGTTGCTCCCACATTACTCAAAGAATGATCAAGAGAATTTGTGAGCATAAAATAGACTCTAATAGCTATCCAATGAGACAAGAATTACATCAAATGGATACAATATGAGGGAGAACCAATGCTAACAACTTAGGGGTAGAGAGTTGCAACACTGCCTGCGCACACACATAGATATGCCTACTAAAAGAAAACAAACAAGCAAGCAAGGGGCTAGCTTAAGCAAGGGGCTTGCTTATCACAACTCCAGCACTTAGTGCTCACTTTACATGAGCTAAAACGCCAAGAAGATGGCCCAAAAGAAGTCGGGATACATGGTCCTTTTATAGTGAGAAGTGTGCCCCTAAAATCTAGGAACTACCTTTCCTAATCAGCCTCCTAACTTGGAGGAATTAGTTGAGATGACTTGGGGAGTGGTTGAGTGACTTTTCTTGATGGAATCTCGTGGCTTTTGGCTTCCTTTGATTGCTCCACATGTCCTGTAGCTCAATGATGAGTAGCACCTCCTTTAATGTCAATCCAGGAAGACGTGAGGATGGTATGAAGACCTCGAGCAAGTGGCGGCACAAGTGTGTGAGTGAGAAGCACACAAGCATGCACACACATACACACACACGCGCACACAAGGCAAGACAAAGAGTGAGAATCAATGGAGCTTTTTAGATTACTTTCAAAATGCTCTTACAAGTTCGTTTCAATTACAATCTAACCTGAAAAATGAGCTCTCTAGCTCTTTTTATAGTTTTTGGCTAGCTTTTGGCCCTGTCCAGACCTAGTGTCCGGCCTAGTTAAAAATTAGGTTCCAGGGCTTATTTGAGGGCTCAAACGAAGTCTAAAAATTATGAAATTTGGTACGATGGTACTTCTAATACTCCTCAAGCTCGAGGACTCCTCGGCTTGCACAAAATGGAGTCTAATCTACCAAAAACGGAATTTACAATGTTTGTGTAGTGATTAAAATCACTTGGGTTGTACATAATCTATGGGAAAAAATGATCTGGCCTTGTTGCCGTATTGTGCATGACTCCTTTATTGCTTTGTATGCCAACACTCCCCCCTTCCTAGCGTCTGTCGCCCCTGACAGACCTTTGTTCCCTCGGGTGGTCGATGTAGTATTGGATGACATTGGTGGCCAGTTCATGTTCTCCTATCCTTAAGCCTCTTGCTAGATCGGCTTCCAATGCCTCCCAATTTATTGCACCGGGGGTCTCTGGTTGCGGGGTGGTGTAGTACTCTGAATACATTGCTTGTTCACAAGCAAACAGTTGAAGCAGATGTGTCGGCTTTGGCGCGAAAATCTCCGAGTGGTACTCCCAGAACCCTGATCTGAACATTTCTTCGAAGGTCTGTTTGTAGCAGGCGGGGAGGTATTTGATGCGTGCATGCCAAGCGTAAGCCACACGGATACTGGGGGTGGTGCTCATGTCATACACCAAGTCGTAATTTCCATTGCTAAACCCCGGAAGGCGTACCTGTGGTGCGGCTGCATTTCTAAAGGTCTTCAGCACCACTTGCATCATATCTAAGATTTTAAGCATCATTTGCGCTGCTACATCTTGCATGGGCTTCAAGCGCGGCATCCAGTGGCGAATGGTCCCCATCATATATGCTACCGATGGTGGTCCTTGTGGTGGCGCGATGTACGGGTAGTTCAGCCATTCCTTGCATTGCGCATTGTTCTGTACCTTGATATTAAATGCCTTCCACGACCTGCGGCGGGGGACTGGACCGTAGCATGGGTTGTACAGGAGGTGCAGCGGCGCGCTGTTCCATGTGCGTAGCATTTCTGGATAAGTCTCTAAAAGCTTCTGCCGCCATGTTGGTTGACGAATCTTGCCTTTTCGCACCTCTGGAGGAAGGTCTTCGGGTTGAAATTGGGTCGCAAAAGTAGGAATCTGACCCGTGACTCTTTGTATTTCAGCATTATAATCAGCCAGGAGAATGTAATATGGCCTGTACTGGAGTTCCGATGAGAGGATCAGGCGTCTCGATGACAAGTTCTTGAAGTAATCTGATTGTAAAACAGTCTCCTCTATGACCCTCATAGCCTGATTTTGCACTACAGTGCGCTCTTCATGTGAAGTCCCTATTTCCTCCACTTGTCGTAACCATGGCGGCCGTGGTGCCTCAAACGTGTCCTGCGCTTCTTCTGTTTGTTGGCCTCCTGGGAATGGTTGCGGATCATATTCTTCATCAAACGTTTGTTCCACAGGAATTTGCACAACTTCTTCGTCCGTGGGAGCCTCCGGAGGGGAAGATGGCCTCTCATATTGTAGTAGGCGTGTCTGCAATTCAGTTACCTGTTGCTGGAGATCTTTTATGGCTTCTGCGTCGGAGGGAAGCGAAGCTGCAGAGGGGGTGGTTGGAGGGGCAGCTGTTGGGCCTTGTTGGTGTTCCTGCTTCAGTTGTCCTAGCTCCTCCGATAGCTTATCATGTGCTTCGAGTAGCATGGCATAATCTTCCAATATAATCTTGATATTATCGGGGGTTACTGCTTGAAACTTGGATGGGCTGATGGGTGCCCCCGGTGTGCTCTCAATAGCTGCTTCCAGGTTCTCTTGATTTTGTAATTGCAGGCGTCTATTCTCTTCCTGCGCAGCCGCAAGATGGCGTTTAAGTAGCGCCATATTGCGCTGAAGTTTTGAGTTGCGTTCCAGTTGTGTCCGTAGGTGACCTTCTACCACCTGCACTGCTTCCTGATCTACGTTCTGTAGCTGTACTTCCAATATATTGTGGGCGTCTTGTAGGGTGTGGAACTGTGTGTGGAGGCGAGTGTTCTCCTCCTCTAGTACCGCAAGGCGGAGCTGTAGTGTCGCTGAGTGCTCTTGCAGGCGTGCGTTTTGTTGCTGAAGCTGAATGTAATCTGTTCTTAAATTTGATATACAAGCCAACATGGTGTCCAATGCATTACCTATAGATGAGTGGGGGGTGTTTACCGTGGAAGATGCATGGGAAGGGAATTGGGGAAGGGAAACAGTGAATGATGTGTCTACGAAAGTTGTGTGTGTGGGTGTAATTGGTGGAGGGGGAATGGGAGGAGGTGAACCCGTGGGTGGAGGTGCCGTGGGTGGTGAAATGTCCATTCCTTCAGGAGTGGGTGTTAGTGTGGGACCTGCCATATACACTGGTATGGTGGGTGGTGTGTGTGTGGAAGTGGTGAATAGATGTGAAGTGGGGTGAGGAGCTGAAAAGACAGGGAATGGTTGAGGGCCTGGTTGAAAAGCCCTAGCAAAGATGTCCTGGAGGGATTGTAGAAATGGAGAGAGGGATATCGGGGGTTGGGGTCGTAAAGTTGAGGAGGGCTGAAAGGGTTGCGTGGTAGCAGGGAAGCCCATGAATGTGGATCTAGGGTCAGGATGACCCGTGGCTGAGGGCGTTGGGGATGGTTGCCCTAGGGCAGGGTCTAGGAGGGGTTCGGCGGATTGTGTAGTGTTGGGGTTGCCTTCGAAGATAGGATTATCAGAGGTAGAGAATAGGGTGGCACTGGAGATCGGAGTACGGAAGATGAAGGTGGGGTCGGTGGGTTGATTAGTCGATGTGGTTTCTACTGTTTCTCCTCTAGGAGGTGATGGCGGGGGAGTAGGTGGTAGTGGTTCGGTGGACTCCTCATGGGTGGCTGGGTGCTGTTGGCTAGCTGTCTGGGAGGTTGTTCTGATAGTTTCAGGTGTAGTAGTCGGCTCTTCTGCAACTGTAACGGGAATTTGTATATTTTTACCTGGACGAGGTCGTGTCTGGAACCTTCGTGGGTCATATTGAACTGAAGGCCTCTGAATGGCAGTGCGCACAGCTTCTACAACTCCATATGTTTCTGCCATTAATAAGAGACCTTCCCTGTACTCTGAGTCAACTCCCGCTTCTTCCAACAACTGAGTCATAAGTACTCTGCTGCTCTGTTCAGTGAGTAATTGCTGCGATCGTACTCTTTCCATAATCTGATACAGCCTTCGGAGTTCTGCTGTATATGCTGGGGCTTCAGTGGTCTCTTCTTCATACGCTTCTTCTTCTTCCGGGTGTCCATGTTGTTGACTTTGCTGAGCGTCACTCCAATGGACATGTCTACTGTCTGTAGACCTTCGTCTTCTTCGTGAGGATGTGCCCTGCTCCTCTGCCTCTGAATAAAACTCCACATCAGAGAATTGTGTGCTTTGTAGGAATGCTTCGAAATCCTGGGGGTCGAGTCCTTCAGCCTCTCCAGTGGCAGCAAATTCGAATTCAGGTGTAACAGGAGGAGCCGATGGGGTAGGTTGCGCCGTAGTGTCAGATTCCGACCTGGGTATCCTAATGGTAAAGGGGGGTACAGTGCCCTCTCTTAATGGTGATGCCTCAGGAGTAGTCAGGACTTCCCTTGTTTGGACACAAGGGATCGCGCCCCTCATGCGCTTGGACTGATGTGTGGATGTCTTGAGCCTTTTAAACATTTGTAATTGTGCACAAGTTAAGGCACGCTCAATGGGGACATCATATGCCAAGCATCGATAAATGATGCGTGTGAGTGCGCAGCATCCGTTCACCACTAATTTCCTAGATGCCCGTTTGTTTGCTTCATACAACTGATCTATAATCCACACTGGTAGCTTAATAGGTAACGCACCTGCTGCCGCCAAGTAGAGAGCAAACCAGATCTTCTTGTGTGGTTGCGTGAATTGGTCTTGACCGGGGAAGGCGAAGTGTTGCATGCACATTCGGAGAGGGATGGACACATTTGGGGTGAGTGCTGCCATGTCTTTCAGCTTCACTACTTTCCTGTCCTTCATGTTGGTGGGAACGAGAGCATCCTTTTCTGAGGGTACATGCGTGCCATGCATATTTAAAGCATCACTCACTAGCTCCACCGTAAGTTCAAACCTCTTCAACTCGTTGTTGCCCAGCAATGAGGGGAGAACAAATGATCCGGGTTGGTCCTTATCTTCATGAGCTTGTAATGTAGAGACCAAATAGTAACATCGGAGGAGATCGGGTTTAGGTAGTGGGGCTTCAAAATATTCCGCCAATCCTGCTCGTTGCCATATGATCTGTAGATCTTCTGTGTTCTGTAAAGTCTCGAACTCTTTGGAGAAAAATTGGAATCGCACCCATGATCTGTCATACTCGCATTTAGACTCCCAGATATACTTGGCCTCACCTAATGGACCGGGCATGCCATTGAACCAATGAGAATTCGCATGAACTCTTTCCGTGATGCCTGTAGGTGGATCCGGCACCGGGAGTTGCTGAAGGTGTTGCATCTCCACTGGTCGTTCAGTCGGAGGCACGTCCACAGGTAGGCTATCCACATCAATTCCTGCAGTAAGTATCCCTGCTTGTGAGCCCGAACCTGTCGCTTCTGCCATTTCTCTTCTTGCTTTCTGATTCTGTGAGAATATAGAATCATGTGTTAACATCGTAATGGACAAAATAAATCCGTTATTGTCCCCGTTACAACATTAACATGAGGTAGATGGTGAGTTAGTGGTTAGTAAGTGCACGAAGACAGTGAGTGTAGTTAACGTTTGTGTATTCTTAGGGGACTAATGCCGTTAGTAAGTGGGGTGAATTTACAAATCTGGGTCGGGGGGTTTATTACAGATCTTAGACTGCCAAATGCAGTGGATGGGCTTTGCTTTCGGTTTTGTAGAGACACCAGAGAGCTGTGTCGGTGTCGCTGTTTGGGAGTGGGGCCTTTTAGGGACCCACTTATAAGTGATTACATGCATGCTCCTGGGTCTTGGTGTGTTCCTAAGTGTTGAGCACGAGGAAATTCTGGTTGTACTCATAGTTGGGTGATGCTGCATAGGTTGTGGCCTTGGCGTAATTACTTGTGCCCTCAAGCAAGCCTTAGGCACCCAAATTTGTCTAGATTGTGGGCTTGCCTTCATCGACTTCTTGGGCACCCAAATAGATTTTACTATAGCAGAAGAATTTCTGAAAGACTTCTTTTTAGCGTTGTGTTGTTGGTTACTAATAAGAAGCCTTGTCCGTGTAGTTGACGGTGGTGCAGCTGGTCGTTCGCCTTTCCGCACCCACACCTGGTTGAGTTTCTGGGGCATTCTGCTGCGCAGGTACTTTTGATCTCGGACATAGGTAGTACTATGCCTCTTCTGCTTGTGATCCGCCTTTGGTTGCTGCCTCCTTCGGGCCTTTGGAAAAGAAGGGAGATCCGTTGTATCCCTGACTCCTTGTTTGCAAATGTCATTCCTCTGCAATACAGGGTTTTGAACAAGAACAGCATGGTCATCTTCATGTGTACCCCTGGAAGGACCAGGAGTCTGTGCCTTTCCTAGTTCCTTGAGTGTTCCATTGTCTAATTCTACTGTAACTCGACTATGATTGACCCAAACCTGGAGAAGTCCACTTCTTAGGTTTAAGTTAATTGCTTGGTCATAGATCCAATCTTGACCCAAGACTAGAGGTTCAGTGAGATCTTCATCTTGACACACCAGTACTTTAACTGTCATTGCCTCATCATGAATGTAAAGGGGAAGTTCCGCCTCGCCCATGCAAGGGGTTTCCACTCCCCCCAATCCTATAAGATATGCTTCCACAGGATTGACAGTCAATTGTAATTCTTGGCAGTACGACAATTTAACAGCACTAGTGGCTGCTCCTGAGTCAATCAAGGCTCTCACGGTCCTTGCACACTTTCCATGTCCTATATCTAAGGTTACGAAAGGACGTCTATCAATTATCCTATGCGAGCTTGTTCCCGCGACTTCACACATGGCCATAGGAAATCCTTGGTCTGCATAGTCATTCGCTCCAGGCTGATCTCTACCTTGCCTTCGTAATTTCATTCTTCTGATGCGTTCTAAAGCCTCTGCTTGAGCTTCTTCTCTAATTCTGTTTTCTTCCTCTTTGCGTTTCTTAGCAGTGTTGAGTCGGCTAAGCATTTCCTCCGTGAGGGGTTCCTGATACAACTTGACTCTGCAACCGCTAATATAATTTGGGAGAACATCACCCTCTAATGTGGCCAATTGCACTGCTCCACTTGTGGAGATTCTATTGATGATCATAGGTCCGTAGCCTCTCTTTTCTAACTTCCTCGCGTGTTGTTTTAGTGTGTAGACTAAGACTAGATCTCCTGCTTTCAAACCCTTATCCTTTACGTGGGCATCAAAGTATGCCTTCTGTCTCTTCTTGGCAGCATATATGCCTGCAGCAGCTCGCAGTCTTGTTTCTCCTAATCGTTCAAGGTCAAAAATTCTAGAGGATAGCTCATGACCTGTCCATTCGTGCTCTTGTGCTACGCTCAATGTAGGGATCAGGAAGTCCAAGGGTAACACAGCGTTTTGGCCAAATACCATCTGAAAGGGGGTGGCTTGGAGTACCGTTTTGTAGGCAACTCGGTATGCCCAAACAGCATGGTGTAGCTGTTTGTCCCAATCAGAGCGTTTAGTGTTCACTAATTTTGTCAGTACATTGCACAAAATCTTATTAGTGCTCTCAGCTTGTCCATTAGCTTGAGGGTGATAAGGGGCAGACTTCTTGTGTATTACCAAGAATTCTTGGAGTAGATTTTCAATAACTTCATTCAAGAAATGAGTGCCTCTATCACTTACGAGCTCTATAGGTAGTCCATATCTCGTGAATACATTCTCAAACAAGAATTTGGCAGTTGTTTGAGCATCGTTCTTGGTTGTAGCCTTTACCTCTACCCACTTGGTGAGATAATCTGTTGCAACAATGATGTATTCCGCATGAGAACCTTTAGCTGGGGGATTAATAGGACCTACGAAGTCTATTCCCCACTTAGAGAATGCACGTCCGCCCATCATAGGTTTCAGTGGCATCTCATCTTTGCGTATAGGATACTGAGTCCTCTGACATACATCACACCGTTTCACATAGGTATGTGCATCCATGTGAAGGGTAGGCCACCAGAAGCCCGCAAATAGTATTGCCTTGATTACCCGATCTGGTCCAAAGTGTCCTCCTGCTACACCTTGGTGAGCAGTTTCTAAGATCTTAAGATACTCACTTTCATGGACACATAATCTCAGGTAACCATCTTTACCGCGCTTATATAGATTATCACCTATGAGTGAATAATCCAGGGCTTCTTGTTCTAAACTCCTTTTCCTAGCTAGAGTCATGTCTGGGGGGAAAGTGTTTGTCCTCAGGAATGATACTAGTGGTTCGCTCCAATCTGGCACAATGGATACTTGATAAAGAGTGGCATGTTCCACTGGTGGTTTAGTGCAACAGCTTGGGCATTCCTTGCACAACTTTTGGACATCAGCTTCCATAGTTGGCCAATGCACTCCGAATCTCTTTAGAGTCTGCAAAGTTCTTTGCTTTGAATGGTGTTGCTCTAATGCACCTACATGTGCTAATTGCAACCATTTAGCGTACTCATCCTCTTCTACGCAACAAGCCAAGATCCCTTGATCTGTGTGCTTGTACATGCTTCCGGCCATGATGTGATACTTTTGGGCTTTTACAACCTCTCTATTCCGTGTGTTCACCACTGGATGGTTAGGCCCGTATGTCAAGACTGGTACCAAAGGCTTAGCCCACTGCGGCACAACTTCCAAATTAAACAAGTAAGCATCAGGAAGGTCATCTGACACTCCTTGTGGGGCTTCTCCCGATGTGAGCCTAGAGAGATGATCAGCTCTCAAATGAGTTCTACCTTTTCTTACCACAACCTCAAAATCATATTCCATTAGCAGGAGAAACCATCTTACTAATCTTCCCGTATTGCATGGCTTGTTTACTAAGTACAACAATGCCTGATGGTCCGTAAAAAATTTAAACTTATTTGCAAGCAAATAATGTCTAAACTTTTTAACTGCATATACCATGCCTAATCCTTCTCGTTCAGTAGTGGTATAATTTCGTTCAGCCGCATTCAATTGTCTACTGGCATAGGCAATTGGAAGATCCATATTACCTTCACCAGTAGGTTGTGCGAGCACACATCCAATAGCATAATTGGATGCATCCACATGAACATGGAATGGCTTACTCCAATCTGGTGTGGTCAAGATTGGCGCTGAACATAATCTTCGTTTAAGCTCTTGGAAGGAATTCTCACATTCATCCGTCCATTCAAAGTTTGTCAGAAGTCCGTACATGGGCTTTGCAATGACAGCGTACATGTGTATAAATCGTCGATAATAACCACAATGCCCCATGAAAGCTTGTACTTCCTTGACATTCTTTGGCCTAGGTAGCTCTGCTATGGCTCTCACTTTCTCCTCGTCAGTAGATATGCCATTCTTTGACACTATGTGTCCTAGAATCTTGCCTTGCCTGACCATAAAAACGCACTTTTCTGGGTTTAGGCAGACTTGATATTCTCTACATTTGTCAAAGATTTGTCTGAGTTCAGGAATATGGGTTTGCCTAACGTTGGAATGAGCACAAAGATCATCAACATAGACTTCTAAACTCTTCCTTAGGAACTCCTTAAACACATGGCACATCAGCCTCTGGAAGGTAGCTGGTGCATTGGTAAGCCCAAATGGCATTACTCTAAAAGCAAAAATGCCCCATTCTGTGGCAAAGGCTGTCTTATGCTGATCCTCTGGAGCTATGGCTACTTGATTGTAGCCAGAAAATCCATCAAGGAAGCTGTACACTTCCTTGCCTGCCACTCTTTCTAAGAGATGTTCTGTGATGGGAAGCGGATAGTTATCTCGAATCGTGGCTGCATTAACCTTTTTCAAGTTAATGCACACACGCAGCTTGCCATTCTTCTTGGGCACCACTATGATGGGGGATACCCATTCAGTGTGCTCAATTTCATAGATAAATCCAGCTTCGACCAATCTATCTATCTCTTCTTTGATCTTAGCTGCGTAATTATCGTTATATGTATAAGGCTTTTGCTTAGAGGGTTTAGCATCTGAAGTCATGGGGATGGTGTGCGAGCATATGTCTGGGTCAACCCCTTTCAAATCCTTGTAACTCCAAGCGAATACATCTCTGTATTCTCTTAGCAAGGCAATCAATTCGTGCTCTTCTTCTTCTGTCAGGTCATGGCCTATATACGTGCATCTCTCCTCTCCTTCTTCTATGGCCACTACTATTTTCTTAGTAGTTTCTTTGTTATCATAGGCCTCTCCTGATTGTGCCTCTCGTTTAGGCATTCTTATCATGACCCTCCTGTCATCTATCTCATACTTCTTAAAATTTTCTGGGACCTCAAACAAAGATTCTTCCTCTTCTGGTAAGACTTCTCTCTTCTTTCGTTTCTTTCCTTCCTCCTTAGGGGTCATATGCGTTGCTAATCTTACATCATTTGTAACCTCTCCATGCCTCTGGGGTTGAAATTCTACTTCATGGAAATATTCTTCATCTGATGCAAATGGTGGGTCCATAATGATTGACTCTAGATCGGAGTCACT
Organism: Ceratopteris richardii; assembly: GCA_020310875.1. Classification (NCBI taxonomy): domain Eukaryota; kingdom Viridiplantae; phylum Streptophyta; class Polypodiopsida; order Polypodiales; family Pteridaceae; genus Ceratopteris; species Ceratopteris richardii. The sequence continues at coordinate 36,066,077 of CM035434.1, read as the reverse complement.
TGCATCCTCAAATGCATCAGGGCTAGGTTCGCATTCTTCTAGAACTGCCTCTCCCATGATTGGCTCTATGGAGAAGACTGAAATATCATAGCCATCCTCATCACAGTGAGGTGTCCATTGTTCTTCGTTGATGGCTACGTCCATTGTTGCTAAGATTTCTGCCCAACCGTGAGGTTCAAACTCCTCATCTGGAAAGACTATAGGTGCATAGGCTGGGTCTTGAATGGGTCTATGAGTTTCGTTCGCACCTACCTCTCTGGCTTTCTCTCTCTTCTCCTCTTCTACTGCTACCTTGCACATCCATAAGTGAGTATCTTCATGCATCCATGAGGATCCAGACCCTATGGAATGCACCGATTCTGTATCATCTTTGGCTCTATGGATGGGATTCCATTGGATAGGAGGGACATCTCTATGAGAATAATCCTTGAGATTGACTTTGGTCGTAACACCCAAGTGTTGCAGGTACAAAGAATTGGTTCCCCAATCCTGTACCACTTGCAACTGTCGCATGAATGGTCTTCCTAAAATCATCTCATAGGCATGATTTTTGCTGAAGTCACATATAGCAAAGCTATGTTCAAACTCGACACCACAAGTGGTGAGAGTTATCCCTTCTAGCAATCCTAGGGGTCTCTCTATGTGACCATCGGCCATCTGCAATTTCATTCTTGTTGGCCTGAGTGCTGGCTTGCCCCAACGCTTCCAAAGGGAAGTAGTGGCAATTGCAACTCCTGCACCTGAGTCTAAAATTGCCTTGGTGGTGTACTCTTGGTAGGTGATGGGAAGATAGGTGTTCCCTTCTTCGCCTTCACACATATCCCCTATCTTATCCAAGGGAATTTCTGGCACTGTCCTATGGGATCCTACCTGGGAACGAGGTTTTGCTATCTCTGGTACTTGTTTGGCTACATGTTTCCATAATTCAGGTCTAACCTTGAGTAGCTCTTCTAACTTGAGATTACACTGCACATTAGTGTTCTTCACTACCTCTGTGTTCCTAGGAATGACTGAGTCGTCGTTCCTTACCATGACTGTGGGTGCTCTCATACACGTGGACTTTGCTTCCCATGGGCCTGTGAAGTGGGGTAGCTCTTGTATGGAATTTGACTCAAAGTCTAATCTCTCGTGAGACTGAACACTCTCATGCTCCCCGTAAATAGATGGGATGTCTTGTGGGAATTGGTCGTGTGCATCGTCCACCAGTTCAAAAGGAGGGGCGACCTCGCTTTCGTTATCCCATTTGTCTTCTTGAATCTCTCGTAGGAAGTCTGGTGCAAACCGATTCATAGAAGAAGAAGTGTCTGGCTCCGTAGAATTGGGCGCATAAGCAACCTGTGAAGGAGGGCTGATTCTATTGTTGACTCTCTCCTTGTTCTCGCAAATGGCTGGAGCACAAGCTTCTTGGGGAGGATTACTTATTCTATTACTTTTCCGAACAGGCTCACACATTCCCTGAGAAGGAATGTAGGCAACCTGTGGAGGTACTTGAGCTTTCGAGGGAGGCTCATCTGCCTTTTGGGGGGGAAGATAAGCTTCTTGAGGAGGCCCACAGGCTTCCTGAAGAGGCTGGCTTACCCGTTCTCTTGCCCTTTCCATTCTTTGAGGGGTAGATTCCTTTTCTGGCTGTGCTATTGGCCTCTCTATTCTTTCTAAGGAGGGGAAGTTGTCCGGTTTAGGGGCCTTGGCCACATACACTTCTGATTGGGAATGATTCCTGTTTTTGCTTGCTTTTTCTTGGTCTTGATTTTTTTCTTCCTTGTCAGATCTTGCAATTATCCTCTCTAACTTCTCTAGGAATCCATCCAAGTGTAATTGCGTTTTGGCTGAGCCTGAGTAGTTGAAAAGGCGACTGGCTTCAAACATAGTCTGAGCCAATGCGACCATTTTCGCGCATAGTTTCGTTCTTTCTATCTCTAGGTCAGCTCTAGGATAGCATTTGTCATGATCCGTGACGTTTGGCCCTTCTTGGATTCTGGCCTGATATGCCTTAAGCATCATGTCTATGTCTTCGGGAGTGGGATCAGCTAATATTGATCCTGTTTGGGGTGGCGGGTGGGTTGCGTGGGCTGTCTTAGAGGGTGAAGGGATGGAGGGTGATGGGGATGGTAGCGGTGGGAATGTGTGAGAGTGCGGTTGAGACGTGATCTCTATGATTTTAGCCTTGGTTTCTCGTAGACTTTCCTCAAGTTCACTCATCTTCTTTGCCCATTGCCTTTTCATGCGTTCGCGGCTATCTTTCCAAGCTCTTGTTCTCTTTTTATTTTGGCTCTCAGTATCGCTAGCATCTAGGCTCTTTTCCTGGCCTACCCCTTGGTTTTGCTGCAATGCCTGAGCCCTAGTGACTACCTGCACTGGTGCAGTGGAAGTGACACTTCCTGAGGAGTCTACCACTAACCCAACAACGTTGATAGGGGTGATTTTAGGCATGCTATTGGGGTTCTTAGGGCAATCTCGTAAGAGATGCTCTTTTCCGCAGTCTTGGCAAAAGCCTTGGATCGTCACCGACTGGGTTTGCGTAGGTGGAGGCAAGGGACAATCACGAATGAGGTGATCTCCTTGGCATCTGTAGCACGGTCCTCTAGGAGATGGTGGTCGTACTTGCCTAGGTTGAGGTCTAGGGTTGGGGTTAGTATACATGATGTTCGTGTAATCTGACTCCCAACTAGGTTCGTTCGACACTTCACCATAGTAGGACTCTCCATGTTCTGGGGACTGCATGTAGTAAGCCTGGGGGCTATCCACATGGGTAGAATCAAAGCTATGGTCACTTGGGTCATTTTCAGAGATCAAGGATGTTACAGGAACTATAGCTCTATTCAGGTTCTCTTCTGCAGCAGTATACTTTACTGGAATCACGTTAGAGGGGTTTGGAGGCTGTTGAGCTAGCACCGGTTGGGGTCTCTGTTGGGCCTGATATTGTGGTTGGTAGGTTTGTTGGGGCCTAGCATATTGTGGTGGTGGATTTTGGTTTTGGTATCTGCCTTGTTGGTAGGGCTGCGGGTAGGGTTGCCTAACTGCCTGCTTGTTGTATGGGCAATCTTGTGCGGTGTGATTGGTGTATCTCCGTTCTATGGTGCAGTACTGGCTACTAGGGTTTACTTGGGGTTGAGCCATAATGGGACAGACGTTCGCCATATGGTCACCACCGCATGTATAGCACCTTTTCACAGGGGCAAACCTTGGGATTTGTTTGCTAGTTACACCTAGTTTCTGAGCTACTTTTTCGGCAAGTTCTTCAATTGATGTGGCTTGTGTGGAAGATTGACTAGATGCACTATCTGAATCTTTGTAAATTTTGGACAACTCTAGCTCTTCTCCTAGGTTATCTTCAATGTCAATGCACATACGTACACATTCTTCTATAGTCCTAGGGTCTTTCAGATACACATAGGATCTCAATTTTGGGCTCAGCAATCCGTCAAGAAATAAGGCTACTTGTTTAGCAGATGTGGGTAGCTCCGAAATAGGGCACCTTTCAAGATATTGTCTAAATCTTCTCCCTGCAAGTCTCACAGTCTCTTGAGGGGTTTGCTTGAAGCTGTGAATCAGTGAGGAGGTGTTGTGTCTTATGCCGCTCTTAGAGAACTCTATAATGAATGCCTCTAGGAGTTGATCTATGCTCCTGAACTGGCGTTCATCTAATGGCTGAAACCATGTAAGTGCCGTGTTCCTAAGGGTTAGACCGAAGGCATTGTACTGCGTGAACAGATCTTCCACTTGTTCAGCTCTCAAGACTTGCTTGAACTCTGCCACATGATCATAGGGATCTCCTGTGCCGTCAAAGTAATTCTTCATGGACTTAACTAGCTGGGTGGGTCTCAAAGTTCTTGTGTGCTCTCTAGGCCTCGGTAGAGGGAATCCATCTACATTTCTTTGGTTCCTGTGGGCTCTATGCATCTCAGGTTCTACCCTATTCGTCTCTGTTCTCGTTCTTTCTCTGCCCACTGGGTTGGCAAAACTTACTTCTGGTCTATCTCTACTTCTGTCTCTTTGCGTACCATGAGCTTGGGAAGTTCCAGCCCCAGGGTGACCATAGGATACATTTGATCTTGGTTGGGGGAAAATAAATTCACCCTTCCAAGTGTAAGCATGCCTATCATTTTCTGTCACCACAAAGATCCGTTCTGAAGCATGATCTAGGTAGGTCACTCTGCCTGGGCTATCCGGATCCTTAAACTCATAGATCATGATTGTTCCTATATCAATTGGGTGATCCGGTTTATACCTCCAAAAGGCTTCGTCCGTTTCTCGATTGAGAAGCAAATCTATGCACTTGTTATCTTGGGGAACCCACTCAGGCGTGATAATCCTAGTGAGAACTGATTTACCTCGAGGGGTTCTAGGTTCCACTCCCATGTTTCCTTGTTCCAAGTCACCTAAGTCCGCTTCTGAGATTACATTCCCAAAGTCATCTGTCCTATCTGGATGACTGGTGACTACGTATATGGTTCCTTCCTTGTCCAGGTATGCACCGTTTTCAAACTTGACAGCTGGGTGCTCTAGTCCTATGGATTGGTCAGGGTTTTTAATCTGGACCACGGATCTTCCTAGGCCGTCCTCATAGATGCTAGCACCTAATCGGTTGGTCCTAAGGTATTCCAACTGTGTTTTGTAAGGGCCTTCCACCCTGTACAAATAAGGCACACCTGAACTTCCCGTAGGTCTGTCCATGCCTTGAGACATCTCTGACTCACTGGTATCAGAGCTAGGGTAATGGGAGTGGCGACTCAACTGCTGGGCCCAAGACCTTGCAGTGTGGTTGACACTAGCCTCTGAAGACCTAAGGCTTTGTCTTTCTCTTGCTAGGTGTCGTCCTGATCTAAGGTTCATATGCCTAACTGATTAGCCCAATTTTTTTCAGAGTACAACCTCGTTGCCGATCAATTGGTACCAGTCACTTGATTCTTTTTAGTTATTCCTCGTGTTTAAAGTCTTGTCTGCTATTACATCGTCAGGAATACTTGAATGTTCTTCGTACTTTCAGGTTGATCGTTCCACGTTAGGTTCTTTCCTTTATGTTGTCGACAGTACAGAGATTAAGTTTTTAGCTTGAACTTGAGTTTTTAGGTAGTCTTCAACTTGATAGTGGCCTATCGTCGCCCTGACTTACTCCTACTTCTAATCGCTCTTAGCCTAGGCTAGGAATTGACGAAGAGGAGTTGAGAATATTCCGACCTTTCTTGCCGAACCTTGCTCTTTAGTGCTCGAGAAGTTGATTCTCAAGCGTGTGCCACACCCTTGCTTGGATACTCTCAATTGCTTCTCAATAGGCCTGCATAAATCCCAAGATTAGCTCCAAGTAGACCTTTCAATTGACAGACAATTTATTTCAGACACTTTTTTAATGACCCTTATTCCCCCTTTTGCATTGTTAGCAATTTACTCTAGAGCTCCCTTGGTGTTCCTACCCCTCAGTATGTCAATTTCCAAATATCCTATCTGAAAATCAACGCATTATTCTTGTAAAAAACAGTTGAGGGCGTGTAGTATATGTCACGAGCTTTCCGACAAGCCTTAGAGCTCAGAAAATGGATTTCGTATGAAAAAGTTATGACCGTTCAGGGTTTAGGGGGTTAAATAGACAAACAGATACTATCAGGGATTTTAATGCATTTTCTAAGGCCTTTGTAAGTAGATGAGTACATGAAAGTGCAAATATGCCCAAATTTTAGCCTAAATTTACCAAAAATTCACCCTTAATTTTTTGTCGAAAATGCCTGTCTATCGCGATAGACGGTGTCTGTCGCGATAGACACAATCTATCGTGGGGGCTGTCTGTCGCGATAGACGGTGTCTGTCGCGATAGACGGTGTCTATCGTAGATTTCTGTCTGTCGCGATAGACGGTGTCTGTCGCGATAGACGGTGTCTATCGTGGATTTCTGTCTGTCGCGATAGACGGTGTCTGTCGCGATAGACGGTGTCTATCGTGGATTTCTGTCTGTCGCGATAGACGGTGTCTGTCGCGATAGACGGTGTCTATCGTGGATTTCTGTCTGTCGCGATAGACGGTGTCTGTCGCGATAGACGGTGTCTATCGTGGATTTCTGTCTGTCGCGATAGACGGTGTCTGTCGCGATAGACGGTGTCTATCGTGGATTTCTGTCTGTCGCGATAGACGGTGTCTGTCGCGATAGACGGTGTCTATCGTGGATTTCTGTCTGTCGCGATAGACGGTGTCTGTCGCGATAGACGGTGTCTATCGTGGATTTCTGTCTGTCGCGATAGACGGTGTCTGTCGCGATAGACGGTGTCTGTCGCGATAGACAGTGTCTGTCGCGATAGACTGAAAAAATGCAAATTTTTGAAAAACTTCTAGTGATCTAGAGTGCCCACAAGGTGTAGGTTACAGTGGTAATCATGCATTCACAAAATGTTAAGATTTTCTGTCTGTCGCGATAGACAGAGACTGTCGTCCCGGGACCTGTGCAGAGCCTGTCGTACCTGCGCACACTGCTGGGGATGATGGTACCGCAAAAAACCTGCAAAATAGCTCAGAAAACATGCAAAAACAGCACATGCAAGTTCGCTCTCTCGCTCTCTCTCACAAGTGAAATGAGGGAAATGAGGTGGAGGTGGGGATATAGTCAAAAAACTGAAATTTTCGCGATGATGGAGATGGACGTGGGAGATGGTGATGATGATGATGGTGAAGAAGGTAAAAGAAAATCGATGAGAGTGAAGAAAATACCTACAACTCCAACGCGTCAACTCTACGTCTTACCATCACACGCTCGTCCTCAAAGCTCTATCCCCGGCAACGGCGCCAAAATTTGGTGTAGCTCAATGATGAGTAGCACCTCCTTTAATGTCAATCCAGGAAGACGTGAGGATGGTATGAAGACCTCGAGCAAGTGGCGGCACAAGTGTGTGAGTGAGAAGCACACAAGCATGCACACACATACACACACACGCGCACACAAGGCAAGACAAAGAGTGAGAATCAATGGAGCTTTTTAGATTACTTTCAAAATGCTCTTACAAGTTCGTTTCAATTACAATCTAACCTGAAAAATGAGCTCTCTAGCTCTTTTTATAGTTTTTGGCTAGCTTTTGGCCCTGTCCAGACCTAGTGTCCGGCCTAGTTAAAAATTAGGTTCCAGGGCTTATTTGAGGGCTCAAACGAAGTCTAAAAATTATGAAATTTGGTACGATGGTACTTCTAATACTCCTCAAGCTCGAGGACTCCTCGGCTTGCACAAAATGGAGTCTAATCTACCAAAAACGGAATTTACAATGTTTGTGTAGTGATTAAAATCACTTGGGTTGTACATAATCTATGGGAAAAAATGATCTGGCCTTGTTGCCGTATTGTGCATGACTCCTTTATTGCTTTGTATGCCAACATGTCCATAAAAGATTCCCCACGAATTTGTAGCTTGATGCTTGACTTTTAACACACGTACACGTACACGTACACGTACATGTACATGTACACATACATGTACACGTACACATACACATACACACAAATACACATATACAAACTCATATTCATACACATACACAAACTCATACTCATACTCATACACATACTCATACTCATACACATACTCATACTCATACCCATACTCATAGTCATACACATACACATACACATACACATACACATACACACACATACACACACACATACACATACACATACACATATGCATATAAATACACATACACATACACATACACCTACACCTACACCTACACATACACGTACACGTACAGGTACACGTACACGTACTCATACTCATATACACGTACGCGTACACATACACATACACGTACACGTACATGTACACCTACACATACTCATAGACATACACATACACATACACATACACATACTCATACTCATACTCATACTCATAGTCATACACATACACACACATACACCACACCACGTACACGTACACGCACACATACACGTACACATACACATATATGTACACGTACACATTCACATACACGCACATGTACACACATAGGTACATTCACACGTACACGCACATGGTCACACACACATACACACACGTACATGCACACGTACACGTACACATACACGTACACGTACACGTACACGTACACGTACACGTACATGTACACGTACACGTACACGTACACGTACACATACACGTACACGTACACGTACACGTACACGTACACGTACACGTACACGTACACGTACACATACAGGTACACGTACACGTACACATACACGTACACGTACACGTACACGTACACATACACGTACACGTACACGAACACGTACACGTACACGTACACGTACACATACACGTACACGTACACGTACACGTACACATACACATACACGTACACATACACGTACACGTACACGTACATGTACACGTACACGTACATGTACACGTACACGTACACGTACACATACACGTACACGTACACGTACACGTACACATACACGTACACATACACATACACGTACACGTACACGTACACGTATAGGTACATGTAGCTCAGTGATGAGTAGCACCTCCTTTAATGTCAATCCGGGAAGACGTGAGGATGGTATGAAGATCTCGAGCAAGTGAAGGCACAAGTGCGTGAGTGAGAAGCACACCAACATGCACACACATACACGCACACACGCACACACGGTAAGACAAAGAGTGAGAAGCAATGGAGTTCTTTAGATTACTTTCAAAAAGCTCTTACAAGTTCAAACCAATTACAAGATAACCTCAAAAATGAGCTCTCTAGCTCTATTTATAGTTTTTGACTAGGTTTTGGCCGTGTCTAGACCTAGTGTCCGGTGTAGTTAAAAATTAGGTTCTCTACCCTATTTGGAGGTTCAAACGAAGTCTAAAAAATGTGAAAACTGACAGGTAGGTACTTCTAAAGCTCCTCAAGCTCAAGGACTCCTTGGCTTGCACAAAATGGAGCTTCAAAATTATGAAATGGTATTTACAATGATTGTTAGTGATGAGAATCACTGTTGTAAAGATGTTGATTTGGAAAAATTTGAAGGGCCTATTTGCCAGATTTGCGTCGACTGCTCTGTCTACTTAATCCTTCACCTCGCTCTGACTCTCTTCGCTGGCTTCCTTGTCTAGTCAGTCCTTGGGTGCCCATACTACTCTCAACACCCCCCCCCCTCTCGCGTCTGTCGTCTCTGACAGACTCTTGTTGCTGGGAGTGTTGGATGTAATAGTCCACCACATGAGTGGCAAGTTGATGTTCTTGTATGTGTAGTCCTCTCGCCAAATCTATCATCATGCGATCCCAATCAATTGGTCTTGGAATGTCAGGATGTGGCAGACGTAACTGATCTGCATGGATGGCTTGTTCTACTACGAATAGATGTAGCAAATGTGTTGGTCTGGGAATGAAAATTTCCGAATGATATTCCTAGAATCTCGTAGAGAACATTTCCTCAAACGTCTGCTTGAAGCATGCGGGTAAGTACTTTATTCGTGCATGCCAGGCAAAGATTATAGTGACCGAGGGAGTCTGGCTCATGTCGTAGACTAAATCCTTGTTACCTTGAGAGAATCCAGGGGCAGAGATGTATGGAGCTTGTACCTTCCGAAAGGTTTTGAAAACAATGGTCATGAGCTCGAATATTTTCATACAAATTTTCGCTGCTATGTCGGGTACATTATTTAGATGAGTAGACCAGTGTCGAATTGTTGATATCATGTAGGCGACGGTTGGGGTCCCTCGAGGCGGAGCAGAATATGGATAGTTAACCCAAGCCGAGCATTCTTTATTGTTGCGTACCTTGATTGCAAATGCTTGCCAGGATCTACGACGTACCATTGGGCAATAGCATGGATTATACTTGATGTACAGTGGCATGGTTGCCCATGTGCTCATCATCTCAGGGTAATCGATTAGTAGACGTGCATGCCAATTGGGTTGGAAGATCGAGCCAGTACGGGCATCTGCCGATAAGTCCGCTTGCTCAAATTGAGTGGCGAATGTAGGCTCCTTTCCTGTATGCCTTCTAACTTCTGCATTATAATCATGTAGCAAGACAAAGTAAGGCATGTATTGTGTCTCTGATGTTGTGATCAAGCGTTGGTGGGATAGGTTCTGAAAGTAAGAAGATCGAAGGATAGTTTCTTCCAGATTTGTGAGAGATTGAATTTGCATGGCAACGCGATCATCATGTGTCTTTCCTACTTTCTCGATTCTTTTGACCCAATCTGGAACTCCAATTTCTAAAGTGTCTTGTCCTTCCTTGTTACCCGACCGCCGGGTGTGGGCATCGGCTCGTACGGCTCTTCATAGCTGTCATCGACGGGGATTTCCACAACTGTTTCAGGTTCTGGTTCTTCAGTTGGCGAGGGTGGCCTTTCATATGGTAAGAGGCGTGCTTGGAGTTCTGCCACCTGTTTCCGGAGGGTCTCTACTTCTTCTGTAGAGTGTTGCAAGATTATCGGCTCCTGTTGAGCTGTGGGGGCACTAGCTATCTGCTTCTTTAGATCCGCACATTCAACCTCTAACTTTTCATATGAATCCAAGAAATTTTCATGCTCTTCGAGTAAGATGCAAATGTCTTCAGATGGGACTGCTCTATACTTGGTAGGGCTAATGGTTGCTCCTGCAGTTTCTTCCATAGCCGCTTCAAAGTTGTCTTGGTTTTGTTGCTGAAGCCTCTTGTTCTCTTCTAGTGCTGCTGCCATATGCTTTCTTAATAGCCCAAGATTGCGTCTAAGTGTAGCATTGGATATCATTTGGGACTCGAGCATACTTTCCAGTTCCTTCACTGCTTGATCATCCACTGTCGAATTTTTCGATTCCCATTCTGTGTGAGCCTATTGTAAGGTGGTATGTTCTGAGAGAAGCGTTTGGTAATCATCTTCGAGAGTGTTGACTCTAGCTTGTAGATGCTGAGATTCTGCTTGGAGGGCAACAGTGCGTTCTTCCAATTGATGGTATTCTTGTTGTAGTTGATGTGCACACTGAAGTAATGTAGTGAACGTGCTATGTACATTATGAGATGCAAGGGGAAAAGTTTGGAATGCAAGGGAGGTGGGAATGGGAAGGGAGGTAGTGAATGATGTGTCTGCTAATGATGTGTTGAGTGATGAGGTGGGGGGTAGTGGAGGGGGAGAGGGTGGAATTGTGGGGAGAGGTGCTGTGGTGGGTGAAATGTGCATTGGGTCAGACAGAGTGGTGTGTACAGGGGCTACCATGTAGGTTGGTATGGTAGGTGAAGTGAGTGTGGTGTTTGTGTAGATTGATGTTGTTGGGAATATGTGGGGAATGTGCCTCTGATACATTGGAGTGCGGAAGAACTGCTCCACAAAGGACGGGTATTGGGGTGGTGAGGTTAGGTTGAATGAGGTGTAGGGGGCAGATGGGAAGTGAGGGTCATGGAATGGAGGTACCTGTATTGGGGGATAGGCTGGGAAACACAGGGTGCCTTTTGTGGGTGCAGGGTTTCCAACCACACTTGGAATTATGGGATGGCCAATTATGGGTTCAGAGGACAGAAGGGTTGAAGTGTACAAGGGATTGGTGATGGAAGAGAAGAGGGTGTCTTGTGAGGTGGGTTCTCGAAATGAGAATGGTGTGAATGAGGTTGGGTTATAAGTGAAGGTAGAGGTGATGGCTGCCGTTTCTTCCATGGTGGGAGGTGGTGGTGGGGGTGGAGAAGGTGGTGATGGGGGGTGCTAGGGTGAGATGGGTGATGTCTGAAGGAAGGTTTCAGCAGAGAGGTCAATGGTGGTGGTGGGGGTAGCTGTGGTTTCAATGGTTACTTCTTGTTCTGTGACGGGTATCCTGATAGTCTTACCTGCTCGTGGTAATGTGTCAACTCTGCGTTTGTCATACCTCATGGACTGGCGGACTGCTGTGTGGACAGCCTCCAGAACTCCTAAAGATTCTGACACTAATTTGAGGGTGTCAAAAAATGTTGATCCACCCCATCATCTCATAGCATTTCTTGCATCAAAGCTTGGCCTGACACAAGAGAGAGTTGATGCCTTTCTTGTACTGCTTTGATTGTATCGTATAACCTTTGTAGCTGAGCTGTGTATGCAGGTGCACCTACAACTTCTGGCACTTCTTGTTGCTCATCTTGATGCTCCTGATCATAATCGTCCTCATCTTCCTCCTGTTCTTCATCTTCATCATCCTCTTCATCCACTTCAACTGTAGTGACAGGTACTTGGGAGGTTGTTGCCTGCGTTTGCACATTCTCCACTTGTTGTGCCTCTTCTACCTCTAGCTCTACATCTTGTAATAATTGTTCGAAGTCTTCATTCGTAGGTGCACCACCGGGAAATTCAAGATCGGTTGGGATGGGAGGGAATATCAAGTTAGGACCATCGATGCTGCATCTTGGAAGTCGGAGTGTGAATGGTCAGACTCTTCGGGGTGGAGGGGTAACGTCTGGTGTTAGGGTGGCTCCACGTCGTTGAGCACAAGGGACTTGGACAGTACCTCTCATCTTCTTAGAAGGGCGTCCAGTGGATGTCCTGCCTCTAAACTGCTCTACACGATTCCACATCAGGGCCCGTTGAATAGGGATGTCATAAGCCAAACACCTATAAATGATTCTCGTCAGAGCACAACATCCATATAAAACCTGTTTCTGCGGCCATCGTTTGTGGGCTAGGTGTATCTGATCAATTATCCAGTGGGGTAAGTTGATGGTGAGGCTCTGTGTCTCTGCCAGATACAAACTAAACCAAATCTTTTTGGGCGGCATGGTGAATCTATCTTGGGCAGGAAAAGCAAAGTGTTGCATGCACATGCGAAGGTGTATTGCAATATTAGGCGTCATGGACACCATGTCCTTGAGTTTGGTGAGGCTTCGATTCTTCATGTAATCAGGCACTAGGGTCTCCTTCTCTGTAGGAATATGCATTTTGCGCATATCTAGGGCCTCTCTCACCAAGTTGTTGGATAACCTAAACCTCTTGAGCTCATTTCCTTTTGTTAGAGATGGGATCACAAATGAGCTTGCACCTTTTGGGTTCTTGTTTGGAGTCAAGGTGTTGATGAGATAGTAGCATCACATGAAGTCAGGTTTTGGGAGCCGTGCACTGAAATATGCATCCAATCTTGCCTTCTCCCATACCAAACGTAGACCTTCTGCATTTTGTAACTTCTCGAATTCTCTTGTAAAGAAATGGTATTTACCTTGCTTCCCATTGAGGTCCAACTCTGATTCCCATAGGTATGTTCCCTCTCCCAAGGGTCCTGCCACTTCAGCAAACCAGTGGGAAGCTTTTCCTATGGGCATGGTATGGCCACTAGGAGGGTCCGCAATAGGTATGATTTTGATGGCCTGCAATTCTTTTGGTCTTTCATTTGTCTCAGGCAAAACAGGTAAACTGTCTAAGTCCACCACTTGCTGGCTCGTTCCTGTTTGAGAGCTTGTTCCCACAGCGTCAGCCATGTTGCGGAAATCACTGCCGATTCTGTGAGAATATAGAAACAGGTGTTAACATTGTAAAGGATAGGATAGAACCGTTTTTGTCCCCATTACAACATTAACATGAGGTTCGGGAGAGATTAGTAGATTATTAAGTGCTCGGTGTATGTGTGTGTAGTTAGGAAGTGGGTAGACCTAGGAGCTAAGTGGAATGATGTAGTGTGAGAGTGATGTAGTTAGTAGGTGGGCATGGATTTACAACTAGGGTCCGGGGTGTATTACAAGTTTTAGGTTGCCAAATGCGGTTGATGGGTTTTGATCTTGAATGTGTGGAGACTCTGGAGAGTTTGATAGGAGTATCTACTTGAAAATGAGGCTTTTTAGGGACCCATTTACAAGTGATTCTACTTGTGCGCATGGAAGAACATTTGTCTGTGCGTGATGTATAAGAATGGGCATCGGATGTTCGAGTGAGTGAAACATGTTGTACCGAATGTGGCCTCGATGTAGCTATTTGAGCCCGCAAACAAGCCTTAGGCACCCAGATTTGTCGTGATGGTGGGCTGGCCTTCATCGACTTCTTGGGTACCCAAATGAACTTTACTTTCACAGAAGAATTGATGAAAGACTTCTTATTAGTGTTGTGTTCTTGATTACTAATAAGAGGTTTGGGCCGTGGGGTTGACGTGGTTACAATAGGGTGTTCGCCTTTCCGCACCCACACTTGTTTCAATGGCCGAGACATTCTGCTTTGCACGTGTTTTTGGCCTCCAGTATAGGTAGTACTCTGCTTGTTCTGTATTTGATCTGCCTTTGGTTGCTGCATCCCTCTGGCCTTTGGAAAAGAAGGGAGTGCCGTCTTATCCTTGATTCCATTGTTGAGACAATCCTCTTTCTGTATCATACAGTTTTGGACAAGAATAGCATTGTCAACTTCATGTGCGCCCCTGGAAGGACCAGGGATTCGTGCCTTACCTAGTTCTTTGAGTGCCTCATTTTCTAATTCAACCGTAATTCGACTCTGATTTACCCATACGTGAAGAAGTCCACTTCTTAGGTTTAGGTTGACTTCATGATCATACATCCAATCTTGACCCAAGACAAGAGGCTCAGTGAGGTCCTCATCTTGACACACTAGTACTTTGACTGTCATTGCTTTGTCTTGAATATAGAGGGGAAATTCCACCTCGCCCATGCAAGGGGTTTCCACACCTCCCAATCCTATGAGATATGCTTCTATAGGATTCATGGTTAATTTCAACTTTTGACAGTACAAAAATTTAACAACACTAGTGGCTACACCTGAGTCAATCAAGGCTCTTACAGTCCTTGCACCCTTTCCTTGTCCTATCTCTAAGGTTATAAAAGGACGTCGATCAATTATCCTTTGAGCGCTGATACCTGAAACTTCACACATAGCCACATGATATCCTTGATCTGCATATGCATCTGTCCTAGGTTGCTCCCTATCCTGTCTTCTCAACTTCATTCTCCGGATGCGTTCTAATGCTTCTGCTTGAGCTTCTTCTCGAATTCATCTTTCTTGTTCTTTGCGTTTCTTAGCAGTGTTGAGTCGACTTAGCATATCTTCTGTCAGAGGTTCCTGATATAACTTGACTCTGCATCCGCTTATGTAGCTCGGGAGAATATCGCCTTCTAATGTGGCTAGTTGCACTGCTCCACTTGTTGCGATTCTATTAATGATCATGGGTCCATAGCCACGCTTCTCTAATTTTCTCGCATGTTGCTTCAATGTGTAGAATAAAACTAAGTCTCCAGCCTTCAAGCCTTTATCCTTCACGTGGGCATCAAAGTATGTCTTCTGTCTTTTCTTAGCTGCATATATTCCCGCTACCACTCTTAGTCTTTTTTCACCTAGTCGTTCCAGATAAAAAATCCTCGAAGAGAGTTCATGACCCGTCCACTTGTGCTCCTGTGCTACCTTCAATGTAGGTATCAAGAAGTCCAATGGTAGCACTGCATTTTGACCGAATACCATCTAAAAGGGTGTGGCTTGGAGTACCATTTTGTAGGCAACTCGGTATGCCCAAACAGCATGGTGTAGTTGTTTGTCCCAATCAGAGCGTTTTTTGTTCACTAATTTCGTCAGTACATTGCATATGATCTTATTGGTGCTCTCAGCCTGGCCATTAGCTTGAGGGTGATAGGGGACAGACTTCTTATGCACTACCAAGAATTCTTGGAGCACATTTTCAATAACTTCATTCAAGAAGTGAGTGCCTCTATCACTAACTAGCTCTATAGGTAGCCCATATCTAGTGAAAAAAACTTAGCTGTTGTTTGAGCATCGTTCTTCGTTGTGGCTTTTACTTCTATCCATTTGGTTAGATAATCCGTGGCAACAATGATATACTCAGCATGGGAACCCTTAGCTGGGGGATTAATAGGACCTACAAAGTCTATTCCCCACTTAGAGAATGCACGTCCACCCATCATAGGTTTCAGTGGCATCTCATCTTTGCGTATAGGATACCGAGTTCGCTGACAGGCATCACATCTCTTCACATAGGTATGTGCGTCCATGTGAAGGGTCGGCCACCACAAGCCTGCAAATAGGATCCCTTTAACCACTCGGTCTGGTCCAAAGTGTCCTCCTGCTACACCTTGGTGAGCAGTTTCCAAGATCTTGAGATATTCACTCTCATGGACACATAGTCTGAGGTAACCATCTTTACCACGTTTGTATAGATTATCACCAATGAGTGAGTAATCCAGGGCTTCTTGCTCTAAACTCCTTTTCCTAGCCAGAGTCATGTCTGGAGGGAATGTTTTTGTCCTCAGGAAGGATACTAGTGGTTCACTCCAATCTGGCACTATGGACACCTAATAAAGAGTGGCATGTTCCACAGGTGGTTTAGTGCAGCAGATTGGGCATTCCTTGCACAACTTCTGGACATCAGCTTCCATAGTCGGCCAATGCACTCCGAGTCTTTTTAGTGTCTGTAGGGTTCGTTGCTTTGAGTAGTGTTGCTCTAATGCACCTACATGTGCTAATTGCAACCATTTAGCGTACTCATCCTCTTCCACACAACATGCCAAAATCCCTTGATCTGTGTGCTTGTACATACTTCCTGCCATGATGTGATACTTTTGGGCTTTTACGACCTCTCTATTTTGTGTGTTTATTACGTGATGGTTAGGCCTGTATGTCAATATTGGCACCAATGGCTTAGCCCACTGCAGCACCACTTCCAAATTAAACAAGTAAGCATCAGGAAGGTCATCTGACACTCCTTGTGGGGCTTCTCCAGATGTGAGTCTAGAGAGATGATCTGCTCTCACATGAGTCTTCCCTTTCCTTACCACAACCTCGAAATCATATTCCATTAGCAAATTTAAACTTATTTGCAAGCAAATAATGTCTAAACTTTTTAACTGCATATACCATGCCTAATCCTTCTCTCTCCGTAGTGGTATAATTTCGTTCAGCTGCATTCAATTATCTACTAGCATAGGCAATTGGAAGATCCATATTACCTTCACCAGTAGGTTGTGCAAGCACACAGCCAATGGCATAATTGGATGCATCCACATGCACATGGAAGGGCTTATGCCAATTTGGTGTAGTCAAGATTGGTGCTGAGCATAATCACCGTTTGAGCTCATTGAAAGAGTTCTCACATTCCTCAGTCCACTCAAAGTTTGTCAGAAGTCCATACAGAGGCTTTGCAATGATGGCATACATGTGTATAAACTGTCGGTAATAACCACAATGCCCCATGAAAGCTTGTACTTCCTTGACATTCTTTGGCCTAGGTAACTCGGCTATGGCTCTCACTTTCTTTTCATCAGTGGATATGCCATTCTTTGAAACTATGTGTCCTAGAATCTTGCCTTGCCTGACCATAAAGACACACTTTTCTGGGTTCAGGCAGACTTGATATTCTCTACATTTGTCAAAGATTTGCCCGAGTTCAGGAATGTGTGTTTGTCTAATGTTGGAATGAGCACAAAGATCATCAACATAGACTTCTAAGTTCTTCCGCAGGAACTCTTTAAATACATGGCACATTAGTCTCTGGAAGGTAGCTGGTGCATTGGTAAGCCCAAATGGCATTACTCTAAAGGGGAAAATGCCCCATTCAGTGGCAAAAGCCGTCTTATGCTGACCTTCTGTAGCTATGGATACTTGATTGTAGCCCGAAAATCCATCAAGGAAGTTGTACACTTCCTTGCCTGCTACTCTTTCTAAGAGATGATCTGTGATCAGAAGCGGATAGTTATCTCGAATTGTGGCTGCATTGACCTTCTTCAAGTTAATGCATACACGCAGCTTTCCATTTTTCTTGGGCACCACTACGATGGGGGATACCCACTCAGTGTGCTCAATTTCATAGATAAATCCAGCTTCAACCAGTCTATCTATCTCCTCTTTGATCTTGGCAGCGTAATTATCATTATATGTATATGGCTTTTGCTTAGAGGGTTTGGCATCTGAGGTCATGGGGATGGCGTGTGAGCATATGTCAGGGTCCACACCTTTCAAGTCCTTGTAACTCCAAGCGAATACATCTCTGTATTCTCTTAGCAAGGCTATTAGCTCTTGTTCTTCCTCTTCTGTCAGGTCATGGCCTATGTACGTGCATCTTTCTTCTCCTTCCTCGATGGCTACAACTACTTTCTTCGTGGTTTCTTTGTTATCATAGGCCTCCCCGATTGCGCCTCTTGTTTAGGCATTCTAATCATAACTCTCCTGTCATCTATCTCATACTTCTTAAAATCTTTCGAGACCTCAAACAAAGATTCTTCCTCTTCTAGTGTGACTTCTTTCTTCTTCCTTAGCTTTCCTTCTTCCTTAGGGGGTACATGTGTGGCTAGCCTTATATCCTTTGTAAGCTCTCCATGCCTCTGGGGTTGAAATTCTACTTCATAGAAGTATTCTTCATCTGATGCAAAAGGTGGGTCCATAATGATTGACTCTAGATTGGAGTCACTCGCATCCTCAATTGCATCAGGACTAGGTTCGCATTCTTCTAACACTGCCTCTCCCATGATTGGCTCTATGGAGAAAACTGAAATGTCATAGCCATCCTCATCACAGTGAGCTGTCCATTGTTCTTCATTGATGGCTACATCCATTGTTGCTAGGATTTCTGCCCAGTTGTGGGGTTCAAATTCCTCGTCAGGAAAGACTACAGGTGCATAGGCTGGGTCTTGAATTGATCTATGTGTCTCTTTTGCACCTACCTCTCTGGCTTTTTCTCTTTTCTCTTCTTCTACTGCCACTTTGCACATCCATAAGTGAGTGTCTTCATGCATCCATGAGGATCCTGATCCTATGGAATGCACCGATTCCGTATCATCTTTGGCTCTATGGATGGGATTCCATTGAATGGGCGGTACGTCTCTATGAGACTAATCCTTGAGATTGACTTTGGTTGTAACACCTAAGTGTTGCAAGTATAAGGAATTGGTTCCCCAATCCTGTACCACTTGCAATTGCCACATAAATGGTCTTCCCAAAATCATCTCATAGGCATGATTCTTGCTAAAATCACATATGGCGAAAGTATGCTCAAACTCAACACCACATGTAGTGAGAGTTATTCCTTCCAGCAAGCCTAAAGGTCTTTCTATGTGGCCATCAGCCATTTGCAATTTCATCCTCGTGGGCCTGAGTGTTGGCTTGCCCCAACGCTTCCATAGGGAAGTGGTAGCAATTGCAACTCCTGCACCTGAGTCTAGAATGGCCTGGGTGGTGTATCCTTGATGGGTGATAGGAAGATATGTTTTTTTCTCTTCGCCCTCACTCATGTCTCCTATCTTGTCCAATGGTATTTCTGGCACTGTTCTCTGGGACCCTACCTGGGAATGAGGTTTTTTTATCCCTGGTACTTGTTTGGCTACATGTTTCCATAGCTCTGGCCTAACTTTGAGTAACTCCTCTAAAGTGAGGTTGCACTGCACTTTAGTGTTTTTCACTACCTCCGTAATCCTAGGTATGACTGAGTCTTCGTTTCTTACCATGACTGTGGGTGCTCTCATACAGGTAGACTTGGCTTCCCATGGGCCTGTGAAGTGGGGTAATTCCTGTAGAGAGTTAGACTCAAAGTCTAATCTTTGCTGAGAGTGGGTGCTCTCCTGCTCCTCATAAATGGATGGGATGTCTTGTGGGAATTGGTCATGTGCATCATCCACAAGTTCAATGGCAGGAGGGACTTCACTTTCCTTAGCCCATTTGTCTTCTTGAATCTCTCGTAGGAATTCTGGTGTGAACCGATTCATAGAAGATGATGTGTCTGGTTCCGTAGAGTTAGGCACATAGGCTTCCTGGGCAGGAAGACCTGCCCTTTCACTTGCCTTGTCCTTGTGTTGAGAGGCGGGTTCCTTTTCTGATTGTGCAATTAGCTTCTCTATTCTTTCTAACAGTCCATCAAAGTGCAACTGTGTCTTCGCTGAACTAGAGATGTTAAATAGGCGACTAGCTTTAAACATGGTCTGAGCCAATTCCACCATCTTAGCACAAATTTTGGTTCGTTCTAGCTCTAGTTCTGCTCTAGGGTAACACTTTTCATGATCAGTTACGTTTGGCCCTTCTTGGATTCTGGCCTAATAGGCTTTAAGCATCATATCAAGGTCCTCGGGAGTGGGATCTGCTAGGACTGATCCTACTCTAGGGGGTGGTGGGCTTAGGTGAGGTGGGTTGGATGGAGATGGGAATGGTGGAGGTGATGGAGGTGGGGCAGTGTGAGAGGGAGTTTGAGCTGTGAGTTCGGTTATCTTGGCCTTTGTTTCTCTGAGGCTTTCCTGAAGTTGACTCATTTTCTTAGCCCATTGCCTCTTCATTCTTTCTCTACTATCTCTCCAAGCTCTAGTCCTCTTCTTGGTTATGCTCTTTGTTTCACTAGCCTCTGGGCTCTTTTCCTGGCCTACGCTTTGGTTCTGTTGCAAGGCTTGGGCTCTAGTGATCACTTGCACTGTTGTAGTGGACGTCACACTTCCTATGGAGTCTACAACTAACCCAATAACATTGATAGGAGTGATTTTCGGCATATTATTAGGATTCTTTGGGCAGTCTCGTAAGAGATGCTCCTTTCCACACTCTTGGCAATAGCCCTGGATCGTCACTGACTGGGGTTGTGTAGGTGGACGTAAGGGACAATCACGAATGAGATGATCTCCCTGACATCTGTAGCATGGTCCTCTGGGGAATGGGGGTCTTACTTGCCTAGGTTGAGGTCTAGAGTTGGGGTTTGCGTACATTACATTTGTGTACTCTGGTTTCCAACTAGGTTCACTTGGTTCTTTACTGTAGTAGGACTCACCATGCTCAGGAGATTGCATGTAGTAATCCTGGGGGCTATCAATGTGCGTCGAATCAAAGCTATGGTCACTCGGGTCACTTTCAGAAAGCAATGGTGTTACAAGGACTATAGCTCTATTCAGGTTCTCTTTTGTAGCTGCATATTTTACTGGAATTACATTAGCTGGAGGAGGGGGTTGTTGTGTTAACACAGGCTGAGGCCTTTGTTGGTTTTGGTAGGGTTGGTAGGTTTGTTGAGGCCTAGCATACTGCTGATGTGGATACTGGTTCTGATATCTGCCTTGTTGGTATGGCTGAGGGCAGGTTTGCCTAACCGCTTGCTTATTGTATGGGTAGTCTTGTGCTGTGTGATTTGTGTATCTTCGTTCTATGGTGCAGTACTGGCTACTAGGATTCACTTGGGGTTGAGCCATAATGGGACATACTTTTGCCATATGGTCACCACCGCAAGTAGTGGGACATATGGTCACCACTTTTGCCATAATGGGACATACTTTTGCCATATGGTCACCACAACATCTTTTCACTGGGGCAAATCTTGGGATCTGTTTGCTAGTGACACCTAATTTCTGAGCTAATTTCTCTGCAAGTTCCTCAATAGATGTGGATTGTGTGGAAGAGAGGCTAGTGGCACTATCTGAGTCTTTTTAGATTTTGGAAAGCTCTAGTTCTTCCCCTAGGTTATCCTCGATGTCAATGCACATGCGTACACACTCTTCTATGGTCCTAGGGTCCTTCAAGTACACATAGGATCGCAACTTTGTACTTAGCAATCCATCCAAGAATAAAGACACTTGTTTGGCTAGTGTTGGTAGCTCAGGAATAGGGCATCTCTCAAGATATTGCCTAAACCTTCTTCCAGCAAGTCTCACGGTTTCTTGAGGGGTTTGCTTGAAGCTGTGAATCAGCGAGGAAGTGTTATGTCTTATGCCACTTTTAGAGAATTTGATAATGAATGCCTCTAGAAGTTGGTCTATGCTCCTGAACTGCCTCTCGTTTAATGGCTGAAACCATGTCAGGGCAGTGTTCCTAAGGGTTAGACCAAAGGCATTGTAGTGCGTGAATAGATCTTCAACTTGTTCAGCTCTCAAGACTTGCCTAAACTCAGCCACATGATCGTAGGGGTCTTCGGTGCCACGAAGTAGTTCTTCATGGACTTCACTAACTAGGTCGGTCTCAAAATCCTCGTGTGCTCTCTCGATCTTGGCAAAGGAAAATCATCGGCATTTCTTCGGTTCCGTGGGGCTCTATGTACCTCTGCTTCTACTCTATTTGTTTCCGTCCTCGTTCTTTCTCTGCCCAAGGAGTTGGCAAAGCTTACCTCAGGTCTGTCTCTATTTCTGTCTCTTTGAGTTCCATGAGCTTGGGATGTTCCAGCTCCAGGGTGACCATAGGACACGTTCGATCTTGGTTGGGGGAAAATGAATTCTCCCTTCCAAGTGTAAGCATGTCTATCATGTTTTGTAACCACAAAGATCCTCTCTGAAGCGTGATCTAGGTAGGTCACTCTGCCTGGGCTATCTGGATCTTTAAACTCATAGATCATGATTGTTCCTATATCATTTGGCCTATCAGATTTATACCTCCAAAAGGCTTCATCAGTCTCTCGATTCAGGAGCAGGTCTATGCTCTTGTTGTCCTGGGGAATCCACTCAGGTGTGAGAATTCTTGTGAGAACTGATTTTTCGCGAGGGGTTCTAGGCTCTCCTCCTACTTTCCCTTGTTCTAGGTCATCTATGTCCGTCTCAGGGATCACATTCCCGAATCCATCTGTCCTATCTGGGTGACTGGTGACTACATATATTGTCCCTTCCTTGTCTAGGTATGCGCCGTTTTCAAACTTGACAGCTGGATGCTCTAGTCCAATGGATTGGTCAGGGTTTTTGATCTGGACCACATATCTTCCTAGGCCGTCCTCATAGATGCT
Organism: Ceratopteris richardii; assembly: GCA_020310875.1. Classification (NCBI taxonomy): domain Eukaryota; kingdom Viridiplantae; phylum Streptophyta; class Polypodiopsida; order Polypodiales; family Pteridaceae; genus Ceratopteris; species Ceratopteris richardii. The sequence continues at coordinate 36,043,500 of CM035434.1, read as the reverse complement.
AGCACCTAATCGGTTGGTCCTAAGGTATTCCAGCTGCGTCTTGTAGGGGCCTTCCACCCTATACAGATATGGCACACCTGAACTTCCTGTAGGTCTGTCCATACCTTGAGACATCTCTGATTCACTTGTCTCAGAGCTAGGGTAATGCAAGTGGTGGCTCAACTGCTGGGCTCAAGACCTAGCTGTATGATTAACACTAGCCTTAGAAGACCTAAGACTCTGTCTATCCCCTACTAGATGCCGTCCTGATCTAAGGCTCATAAGCCTAATTGAATAGCCCAAATTTGCCCAAGTACAACCTCGTCGCTGAGTTCTTTTGTATCAATTACTTGATTCTTTTTAGTGGTTACCGTGTTTATGCTCTTGTCAAAAATCACTTCGTCAAGAATATTTGAGTTAACTTTCGCATTGTAAGTTGATCATTCCACGTTAGATTCTTTCCTTTAAGATTATCGCATCACGAAGAGATTATGTTTAATCTTGAACTTGAGTGCATAGGTAGTCTTCAACTTGATTGATGCCTATCGTTGCCCCGACTTACTCCTAGCACTTCCCGCACTTAGCCTAAGCTACGAACTGATAGAGGGTGTTGAGGAGTTTCCAACCTTGAGTGTCCTTCCTTGTGTTGTTGCCCTGGTGTGCCCAGGACGCGTGTTCCCAAACTTGCACTTACTCTTGCTTAGAATGCCCTCAAGTGCTCTTACTGGACTTGTAAAAGTCCCACGGTTAGCTCAAGACTTAGATGCAAATGACACAATAGACCACTTTCATGCATGTAACTCACAGACCAAATTATCCTTTGCCTTTATGGAAAACAATCCCAAGGATCCCTCAGTTTTCCTACCTCGGGGTATGAGAAAGTTATGTCAGTTCAGGCTTCAGGGATTAAAACAGGGTTCAAACAGGCCAACAGGGCAACAGGTTTTCCTCGGGTTATTTGCCTATAGCCTCCTTATGTGCTCTAGAGTCCATTATCCATGTCCAAAATTAGCCAAAATCTTCAATTAAAAAAAAACCCTAAAAATTCAGCCGAAAATGGTTGTCAATCGCGATCGACTGGGCTGTCAATCGCGATGGACAGGGCTGTCCGCCGTGGCCTGTCAATCACGATGGACTGGTGTCAATCGCGATGGACTGGTGTCAATCGCGATGGACAGGTATCAGTCACGATGGACAGGTATCAGTCGCGATGGACAGGTATCAGTCGCGATGGATAGGTATCAGTCGCGATGGATAGGTATCAGTCGAGATGGACAGGTATCAGTCGCGATTTTTTCTGTCGGTCGCGATGGACAGGGGTGTCCGTCGCGATGGACACGTGTGCGTCGGAGTTTGTCAGTCGCGATGGACTTGCTGTCCGTCGCGATGGACAGTGTCAATCGCGATTGATGCTATCAATCGCGATGGACAGAAAAAATGCAAATTTTTTTGAAATTTTTGTGGATTTGTGAAGTGCAAGGTCTCTAGTCTACTGTGGTGCACTCAGTTTTACCAAAAGATGAAGTTTTTTGTCAATCGCGATTGACAGAAACTTGCGACACAGAGACAGTTCTGCACATTTCCGTACCTGCACAGCGTGCTGGGGATGATGGGATAGCCAATACCTGCAAGCAAACTCAAGAAACATGCAAAAAATAGCACACAACAGTTCGCTCTCTCGCTCTCTCTCACAAGTGAAATGAGTGAAATGAAAGGAGGAAGGAGATATAGCCAAAAAACTAAAATTTTTGCCATGATGGAGATGGAGGTGGAAGATGATGATGATGATGATGATGATGAAGTAAGGACGAGAAAAATAAGGAAAAGTAAAGAAATTACCTACAACGCCAACGTCACAACTCTACGTCTTACCATCACACGCTCGTCCTCAAAGCTCGATCCCCGACAACTGCGCCAAAATTTGGTGTAGCTCAGTGATGAGTAGCACCTCCTTTAATGTCAATCCGGGAAGACGTGAGGATGGTATGAAGACCTCGAGCAAGTGAAGGCACAAGTGCGTGAGTGAGAAGCACACCAACATGCACACACATACACGCACACGCGCACACACGGTAAGAGAAAGAGTGAGAAGCAATGGAGTTCTTTAGATTACTTTCAAAAAGCTCTTACAAGTTCAAATCAATTACAAGCTAACCTCAAAAATGAGCTCTCTAGCTCTATTTATAGTTTTTGACTAGGTTTTGGCCATGTCCAGACCTAGTGTCCGGCCTAGTTAAAAATTAGTTTCTCTACACAATTTGGAGGTTCAAACGAAGTCTAAAAAATGTGAAAACTGACAGGTATGTACTTCTAAAGCTCCTCAAGCTCAAGGACTCCTTGGCTTGCACAAAATGGAGCTACAAAATTATGAAATGGTATTTACAATGATTGTTAGTGACGAGAATCACTGTTGTAAAGATGTTGATTTGGAAAAATTTGAAGGGCCTATCTGCCAGATTTGCGTTGACTGCTCTGTCTACTTAATCCTTCACCTCGCTCTGACTCTCTCCGCTGGCTTCCTTGTCTAGTCAGTCCTTGGGTGCCCATACTGCTCTCAACAGTACACGTACACATACACATACACGTACACGTACACGAACACGTAACATACACGAACACGTACACGTACACGAACACGTACACGTACACGTACACATACACGTACACTTACACGTACATGTACACATACATATACACATGCACGTACACATACACATACACATACTCATACTCATACACATACACATACACATACACATACACATACACATACAACACACCATGTACACGTACACGTACATGTACATGTACATGTACACGTACATGTACACGTACACGTACACATACACATACACGTACACCTACACGTACACTTACATGTACACGTACACATACACATACACATACACATACATATACACATACACATACACAAACTCATACTCATACACATACACATACACATACACCTACACCAAACCACGTGCACGTACACGTACACGTACACTTACATGTGCAGGTACACGTACACGTACACGTACACGTACACATACACGTACACCTACACCTACACGTAGATGTACACGTACACATACACGTACACGTACACGTACACGTACACGTACACGTCCACGTACACGTACACCTACATGTACATGTACATGTACACGTACATGTACATGTACACATACACATATACACACATACACATACACATACTCATACTCATACTCATACTCATACACATACACACACATACACCACACCACATACACGTCCACATACACGTACACGTACATGTACACGTACACGTACACGTACATGTACAGGAACACGTACACGTACACGTACACGTACGCGTACACGTACACGTACACGTACGCGTACACGTACACGTACACGTACGCGTACACGTACACGTACACGTACACGTACACCTACACGTACACGTACACGTACACTTACACGTACACGTACACCTACACATACACGTACAGGTACACATATAGGTACACGTACATGTACACATACACGCACACGTACACACACACGTACACGTACACATAGACGTACACGCACATGCAGATGCACACGCACACGCACATGTATACGCACATGCACACACACACGCACAGGTACACGCACACGCACACGCACATGCACATGCACGCACACACATGATGGGGGAAGTATCTCAACCCCTAAGCAATGACAAAGCGTGAATGACCTCCACAGGTATCCTTCTTTGACCTCTGCACACCAAAAATACTCTTACTCAGAGCTTATGTAGAGAACTCCAGTGAGCTTTTGTAGACCTGTAGTACACACCAAGAGCTTTCCAACAAAACAAATTTCACTTCAAATGGATGCTTACACAAGGAGAAACAATGTCTACAACATTAGCTAGTTGAATGCTCACAACTGCCAGTCAAGCAGATACCTCACTTCACTCCAGCAAGCTTTTCTCAGAGATTATACAAAGAATAAATCTCAAACTTGATTCAACTTTAGAGGACTCTAATAGCTACCCAATGACACCAAAATCATAGCAAACGGATACATAGAGAAGGAGAACCAGCCCTTACAACAGAGAGCAAAATACTTCCAACAAAGCCTACACACCAAGAGAGATATCAATCACACAACTTCACTAAAATTAATGTTGCTCCCAGATTACTCAGAGAATGATCCCGACACTTTGTGAGCATAAAATAGACTCTAATAGCTATCGACTGAGACAAGAATTACATCAAATGGATACAATATGAGGGAGAACCAATGCTAACAACTCAGGGGTAGAGAGAACCAATGCTAACAAACAAGCAAGCAAGGGGCTTGCTTATCACAACTCCAGCACTTAGTGCTCCTTTTACATGAGCTAAAACTCCAAGACGATGGCCCAAAAGAAGTCGGGATACATGCTCCTTTTATAGTGAGAAGTGTGCCCCTAAAATCTAGGAACTACCTTCCCAAATCAGCCTCCTAACTTGGAGGATTTAGTTGAGATGAATTGGGGAGTGGTTGAGTGACTTTTCTTGATGGAATCTCGTGGCTTTTGGCTTCCTTTGATTGCTCCACATGTCCATAAAAGATTCCCCACGAATTTGTAGCTTGAAGCTTGACTTTTAACACTCCCCCTCAAGCTTCAATTCTTCATCCTCATCCAAGCTCCTTCATGTTGATGCTTTGCTTGAATTTTGAAATCTTCATTCCATCCAAAGCCTTTGTAAACATGTTGGCAACTTGGTCTTTGGTACCAATATGATGTACTAAAACTTCCTTGGATATCACCTTTTCCCTTATGAAGTGATAGTGCATTTCAATATGCTTGGTTCTAGCATGATAGATAGGATTCGATGCTAGATGAATGCTACTCATATTGTCACAAAAAATTGGATATGTGTCAACCTGCAAATTAAGCTCCATAAATAACTTCTTAATCCACATTAGCTCACATGTGACTTGAGCCAAAGCTCTATACTCAGCCTCGGTGGAAGATAATGCCACCGTGGGTTGCTTCTTTGAAATCCATGAGATGATCTTGCTACCTAGCATGACTAGGTAACCACTTGTACTTCTTCTATCCTCCTTGGAACCGGCCCCATCCGCATCAGAATAAGCTTTGACCTGCATATCATCATCAAATAAATAGAACAATCCTTCATTTATAGTGGCCTTGAGATATCGTAACATTCTTCTTGCAGCTTGCAAGTGTGTAGTCCTTGGACTATGCATAAATTGTGATAACACTCCAACTCCATATGCTATGTCAGGCCTAGTTATTGTGGCATAATTTAAAGAGCCTACAATAGAGCGATAAAAAGTTACATCCTCTAATGGCTCTCCATCAATGGAGCTTAGCTTTACATTAACTTCCATGGAATTTGAAATAGGCTTGCAATGTAGCATCCCAAACCTCTCAAGTAGGTCTAGAATATACTTCCTTTGTATGAGCATAATACATTCTTCTTTGTATACAACTTCAATGCCAAGAAAATACCTAAGATCTCCAAGATCAGATATCCTAAACTCCTTTCCAAGCTTTGCCTTGATCTCCTCAATGCCCTTTGTATCATTACCTGTAATGATAAGATCATCTACATACACACACATGTAGACTACAAGTTCTCCTCTTTGTTTGATGAAGAGAGATGGATCCGCCTTGCATTGATTGTAACCACATTTGATCAAATAGTCCACCAATCTTTGGTTCCAAGCCCTTGGAGCTTGCTTTAGGCCATAAAGTGCCTTCTTCAACCTACAAACATGATGTGGAAACTCTTTATGAACAAAACCTAGTGGTTGCTCCATGTATACCTCTTCTTCCAAGTCTCCATTGAGAAAGGCATTCTTGATATCCAATTGGAAAAGCTTCCATCCTTTGCTAGCAGCCATTGCAATGAGTGTCCTAATGGTGCTCATCTTTGCCACGGGGCTGAATGTCTCTTCAAAGTCCACTCCATAGGTTTGTGCAAAACCCTTGGCCACCACTCTTGCTTTGAACCTAGAAATAGATCCATCTGAATTCCTCTTTACTTTATACACCCACTTACTACCTATTACCTTCATGTTATCCTTCTTGGGCACTAGAGTCCATGTTTGATTTTCCTCAAGTGCGTCGATCTCTTCTTGCATTGCCTCTTTTCATTCGGTGTACCTGCTTGCATCTTCATAGCAATCGGGCTCATGATCTTCTACTACTTTGTTCATATATGCATAATGTGTTGCCATGTATGAATCATAAGTAAACCTCTGAGTTGGACACTTAACTCTACAAGACTTCCTTTCTTCACCTTTTGGAGGAATAAACCTCCTTTGCCTTGGGAACTTGATCTCTCTCTTTGACGTGGCTTCTTTCTCCATCGTGTGTCCTTCATCATCTTCAACTTCATTACCTTCTTCATCCAACTCCACCAATGCTGCTTTGCCTTTGTTGATTGATTGTGCTTCATAGATTGATGAAGATCTCCCCCTCCATGGTGAGTTCATGCTTGAACTATCTTCATTGATGGAACACCTTGGGCCGCTTAGCTCTAGGTCGATTTGTTCTTCATCATGTCCATGCTTTTCTTCTTCATAGTCCTGCATACAATCATACTTCTTATACCAAGGGAGTAGCTCATCAAATGCTACATCCCTTGATATCCTCAAGTCCTTTGTGTTTGGGTTGAAGCACCTGTAACCTTTATGATCATTTGAATATCCTAGAAACACACACTTTTCTGCCTTTGGTTGTAGCTTGTGCCTCAATTCACTTGGCACATGTACATAACAAGTACATCCAAATATCTTCAAGTGGGAAAGATCATGTTTCTTACCATAATAGGCTTGATATGGTGTCAAGCCATGGATCCTTGAGGTAGGAGCCCTATTCATAAGATACACGGCGGTATTTGCTGCATCACTCCAAAACATGTTAGGTACATTCATCTCATTAAGCATTGCTCTAGCGATCTTGGCAATGTATCTATTCTTTCTCTCTGCTACTCCATTTTGTTGGGGTGTGTACGTGCATGTTACTTGCCTCTTGATGCCTTGATCCATTAAAAAATCAGAAAACTCATTGGAGAAATATTCTTCCCCTCCATCGGACCTTAGCTTCTTGATATATGTACATGTTTCCTTTTCTACCATTGCCTTGAATGCTTTGAAACATGTAAACACATCTGATTTGTTTTTGATGAAATAAACCCAAACCATCCTTGTGCAATCATCTATAAAAGTGACAAAGTACTTGTTACCTCCAATGGATTGCTCTTTGGTTGGCCCCCATACATCTGTATGTATCAACTCCAATGGATGTTGGCTTATGTAGCCACTCTTCTTGAATGGAAGTCTCGCTTGCTTCCCTAGTTGACAAGATTCACATAAATGCTTCATACCTTGTCCTTGGAAGTTGGGAAGACCTTCAACCAGCCTCTTGAATTACATTTCCTTCATTCTTTGTGTGTTGATGTGACCTATCCTCTTGTGCCACAAGTCCAACTCTGAAATCCTCTTGTTTCCATATGTGAAGTAGACATGTTGAGTGGAATGAGATTTTACCTCCAAAGTGAAGAGTCTCCCTTGCTTCTTTCCTCTTGCTATGACCTTGTAACCTTGCTTAGGGTTCTCCACAAAGCATCCACCTTTGTTGAACCTTACTTGATAGCCTCTTTCAACCATTTGCCCAATGGACACCAAGTTCTTTGTGATAGTAGGTACATGCAAGACATCCTTGAGACATCTTCCTTCCTCCTTGTCATCCAAAGCTACATCTCCAACATGGGAGATCTCATGGGCTGTATCATCACCTGTTTCTACATGTCCTTTACCTTTTGGAACATGTAGATTAGTAAACCAAGAAGAATTTCAACTCATATGGTTGCTACATCCACTATCAATATACCAAGTGTTATCTACTTTGCTTGAATTCCCATTCATGTGCATCATCAAGAGATTGTCATTTTCTGAACTTGTAGAAGCATAATTACCTTGGCCTTGGTATGAAGAACCTTGATTATAGCTCCTTTGGTTTCCTCCTTTGTAGCAATCTCTAGCATAGTTGCCAAACTTGCCGCATATGTAACATCCTTCACCATCTTGATTCCTGTTTTGTTGATGTCGTCCTCCTCTTCCTCTTGTTCTTCCTCTCCCTCTTTGTGATGAGGTGCCTTGGTCATGTCCTTGATTGCTTGAGTGGCCTTGCCTTCCTCCAAACCTTCCTTTGCCCCTTCCTTGTCCTCGTCTTCCTTTGCCCCTTTGATTACCTGCATAGACCACTTGTGCATCCTTGCTTTTAGTTGAACTTCCACCTATGTTCATTTCTTCGGTGACCATGAGAGCAACCAATTGCTCAAAATCGGGAAGATTATCCCTTACATAAACTGAAGTGGTAAATGGTTTCCACTTCTCATCATCTCTCAAACCATTGAGAGTATAAGCCACAAGATCGTCATCGTCTATGTGGCTTCCAATGGATCCCAATGCATCTGATAACTCCTTGGCCTTAAGTACGTAGTCACTTATGCTACTCCCTGAGCTCTTCCTAAGGTTGTTGAGCTCATTCTTGAGTTGGATCTTCCTTGCTTTGGTGCTTGTTGAATAAAGCCTTTCAAGTGTCTCCCATACCTTCATGCTTGAATCCAAGTCTTGGATATGGCCGATCATGCTATTGCTAATGTGTTGGGAAAGAATAAAGATAACCCTCTTGTCTCTTTCATTCCATTCCCTAAAGGCCCTTCTCTGGTCATTGGTTGGATTCTCATCCAACCTAGGTCTTGGTTCACTTCCACTAATCAACCCCCAAGGGCCCTTGCCCATAAGATAGTTTGAGACCCTAAATCTCCATGGTTGATAGTTACCTTTGTCTAGCTTTTCAATTTGAGTGTTGAAGTCTCCCATATCTAGTCTTTGATACTTAAACTAGCCCTTGGCTAATGCTCCAATGTGTGTAAAATGAAAATGAGGCTCTGAGGTTACCTCAATCCAAAGCTTTCCTTAGATGGACACCTTGTGCTCTTGAAACTTTGATTAGAATAGCTCCCCCTTGATGTGAGCTACCTCCAAGAAGCTTTTGTTGATACAAATCTTCAACCACCAACTCCAAGAGGTCTTCTTGCTTGTATGTGATGCCTCCAAGATGCCCAAATGCTCTGATACCATTGATGGGGGAAGATCTCAACCCCTAAGCAACGACAAAGCGTGAATGACCTCCACAGGTATCCTTCTTTGATCTCTGCACACCAGAAATGCTCTTACTCAGAGCTTATGTAGAGAACTCTAGTGAGCTTTTGTAGACCTGTAGTAAACACCAAGAGCTTTCGAACAAAACAAATTTCACTTCAAATATATGCTTACACAAGGAGAAACAATGTCTACAACATGAGCTAGTTGAATGCTCACAACTGCCAGTCAAGCAAATAACTCACTTCACGCCAGCAAGCTTTTCTCAGAGATTATACAGAGAATGAATCTCAAACTTGAGTCAACTTTAGAGGACTCTAATAGCTACCCAATGACACCAAAATGATAGCAAATGGATACATAGAGAAGGAGAACCAGCCCTTACAACAGAGAGCAAAATACTTCCAACAAAGCCTACACTCCAAGAGAGATATCAATCACACAACTTCACTAAAATTAATGTTGCTCCCAGATTACTCAGAGAATGATCCAGAGACTTTGTAAGCATAAAATAGACTCTAATAGCTATCGAATGAGACAAGAATTACATCAAATGGATACAATATGAGGGAGAACCAATGCTAACAACTCAGGGGTAGAGAGTTGCAACACTGCCTGCGCACACACATAGATATGCCTACTAAAAGAAAACAAACAAGCAAGCAAGGGGCTAGCTTAAGCAAGGGGCTTGCTTATCACAACTCCAGCACTTAGTGCTCACTTTACATGAGCTAAACCTCCAAGAAGATGGCCCAAAAGAAGTCGGGATACATGCTCCTTTTATAGTGAGAAGTGTGCCCCTAAAATCTAGGAACTACCTTCCCAAATCAGCCTCCTAACTTGGAGGATTTAGTTGAGATGAATTGGGGAGTGGTTGAGTGACTTTTCTTGATGGAATCTCGTGGCTTTTGGCTTCCTTTGATTGCTCCACATGTCCATAAAGGATTCCCCATGAATTTGTAGCTTGAAGCTTGACTTTTAACAACACATACATGCACATGTACATGCACACGTACATGCACACGTACACGCACACAGACACGCACACGCACACACACACGGACATGCACATGTACAGCCACAAGGACATGCACACGGACATGCACCCGGACATGCACATGCACACGGACATGCACATGCACACGGACATGCACATGCACATGGACATGCACATGAACACGTACACGGACACGCTTACGGACACACACACGGACACGCTCACGGACATGCTCACGAACATGCTCACGGACACGCTCACGGACACGCACATGGAGATGCACACCGACATGTACACAGACATGCACATGGACATGCACACATACATGCACATGTCCACGCACAGGGACATGCACACGGACACGCACACGGACACACACACGGACATGCACACAGACATGCACACGGACACGCACACGGACATGCACACGTACATGCACACATACATGCACACACACATGCACACATACACACACACATACACGCACACGTAGACACAGACATATACGCACACGTACAGGCACACGTACTAGCAAACGTGTTGGAGAAACAATCACTAATTGGACATATATTTGAAGGTCAAATCTTAGGAAGAAAACCCCATACCTATGTGAAGGGACAAATTCACAAGTGTATCATATTGTAAAGTTAGTTCACTTTAGTTCTAGAAGTTCTTTAAAATCACGAGAATGCGAAAATCTATATAAGTTAGTTTGTATCAACTGACGCGGCGAGAGAGAGAGAAAGAGAAAGAAGAAGTAGAAGAAGGAGTTCATTTTATACGACTGTGTATAGTCGTGCTTCTCTGAGTGAGAAAGCAACTGTAAAAACTTCTGAGTTTTTTATAGTTATGAGAAAGAACTGAGTAAAGTTCTGTGTATGAGTCTCTCTCCATCATCTCCATGCTTGCCTACTGTGTGATGAATTCAAAAGTTCAAATTTTCTGAGCAATTCGATGCCTGGCATCGAATCTTGGCTGATAAGTCATTTTTTCATTCTCTGTGTGTTAACTGTTGTTGAATCTTCTAAAAATATGAAGTTTGTGGAGCAACTCGATGCCTGGCATCGAGTTCCAGCATAAAATGGATGCCCGGCATCGACTTCTAGCATATAAGTCATCTTCTTCATGTGTGTGTAAAATAGAGTGTTTCTGGTGCAGAAAATAGCCAAAAAAAGCCCAAAGTCGATGCCCGGCATCGACTTGGACTGAAATTTGATGCCAGGCATCGAATTTTTTATTTTTGGACACCAGGAATACTAAAACAGGCAAAGTTTCCAATTTTGGAAGGTCATACAGGGTCATCTTGTGAGGTCCATAACTTGAGTTCTAGAGATCCGTTTGATGCATATGATAGCTTGCTGGAAAGCTCTACTCTTCTAGTTTCATAATATAAAGTTTCATGGAGAAATAATACTTGAGCTAGGAGAAATTAGCAAAATACTGAAGGTATGTCATTTTAGTGACTAGGAATTTCTGTAGAAGCAAAGTTCTCACTTTAGGCTATCATTTCTCAAAGTTTGGAGTGGCAATGAGTTAATGGTGACCATAGAGGTGTTCTAGTGTCACATTAATTCATTTCTTGTGGTGTTTCATACATCAACAAGTGGTATCAGAGCAGAAAGTTTCTCGAGAGCAGAAGACGACAAAGGTACGAGAAGTTTTGTAAAGTTTTCCATTAAAGTTTGAAAGGTGAAGCATTTGAAGACACAAGGCATCAAAAGGTTACTTCAAAAGTATCCTCATACACAAAGAACTTCAAAAGGTATTATCCTTTATCGTTTAAGCTCACAGGTTGCAGCAGAAGGAAAGAACTATGGCAGATCATATTTCCATTCACAAACTCGATAGAGATAATTACCCCGCATGGGTAATGAGAATGGAAGCCTTACTTATGAGTAAGGATCTCATGATATATGTTACAGGTGAAGAAGAGAAGCCAGTATTTGAAGATGAAAGCCGACCAAAGAAAGAAGAACTTGATGCTTTAAAGCATTGGCAGAAGAAGGATGGAAGTGCAAAGGCATACATTTACAATACAATCTCTGATCATTTGCTACCACACATAAGAGGATTGGAATCATCTGAAGATATATGGAATGCATTGGAGTATCATTTCCAAAGCACTACTAAAGCACGGAAAGCAAGTCTATGGTCAGAGTTTACAACATTCAAGAAGAAGCCAAGTCAAACCATTAGTGATTATGTCACTAAGATGAAGGATCTAGCAGATAGTCTTGGATCCATAGATGAAGATGTTGAAGATCACAGATTGATTGCTCAATTACTTGCAGGTTTGAGAGGGGATGAAAGGTGGAAACCTTTTGTCTTATCAACAGAACTTTCATTAAATCATTATGTTCCAGACTTGAACCAGTTGCTTGGTTTGATGCTCACATATGAGCAAGACTTGAAGGGAGATGGAGATAAAGGAAAAAGTTCTGCAATGTACATGAAGAACAAGAAGAAAGGAGATAAAGGTAAAGCAAAGGATGAAGAGGAGTCTAGTTCTCAAGCTTATTATACAAGAGGTAAAGGCACTGGTAGAGGAAGAGCAAGAGGTTTTGGAAGAGGAAGAGGTAATCAGAATAACAACAAGAAGGCTTGCTGGATCTGTGGATTGAGTAATCATTTGGCTCATGACTGTTGGCACAACCAACAAGGATCAAACCAAAATCAAAACAACAATAGCAGAGGCCGAGGTGGAAGATATCAAAGTAATTTTCAAAGAGGTAGACAAAGTCAAAGAGGAGGCTATGGTAGAGGTGGAGGAAGAAGTTGGGGACAGAATCAATCCTACAACACCACCTACTACAACTATGCAAATGACACACAGAATGAAAGTCATACATCATTGATGATGAACTCAATCAACACATCAGATAAAGAAGATCTAAAGGTATTTTACATTGACTCTGGATGTTCTAATCATTTGTTAGGAAACATAGAATTGATGTCAGAATTGGAAAAAGGTATTTCGAGTCACACAGTTCAAACTGGTGATAATACAAGACATAGTGTACATTCAATTGGAAAAGTGAAATGCAAGAGTGGAGCAAATTTGCTAACCAATGTTTTGTATGTTCCTACAATACCTAAAACTTGATTAGTGTAGGACAGATAGTTGAAAAAGGTTTTCAAGTCAGGTTTATAAATGAAGGAGTATTTGTGAAAGATCTAGAGAATGGATATAATCAGATTGTCTCTGGTAAGAAAGAAGGTAGACTCTTTACTTTAAGAGTGCAAGGAAACATTGGTCAAGCTTTGCTCACACATGGTGAAGCAGTGATTACAGAACTTGATCTCTGGCATAAGAGATTAGGTCATTTCAATGAAAGAGGAATTAAAGCTATGGTTGCTAATCAGTCTGTACTAGGATTACCAAATGTGCAAAGTCAACATATGGTTTATAAATGTGAAGCATGTCAAATGAGTAAAGCACACAGGTTACCATTTCAGAAGAAAGGATTCAAACATGATGGATTACTAGAGCTTATTCATACAGATGTATGGGGACCAACAAAAGAAGGATCTATCAGTGGCTCAAGGTACTATGTTCTTTTCATTGATGATGCTACAAGATGGATAACATTATATGTTTTGAAGAAAAGATCAGAAGTGTTTGGAGCTTTCAAGCATTTTCATGCATATGCAGAGAGAGTCACAGGTCAAAAGCTTAAGAGACTGAGGTCTGATGGAGGGGGAGAATATTTCTCCCAAGAGTTCAATGATTATCTTTGGAATGCATGTATTAAGAGAGAAATAACTTGCAGGTATACACCACAACAAAATGGTGTAGCAGAAAGAAGGAACAGGACTTTGGTTGAGTTTGCTAGAGCTATGCTAAAGGAGAAGAACTGTCCAAATTATCTTTGGGTTGAGGCTGTAAATACAGCTACATATCTTGTGAATAGATTACCATGTGCAGCTCTGAATGGAATGACTCCATATGAAGCTTGGTGGGGTAAGAAACCAACACTAGATCATTGTAGAGTGTTTGGATCAATTGCATATGCTTATGTGCCATCACAACTTAGGCATAAACTTGAACCAAAGGCAGAAAAATATGTGTTCATTGGTTATGATGAAAAGCAGATGGGTTACAGGTTGTGGAATCCTCTAACCAAACAATTTCTTGTTTCTAGAGATGTTACATTTGATGAATAGAAAAGTTGGTATGCAGATCAAAGTCATACAGCTGAAGAATTTGAAGAAGAGGTAAGAAGATGTGAGAAAGGAAAATCAATTGTGCAGGTAAATAGAGATGAAGACTATATGCAAGCAAGTACATCCACAAGTGGATTAACAAGAAGAAATGAAGAAGCTCCTATATTTGATGAAGAGCTGTATCCAGACACATATGAAGAATGTGACCCAAGAAGGTCAAGCAGGACTAGAAGACAACCAGAAAGGTATTCTTATGATACTTCTTACATAACTCAGAAGAATTATGCATATATGGTCAAAGATGATGAAGAACCTAAGAACTATGATGAAGCAAAAGGTAAGAAGCAATGGGAAGAAGCAATGAAGGAAGAGTTCAATGCACTGGAGGAGAACAAGACATGGGAACTTGTTCCTAAACCAAATGGTAAGAAAGTTATTGGAAATAAATGGGTTTATAAAGTGAAGAAGCTTGCAGATGGAAGTATAGCCAGATACAAAGCTAGATTGGTGGTGAAAGGCTATGCCCAGACCTATGGCATATATTATGATGAGACATTCACTCCTGTAGCTAAGATGTCAACTATAAGGACAATCATTGCTATTGCAGCTTCAAAAGGATGGACTCTAAGTCAATTGGATATAAAAAATGCATTCTTGAATGGATACATATCAGATGAGGTATACATGGAACAACCTCAAGGGTTTATAGATTCCAGGTATCCAAATTTTGTTTGCAGGTTGAGAAGAGCATTGTATGGATTGAAGCAAGCTCCAAGAGCTTGGAACTATAGACTGGTGAAGTATCTCAATGATCTTGGATATCAAAGTTCAAAAGCAGACCCAAGTCTACTTATCAGAAGAACAGAGGAAGGTACAATCTACATTTGTATTTATGTAGATGACATTATAATCACAGGTACTTCAGATGAAGGAATCAAGGAGGTAAAGAGATTACTTGAGAAAGAGTTCAAGATTAGTGACCTAGGAAAGTTGTCATACTTTCTTGGAATGGAAGTTACTTATACAGATCATGGCATATATGTGTCACAAGAAAGATATCTTCTGAACTTGTTGAAGAAGTTTGATATGGAAAATTGCAGAGAAGCTTCAACTCCACTTGAAGTTAATCACAAGCTCAGTAAATATGATGGTGCAGACTACAAAGATATGAGGAAGTATCAATCTCTTGTGGGTAGTTTGATTTATGCTACACTAACAAGACCTGATCTCAGTTATGCAGTGGGAGTTTTGTCACAATTCATGCATTGTCCAAAGGACCCACATTGGATTGCAGGTCAAAGAGTTCTCAGATATATCAAAGCAACTATAAAGGAAGGATTATATTATCCTTTTACATCAGATTTGAAGTTGAGAGCCTATAATGATTCAGATTGGGCAGGTAACCAGGATGACAGAAGATCAACTCATGGTTACATGATATACATTGGTGATAAGCTTGTAAGTTGCTGTTCAAAGAAACAACATACAGTAGCATTATCATCAACTGAAGCATAGTACAAAGGACTTGTGGAAGCAGCTAAGGAAGTCATATGGATGCAGACATTGTTCAAGAGCTTAGGCATTGATCAAGGTACACCTACAATACATGGAGATAATATGAGTTCACTTTATCTTGCAGCAAATCCAGTTTCTCATGCAAGGACAAAGCACATAGAGATACAGTATCATTTTCTCAGAGAAAAGGTAATGGAGAAGGAGATTGAAGTGGAGTACATTTCTACTAAAGATCAGTTAGCAGACATAATGACAAAGAGCTTGGATGGTGTGAAGACCAGCAGATTCAAAAGCATGGCAGGAGTAAAAGAAAAGAAGATGATATGAAGAAACAGGGAATGTCAATTAGTGATTGAGGGGGAGCTGTTGGAGAAACAATCACTAATTGGGCATATATTTGAAGGTCAAATCTTAGGAAGAAAACCCCATACCTATGTGAAGGGACAAATTCACAAGTGTATCATATTGTAAAGTTAGTTCACTTTAGTTCTAGAAGTTTTTTAAAATCACGAGAATACGAAAATCTATATAAGTTAGTTTGTATCAACTGATGCGGCGAGAGAGAGAAAGAGAAAGAAGAAGTAGAAGAAGGAGTTCATTTTATACGAGTGTGTATAGTCGTGCTTCTCTGAGTGAGAAAGCAACTGTAAAAACTTCTGAGTTTTTTATAGTTATGAGAAAGAACTGAGTAAAGTTCTGTGTATAAGTCTCTTTCCATCATCTCCATGCTTGCCTACTGTGTGATGAATTCAAAAGCTCAAATTTTCTGAGCAATTCGATGCCTGACATCGAATCTTGGCTGATAAGTCATTTTTTCATTCTCTGTGTGTTAACTGTTGTTGAATCTTCTAAAAATATGAAGTTTGTGGAGCAACTCGATGCCTGGCATCGAGTTCCAGCATAAAATGGATGCCCGGCATCGACTTCTAGCATATAAGTCATCTTCTTCATGTGTGTGTAAAATAGAGTGTTTCTGGTGCAGAAAAATAGCCAAAAAAAGCCCAAAGTCGATGCCCGGCATCGACTTGGACTGAAATTCGATGCCAGGCATCGAATTTTTTATTTTTGGACACCAGGAATACTAAAACAGGCAAAGTTTCCAATTTTGGAAGGTCATACAGGGTCATCTTGTGAGGGCCATAACTTGAGTTGTAGAGATCCGTTTGATGCATATCATAGCTTGTTGGAAAGCTCTACTCTTCTAGCTTCATCCTATAAAGTTTCATGGAGAAATAATACTTGAACTAAGAGAAATTAGCAAAATACTGAAGGTATGTCATTTTAGTGACTAGGAATTTCTGTAGAAGCAAAGTTCTCACTTTAGGCTATCATTTCTCAAAGTTTGGAGTGGCAATGAGTTAATGGTGACCATAGAGGTGTTCTAGTGTCACGTTAATTCATTTCTTGTGGTGTTTCATACATCAACAAAACGTAGAGGCACACGTACACGCACAGGTATACGCACATGTACATGCACACGGACATGCACACATAGATGCACATGGACACACACACGTACATGCACACGTAGATGCACTCGTGCACGCACACGGACATGCACACATACATGCACATGCACATGCACATGTACACGCACATGCACATGCACATGCACATGTGCAGGCACACAGACACACACACATACAGGCACATGGACATGCACAGGTACATGCACACGCATGCGCACACGTACACGCACACGTACATGCGCATGTACACGCACACGTACATGCGCATGTACACGCACACGTACACGCACATGTACATGCACATGGACACACACACTTACACACACAAGGAGATCCACATGTACACGCAGAGGGACACACACATGTACACGCACATGGATACACACACGAACACGCACACGGACACGCACATGCACACTTACATCCACACGAACACACACATGCACAGGTACATGTACATGTACACATACACATACACGTACACATACAAGTACATATACACATGTACACATACACATACACATACTCATACTCATACTCATACACATACTCATACTCATACTCATACACATACTCATACTCATACACATATGCATACACATACACATAGACATACACATACACATACACATACACATACTCATACTCATACACATACACATACACCACACCACGTACACGTACACGTACATGTACACGTACACATACACGTACACGTACATGTATACATACACATACACGTACACATGCACGTACACATACACGTACACGTACACGTACACGTACACGTACACGTACACATACATGTACACGTACACGTACACATACACGTACACGTACACATACACGTACACGTACACGTACACATACATGTACACATACACATACACATACACGTACATGTACATGTACACATACACGTACACATACACCTACACGTACACATACACATACACAAACTCATACTCATACACATACACAAACTCATACTCATACTCATACACATACGCATACTCATACACATACTCATACTCATACACATACACATACACTTACACAAACACATACACATACACCTACACATACACATACACGTACACATACATGTACACGTACACGTACACATACACGTACACATACACGTACACGTACACATACACATACATCTACACGTACACGCACACATACACATACACGTACACATACATGTACACATACACGTACACATACACATACACGTACACATACACATACGTGTACACGTACACGTACACGTACACGTACAAGTACACATACAAGTACGCGTACGCGTACATGTACACGTACACGTACACGTACACGTACACGTACGTGTACACGTACACGTACACGTACACGTACACGTACACGTACACGTACACGTACACGTACACATACACGTACACATACACGGACAGGTACACATACACATACACCTGCACATACACGTACACATACACGTACACATACACGTACACGTACACGGACACGTACACGTACACGTACACGTACACGTACACATGCATGTCCACGTACAGGTACACATACATGTACATGTACGTGTACTTGTACGCATACACATATGCATACAGGCACACGTACATGTACATGTACATGCACACATGCACACATACATGCACAGGTACATGCACACATACACGCACACATACATGCACACGTACATGCACACGTACACGCACATACACATGCAAACATACATATACACGGACATGCATATGGACACGCACACGGACATGCACACATACATGCACACGGACATGCACACAGACATGCACATGAACACGCACACAAACATGCACACAGACACGCACACGGACATGCATACGTACATGCATAGGTACATGCACACGTACATGCACACGTACACGCACACGGACACACACATAGACATGCACATGGACATGCATACAAACATGCACACGGACACTCACACGGACACGCACATGCACACGGACACGCACACGTACACGCACACAGAAACATACACTCAAATGCACATGGACACGCACATGGACACGCACACGGACATGCACAGGGACACACACACGGACACACACACACAAACACAGGCACGCACATGGACACGCACACGGACACACACACGGACATGCACACGGACATGCACATGTACACCCACACATACACCCACATGTACATGCACACGGACATGCACATGGACACACACACGTACATGCACACGTACACACACATGGACACACACACGTACACACACATGTACACACACACGTACATGCACACATACATGCACAAGTACACGCACATGGACACACATGTACATGCACACGAACAGGCACACGTAGATGCACATGTAGACACACATGTAGACGCACATGTAGAAGCACATGTAGATGCACATGTAGACACACATGTACACGCACATGGACATGCACACAATACACATACCGACACGCACACGTACATGCACACATACATGCACATGTACATGCAGACGGACACGTAGATGTACACGCACATGGACATGCACACATATATGCACACGCACATGCACATGTGCACGCACAAGGACACGCACATGTACACGCACATGGACACACACACCTACACGCACAGGAATATGCACATGTACACGGACATATACATGGACATGTATAAGCACACAGAACCCAGACGTACACACACACGCACATCCAAACTTACACGCACACGGAGATGGACATGTACATGCACACGGATACGCACACGGACATGCACACATACACGCGCCCGGACACACACACGTACACCCACACGGACACACACACGGGCACGCACACGTACACACACACGTACAGGCATAGGTACACGTACATGTACACATACACATACACGTATGTGTACATGTACACGTACATGTACATGTACACATACACATACACATACTCATACTCATACTCATACACATACTCATACTCACACTCATACACATACTCATACTCATACACATACACATACACATATACATAGGTGTACACATACACATAGATATACTCATACTCATAGAGATACACATACACGTACACATACACCTACACATACACGTACACGTACACGTACACGTACACATACACGTACACGTACACTTACACGTACACGTACACGTACACGTACACGTACACGTACACGTACACGTACACGTACACGTACACGTACACGTACACGTACACATACACGTACACGTACACGTACACGTACACGTACACGTACACGTATAGGTACACGTGCACGTACACGTACACGTACACATACACATACACATACACATACACATACTCATACTCATACACATACACATACACCACACCACGTACACATACACATACACGTACACATACACATACACATACACATACACGTACACGTACACATACATGTACAGGTACATGTACACATAGACGTACATGTACAAGTACACGTACACGTACACATACATGTACAGGTACACATACACATACACATACACATACACATATACATACACAAACTCATACTCATACAAATACACAAACTTGTACTCATACTCATACACATACTCATACTCATACACATACTCATACTCATACACATACACATACACATACACGTACACGTACAGGTACACGTAGATGTACAGGTACACGTACATGTACACGTACATGTACACATACACGTACACGTTCACGTACACATACACGTACACGTACACGTTCACGTACACATACACGTACACGTACACGTACACGTACACGTACACGTATACGTACACGTACATGTACACGTACACGTACACGTACACGTACACGTACACATACACATACATGTACACGTACACATACACGTGCACGTACATGTACAAGTACAAGTACAAGTACAAGTACACGTACACGTACATGTACCTGTACACATAGAGGTACACGCACATGTACAGGTACATATACACGTACACGTACATGTACACGTACACATACACGTACACGTACACATACACATACATGTACACGTACAGGTACACGTACAGGTACACGTACACGTACACGTACATGTACACGTACAGGTACATGTACACATACATGTACACATACACGTACATGTACACGTACATGTACACGTACATGTACACGTACACGTACACGGACACGTACAGGGACACGTACAGGGACACGTACAGGGACACGTACAGGGACATGTACACGGACATGTACATGGACATGTACGCATACATGGACACGTACATGCACACCTACAATATATTAATGGCTATTGCAAGATGGGAAAAAGGAAAGGAAGAGAAAAAAGTAAAGAAAAAGAAAAATATGATTCAGTTGTGGTCTCAAAACCACTTCTGAAATATTATGCCGGCTATATGAGGCAGAGGTTTGTTGCAAAAGAGTTAGTTTAATGCATCTTATAGCGGACGTCTAAGAAATAAAAGAAAGCATACTTGTATAAATTAAATTTTACTTAAGAACAAGGTTAATGGAATGGTAAGTACCTCAATTATCTAAATAGACTTTATAGGATTTTCTAAATTTGTATTTTTGATTATATGCATTGACTGTAACGATTTCTAATTCATATTTATGTAATTTGAGAGCTTTTCTTCATTATCACAAACATAATTAGAAATTAGAAGCATTTTTTTTATAATATTATTTATAGTTAAATTATAGATTTTATCAAAGAATTTGATACTGCTTTCCTTTGAACTGTAGGTTAGCCCATTGGGACGATGTGCAGGTTTGGTGGGGGCGAATGTCGGAAAGTTTTTCACCTTCCAGTTGACATCCAAAAAAATTAAAACATGTTTATTGGTTAACTCTAAACCCTCTATTACACTATTGATTAAATGTTTTACTTGGAACTTAACTCTTTGTAAGTGTTTGCAGGTACCAATTGATGGAGAAAACATATGTTCCTATTAGGATTTACCCTAAAACTGCTCATTTAATCTGTGTTTGAGCCATTTAAACATTGAAACATCGGTAGATGACCCTAGGTTTACATTTAATTATGCATATTTAAGTTAAGTACATTAATGCTGTATTAATGTTAGGGTTAAAGCTAGGTTTCCAAAGGGTTTTAATGGATTAATGATAGGGTTTCAAGTAGGTTTTTAAGGGTTTTAGTATGTTTTAAGGGTTAAAATAACTGACATTTAATTAAATTAATCTATAAATTGAACATTGTTTTATTAAAAATTAAAATATTATTTAATTAGTTATTTCAATCATGTGTGTGAATATAAATACTAAGGTTTTAATTGATTAAAACCCTAAACTAAGCTTAAATTAAATGAATTATTTAATTATGAAAATGTAGGATAATTAAATTAAAATGATAAATTAAGTGGATAAATAATTAGTGGTGTGTGTGAGTATGAATTTAAAGAATGGTTCATAAAAGATGTGGAATTAAAGTGTGTAAAGAGTGGATCATAAAAGATATGCACTTAAAGTAAATAAAGTTGGTTAAAAGAAAGGAATGGTGTGAGTTGTTGAATATCAAAAGAGAGGAGTAGAAAAGTTGTGTGGTTAAAGTGGTTAAAGTAAACTGAAAAGTGTGGTGAAAGTTAATGGGTAAAAGTGTGGATGAGGAAATAAAGCAAAACCTAAAGGAGTGGTAAGCTCAGGACTTGTATATGTATTTATATGTGTGATGAGCTCTGTTATTTCCTAATGTTTTTTGCAGGTATCTACTTCGTCTTCTTCCTTACTCTTTTTTGTATGTTGAAGAGAGTGTTTATGTTTTTTCTTTCACCTCTGTAGAGAGAAAAGGCCAAAACATGTGTAACTCCTCGCAAGTAATTCAGAGACGACTGAAGAATGGAAGTAGTGTGTATATCATAGACAGACACAAAAACACTGTATAGAAGACGGAGAGGGAGAAGTTGTTGCGTTTCCATTTTTGCTTTGGAGCAGAAATGTATTTTCTCTTCATCTCATAATCGCCCATCCTATTCCACTCCGAACCTTCGATCCTCCTAATATCTTATCTTAAGCTACGCTTACGGTTCCGTAGTGAGCTCTCTCAATCCCTTGTGTCACTTGCCACTCGTGGCTTGTTACCACTTGGATAGGCTTTGTCTCCCAACGTGTGCAGCTTCATCAGTTGCAAAACTGTATGCATGTTTTTTATTATTCCAGAAATGTTGCATGTTCTTGTAGGAAAAGCGCATACTCCACTATTTATTCCACTTGGACTTGCCATAAGGTGTTAAATGCCAGTATGAAAGACAGAAGAGTTTCCAGAGATCGGTAGGGATAGAGGATCTTTGTTTATTGGAAGATCCGATTCCTACGTGGTTTTGGGTTTTTGTTTTTGTCCTCCAATCATAAGATTAAAACCTTAACAAATTCAAGTACAAAGCATTGGCCTGTTGCAACCTTCGCACCCTCTTTGTGCCTGCGCAAGGGTCTGTGTGGTCTAGAGCAGTGGGGCTCTTCGTAGTTCTCCCTTTCGCGCTATGGCCAATACCATTGACCAGAGGACAGAGAAGAAGTGGTGACTCCTCTGACGGCAATCTGAAGTCGTGCAGAACGTGTAAGAGCAATTGGAAGAGAGAGATAGAGTGAGAAATGTTAAAAGTCAAGCTTCAAGCTACAAATTTGTGGGGAATATTTTATGGACATGTGGATCAATCAAAGAAAGCCAAAAGCCACGAGATTCCATCAAGAAAAGTCACTCAACCACTCCCCAAGTCATCTCAACTAAGTCCTCCAAGTTAGGAGGCTGATTTGGAAAGGTAGTTCCTAGATTTTAGGGGCACACTTCTCACTATAAAAGGAGCAGGTATCCGGACTTCTTTTGGGCCATCTTCTTGGAGTTTTAGCTCATGTAAAGTGAGCACTAAGTGTTGGAGTTGTGATAAGAAAGCCCCTTGCTTAAGCTAGCCCCTTGCTTGCTTGTTTGTTTTCTTTTAGTAGGCATATCTATGTGTGTGCGCAGGCAATGTTGCAACTCTCTACCCCTGAGTTTTTAGCATTGGTTCTCCCTCATATTGTATCCATTTGATGTAATTCTTGTCTCATTGGATAGCTATTAAAGTCTATTTTATGCTCACAAATCCTGTTGAGCATTTTGTGAGTAGTGTGGGAGCAACATTCATTTTAGTGAAGTTGTGTGATTGATATCTCTCTCTGTGTGTAGGCTCTATTGGAAATATTTTGCTCTCTGTTGTAAGGGCTGGTTCTCCTTTTCTATTTATCCATTTGCTATGATTTTGGTGTCATTGGGTAGCTATTAGAGTGCTCTAAAATTTGAGATTCATTCTCTGTATAATCATTGAGAAAAGCTTGCTGGAGTGAAGTGAGGTCTCTGCTTGACTAGCAGTTGTGAGCATTCAACTAGCTCATGTTGTAGACATTGTTTCTCTTTCTGTACAAAAGCTCTTCGTGTCTTCTACAGGTATACAAAAGCGCACTGGAGTTCTCTACATAAGCTCTGAGTAAGAGCACTTTTGGTGTGCAGAGGTCAAAGAAGGATACTTGTGAAGGTCATTCGTGCTTTGTCATTGCTTAGGGGTTGAGATACTTCCCCCATCAGTGGTATCAGAGCATTTGGGCATCTTGGAGGTATCACATACAAGCAAGAAGACCTCTTGGAGTTGTTGGTTGAAGATTTGCATCGACAAAAGCTTCTTGGAGGTAGCTCACATCAAGGGGGAGCTATTCTACCTAAAGTTTCAAGAGCACAAGTTGTCCATCTAACGAAAGCTTTGGATTGAGCTAACCTCAGAACCTCATTTTCATTTTACACACATTGGAGCATTAGCCAAGGGCTAGGTCAATTATCAAAGACTAGATATGGGAGACTTCAACACTCAAATTGAAAAGCTAGACAAAGGGAACTATCAACCATGGAGATTTAGGGTCTCCAACTATCTTATGGGCAAGGGCCTTTGGGGGTTGATTAGTGGAAGTGAACCAAGACCTAGGTTCGATGAGAATCCAACCAATGACCAGAGAAGGGCCTTTAGGGAATGGAATGAAAGAGACAAGAGGGTTATCTTTATTCTTTCCCAACACATTAGCAATAGCATGATCAGCCATATCCAAGACTTGGATTCAAGCATGAAGGTATGGGAGACACTTGAAAGGCTTTATTCAACAAGCACCAAAGCAAGAAAGATCCAACTCAAGAATGAGCTCAACAACCTTAAGAAGAGCTCAGGGAGTAGCATAAATCACTACATACTTAAGGTCAAGGAGTTATCAGATGCATTGGGATCCATTGGAAGCCACGTAGACGATGACGATCTTGTGGCTTATACTCTCAATGGTTTGAGAGATGATGAGAAGTGGAAACCCTTTACTACTTCTGTTTATGTAAGGGATAATCTTCCCAATTTTGAGCAATTGGTTGCTCTCATGGTCATCGAAGAACTGAGCATAGGTCGAAGTTCAACTAAAAGCAAGGATGCACAAGTTTTCTATGCGGGTAATCAAAGAGGCAAAGGAAGACGAGGACAAGGAAGGGGCAAAGGAAGGTTTGGAGGAAGGAAAGGCCACTCAAGCAATCAAGGACATGACCAAGGCACCTCATCACAAAGAGGGAGAGGAAGAACAAGAGGAAGAGGAGGACGACATCAACAAAACAGGAATCAAGATGGTGAAGGATGTTACATATGTGGCAAGTTTGGCCACTATGCTAGAGATTGCTACCAAGGAGGAAACCAAAGGAGCTATAATCAAGGTTCTTCATACAAAGGCGAAGGTAATTATGCTTCTACAAGTTCAGAAAATGACAATCTCTTGATGATGCACATGAATGGGAATTCAAGCAAAGTAGATAACACTTCGTATATTGATAGTGGATGTAGCAACCATATGAGTTGCAATGCTTCTTGATTTACTAATCTACATGTTCCCAAAGGTAAAGGACATGTAGAAACAGGTGATGATACAGCCCATGAGATCTCCCATGCTGGAGATGTAGCTTTGGATGACAAGGAGGAAGGAAGATGTCTCAAGGATGTCTTGCATGTACCTACTATCACAAAGAACTTGGTGTCCATTGGGCAAATGGTTGAAAGAGGCTATCAAGTAAGGTTCAAAAAAGGTGGATGCTTTGTGGAGAACCCTAAGCAAGGTTACAAGGTGATAGCAAGAGGAAAGAAGCAAGGGAGACTATTCGCTTTGGAGGTAAATTCTCATTCCACTCAACATGTCTACTTCACATATGGAAACAAGAGGATTTCGGAGTTGGACTTGTGGCACAAGAGGATAGGTCACATCAACATACAAAGAATGAAGGAAATGCAATTCAAGAGGCTGGTTGAGGGTCTTTCCAACTTCCAAGGACAAGGTATGTAGCATTTATGTGAATCTTGTCAACTAGGGAAGCAAGCGAGACTTCCATTCAAGAAGAGTGGCTACATAAGCCACCATCCATTGGAGTTGATACATACAGATGTGTTGGGGCAACCAAAGAGCAATCCATTGGAGGTAACAAGTACATTCAAGGCAATGGTAGAAAGGAAACAGGTACATATATCAAGAAGCTAAGGTCCGATGGAGGGGGAGAATATTTCTCCAATGAGTTTTCTGATTTTTTAATGGATCAAGGCATCAAGAGGCAAGTAACATTCAGGTACACACCCCACCAAAATGGAGTAGCACAGAGAAAGAATAGATACATTGCCGAGATCGCTAGAGCAATGCTTAATGAGATGAATGTACCTAACATGTTTTGGAGTGATGCAGCAAATACTGTCGTGTATCTAATGAATAGGTCTCCTACCTCAGGGATCCATGGCTTGACACCATATCAAGCCTATTATGGTAAGAAACCTGACCTTTCCCACTTGAAGGTATTTGGATGTACTTGTTATGTACATGTGCCAAGTGAATTGAGGCACAAGCTACAACCAAAGGCAGAAAAGTGTGTCTTTCTAGGATATTCAAATGATCATAAACGTTACAGGTGCTTCAACCCAAACACAAAGGACTTGAGGATATCAAGGGATGTAGCATTTGATGAGCTACTCCCTTGGTATAAGAAGTACGATTGTATGCAGGACTATGAAGAAGAAAAGCATGGACATGACGAAGAACAAATTGACCTAGAGCTAAGCGGCCCAAGGTGTTCCATCCATGAAGATAGTTCAAGCATGAACTCACCGTGGAGGGGGAGATCTCCATCAAGCTATGAAGCACAATCAATCAAAAAAGGCAAAGCAACATTGGTGGAGTTGGATGAAGAAGGTAATGAAGTTGAAGATGATGAAGGACACATGATGGAGAAAGAAGCCACGTCAAAGAAAGAGATCAAGTTCCCAAGGCAAAGGGGGTTTATTCCTCCAAAAGGTGAAGAAAGGAAGTCTTCTAGAGTTAAGTATCCAACTCAAAGGTTTACTTATGATTCATACATGGCAACACATTATGCATATATGAACAAAGTAGTAGAAGATCATGAGCCCGATTACTATGAAGATGCAAGCAGGTACACCGAATGGAAAGAGGCAATGCAAGAAGAGATCGACACACTGGAGGAAAATCAAACATGGACTCTAGTGCCCAAGAAGGAGAACATGAAGGTAATAGGTAATAAGTGGGTGTATAAAGTAAAGAGGAATTCATATGGATCTATTTCTAGGTTCAAAGCAAGATTGGTGGCCAAGGGTTTTGCACAAACCTATGGAGCGGACTTTGAAGAGACATTCAGCCCCGTGGAAAAGATGAGCACCATTAGGGCACTCATTGCAATGGCTGCTAGAAAAGGATGGAAGCTTTTCCAATTGGATATCAAGAATGCCTTTCTCAATGGAGACTTGGAAGAAGAGGTATACATGGAGCAACCACTAGGTTTTGTTCATAAAGAGTTTCCACATCATGTTTTTAGGTTGAAGAAGGCACTTTATGGCCTAAAGCAAGCTCCAAGGGCTTGGAACCAAAGATTGGTGGACTATTTGATCAAATGTGGTTACAATCAATGCAAGGCGGATCCATCTCTCTTCATCAAACAAAGAGGAGAACTTGTAGTCTACATGTGTGTGTATGTAGATGATCTTATCATTACAGGTAATGATACAAAAGGCATTGAGGAGATCAAGGCAAAGCTTGGAAAGGAGTTTAGGATCTCTGATCTTGGAGATCTTAGGTATTTTCTTGGCATTGAAGTTGTATACAAAGAAGAAGGTATTATGCTCATACAAAGGAAGTATATTCTAGACCTACTTGAGAGGTTTGGGATGCTACATTGCAAGCCTATTTCAAATCCCATGGAAGTTAATGTAAAGCTAAGCTCCATTGATGGAGAGCCATTAGAGGATGCAAATTTGTATCGATCTATTGTAGGCTCTTTCAATTATGCCACAATAACTAGGCCTGACATAGCATATGGAGTTGGAGTGTTATCACAATTTATGCATAGTCCAAGGACTACACACTTGCAAGCTGTAAGAAGAATGTTACGATATCTCAAGGCCACTATAAATGAAGGATTGTTCTATTCATTTGATGATGATATGGAGGTCAAATCTTATTCTGATGCCGATTGGGCCGGTTCCAAGGAGGATAGAAGAAGTAAGTGGTTATCTAGTCATGCTAGGTAGCAAGATCATCTCATGGATTTCAAAGAAGCAACCCACGGTGGCATTATCTTCCACCGAGGCTGAGTATAGAGCTTTGGCTCAAGTCACAATGTGAGCTAATGTGGATTAAGAAGTTACTTATGGAGCTTAATTTATAGGTTAACACATATCCGATTTTTTGTGACAACATGAGTAGCATTTATCTAGCATCGAATCCTGTCTATCATGCTAGAACCAAGCATATTGAAGTGCACTATCACTTCATAAGGGAAAAGGTGATATCCAAGGAAGTTTCAGTACATCATATTGGTACCAAGGACCAAGTTGTCGACATGTTTACAAAGGTTTTGGATGGGATGAAGATTTCAAAATTCAAGCAATGCATCAACATGAAGGAGCTTGGATGAGGACAAACGTGTGTGCATATGAATAATAGTTGCATGAGTAAGTATGTGTGCAAATGCATGTTTATATGCATGAACCTAATGTTAACATGTGCCTATGAAAGTGTGTGTGCTAGCATATTTGCATATGCATGAGAGTGCGAACATGTGTGTTAACATGCATTAGAGTATGTGTTTGTATTCAAGTAAGTGTATGTTCACATGAATATATAGGCATGTGTAACAGATGTATGAATATTTTAGCATGAATATTTGAGAATAAATGATTTATTGAGGTATAGTTATGTTTCTTAATGTTTCTTTGCAGACATTAAAAGAAGAAGTGTCCGAAGAGCATTGCGAAAGAGTGAAGAATTCAACAATCCAGAGATCCATCAATCTTATATCAAACCATTGAAGATTATCTTTGATCAAGCTATTTGTATAGGAATCACTAGAATTTATCATCATTTTAGCTAAATTTCATCGTTTAGAAAGATTTATCGATAGCATTGTAAACACCTATTCTTGTTATTAGCATTAGTTTAATTACTATTTCCATTTATCTTTATTGTCGATGTCTACAGAGCATTCAGTTGAAGCTAAAAGTAATACAACTATAGAAGTTGAAGTAGAAGTCATTAAGGATAAAATTATGCACGAATCTTTAATCTCCGAACTTGTGATCATTGTCTTACTAGGTTTTTAACGTTATTTTCCATTGCATCTCCCGAACCTCAAGATAGTGTAGATTCATTTCCTCCACCTCTAATTAGACATATGCAACCAAAGCATATTGAAAACCAAGAAGAAGAAATTATTAAAGAAAACATAACTGAGGAATCCTTGATTTTACCTTCATCTCAAGAAGTTATTGATAGGTATAGGGCAGCTCAACCATACAGTCCTTAGAAGTACAGAGTGATAAGCTTACCTATTAGATATTTCTTAGATTTTTCAGTTATTTAGAATTTCATTTATCCTAAACATAAAGAAAACTATACCTAATTTACCTGAGCTGTCTCAAACACCCTGCGTATGCTGAAGGATTTAGCAGTTGACTTGATCCACCAGCCGTGTGTCCGCAATTTCCTGACATTTAGTGAACCCGACATGAAGGTTCAGTGCGGAAGCTTAGGTATAAAGGTATATTTTTATTTATGTTTTGCATATGCATATAGGAAATTTGGTGATTGAAGAAGAAGTATCGACATCCTTGGTAGCTGAAGCTGACTCTTAAACCTTGTAATCTCCTGGCTCGTGAGGGCTGGTCATTGTGACCTGAGCACCTCCACAGAGATTTACAAGTAGAAGGATCCTCCTCACGCTACTTGTGTCCCTCAACTTTTGTGAACGCAACAATTGCACATGCATAATTAGAATTGATGTATTAGATTAATTTGATCAACCTTAATGTAAAGACTTTGCACAAAGCACGAACACAAAGAGCTTCTTCATCGATTTTAATCAGGTATATTTTCTTTACTTCTGTTTGCAAAGTAGCAGGAATATTTTCTTTACTTCTGTTTGCAAAGTAGCAGGAATATTTTCTTTACTTCTGTTTGCAAAGTAGTAGGTATATTTTCTTTACTTCTGTTTGCAAAGTATCTTTTACCAGGACGTCGCATCAAGAACAAGAAATAGACGTTCTATTACATGAACTACATACTTATATTTCATTCTATCAGTAAAGTTAGATTTATATAATATGGCTAACCATTTTGAAGAGCAACGTATTTGGAAAATAATAGATTCAATTAAAATGGATAGGGGGAATTTAATGGGACAAATGCAACTGCATACCTTAAATATTATGAACAACTAACAGAACAATATGGGTTACCTAAAGACCATAAAAAAGACACATTTATACGTATTTTTCATGGTTTTACTAGAGAAAGAATCCAACTGAGAGTAGTTCATTCTAACATGACTTGGGCGAATTTTAAAACTCAGCTTCTTACTAAATTTTCACATGAAGATTACAGTAAGAATAATAGGGCTACATTCATGAGATGGGTAGGAACTACGAAACTAGATCAACATATATCTCAGGGGTTAACTAAGTTTGATGTAAAATTTAACCAAATGCCTCAAGCAGACTGAACAACTCTAGAGTCGGATAAATTACGAAGTTTTTTAAGCATGGTAGACCCTTCTCTTAGACGTGAGCTTGAACCTATGCTCGAGGACGGAGTGACTGTGAGTGGGTTAACTGGAAATTGGGAAAACATTCGAGCTACTGTCCATAGGTTAGCTCAAAGACAGGAGTGCAATCAAATGCAAACCCCTAGAATCATGAAAGAGATGCACTAGGAAAGTTAGAAAATGTTCACACTTCTCCTAACCCTAGTTAGGATGAATCCAAAATTACTCTATTGAAAACAACACTAGAATCAATTGCCAAACATATGGAGACTTTGGCAACTAAAATGGCAACTATAAAAAGTATGCAAGAGATTAGATTGAGGGATCAGGAGAAATTGAGAGAGCTAGAGCAAAATCCTAGGATTTAGATGCCAGCTAGAAGACCATTTAACCAAGCGTGCAGATGTCTCTGGTGTGATGATTTAGACCACCCACACTGGACATGTAGTTTATTCACAGAGGCCAAAGATAGGAATTGGGTCACGGAAGTTGATCAAAAGATCTTTGCCTATGTAACAAAAAGGCCTTTGGCATCAAATTATGGGAAAGGGGCTATGAAGAGTTTCTTTGAAGCCTCCACAAGTCAAAATACATATGCTTGTAGGCTTGAAAGTGATGACTCTAATTGTGACTTTTGTAATCAAGTTTATGATACTGCTAGTAGGGGAAAATTAATAGTTGAGAACTTATATGCTACAAGTTCAGATATCAGAGCAAAGACATGTTGGAATGAGCCAGTAGATATGTTCTCTGTCTATGCTCATGAAATTAATGTCGATGAGAAAAGGAAACGTGATGAAGAGGGGCAATCTAAACGAACAACTAGGGCTAGAAAAGAGAGTGAAACTACTGAGTCAATTAATGAACCACCTAGGACGGAGCCTAGTCAAGATATTAAACAACAAGAACAAGATAAGAAACCTCAGAATAAAGGGAAAGTAAAGAAATTGGTAGAAAATTCAGAAAAGAAAACAGCAAATGAAGATAGAAGTCAGGATAAACTTAATGAAACTGAACCCATACATGAAGAAGGTATTAAGGAAGAAAAACCGAAAAAGAAACCGCCTACCTTCCGATTGATCTCTCAAATAGAGAAACAAATAGACATTCGGAAGGTTATGGATGAGAAAATTATGAAAGCAGAGGTAACCATGACATTAGAAGAATGGTTGGCATTTTCACGAACTGATGTGAAAGAAGATTTTATGAGTATCATCAAAAGATGAACAGAACCTATGGAATATAAATCTGAGGATATAGAAATGGAAGAAAGGAAAGAACAGGATGAACCGAAAGTTAGTATTGTACACATTAATGAATTTGAGTATCGTGAATCTTCTGAACATAGAAATTATTTGGGCCCCATAATTGGACATTTGGAGAAAGGAAATGGAGACCCAAATAGTCATTATACACAGAAACGTTGGGCTAGGGGTACTACTGGAACTATGGTTAAGATACGAAATAATAATAAACCGCAAGTAGCCTTAATAGATTCAGGATCAAAAATCAATGTAGTCTCGAGGGAGTTGTATAATGAGGGTAAATGGCCTATAGATAGAGAACACGGGTGGAAAATGAAGGCTTCCAATAATGCTTTTGGATATTTACTTGGAGCCTGTGCAAATGTTCTTATCACTATTAGAGATGTTAAAGAGGAACATAATTTCTTCGTTCATGATGACTGCTCCTACCCAATTATTTTGGGATAGCCATTCATTTTTGAACAAAGAATGGAGACAAAAGTATTGGACGATGGACGTGCTTTCGCGAGAATTCGTTCTCGTGATGGCCTTAAATCTGTCCAATTCATGACGCTTTGTATTAACCATCCATAATCGTAGGTCTTTAAGAAAAACTCGTTTAAGATACTTAGATCAGGATTTCGAGTACATGCCACTTTTGAGCGAGACAATGGTGGTTCTTGGATTGATGTCTCGCACCCATCTGTAGATATTCTAGAAAGTTTTTCATTATGTTTTTCTTCCTCGTATTTACAATTCATTCATTATAAAGAAATTCCTAAAAAACTTATAAAACATTATGAAAAATTTTATAGCTCTTAAGAATTTAATTGCAGGTAAAAGAGTTAAATTATTCAAACAAAGAAATGAAGAAATTTATCACTTATTATATGATGAAGAAAATGATGAATGAATTTTGAATAAAAATGATGTATAAATTTTCTTTTAAATTGTTAGCAGGAGTTGAAGATGCTTTTTGAACAAATAAACTAAAGAATGTTTAATGTGAAGATGAAGACAAAGAATAACCAGGTGACTTAATTCTAATTATTCGTATTATTTATTTTTTCTCTTTATGTATTTCATAAATAGGATTTTATTTGTTTCTGATATAAAGAGGGAATTTATTAAAATTACATAAATAATGAACGAGAAATTAAAGTAGGAAAATGTATATAGGTGAAAGTCTGATTTAGAGAACTTGTAATGCATTGTGAAGATAGGAGAGTGGAAAACTTGAACTGCGACCCCTAGTAAAAGAGAAATTTACTTTATACTAGTAGAATTCTTTACTTTCTAAAATCGTTTAGCGAATGAGATCCTAATTCTAGCTGTAGCAAATTTCTAGATCCTTTTCTCTGATTAGGGGTTAAGCCTTTCCCCTTAAACAAAAAAGTTGCGAAGAAAAATTAAGAAAAGAGTAAAATGAGAACATCAAGTAGTATATTAATGGCTACTGCAAGATGGGAAAAAGAAAAGAAAGAAAAAAAAGTCAAGAAAAAGAAAAATATGATTCAGTTGTGGTCTCGAAACCACTTTTGAAATATTATGCGGGCTATATGAGGCGGAGGTTTGTTGCAGAAGAGTTAGTTTAATGCAGCTTATAGCGGACGTCTAAGAAATAAAAGAAAGCATACTTGTATAAATTAAATTTTACTTAAGAATAGGGTTAATGGAATGGTAAGTACCTCAATTATCTAAATAGTCTTTATAGGATTCTCTAAATTTGTATTTTTGACTATATGCATTGACTGAAACGATTTCTAATTCATATTTATGTAAGTTTAGAAATTTTCTTCATTATCAGAAACATAATTAGAAATTAGAAGCATTTTTTTAAAATATTATTTATAGTTAAATTCTAGATTTTATCAAAGAATTTGATACGTCTTTCCATTGAACTACAGGCTGGCCCATCAGGACGATGTGCAGGTTTGGTGGGGGCGAATGTCTGAAAGTTTTTCACCTTCCAGTTGACATCCAGAAAAATTAAAACATGTTTATTGGTTAACTCTAAACGCTCTATTACACTATTGATTAAATGTTTTACTTGGAACTTAACTCTTTGTAACTGTTTGCAGGTACAAATTGATGGAGAAAACATATGTTCATATTAGGGTTTACACTAAAACTGCTCATTTAATGTGTGTTTGAGCCATTTAAACATTGAAACATGGGTATACAACCCTAGGTTTACATTTAATTATGTGTATTTAAGTTAAGTACATTAATTCTTGATTAATGTTAGGGTTAAAGCTAGGTTTCCAAAGGGTTTTAATGGATTAATGATAGGATTTCAAGTAGGTTTTTAAAGGTTCTTGTATGTTTTCAGGGTTAAAATAACTGACATTTAATTAAATTAATCTATAAATTGAACATTGATTTATTAATTTAATTAAATCATATATTTAATTAAAATATGATTTAATTAGTTAGTTTAATCATGTGTCTGAATATAAATACTAAGGTTTTAATTGATTAAAATCTTAAACTAAGATTAAATTAAATGAATTATGTAATTATGAAAATATAGGATAATTAAATTAAAATGATAAATTAAGTGGATAAATAATTAGTGGTGTGTGTGAGTATGAATTTAAAGAATGGTTCATAAAAGATGTGGAATTAAAGTGTGTAAAGAGTGGATCATAAAAGATATGCACTTAAAGAATAGTAAAGTTGGTTAAAAGAACGGAATGGTGTGAGTTGTTGAAGATGAAAAGAGAGGAGTAGAAAAGTTGTGTGGTTAAAGTGGTTAAAGTAAACTCAAAAGTGTGGTGAAAGTTAATGGGTAAAAGTGTGGATGAGGAAATAAAGCAAAACCTAAAGGAGTGGTAAGCTCATGACTTGTATATGTATTTATATGTGTGATGAGCTCTGTTATTTCCTAATGTTTTTTGCAGGTATCTACTTCCTCCTCTTCCTTAGTCTTTTTTGTATGCTGAAGAGAGTGTTTACGTTTGTTCTTTCCCCTCTGTAGAGAGAAAAGGCCAATACATGTGTAACTACTGGCAAGTAATTCAGAGACCGCCGAAAAAAGGAAGTAGTGTGTATGTCATAGACAGAGACAAAAACGATGTACAGAAGATGGAGAGGGAGAACTTGTTGCGTTTCCGTTTTTGCTCTGGAGCAGAAATGTATTCTCTCTTCATCTCATAATCGCCCATCCTATTCCACTCAGAACCTTCGATCCTCCTCATATCTTATCTTAAGCTATGCTTACGATTCCGTAGCTCACTGAGCTCTCTCAATCCCTTGTGTCACTTGCCGCTCGTGGCTTGTTACCACTTTGATAGGCTTTGTCTCCCAACGTGCGCAGCTTCATCATTTGCAAAACTATATGCATGTTTTTTATTATTCCAGAAATGTTGCATGTTCTTGTAGGAAAAGCGCATACTCCAGTATTTATTCCACTTGGACTTTCCATAAGGTGTTAAATGCCAGTATGAGAGGCTCAGGAGTTTCCAGAGGTTGGCAGGGATAGAGGATCTTTGTTACGTGGTTTTGGGTTTGTGTTTTCGTCCTCCAATCATAAGATTAAGTCCTTAACAAATTCAAGTACAAAGCATTGGCCTGTTGCCACCTTCGCACCCTCTTTGTGCCTGCGCAAGGGTCTGTGTGGTCTAGAGCAGCGCGGCTCTCCATAGTTCTCCCTTTCGCGCTATGGCGAATACCATTGACCAGAGGACAGAGAAGAAGTGGTGACTCCTCTGACGGCAATCTAAAGTCGCGTAGAACATGGAAGAGCAATTGGAAGAGAGAGATAGAGTGAGAAAGACACTCGCGACGCACCTGATCTTGAGGGCAAGAGGCCAATATACGAATTGATCTGACAATTTTGGCATGAGAATTGAGAAATTGCATACGCGCTGAAGCTCTGTTCTGAGAGACTTTCTTCCTTGATGTCCTCTTGCGCTCTTCTCCGTGAACAAATCTGAAGCTTTGGCACAATGATGCCAACTATATGCTATCTATCATGTGCTTTATCCGACAATATCCAATGATTATGTTAATGTCTGAGAATACTATCACACTGGAAACTTAGTCTGACTTTTGAAACTGCTATGATGGTGTGCAGATCGGCGCTGAGAGAATGTTGAAGAGAGATAGAAGGTTACTTCTCCTCTCTCCTCTTGATGGACTAGTGCTGCTGTGTAGATGATAGCGTGGATTATTTTAAGAAACTCGGAGTTAAGAAAGAAGGAGAATTAGAGAGAAGAGAGAGAGAGAGGAAATATATATAAATTTATTATTACAAAGTATTTTATTGTAATTAAATTAGATATTTAGAAATACATTGTTTTAAGTAGAAGTAAACAAATCGATTTGAGATGCATTGTTTTAATAATTAAATCTAAAGAGTTATTTTCTTGCATTATTTTAATTAAAGATAAGTAAATTGAATTAAATATTTTAATGTCTAAATTAGTTATTATGGTATAATTAGATAAAGTTTCTTTAGATCTTCTTAGCATAGTATATGTGAATACATGTATGTTTGGATGTAAGTAGTATTTGTATGCATACATATATGTATGTAAGCAAATGAATACATCTTATTGAGAACTTGAGCATATATGTGTGTGCATATGAATAATAGTTGCATGAGTAAGTATGTGTGCAAATGCATGAACCTAATATTAACATGTGCATATGAAAGTGTGTGTGCTAGCATATTTGCATGTGCATGAGAGTGCAAACATGTGTGTTAACATGCATTAGAGTATGCGTTAGTATTCAAGTAAGTGTATGTTAGCATGAATATTTAGGCATGTGTAACAGAGGTATGAACTTTTGAGAATAAATGATTTATTGAGGTATACTTATGTTTCTTAATGTTTCTTTGCAGACATTAAAAGAAGAAGTGTTCGAAGAGCATTGCGAAAGAGTGAAGAATTCAACAATCTAGAGATCCATTAATCTTATACCAAACCATTGAAGATTATCTTTGATCAAGCTATTTGTATAGGAATCACTAGAATTTATCACCATTTCAGCTAAATCACTAGAATTTATCACCATTTCAGCTAAATTTCATCATTTAGAAAGATTTATCTATAGCATTGTAAACACCTATTCTTGTTATTAGCATTAATTTTATTACTATTTCCATTTATCTTTATTATCGATGTCTACAAAGCATTCAGTTGAAGCTAAAAGTAATACAACTATAGAAGTTGAAGTAGAAGTCATTAAGGATAAAATTACGCACGAATCTTTAATATCCGAATCTTATGATCATTGTCTTACTAGGTTTTTAATGTTATTTTGCATTGCATCTCCCGAACCTCAAGATAGTGTAGGTTCATTTCCTCCACCTCTAATTAGACATACGCAACCACAACATATTGAAAACCAAGAAGAAGAAATTATTATAGAAAACATAACTAAGGAATCCTTGATTTTACCTTCATCTCAAGAAGCTATTGATAGGTATAGGGCAGCTCAACCATACAGTCCTTAGAAGTATACAGTGATAAGCTTACCTATTAGATATTTCTTAGACTTTTCAATTACTTAGAATTTCATTTACCTTAGACATAAAGAAAAATATACCTAATTTACTTGAGCTGTATCAAACAACCTACGTGTGCCGAAGGATTTAGCCGTTGACTTGATCCATCAGCCGTGTGTCTGCAACTTCCCAACAACGTACATGTACAGGTACACGTACACGTACACATACACGTACATGTATACGTACACGTACAGGTACACGTACACGTACACGTACATGTACAGGTACACATACACGTACACGTACACATACATGTACACATACACGTACACGTACACGTACAGGTACACGTACACGTACACGTTGTCGGGTCGTGAGGGATGCTCGGATGGTGGATCAAGTCATCCGCCTAATCGTTCGGCACACGTAGGGTGTCTGTAGCAGACTCAGCTTAAGGACCATAGGGACGAGCTGCTCTATATCTGGCAATAGCTACCTGTTTGGGTGTTAAAAATAATGACTCTTCGGTTATCTGATCTTTATCTATCTCTTCTACTGTAACTTCTAATGGTTTTGGATGAGTTTGTCTAACTAAGGTTGGTGGAAATAATTCTTCACTACTTTGTGATTCAGGAGATGCAATGGAAGAAAATGCTAGGAATGTAGTTAAACATTTGATCATAAGATAAAGACACTAATGATTCTGAAGTAATATTATCTTTAATGAGTTCTTCTGTCACTAATTCTATGGATTCGGTTGTAGTTTCAAAGCTTTCAATGTTACTATGCTCAGATTCATGGAATAACTCAAAAGACATCAAAGAAATCAATGGAAAATAATATTGATGCTAAATCTACTTGAACAAATGAATTGATAAGCTAATGGCTCAAATCAATAATTCTAATACAAATGGAAGGTTTAAATAAAGGGATAAATATCTAATCAATTGGATAGTTGACTAATTGGAAAATAAGATTTAAATGAATCTTCAATCTTGCTGCTTCTCTTTACTTCACTTCAATAGCTTGAACTCATCAATGTTTCTGCAAAAAAACATTATGCTATTAGTAATATTACAAGAAATTAATGAGAAATATTAAACACATACTTTATATACATTAAAGCATACACATGTTCATGCATGCTAACATACATTCATGCACATGTTCTAATGCAAATGCTAACATCTAATTTTATGCAACAACACATGCATCTTTGCATATCCACACTATGCATCAACTCTATCATTATTCATGTATTTAACTTAATGCACATACATATGTTTAATACATACACACATGTACTCTAAACCATGTATCTATACCATATCTAAACATGTTCTTATAACCTTACTTATATAGACTTAAACTTAGTTAGACATACATTCCTATTCATACATTCTCTAGTTAATACTTTCATTCACATATATAAAGATGCTAACATATGCTCATACACGATTATATGTACCTCATCTCATTAAATGCATTCATAAACCACTACACTTACACATTACTCATTCAACCATATGCATGCATACACATGCTTACTTTTAATTTAGACATCCTAATATGCTCTCAAGCACTTAAACCTATGCAAATGAACACAATAATGCACACATATGCTCATTCACTCTCTCTACCTCTATCTTTCTCTCTCTTTCCCGTTCTCTCTCTTTCCCGTTCTCTCTCTGCCTGCCTACCTCTCTCTCTCTCTCTACCGTTCTCTCTCTCTCTCTCTCTCTCTCTCTCTCTCTCTCTCTCTCTCTCTCTCTCTCTCTCTCTCTCTCTCTCTCTCTCTCTCTCTCTCTCTCTCTCTCTCTCTCTCTCTCTGTCTCCCTGCGTTTCTTTCTCTTTCCTCTGTCTCTGCCGTTTTCTCTCTCTCTCTCTCTCTCTCTCTCTCTCTCTCTCTCTCTCTCTTTCTATCTCGCTCTCTCTCTCTCTCTCTCTATCTCTCTCTCTCTCTCTCTCTCTCTCTCTCTCTCTCTCTCTCTCTCTCTCTCTCTCTCTCTCTCTCTCTCTCTCTCTCTCTCTCTCTCTCTCTCTCTCTCTCTCTCTCTCTCCCCTTCTCTGTGCGCGCTGCGCGCGCTGCAGTAGAGGAGGGGAGGGAGAGATTCATTTTCTCTCTCTCTCTCTCCCTCTCTCTCTCTCTCTCTGCGTGCTGCCGTGCGCAACTCTGCAGGGGGGGAGGGAACCTCTCTCTCTCTCTCTCTCTCTCTCTCTCTCTCTCTCTCTCCTTCTTTGTGCGCGCTGTCGCGCTGTAGCAAAGGAGGGGAGGGAGAGATTCATTTTCTCTCTCTCTCTCTCTCTCTCTCTCTCTCTCTCTCTCTTTCTCTCTCTCTCTCTGCCCTCTTCCTCTCTCTCTCTCTCTGCCCTCTTCCTCTCTCTCTGCGCCGATCTCTCTCTCTCTCCTTCTCTGTCTGCGCGCTGCTGCGCTCAAAACAGAGGAGGGGAGGGAGAGAATTTCTCTCTCTCTCTCACACACACATACACACATCATACACACACACACTTCACACATACATACACTTCACACACACACATACATCACATCACATACACACACATCACACACACACATACATCACATCACATACACACACCTCATACACGCGCACATACACACATCATATACATTACACGCATATCACATACACACACACTTCACACACACATCACATCACACACACACATACATCACATACACATACACTTCACACACACACACACATCACATCACACATCACATACACAACTGCTACAGGGACCCAGACCAAGCCATGGAATAGGCATGGGCATGCTTCCAGCCGGACAATCAACATCAAGATCATCATACACAGTAGTACATGATGGCTTAATATCCCGAGCACGAGGAGGGTCTAATGAGAAAGAAGGAAAAACAGAAGAAAGTAAAGAGCAGGAGAAAGTACCTGCAAAAAAACATTATGAGAAACTTGAGCTCAACACTCATTTAAATACATACACAAGTCATTTCTAAACCACTCTTTTTAGTTTTAACTTTTAATCTACAACCACACTTTAATCTCCTTACTTCCACCACACTTTCCAGTTTAACTTTTCTACTTTAATTACACTTAATGTCTACTCGTCTCTTTTCATCTTCACTAATTCTCTCCACTCTTTCTCTTAACCAACTTTTTTCACTTTAAGTGCATCTTCTATTGAGACCACTCCTTAAATCTCTTTAGTTACACAACTTCTATAAACCATTCTTTTCCCTAGCACTCATATAGTCCACTAGTTATTTATCCATTTAATTAATCATTTTAATTCTATTTATCCTAAATTTCTCAATTAAATAAATCAATTAAATTAAGCTTAGGTTAAGCTTTTAATTAATTAGAACCTTAGTTTTTAAATGCACACACACTATTAAATTAACAAATTAAACCATAATTTAGTTTTACAAGTTAACCAATGTTTAATTATAGATTAATTTCATTAAATATTAATTGTTTTAACCCTTGAAACATTCTAAAACCCTAGAGAACCTACTTAAAACCCATCAAAACCCCTATTGAAATCCTTCTGAACCCTATCATTAACCCATTGATACTTAAATAAACCCTAGCATTAACCCATTGGAATCATTTGAGATCCTTCGGATTAACTTAACTGACATAAAATCATAACAACTTATGAAACCCTAGGGTTGAATACCCTTAATTCTTAAGTGTATGAATATAAAACACATCCAATATGCAATTAAAGAAAACCCTAATATGAACATATGTCCTGCTTCATCCTTTCTTGTACCTGCAAACACTTCAAAAATAGTTAATTCAATCCATAACAACTGATCAACAGTGATATAAAAGAGGTTTAGAATTCACCAATAAATATTTTAATTTTTTGGGTCATCAATTGGACGATGCAAATCTTCCCGACATCCACCGCCACCAAACCTGCACATCGTCCCGATGGGCCAACTTGCAGATTAAGGGAAGCAGCATTTTCAATGATTATCCTGAAATTAAATCATAGAACAGCATCAATTCTTTTTTAAATATATTTAATCTTATCAAATTTTAAATCTTTTCAACATGCACATGAAGTTTATTTCAATTACATCTGACAATGAAAACATATTAAAGTATAAAGGTAAACTATTAACCTTTTCAGTCAACAAACATTAGTTTACATTTTATCCATTTATAAACTATGTAAAGATTAGTATAAAACAGAATTCATTTTCATTCATTCAAATGCAGGTTTCGTCATATATATGCATTCACATATGGGCAATCAAGCATGCCAAAGAAATCTACTAAATCCACTTGGACAAATAGCCGCCTTGTATGCCCAATTTTAATCACTAGATGTGTTTTTTCACAACTAGTTTTCTTCATATAAATATGATGTAAAATTCATATCGATAATAAATGTAAATACCTTTTTGGGGTGGAAGAAGGTATAACTTCCATGTCAATATCTTTTTTTTTTTTCGCTACTTTTTTGTTTTAAAGGGGAAAGGCTTAACCCCTTAATCCGAGCTAAGGATCTAGCTGCATGGACAAGAAAGATCTAGGTTTTCTCAGACATGTATCATGCAACAATATGCTCCTACATATATACAACTACTTTTGTTATCTAAATGAACTACAAATCCTTCTATTTTTAACAAATCTCACTTAATCTATAAATGTAGAAATATAAATTATGTCTATTTTCCTAATATGGTTAAATAGAGTCCTTTATAAATTAATATTCTTCATTCCAATTTTTATCAATTAGTTTTATATGAATGCAAAGAAAATACATAAATCAAAACTGTATGACAAAGAAAAAAACGACCTAAAATCAACTTCATCTTCAATCTGCTTCATCTTTATGCATCTTAATTTGTTCTTCAAAAGACCTCTTAAAACTCAACCCGCAACAGCTAGACACGCAAAATTATTAAATCTCATATTCAAATCTTCTCTTAGTTTTCCTACAAAAGAAACCCACACTAAAGAAATTCATTTATACATAATTAATCATGCTCATCATCAAACATTACTTCATACATTTCCTCCTCCCTTTGTTTAAATAATTTAATTCCTTTGCCAGCAATTAAGTTTTTAAGAGGAGTGCCATCTAATTCGCGTAAGGCATATGTTCCATTATCATAGGTTTTGACTACCACATAAGGTCCAAACCAACGTCTTTTAAGTTTCCTACGGACATCATACTGAGAATCACACGTACTATCATACAGTAAAACCCAATCATTAACTTGAACTGGCTTTGGCCTTAACCTATGTGATTTATCAAAATACTTCTTATTTTTCAGTCGAGAATCTTTTAGTTTAACTATAGCCTCTTCTAAATGTTCATTCCCTTGCTCTAATTGCTGGATTCGCAGAGCTAATAAATCTTCTGTCGACAGATTATCTTCCCATGGTAAAGTAGTCCAAGTAAGAATTTGCGTATGCACAGGGAATATCGATTTCTGGCAATACATCAACTCTGCCGGCATATACCCCGTTGTTCTAGTGCAGGTCATTCTATCAGCCCACAACACAAATGGCAGATATTTTGGCCAATTCTTAATTTCTCCATTACAAGCTTTGGAAATTGCTTTAATAATAGGAGAATGCCCTCGTTCAATCTTCCCATTAGCTTCAGGGTTGTAAGCAGTAGTAAGGGCTAAGCGAATTCCATGCCTAGCAAAGAATTCTCTAGCCTCCTGTGCATCTAACTCTCCCCTATCAGCCACTACCTTTTCTACATAACCAAATCGTGAAATGACATCCTCAAGAAGAAATTTGCATACATTAAAAGTTGTCTTAAATCTTAAAGCTTGGCCTTCTACATGATTCGTAAGATCTTCACGTGCCCAGACTATATATCTCATCTTATCGATACCTTTGGGCATGGTAACTAAGTCTACAACCCATTTATAATGGATGCATGGTGGATAGGTAGGATGCAACGGATCCCTATGTTTGACTGAGGAATGAATCTGACATACGTCACATGAATTCACATAATTTTTAACAGTAACATAAATCCCTGGCCACCAGTATCCTTCTCTAATTTTTTCATACGTAGCTACAAAACCTTTATGTCCTGCCCATAAAGTATCATGCATACTCTTCATGACTTGTAACTGAAGATCCTTAGTACCTAGTACTCGTTGTGGCAATCTAATTTTTCCCCTAGCATGTCTCCAAATTAAACCTTCTTTCAGAAAAAAGTTGTAAGCTCTTTTCCTAATATTCCGAAATCTATTTGAAGACCATGAAGGTGCCCTAACCAAAGTACTTAAATACTTCCCAATATCCTGCCACTCTCCTTCGTATTCTTCAATATTAAACTGTTCATATGCGTATGCTTTAGAATCATAATTAATTGCATTTATTTCTAATTCTGTTTCTTCCTCATTATCAAATCTAGCTCGAGAAAGCATATGAGCCACAGGATTAGATTTACCTGCAATATGTATCAAAACAGGATTTATAAACTTGATGTATGAGTAAGCATGGCAATGTCGGGTGATGAACACTTTGTAATCATTCCAATCAGAGGTAGACAATCTGTCTCAACTATTACATTTGCACCTATAAAATCTTCTTTATCGGATTTTAATGCCGTGACTAAACCCCATAGTTCTCGTTTAATTTGCGGATAATTTCTTTGCGTATCATGTAAAATCTTTGCTCCAAATCTCACAGCATACCTATTGCCCTCTTCATCGTCCTGACCAATAACCCATCC
This sequence comes from Ceratopteris richardii, assembly GCA_020310875.1. NCBI lineage: Eukaryota > Viridiplantae > Streptophyta > Polypodiopsida > Polypodiales > Pteridaceae > Ceratopteris > Ceratopteris richardii. Next base: position 35,998,692 of record CM035434.1, on the reverse strand, counting down.
TATTCCTATAGGGCTCGTATCAACAGTTAAAATGATAGGCTTTTGATCAGTATAATCTACTTGCTTTAAAATAGGAGCTTCAAGAAGTAATTTTTTTAACTTTTTCATAGCTTTTGAGTGTTCTTCAGTCCAAAGAAACTTTCGATTCTTCCTTAGCAAAGCATAAAGACAGTTTGCAACATGTGCATAGTGTGGGATCCAGATGGCATAAAACACACAAGCACCAACGAATCGTCTTACCTCACTAATATTACTACAGGTTTCAGAAATCTTGTTTATAGCGTCGACTTCAGGTGGATATGGCCTCCGACCGTAATGTCCACATAAATGCCCAACTATAAGTACCTCATTGACACCAAAAACAGATTTCTCAATGGAGAATGTGAGACCAACCTCTTCAAATCTCTGGAAAATCCTTTCACAGTCAGAGATATGATCTACTAGAAACTTCCTGCAGCCAGAGGAATCTAAAGTTTCATCTTTCGCATTCTCAATACATCCTTTAATAGGAATGTCATCAATAAATGGCATGGCTATATTAGGAATGAAGTCATGTAATACTGAATTCATGGCGTTCATCATATGCGCTACTGAATTAGTAGCTCCTTGCGGCAAAGTGCATATGCGAACTAAGCCTAAAGGAGTTTTCATGGTCGTAATGTCTCTACTTTCAATAGCAAGCTGAAATTGATCGTAGCTAGAATACAAGTCTCCCATTGAGTAAATGGCATGACCAGCGAAGGCTTCAGCGAATTCTCCTACAATGGGCCCAGTACCTACATTCCTAATAGTAACCTTGTTAACAGGTTGTAAATCTTGAATGAATCGTAACTTGCCATTTTTCTTTGGAACAGTAAACCACCTATTTGAGTAGGGTGCAGACGATGGCTCTAAAATTCGCATGTGAATCTTTTCCTTAAGAAGCCGCATTAACTCTGGTAAATGGGCTTTCGGAACAGGTATCGGTCGAAGATTCCATGGAATGTGAGGCACTGTAAAGATGATCATTGGTGGTACAATTTGTGGGTCTGCACAACCTATCTCATGGGAATATAAAGAAAATGCCTTTCCATGCTTTCTAATCACTCTTTGAAATAGTTCACGTTCCTCGGGTAACAAAAAATTTTCATCATTTCCTATCTTGATTAGCTTTAAAGTTTCTTCTGTGAAGGTATGACCTATATTTGTGCGCTCTCTTAAATAAGGATCATTGGTAACTTGCCTAAACTTCTCTTCACTCTCTCGTGGTAACGATTGGGCAATCGGTTTAATTTTTTTGTCAACGGTTTTGTATTTTGTATTTACTTTTGCTTCCTTTTCATTACTCATGACAAATTTAATAATCAAATCATATTCTTCAATAGAATTTAAAAATAAAAATCTAAAATTTTCTTTTTCATGCAAAATATTTTGAAGTTCTTCAATCAATGAGTTTGAAGATAAAGTTTCAATTACGGTTTCAATGCGTTCATCAGATGAAATGAATCCTTTCTCTTTATAAAATTTTTCATAATGTTTTATAATTTTTTTAGGAATTTGTTTATAATGACTGAATTGCAAATATGATGAAGGAAAATATAAAGAAAAACTATCTAAAATATCTACAGATGGGTGCGAGACATCAAACCAAGTACCACCGTTGTCTCGCTCAACAGTGGCATCTAGGAAAAATTTTGATCATAATAAGTTCCAAACTCACGAAGAGGCATATGATCTTCGCGTATCTTTTCATGAGAACGGATGGGCGTCTTCCTAATTTGCTCCCTATTTCGTACATGGTTTGGGTTGACTATCGTAACTTGGAGTGATTGTAGATCATCTTTAGATCTAATTCTTGCATATGCTGAGCCGTCATCCATTACTTTAGTCTCCATTCTGGCTTCACATATAAATGGTTGACCTAAGATAATTTCATAAGAGCAGTTGTCCTGAATGAAAAAGTGGAATGTCTCAGAGATTCCACCTATCATTAGAGGTATGTTGGCACATGCTCCTAGGAGTGATCCACAACCATTGTCCGCGGTTCACATTATCCAGCCGTGATTTTTATCAATAGGCCATTTAAACTTATCATATAATCCTTTCGAAATCACATTAATTTCAGACCCAAAGTCAATTAGGGCTAAAGCAGAATATGATCTCTTCTGATCTCCTAAGTTAACTTTAATCTCCGGTGTGCCTCTCGCCCAAAAACTTTTTCTAAAATCACTCTCTGAGTTTTTTGTTTCGTCATCTGGTACAATCGGCCCTAAGAAATTTTTGTTCACATTACAGGTATTATCTTCTTCATCCTCTGAGTCTAAAGAAAGAGATTCATGAATCAAGTGAGTTACATCGGCAACATCTTGCATCTCTACCTCTTGTGACAGAGGGAATCTCTTCCTTTTAATTAGTTTAATAAAATTTTACTTAAATTCAATTTTCGCTATTGAGAAGATTTGTTCTAAAGTCATTGTTACTGCACTTTTTAATAAGATGTCATACAATATTTCTTTCGAATCAATTTTTTGTTCAAGTTCAGAAATAAGAATAGCTTTCGGTACTCGTTTTGGTTTCTTTTCTGGTTTCTCTTCAGGTTTTGTTTCAGTTCTAGGAGTTTGCTCTACTTTGTCTGATGTTTGAATTGGCTCACTAAACACAGGTTGTTTACCCTCCCTAATTTCTTTTCTTCGCTCCTCATTTGTTTTAGAACTTTCACCTTGTTCAAACTGAACTTTCTTAGGCTTCGGCTCATCTCTCATCTTACTTCTAGTCATTCGTCTACCTGAATCATTTGTATCTTGCTCATCATCCCTCTTTCTTTTCTCTTCAACATTCGCAATATGCGAATATATCGAGAATTGATCGACAGGAGAGTTCCATGCAGTTTTCTGCATAATATCATCTCTCGCCTTTATCAAAGCTTCAATTGAGTAGTTCCTCGTTTCCCTTGTTTGTTCGGAATCAGAGTCACTATCAACATATTCTAGTTTAACAGCAAAAGCAGATTTCGAAGACTCAGAAAGGTTTTCATACAGCTTCTGCATCCCTCCCTTTCCCCAATTGGCAGATAAGGGTAAATGTGTTCTATAGTCGCACAATCGCTTGTCAATATCAATTACAAGTCTTTTCTCTTTCGCATCTTTCAATGCTTCACATGTGTAAGTCTGTGTACTCGAGCCACGAAGACTCAAGGACTTGTGCCAATGAGACTATACCTCAATTGCCACACAAGTGCATATAGTGGGATCTTTAACACACATTTAAATGTCAATCCTAAGGAGCGACTAACCAAGTGTATGAAGACGTGTGCACACGTGATGGATAATGAAGTGGTTTTGCTAGCATGCACGAGAAAAGACTACTACCACTCACAACTACTGAAATACTGAAAGTGTTGCCGCAAGCCTCTTTTCAGCAGTTTTGGTATTTTGAGGTTTTCTCCCAGCTCAGAACTCCGAACATAGGCAATAGGGTACTCGTTTCGAAGCTCTCGACGAGACGCATCTAACGGTGGTGGTTTCACTCAATTCTGGCCACTCTGCTTCAAGTTATGGCAAAAACAGTGAATTACGGGAGTCACGAACCCCCCGCGCCACAGCTTCTCCTAGCTTACGCACGCACTACAGCAGCTCAAAACAAAGGGGATGGGCTAGACAACAGTCCTACACATGCATTTCAAGCATCACACACACATACAAGAGCAAAATGAAGATCAAAATCAGCAAGAAAGAGGCAAACTTGAAAATTCAGAAGTGCTCCTTCTTCACAATGGCAAAAAGTTCTTTACAAAGAGTCACTTTTGACTTATATACTAGTGCCCTAAGTTTGGTCCTTTCACACAAGAGACCGGCACTTATTCACTAAAAGACTAATTTCCTACTATTGTACATGGGTAAATCACTAATCTTCTGTGGGGATGCATCTAGAGGACTCCTCAAGTGCATTTACAATGGAAAATATATACAAAAGTGGTTATGATACAAAAGTTGCGTGTCCAAATCGGAAAAATTTTGGGGCCCGTCTTTTTCTCTGCTTTGTGCGCTCTTTAGCTCTGCAACACTCTCCCCCTCTTCGTCTCTGTCGTCCCTTGACAGACTTTGCTTCGCGAACGCGTCCCGTGGTTAGTGTTGCCTGATTCTTGATCTTGCATTACGTTTTAGAGGCGCTCAGCTTTTCTCCGCACGCTCCCCTTGGTCAGTATTGTCTGCAGTTAAACAGACATGCAGATTCGATGGCCTTCTTGATTCAAGCTCTACAACTCGAGAGCCTGATGCAGTTGTCTTGCCTGTTGACTTGGGTTGCCACGCACGCCACCAGTGACTAGGAATGTGCTGTTCTTAGTCACCCTCTTAAACTTTTCAGCCTCTACCCCTTTGTAACTTTTGGTCCTCTGATTTATCCTGGTTGCACACATCTGACCCTGTTGTATTGCTTTGAGGCTGTTTACTTCTTTTCCACCGTGCATGACTTGGATGATTTCTCTTTTTGCCTGATGCGTGCCCCTGCGGGGCTCTGTGCAGAGATGGGTAATGCGCCCCTGCGGGGCTTCCTGCAGAGATGTGTATTTATTGCACTGTCTTAGACTTTGATTTTCTTCTTCTTTTCTTTTTGCTTGATTGTCCCTCTACAAAGTCAAATGATCTGTGGCATCGCACCAGATACATCTCCTCACATTGGCATTTCTCCTTTCATTGAAATTTCTTTGGTTAAATGCTTGAGGAATTGGTTGAGGAATTGGTTGGGGTACAACTAGAGGATTAGGAGGTATAAAAGGTGGATTAGGAGGTACTAATGGATGATTCGGAGCTACTAATGGTGGATTTGGAGCATTTACTGGTTGAGGATAAATAGTCGGATGAGCTTGCATTGCAGGTTTATCTTGTAGATTTAAAGCATACACCACATTCTGCAAAGCCGCTACCTCTCTAGACATATTCTCGTGCATATGCATCATATTGTCCAACTTGTTAAACAAAATCTCAAATTGTAACTCGGTTGGTACTCTAGATGTGGATGTTGTAGGCTCAACTTTTGAATCTATATGTGTATCCCTAGTTGCCTGAATCGGAGGAAAACTGGAAGATGGTTGAGACATCGAATCATAAAGGAGTGTTTTACGTTGGTTCATGTGAGCAACCGCCTCAACTATAGTTTTCACTACACCCCAGTCATCTGTAAGCCCATATTTCTTTCCCGGTTCTTCAAGCCTACAGTCAACCTCTACCCTTATATCTGGAGTCAAGATTTTAAGGAAATATAAAATGATATCTGGGGTAAGGGCAACTCTATCCTGTTCAGGTAATTGAGAGAATCTTTTCATAAATTCGCCATGGAGTTGAGTTAAAGAAATGTGAGGCTTAGGAGAACTAATCCATTTCATAAATCCCTCTCTACTGTGTTGACTATAGTCCTCTAAATAAAATTCTTTATGTAGCTCTTTTCTAAACTCATCCCATTCCTTATTGTCATGTAGATCCATAATAGCTTTCACTGTACCTATGGCAAGTCGTCCAAGATAGGATTTCCACTTTGTATCAGGCAAGCCGTGTAACTTGGCTAATTCCTCAAACGTGTCTAAATAATTTGTAACATTCATACCAGTAAATTTCCCTTTATCCTTTAATAACGTTTCAACTACTTTTTGTCCTTGTGTCTCGTGCATCATAGTTTGAAATAGTTTGTCCATTTTTGAAGTTTGTTTTGATCTAGCTTGAACAATTCTAACTATATCCTAAACTTCTTTTGTTACTCTATCCTTATGTTCAGCTACTAATTCTGAAATTCCGTTAGAGTCCAGTTTGATAAGTTTTTACTATGCCAAAACGTTGCAAGTAAAGCTATGATTAACGCTTAACCTATGTTTAACAAACAGTTGCCTTTAACCTATACCAATAATTTAACCTTAAATAAAATTATGTATGCAAGAATGTAAGAGTAAAGAAATTATACCAACTGCTCGAAGATGAGGCTCAAAACAGTGCTTTCTGTGAAATTCAATACATTTATTGATTTGAATCAAAACCTAAATACATAGTTTGCTAAAAATGGGTGCAAACATTTTGTGCTTCAATTGTTGATGAAAGGGGTGGCGCGACGAGGTTCTCCTACTTGCCAATCTTTGTGGAGGCGCTCAGGTCACCAGACCAGCCCTCGACACCAAGAAGATTGCAAGCTCACGTAAATGCCACAGCTTCCAGGGATGAAGACGCAGCTGCACTGATGTAAAATCATATGAATGTATATGCAATGCAAATTTTAAAATTTATACCTGAGCTGCAACGCCGTTTGTTCACGTCGGGTTCACCAATGTCGGGTTGTGAGGGATGCTCGGATGGTGGATCAAGTCATCCGCCTAATCGTTCGGCACACGCAGGGTGTCTGTAGCAGACTCAGCTTAAGGACCATAGGGACGAGCTACTCTATATCTGGCAATAGCTACCTGTTTGGGTGTTAAAAATAATGACTCTTCGGTTATCTGATCTTTAACTATCTCTTCTACTGTAACTTCTAATGGTTTTGGATGAGTTTGTCTAACTAAAGTTGGTGGAAATAATTCTTCACTACTTTGTGATTCAGGAGATGCAATGGAAGAAAATGCTAGGAATGTAGTTAAACATTTGATCATAAGATAAAGACACTAATAATTCTGAAGTAATATTATCTTTAATGAGTTCTTCTGTCACTAATTCTATGGATTCGGTTGTAGTTTCAAAGCTTTCAATGTTACTATGCTCAGATTCATGGAATAACTCAGAAGACATCAAAGAAATCAATGGAAAATAATATTGATGCTAAATCTACTTGAACAAATGAATTGATAAGCTAATGGCTCAAATCAATAATTCTAATACAAATGGAAGGTTTAAATAAAGGGATAAATGTCTAATCAATTGGATAGTTGACTAATTGGAAAATAAGATTTAAATGAATCCTCAATCTTGCTGCTTCTCTTTACTTCACTTCAATAGCTTGAACTCATCAATGTTTCTGCAAAAAAACATTATGCTATTAGTAATATTACAAGAAATTAATGAGAAATATTAAACACATACTTTATATACATTAAAGCATACACATGTTCATGCATGCTAACATACATTCATGCACATGTTCTAATGCAAATGCTAACATCTAATTTTATGCAACAACACATGCATCTTTGCATATCCACACTATGCATCAACTCTATCATGATTCATGTATTTAACTTAATGCACATACATATGTTTAATACATACACACATGTACTCTAAACCATGTATCTATACCATATCTAAACATGTTCCTATAACCTTACTTATATAGACTTAAACTTAGTTAGACATACATTCCTATTCATACATTCTCTAGTTAATACTTTCATTCACATATATAAAGATGCTAACATATGCTCATACACGATTATATGTACCTCATCTCATTAAATGAATTCATAAACCACTACACTTACACATTACTCATTCAACCATATGCATTCATACACATGCTTACTTTTAATTTAGACATCCTAATATGCTCTCAAGCACTTAAACCTATGCAAATGAACACAATAATGCACACATATGCTCATTCACTCTCTCTACCTCTGTCTTTCTCTCTCTTTCCCGTTCTCTCTCTGCCTGCCTACCTCTCTCTCTCTCTCTACCATTCTCTCTCTCTCTCTCTCTGTGTGTCTCCCTGCGTTTCTTTCTCTTTCCTCTGTCTCTGCCGTTTTCTCTCTCTCTCTCTCCCTCTCTCTCTCTCTATCTCTCTCTCTCTCTCTCTCTCTCTCTCTCTCTCTCTCTCTCTCTCTCTCTCTCTCTCTCTCTCTCTCTCTCTCTCTCTCTCTCTCTCTCTCTCTCTCTCTCTCCTTCTCTGTGCGCGCTGCGCGCGCTGCAGCAGAGGAGGGGAGGGAGAGATTCATTTTCTCTCTCTCTCTCTCTCTCTCTCTCTCTCTCTCTCTCTCTCTCTCTGCGTGCTGCCGTGCGCAACTCTACAGGGGGGGAGGGAACCTCTCTCTCTCTCTCTCTCTCTCTCTCTCTCTCTCTCCTTCTCTGTGCGCGCTGTCGTGCTGTAGTAGAGGAGGGGAGGGAGAGATTCATTTTCTCTCTCTCTCTCTCTCTCTTTCTCTCTCTCTGCCCTCTTCGTCTCTCTCTCTCTGCCCTCTTGCTCTCTCTCTGCACCCATCTCTCTCTCTCTCCTTCTCTGTCTGCACGCTGCTGCGCTCAAAACAGAGGAGGGGAGGGAGAGAATTTCTCTCTCTCTCTCACACACACATACACACATCATACACACACACACTTCACACATACATACACTTCACACACACACATACATCACATCACATACACACACATCACACACACACATACATCACATCACATACACACACCTCATACACGCGCACATACACACATCACATACATCACATGCATATCACATACACACACACTTCACACACACATCACATCACACACACACATCACACACACACATACATCACATACACATACACTTCACACACACACACACATCACATCACACATCACATACACACACTGCTGCAGGGACCCAGACCAAGCCATGGAATAGGCATGGGCATGCTTCCAGCCGGACAATCAACATCAAGATCATCATACACAGCAGTACATGATGGCTTAATATCCCGAGCACGAGGAGGGTCTAATGAGAAAGAAGGAAAAACAGAAGAAAGTAAAGAGCAGGAGAAAGTACCTGCAAAAAAACATTATGAGAAACTTGAGCTCAACACTCATTTAAATACATACACAAGTCATTTCTAAACCACTCTTTTTAGTTTTAACTTTTAATCTACAACCACACTTTAATCTCCTTACTTCCACCACACTTTCCAGTTTAACTTTTCTACTTTAATTACACTTAATGTCTACTCCTCTCTTTTCATCTTCACTAATTCTCTCCACTCTTTCTCTTAACCAACTTTTTTCACTTTAAGTGCATCTTCTATTGAGACCACTCCTTAAATCTCTTTAGTTACACAACTTCTATAAACCATTCTTTCCCCTAGCACTCATCTTGAAACATTCTAAAACCCTAGAGAACCTACTTAAAACCCATCAAAACCCCTATTGAAATCCTTATGAACCCTATCATTAACCCATTGACACTTAAATAAACCCTAGCATTAACCCATTGGAATCATTTGAGATCCTTCGGATTAACTTAACTGACATAAAATCATAACAACTTATGAAACCCTAGGGTTGAATACCCTTAATTCTTAAGTGTATGAATATAAAACACATCCAATATGCAATTAAAGAAAACCCTAATGTGAACATATGTCCTGCTTCATCCTTTCTTGTACCTGCAAACACTTCAAAAATAGTTAATTCAATCCATAACAACTGATCAACAGTGATATAGAAGAGGTTTAGAATTCACCAATAAATATTTTAATTTTTCGGGTCATCAATTGGAAGATGCAAATCTTCCCGACAACGTACACCTACACGTACACGTACAGGTACATGTGCACATACACGTACAGGTACACGTACACGTACAGGTACACATACACGTACACGTACACGTACATGTATAGGTACACGTACACGTACACGTACATTACACATACACGCACACGTACACGTACGGGTACAAGTACACATATAGGTACACGTACACGTATAGGTACACGTACATATACACATAAGGGTACATGTACACATACACGTACACGTACACGTACACGTACACGTACACGTACACGTACACGTACATGTACACGTACACGTACATGTACACGTACACGTACATGTACACGTACACGTACATGTACACGTACACGTACACATATACGTACAAGTACACGTACATGTACATGTACACGTACATGTACACGTACACGTACATGTACACGTACACGTACATGTACAGGTACACGTACACGTACCTGTACAGGTACACGTACACGTACATGTACAGGTACACGTACACGTACACGTACATGTACACATACACGTACACGTACACGTACACGTACACGTACACGTACACATACACAAACATGTACAAGTACATGTACACGTACACGCACACATAGACACACACATAGACATACACATAGACACACACATACACATACACATACACATACACATACACATACACATACACATACACATACACATACACATACACATACACATACACATAAACATACACATACACATACACATACACATACACATACACATACACATACACATACACATACACATACATATACACATACACATACACATAGACATACACATACTCATACTCAAACACATACACATACACATACATATACACATATACACATACACATACACATATACACATACACATACACACACATACACATACACATACACAAACACATACAAATACACATACACATACACATACACATACACATACACATACACATACACATACACATACACATACACATACACATACACATACACATACACATACACATACACATACACATACACATACACATACACATACACATACACATACACATACACATACACATACACATACACATACACATACACATACACATACACATACACATACACATACACATACACATACACATACACATACACATACACATGCACATAAACGTGCACATACACATACACATACATGTGCACCTACACATACACATACGCCTACGCGTATGCATACGCGTACAGGTACGCGTACATGTACGCGTAGAGCTACGTGTACAAGTACACATATAGGTACCCGTACAGGTACGCGTACACGTACGCATACATGTATGCATACACGTATGCGTACATGTACATGTACATGTACACGTACTGGTACGCATACACATACGCATACACGTACACATACGCATACATGTACACGTACACGTACACATAGACATACACGTACACGTACACATACATGTAAACATACACATACACATAAACATACACATACACATACAGATACATACACATACACATACACATACACATACACATACACATACACATACACATACACATACACATACACATACACATACACATACACATACACATACACATACACATACACATACACATACACATACACCTACATAGACACCTACACAAACAACTACACTTACACACACACATACACATACACATATACATACACATACACATATACATACACATACACATACACATACACATACACATACACATACACATACACATACACATACACATACACATACACATACACATACACATACACATACACATACACGTACACATACACATACACATTCATGTACACACACACGTACACATACACATATACATACACGTACATATACACGTGCACATACACGTACACATACACATACATATACACATACAAATACACATACACATACACATACACGTACACACATACACATACACATACACATACACATACACATACACATACACATACACATACACATACACATACACATACACATACACATACACATACACATACACATACACATACACATACACATACACATACACATACACATACACATACACATACACATACACATACACATACACATGCACATACACATACACATACACATACACATACACATACACATACACAGATACATACACATACACAGACATAGACACATACACACACACATACACACACACACACATACACATACACATATGCATACACATACACATACACATACACATACGCATACACATACACATACACGCACACATACACGTACACACACGTACACATACACGTACACATACACATACAGATACACATACAGATACAGATACATATACACATACACATACACCAACACATACACATACACATACACATACACATATACACATACACATACACATACACATACACATACACATACACATACACATACACATACACATACACATACACATACACATACACATACACATACACATACACATACACATACACATACACATACACATACACATACACATACACATACACATACACATACACATACAAATACACATACACATACACATACACATACACATACACATACACACACACATACACATACACATACACATACACATACACATTCACATACACAGACACATACACATACACATACACACACACATACACATACACACACATACACATACACATGCACACACAGACACATACACATACACATACACGTACACATACACATACATGTACACATACACATACACATACAGATACACATACACATACACATACACATACACATACACATACACATACACATACACATACACATACACATACACATACACATACACATACACATACACATACACATACACATACACATACACATACACATACACATACACATACACATGCACATACACATACACATACACATACACATACACATACACATACACATACACATACACATACACATACACATACACGTACACATACACATACACATACACATACATATACACATACACGTACACATACACACACAGGGACACATACACATACACATACGCATACACATACACATACACATACACATACACATACACACACAGACACATACACATACACATATAGGTCCACATACACATACACATATACATACACATACCCATACACATACACATACACATACACATACACATACGCATACTCATACACATATGCAGACACATACAATTACACATACCCATACGCATATGCATATGCATATGCATACACATATGCATACTCATATGCATACGCATACGCATACGCACACACATACGCATACACATAGGCATACGCATACGCATACGCATACGCATACGCATACGCATACGCATACGCATACGCATACGCATACGCATACGCATACGCATACGCATACGCATACGCATACGCATACACATATGCATACGCATACGCATACGCATATGCATACGCATACGCATATGCATACGCATACGCATATGCATACGCATACGCATACACATACGCATACGCATACGCATACGCATACGCATACGCATACGCATACGCATACGCATACGCATACGCATACACATACGCATACGCATACGCATACGCATACGCATACGCATACGCATACACATACACATACACATGCCCATACGCATACGCATACGCATACGCATACCCAAACGCATACACATACACATATGCATATCCATACACATACACACACATGCATATGCATACCCATACACATACGCATACACATAGACATACACATACACATACACAAACATTCATACGCATACCCATACACATACGCATACACATACACGTACACATACACATACACATACACATACACATACACATACACTTACACGTACATGTACACGTATACGTACACATACACATACACATACACATACACATACACCTACACATACACATACACATAAACATACACATACACATACACGTACACATACACATACACATACACATACACATACACATACACATACACATACACATACACATACACATACACATACACACACACATACACATGCACAAACACATACACATACACATACACATAAATACACATACACATACACAAACACAAACACATACACATAAATACACATACACATACACATACACATACACATACACATACACATACACATACACATACACATACACATACACATACACATACACATACACATACACATACACATACACATACACATACACATACACATACACATACACATACACATACACATACACATACACATACACATACACATACACATACACATACACATACACATACACATACACATACACATACACATACACATACACATACACATACACATACACATTCACATACACATACACATGCACATACACATACACATACACATACACATACACATACACCTACACATACACATACACATACACATACACATAAACATACACATACACATACACATACACATACACACACATACACATACAAATACACATACACATACACATCCACATCCACATCCACATCCACATACACATATATATACACATACACATATATATACACATACACATACACATACGCATACATATACGCATACACATACACATACACATACACATACACATACACATACACATACACATACACATACACATACACATACACATACACATACACATACACATACACATACACATACACATACACATACACATACACATACACATACACATACACATACACATACACATACACATACACAGACACATACACATACACACACATAGACACATACACACACACATACACATACACATGCCCACACAGACACATACACATACACATACACATACACATACACATACACATACACATACATGTACACATACACATACACATACACATACACATACACATACACATATACAGACACATACACATGCACATACACATACACATACACATACACATACACATACACATACACATACACATACACACACATACACATACACATACACATACACATACATATACACATACACGTACACATACACCCAGACACACACAAATACACACACACACACAGACACATACACATACACATAGACATACACATACACATAGACATACACATACACATACACATACACATACACATACACATAAACATACACATACACATACACATACACACACAAACACATACACATACACATACAGGTCCACATACACATACACATATACGTACACATACCCATACACATACACATACACATACACATACACATACACATACACATACACATACACATACACATACACATACACATACACATACACATATGCATACTCATACACATACGGAGACACATACACATACAGATACACATACCCATACGCATATGCATATGCATACACATACACATACGCATATGCATACGCATTCGATACGCATACGCATACGCATACATATACACATACACATACGCATACCCATACGCATACACATACACATATGCATATGCATACACATACACACACATGCATATGCATACCCATACACATACGCATACACATACACATACACAAACATTCATTCGCATACCCATACACATACACATACACATACACGTACATATACACATACACATACACATACACATACACATACACATACACATACACATACACATACACGTACACATACAAATACACATACACGTACACATACACATACACGTACACATACACATACACATACACATACACGTACACATACACATACACATACACATACACATACACATACACATACACATACACATACACGTACACCTACACATACACATACACATACACATACAAATACACATACACATACACATACACATACACATACACATACACATACACATACACATACACATACACATACACATACACATACACATACACATACACATACACATACACATACACATACACATACACATACACATACACATACACATACACATACACATACACATACACATACACATACACATACACATACACATACACAATTATACACATACACATACACATACACATACACATACACATACACATACACATACACATACACATACACATACACATACACATACACATACACATACACATACACATACACATACACATATATATACACATACACATACACATACACATAAACATAGATATACACATACACATACACATACACATACACATACACATACACATACACATACACATACACATACACATGCACATACACATACACATACACATACACATACACATACACATACACATACACATACACATACACATACACATACACATACACATACACATACACATACACATACACATACACATACACATACACATACACATGCACATACACATACACATACACATACACATACACATACACATACACATACACATACACATACACATACACATGCACATACACATACACATACACATACACATACACATACACATACACATACACATACACAAGCACATGCACATGCACATACACATACACATACACATACACATACACATACACATACACATACACATACACATACACATACACATACACATACACATACACATACACATACACATACACATACACATACACATACACATACACATACACACACACATACACATACACATACACATACACATCCACATCCACGTCCACATCCACATCCACATACAAATATATATACACATACACATACACATACGCATACACATACACATACGCATACCCATACACATACACATACACATACACATACACATACACATACACATACACATACACATACACATACACATACACATACAGATACACATACACATACACATACACATACACATACACATACACATACACATACACATACACATACACATACACATACACATACACATACACATACACATACACATAAACATACACATAGACATACACATACACAAGCACATGCACATGCACATACACATACACATACACATACACATACACATACACATACACATACACATACACATACACATACACATACACATACGCATACACATACACATACACATACACATACACATACACATACACATACACATACACATACACATACACATACACATACACATACACATACACATACACATACACATACACATACACATGCACATACACATACACATACACATACACATACACATACACATACACATACACACACACATAGATACACACATACACACACACATACACACACATACACACACATACACACACATACACATACACATACACATACCCATACACATACACATACACATACAAATACACATACACACACATACCCATACACATACCCATACACATACGCATACACATACACATACACATACACATACACATACACATTCACATACACATACACATACACATACACATACACATACACATACACATACACATACACATACACATACACATACACATACAGATACACATACACATACACATACACATACACATACACACACCCATAAGCATACACATACACATACACATACACATACACATACACATACACATACACATACACATACACATACACATACACATACACATACACATACACATACACATACACATACACATACACATACACATACACATACACATACACATACACATACACATACCCATAGACATAGACATAGACATACACGTACACATACACATACACATACACATACACATACACATACACATACACATACACATACACATACACATACACATACACATACACATACACATACACATACACATACACATACACATACACATACACATACACATACACATACACATACACATACACATACACATACACATACGCATACACATACACATACACATATGCATACGCATACACATAAGCATACGCATATGCATATGCATATGCATATGCATACGCATACACATACGCATATGCATACACATACGCATATGCATACACATACGCATATGCATACACATACACATATGCATACGCATACGCATACCCATATGCATACGCATACGCATACGCATACGCATACGCATACGCATACGCATACGCATACACATACGCATACACATACGCATACACATACGCATACACATACACATACACATACACATACACATACACATACACATACACATACACATACACATATGCATACACATACACATACACATACGCATACACATACATATACGCATACACATACACATACACATACACATACACATACACATACACAAATAGTGAATTTCATCACTAAAAGCCACTGTAAATACCATTTATATTTTTGTAACTTGATTTTTTTTCAAGACGAGGAGTCGTTTAAGTATCATCCTACCAATTTTCATAATTTTTAAACTCCGTTTGAGCCCTCAAATAAGGCTTAGAACCTAAATTTTAAGCAGGCCCGACACTAGGTCTGGAAAGGGCCAAAACTAGTGAAAAAAGTATAAAAAGATCTAGAGAGCTCATTTTTGAGGTTAGCTTGTTAGAAAGTTGGCTTGTTGTAGATTTCAACTTTGTAAAAGAGTTCCTTTGCAATAGAACGCTTTCCATGGTTTCTATCTTTGCTCTTTCCATGTGTGCACGTGTGTGTTTGTGTATGTGTGTGCATGCTTGTGTGCCTTCACTCGCTCGTGTCTGCATACCACTCCTCATGTCTTTGCAGATTGACAAGTAAAGGTGGTAATGCTTATGCTTGAGCTACATCAAATTTTGGTGTTGTTACCAGGGGAGAGAGCTTCGAGGATGAGCATTGGGATGGTAAGTGCGTGGATTTGTGATGTTGGAAGGTAAAAACTAGTCATTTTCTGTTAGTTTTTTTATTTTACTTCACCACCTTCATCATCACCATCATCACCACCTTCGTGTTCGTAGAATTTTTTTGTTTCTGAGTGCATTTTCACCATTTTCACATCATTTCTCATGTGTGGGAGTGCAAGAAAGAGCTAGGAAGTGCTTGGGAGTGCACGTGCTTATGTTTTTCATGATTTTTTGCTCATTTGGGGTCAGTCAAAAATTTGGAATTCCCACCTAAAAGCTCAGAAAATCGTGACTTCGTTAGAAAATCACGATTCTTTGGAAAATTCAAAAAAAATTCCCGCCTATTTTTTTTGAGAAAATCATGATTCTTTGAAAGTGAGAAAATTGCGATTCTCTAGAATTGTGCATTTTGAGAAAAACGTGATTCTCTGGACTTGGGAAATTTGAGAAAATCACAATTCTTTGGATTTGAGGAATTTGAGAAAATCGTGATTCTCTAGACTTGCAAAATTTGAGAAAATCACGATTCTTTGGATTTGAGGATTTGAGAAAATTCCGATTCTCTAGACTTGGGAAAAGTGAGAAATTTGCGATTCTTTAGATTTTGGTTTTTGAGAAATTCACGATTCGTTAAAAGAAACTCGCGATTCTCTAAACTTAGAAAATTTGAGAAAGTCGCAATTCTCTGGATGAAATTCACGATTCTTTGGACTTGGGCATTTTTGAGAAAAGCGCGATTCTCTAGAAGAAATTCGCGATTCTCTACTAGAAATTTGTGATTCTTTGGAAGAAATTTGCGATTCTCTAGACTTAGTGTTTTTGAGAAAATTGTGTTTCTTTGGCAGAAAGTCACGATTCTCTACTAGAAAGTCGCAAGTCTCTGGACTTGAGGAAAATTGAGAGATTCGCGTTTCTCTGCTAGAAAGTCACGATTTCCTAGACTTTGTGATTTTGAGAAAGTCGGGATTTCCTAGACTTAGAGATTTGAGAAATTCGCGATTCTTTGCTAGAAAGATTTTGCGAAAGTCGCAATTCTTTGGTAACAAACATGACTTTTTGGCTACCTAATTTGCAAAAAATCGTGACTCTCTGAGAGGTTCTGTTTGCTTTCTCATACGAAATTGGTTTGTTGTGATTTTGGGTTCGTTGGAAAGCTCGTTGATCTCACGTGGTTGATTAGGATTTTTGAGTTAGACCACTAATCGCCTCAGGCCATCCTCATAGATGTGTGCACTTAATCGGTTGGTCTTGATATACTCCAATTGTGTCTTATAAGGACCTTCTGGTGTTTGTTAATAGGTAGTACGTGAGCTACCTGCTAGTCTCCCCATGCTAAAGAACATTTCTGAATCACTTGTGTCTGAACTTAGTATATAATGATAACCACTTAGTTGTTGTGCCCAAGACTTAGATGTATGTTTGACACTTGCCTCAGAAGATCGAATGCTTTTTCTATCTTTGCCTAGGTGTCTACCAGATCTCAGGTTCATAAGCTGTGTATTCTAGTCCCAAAATTCCCCTTTGTATTGCTCCAAAGAGGTCTCTTATATTGACAAGCAAGGAACCATGTATGTAGTTACGAGTTTACCAAATAGGACAGATGAGCTTGGAAATATCATTCCTGAGAATGAAATAGGAGACCTAGAGCGAGGAGATGTAGGATGAGAACCCAAGACTCCTAGAGGTAAGTCAGTCCTAACTAGAGTGATCACTCCAGATTGGATCCCTCAAGACAACAAAAGCATAGAACTATTCTTAAATAGAGGAATAGACGAAGCCATTTGGAGATTCAAGCTAGATCAACCTAACCCAATAATCACCATCTACAAATTCAAAGATCGTGAGCCACCAGGCAAGGTTGTCTATCTATATAACACATTAGAAAGAATGTTCTCAGTAACAGATCATGATAGGTATGCATACACTTGGCAAGGTGAATTGATTTTCCCTCTACCAGGATCTAATGTTTCCCATGGCCTCCAAGGTGTAGGATCATCCAAGGCTCATGAAACCGAGTGGGAAAGGGCTAGAGAGAGACCTGGGGTAAGCTTTGCACACATTGTGGGTAGAGATGGATCAAGACTTGAGGGTGAAAGACCTGAAAGAGAGAGACATAAAGCACATATGCACCAAAGAGATTATCATGAGTTTCCATTTCCTAGACCTCAAGAGTACCCAAGAACCCTTATACCCTCTCAAGTGGTCAAGACAATGCAAAAATACTTTAATGGGTCAGGGGATCCTTATGATCATGTGCTCAAGTTCAAATAGGTGTTGAGAGCTGAATAGATCAAGGACTTATTCACTCAGTTCGAGGCATTTGGTTTGACCCTCAAGGGTACTGCCTGCTTGGTTTCAACCCCTAAATAGTCACAACTACCATAATATAGGTCAACTACTAGAAGCATTCATCGTAGAATTTTCCAAGAGTGGCATCAGGCATAACACATCATCCTTGATCCATAGCTTCAAACAAACACCCCAAGAAACAATTCGACTAGCTGGATGCAATTTAAACAATAAGTGGAAAGATGTCCCACACCTGAACTACCTACACAAGCAAAACCAGTTTCCTTGTTTTTAGATGGACTTCTAAGCAGGAAACTTAGATCATATGTATATCTCAAGGTGCCAACCACACTAGATCAATGCTTGAGAATGTGTATTGACATAGAAGAAAACTTGGGTGAGGAAATAGGATTGTCCAAACTCTATAAGGATTCTGACAGTTCTACTAGTCATAGTTTGAGACCCTCCACTGAGATAGATGAGATAGCTGAGTAGGTTGCCAAGAAGCTAGGAGTTCAAAATAGACAAATACCAAGGATCACTCTAATGAAATGATGTTACAACTGTGGAGGAGACCACATGGCTAATGTATGCCCAATACAAAACCAGAACATGAGAGAAATTTTTGCCCTATATTGCACTATTGAGAGAAAATACAAAAACCACATGGCTCAAGATTGTCCCTACAATAGGCAAGTTGTCAGAAAAAATTACCAAAAACCTTACCAACAAGGTAGGTATCAGAACCAATACCAAAAGCCATATTATAGGCCTCAACAACAATATCAACAGCAATGCCAGGCACCATATAGACCATAACTGGTCCTAGGAAAGCAACCACCACCTCCTACCAATGTGATTCCTGTTAAGTACGCAATAGCAGAAGAGAACCCTAATAGAGCATTGGTAGCAATGACCCCATCAGCCTTAGAAAGTGACCCTCATGCTCATAGTTCTGACTACTCCCATGAAGATATTCTGCATGCTTATTACACAGAGTCACCTGATCATAGTATGACATCCATATCAGTATGAGGCACCAACTATGGAAAAAAATTGGGAGCCCAAATACTCCAATGTCATGTATATGAATCCTCACTCTAGGCGCCAATTGAGACAAATGAGACCACAAGCCCCTAGGGGACCATGTTTTAGATGTTAGGGCGACCATTTCATTTGTGAATGTCCCCACTCATCAACTCTGGGACAAGGACAAAACATCACAATACAAGGTTTTTTTCATGAGTGTAGCAAAGAACATCTTCCAAGAGATTGTCCTAGAAACCCCTCTAGTGCACCCAAGGTTACACCCATTAATGTGGTAGGCTTAGTGGTGGATTCAAGTGTTAGTAGTAGTAATGTGGCACCTATACAAGTAGTCACTAGAGCACAAACCTTAAAATAGGATAAAATAGTTGAACAATCAGAGTCACGTGAATCCGGAGAGCCTAGAAAGGAAAGCAAGAACATGGAAGGATACTAGGGAGACGGTGAATCACAAGTGGAATAAAAAGTTATCAAAACTAGAAGAAAGCCTAAAAAAAAAAAAGAAGACATTGCATCTCAAAGTCCCTCGCATGATGAAACTCCCTCCACACCACCTCATCCCACCCCACCGCTCATTGTAAATAAACCACAACTAGGGTCTATTCTTGTAGATCCAACCTGAGAAGGCTTGGACATGATGTCAAGGGCCAATAGTTGCAAACCTAGACAAAAGCTACCCTAGAGTAGATTTAGAGATTGAACGGACAAAGATATGCATGAAAATGGTAGAACTAGCTCAAGCTATGCTCGAGGTCAATAGATTATTGAATCAAACTAATTCTATCAAACCAGGTATGCAGTTGGAGTGCTTACTAGAAAGATTAGAGTAGTTGGTAAACAAGGTGCAGGCTTCTTTACCACCACAAGCTCAACCAATTGTTGAAAGAAAAAACTCACCACCAATGGAAGGCTATGTTCATGATTCTATGGATGATGGAACACCTCTTCCAATTCCATAGTACTCTCAAGAGTTCTTGTGGGAAATACAAGAAGAGAAATGGGCCAAGGAGAAGGGTAGTCCCCCTCCTATTCTTGAATTAATTGATGACCTTCATGATCAATTTCCCCAAGACATTCCATCTATTTATGGAGATCAAGTAGAGGAACAAGAAGATGAAATATTAGATTTTGAATCTAATTCTTTACAAGAGTTGCCTCCATTCACATGCCCATGGGAATCTAAATCTCTTCAGATTAGAGCTCCCACAATACTGATAAGAAACAAAGACTCAGTGGTAACAAGAAACATTGAAGTCGTGATTAACACTAAGGTTCAATGTCATCTCACATGAGAAGAGTTGCTAAAAGTAAACCTTGAGCTATGGAAACATGTGGCAAATTAGGTTCCAGAACTTGGTTCCAATGTGTCAAAAGCAGGCTCTAAGAAAAAAAATCCCAGAGATACCTCTAAACAAAATTGGGAACATGAGTGAGGGAGAAGAAGGTAATACTTATCTTCCAATCACCTACCAAGGTTACACAACCAAAGCTATCTTAGATTCAGGTGCTAGTGTGGCGATTGCAACCACCTCTTTGTGGAAGCAATGGGGCAAACCTGCATTAAGACCAATTAGAATGAAGCTTCAAATGGCTGACAGCCATATTGAAAGACCTCTAGGATTTCTACAAGGGATAAGTCTAACCACTTGTGGTGTAGAGTTTGAGCACACCTTTGCTATATGTGACTTTGGTATAAATAATGTCTATGAGATGATCTTAGGAAGACCCTTCCTTCGACAACTGCAAATTGTACAAGATTGGGAAACCAACTCCTTGTACTTGCAACACTTAGGGGTCACAACCAAGGTCAATCTAAAGGATTATACATTTAGAGATGTACCACCCCTATAGTGGAATCCTATTCACAAGGTGCAAGAGGACTCAATCTCTATGCATTTTGATAGTTCTCATGATCCATCTTGGATGCATGAAGATACTCACTTGTGGATGTGCAAGGTCACAGAGGAAGAGGAAAAACACCTAAAAGCTAGAGAGGAAGGAACTTCTCAAGGAGATAGACCAGTCAGAGACCCAGGCTACACACCAATGGTCTTTCAAGATGAGGAGTTTGAGCCTCATGGTTGGGTAGAAATCTTAGCCACCATGGACATTGCTGTCAATGAAGAACAATGGATACCTCATTGTGATGAGGAGGGTTATGATATTTCAGCGTTCATGTGTCAGCCCTTGCTAGAAGAGTGTGACCCTAACAATGTCATAGAACAAGAGGATGATGATGATCTGGAGTCCATTGTGATGCATAGTTGCTTTAATTTAGAGAAGCACTATCTAGAAGACATAGGAGTACATACCCAAAAGGAAGAAGAACCTCTCACAAGCATTAAAAATATAGATTCAAATGAAGTAAGTGAAGGTGGTCGAAAGGAAAAGAAAATAAAAGTAGTGAAACAAGAAGAGGAGGAATCATTATTTCAAGTACTAGAGAATTTCAAGAAATATGAGGTTGAAGACCGAAAAATTTTGGTACAAATGTGTTGGTGCAGGGCAATCAACAATTGAAGTTTTGATGAAGGTTTGAAGTCAAAGATTGAAGAAAAGATCAAGTTATGAAGGATGGAGAAAGTATATGTTCAGAGAATGAAGATATGTATACATATGTACATTAATTCAGAGATAGCTCACTTATACTTTTGTATGGTTATGGGATTGTACATATTTGCCTATATATACAAGGAAAAATGTCGGGGCAAATATGAGAGAGCATGGGAATAGAGAAATTAGATGTTGTATGAGTGATTAGACACTTTAGAACTGAGTAAGATCTCTCTCATCACTTAGATGTAAAGTTTTTCAGAAATGAAGAAAAGTTGCGCCCGATATTTCTGAGTGTTCTCCTTCTCTGTTGAATCTTTTGTGAAATGATTTTGTACAAGTTTAAGTATATAGTTCACTGACCTCTGTACAAATTTTCAACTTCTAATTATGATCAGGCTGAGAGAATTCAGTGTAGGAACATTTACATGTGTAAATGAAAAGAAGAGAAGTTGCACGAGGCACAAAATTTGATGCTAATGTTTTGGTCATTTCTCCTTCCACATTGTAAAGTTTTGAGCAAGCAAGCACTCATTCTTTAAGTTGGAAGGTAAGCTACCTATGTCTAAAAGCATTTGATTAAATGGGTTCTAGTTCGACAGAAGCAAGCTTTAGAAGTTACAGGTGTTAAAGTCGACTGTAAAGAACTATAGTTTAAGACATAGATGACTTGTTAAGGTCATTTGTCAAGATCTACTGAATCTTTAGAGTGATTTAACTTGGAGGAGGTGCGCAAACTATAGCCAACTCCTTTTGCAAAGGTTTATCAAAAAATTTACACATTTGATAAGTCAATGAGTGAGTTATGTGCAACCGACTTTCTGTGTAGTCATCTTCTTCACAGTTTGTTCAAAATTTTGATAATTGATCATTGATCCTCTAAATTGGTGAAGGTTTTTAGTTATAGGAAAAGCGTATGATAATAAAGAAAAGAACAAAAAAATCATAGTCACCATTGAAGGGAACGAAGAGCAATGTACATACATAGGAGATGACCTAAGTGCAAAAGAAGAAGTAGAGCTTGGAGCTTTATTAAGGGAATATAGTGATGTGTTTCCATGGACCTATAGAGACCTCAAGGGGGTAGATCCGAGAATATGCTCTCATACGAACCCCATGACAACTTATGCCAAGCCCACCAAATAGAAGCCCTGCTTGTATAATGACACTTATGCAACTAAAATAAAAGAAGAAATTGATAGGTTGATTGAAGCTCAATTCATCTAGGAGATTGAGCATACTGAATGGGTATTCCCCATTGTAGTGGTTCCCAAGAAGAATGGAAATTTGCAAGTGTGTATTAACCTTAAAAAAGTTAATTCCACTATAATCAAGGATAGCTATCTGCTTCCAATCATCGAACATTTATTGGAGCGTGTTGCAGGCAAGGAAGTTTATAGCTTTCTTGATGGATTTTCAGGTTACAATCAAGTAGCCATTGCCCCAGAAGATCAAGACAAAATGGTTTTTGCCACAGATTGGGGAATTTTTGCATTTCGTGTGATGCCATTTGGGCTCACCAATGTGTTGACAACATTCCAAAGACTCACATCTCATGTCTTCGAAGAGTTCTTGCGAAACAGCTTAGAAGTATATGTGGATCATTTATGTGCTCATTCCCAAGAAAGACGATACCACATCCCTGAAATCACACAGATCTTCCACAAGTGTAGAGAGTATCGAGTTTTTTTGAACCCAAAAAAGTGTGTGTTCATGGTACGACAAGGAAAAATCTTAGGTCACATTGTTTCTAAGAATGGAATATCTACAGATGAGGATAAAGTAAGAGCCATAGGGGAGTTGTCGAGGCCAAGGAATGTTAAAGAGGTAAAAGCCTTTATGGGCCATTGTGGATATTACCGCTGATTTATCCACATGTATGCCATCATAGCTAAACCTGTTTATGCCTTGTTGACAAATTTTGAGTGGAACGACGAGTGCGAAAATTCCTTCAATGAGCTGAAGAGACATTTTTGCACAACACCAGTACTAACCGCTCTTGATTGGAATAAACCATTCCATGTCCATGTGGATGCATCCAATCATGCAATAGGATGTGTGCTAGCATAACCCACAGGTGAAGGAAATTTAGATTTTCCCATAGCATATGCTAGTAGATAGCTGAATGCAATCAAAAAAAACTACGCAATGATTGAAAGAGAAGGCTTAGGCATGGTATATGTTGTGAAGAAGTTTAGACACTATCTATTGGCCAATAAGTTCAGGTGTTTCATTGATCTTCAAGCTTTTTTATATTTGGTCAATAAACCTTGCAATACAAGACGCTTAGTAAGATGGTTCCTCTTACTAATGGAATATGATTTTGAAGTTGTCAAGAAAGGTAGGACCCACCTCAGGGTAGACCAGCTTTCTAACATCACTTCAAGAGATTCACCGCAAGGGTTGTCTGATGAAATCCCTGACACTTATCTGTTCAATTTAGAAGTTGTTCCTAAATGGGCAAATAAGTTGGTACTTGTCCTAACCTTCAGACTTGCAAATAAGAATGTGAAAACGAATAAAGACGAACTTGTAAGATCACAAAACTATCAAACATTGGCAAGAAGTATGTATAAACAAGATAAAGAGGGTGTACTAGCTTGTTGTGTTGAGGAAGATGAGCATAACAGTTGGTTGCAACAAGCCCATGAAGGATGGCTCGGGAATCACTATTCTAAACAATGAACATTGCAAAATCTAAAATGTTAAGGAGTGTATTGGCCTAGTATGGACAAAGAAATTTATGAGTGGATAAAGAATTTTCCAATGTGCTAGGAAAAAACGTAGTGGAGCATGCTACCCTTTATCACATGTCATTAATTCCAGATTGGAGCACTCCATTGGTAGAACTTATGAGATCAGAAACACTACCTAATGAGTCTAGTCTAGCAAGGAAATGAAGCATGGAGCAAGAGGCTTAGGACTATGCCTTAGTAAGAGACTTAGGACTATGCCTTAGTAAGAGACAACTTATATCGAAGAGGAAAAGATGGTTACTTAAGACTATGCGTTCATGAATCCGATTATTTGAAAATCTTAGAAACTACACACAACAGTGCTCCTGGTGGACACTTCCGGCTTGATCCAGTAATCAAGACCATTCTATTCTTAGGATTTTGGTGGCCCACTCTTCATATGGATGCACATACCTATGTGAAGAAATGTGCTACATGCCAACGTGCACAATATCGATAAGGAGAGACGAGATGGATTTGAGACCAATGATGGGAGGACGCACATTCTCAAAGTGGGGGTATAGACTTTGTTGGTCTGATTAAACCCCCAGCTAGAAACTCCCATGTAGAGTACATTATTGTAGCCATAGATTACCTTACAAAGTGGGTAGAAGTAAAAGCCACGACAAAGAATGATGCTCAAACGATGGCTAAGTTCTTATTCGAGAATGTGTTCATGGCATATGGACTACCAATAGAGTTAATGAACAATAGAGGCACACACTTCTTGAATGAAGTCATTGAAAATCTTCTCCAAGAATTCTTGTTGATACATAAGAAGTTTGCCCCCTATCATCCACAAGCTAACGGACAAGCTAAGAGCACAAATAAGATCCTATGCAATGTCTTGACTAAAGTAGTAAATAATAAACACTTTGATTGGGAAAAACAACTTCATTATGTTGTTTGGGCTTACCGAGTTGCCTACAAAACAGTACTCAATGCCACCCCATTTTAGATGGCATTCAAATAGAACGTTGTGCTACCATTAGAATTCCTAATCGCAGCTTTAAAAGTAGCACAAGAGCATGAGTGGACTAGGCATGAGATGTTCTTTAGGATCTTTGATCTAGAAATCTTAGGTGAGATGAGGCTACGAGTGACAGCAGGCATCTATGCTGCAAAGAAAAGACAAAAGGCTTATTTTGATGCACACATCAAGGATAAATGATTGAAAGAGGTAGACCTAGTGATGGTTTATACACTCGAACAACATGCCTGAAAATTGGAGAAATGTGGATATGGACCCATGATCATTAATAGAATTTCCACTAGTGGTGCAGTTCAATTGGCCACCCTAGAAGGTGTCATCTTACCAAATTATATTAGTGGATATAGATCAAGCTCTATCAAGAACCTCTTACAGAGGATATGCTAATGAGACTCAACACTACTAAGAAGAGAAAATACAAAGAGTTAAGGCTTAGAAAAGAAGCACAAGAAGAGGCTAGAGAATGCAATAGGCAAAATAAGTTAAGGTGATTAGCCCTAGATTTTAATCCAAAAGCCCCAAGGTATCACATGGCCATGTGCCAAACATCAGGTGAAATAGCTTCTCAAATAATTGATCGGCATCCCTTTAGAACCATAGAGGTAGGACAAGGAAAGAGGGTAAGGACTATGAGAGCTTTGATTGACTCAGGTGTAGCAACTAGTGCAGTTATATTTTCATACTTCCAAGACCTGCAATTGAACATCAATCCCATAAAAGCCTATTTCATAGGGCTAGGAGATGTGGAAACCCCTTGTTTGGGTGAGGTGGAGCTTTCCATCTACCTTCAAGATGTCCCAATGAGAGTCAAAATGCTAGTGTGTCAAGATGAGGATCTTACGGAACCACTTGTCTTCGACCAAGACTGGATCTATGACCATGTAGTCAACTTAAACCTAAGAAGTCAACATCTTCAAGTTTGAGTACATGAACATTGAATTATATTAGAATTAGAGAACTGCATGCTCACAAATCTAGGTGCCATACATTCATTTAGTTCTTTTAAGATTACTCCTCGAGAAGAATTTGTTGTGTGTTGACATATTTATGATGCAAAAGGTCACAATCCTGGAAGAACAAGCTCAAAGGCACGTGGATCTCTCTTCTTCTTCAAAGATGAATGTAGCCACAGTAGTTCACCCACAGAGGCAAGCGGAGTTGTACAAGGAAACTACTATCGCAAAACAAACAAAATTCAAGAAGAAAGTAGTTCTGGGTATGAAGCAAATCTGGGTATGAAAAAGAGGACAACCACCGGCCTTGCCCCCACATTTCCCATCTAGGCAAGCCAACCAAGATAGAAGAAGAATGAAGAAAGTAGTACAATCGCAACCACAAGGTATCTAACAAGTTTGGGTGCCTAAGAAATTAGCTGCAGTTTAACAAGGTCGATTACAAATATGGGTACCCAAGAATTTCTTAAATACACAACAACCCATGCTCTCCCACATGAGAAAAGTCTCAACAAAGAAGCCAAGGCGAAGCAAGGGTTAGAACCAACGACCAAGACCAAAAGCAGACCAACTCACCTCTTCAACAAGAGTCAGAAGACCAGGAACAATGATATGGGTATGGAAGCCAAAAGCACTAGTAGCCCCTGCAAAACCAAAGAACCAGCCACGTGGGATACAAAATTTAAGAAACCATATGAAGATGAAGAAGCCCAAGGTGATCTCTACACAGCCAAACATGTTTCTGAAAAGGGTCCCTATAAGGAGGAATGCTCAGTATCATCTCAACATCCAAGGGATACCTCCAAACAAAGACTGCATCGATATTGATAAGTAATATCGAAAGCCTCGACGTGTAGAAACCATGTGCCTTTGGCACAACCCTGTCTTTTGCACCATTCACGTCATGTATTTCCAAAGTATGCATTAATATAGGGCCACATTACACGACCATGCATAGACACATTTGAGAGTCCCGGGCACAAGAGGACATTGACATATGTTAACTATTTTTATTGATGTTAACCTCTTTCTTCTTGTTTTGTGACATTGTCAAAAAAGGGGGGACCCAAAAAAAAGAAAAAAAAGAGAGAGAAGAAGGACCAGAACCGTGCGCTCGAAGAAATTCATTAGTGAATCATCAACAAGGACATCCATCAACAATGGAAGAGACACCCATGGTCAATCACCAAGATGGGAGTACCACAGAAAGAGATGAATATCGATCGACCTTTCACACTTGTAAGAATCACCTACTTTGGCAACACTATCACAATGTTAGATTAGGAAACCTCTTCGTCAGCATGCCCTTGGGCACTTAGCTCAAGACCCAAAATGTTTTGCACCATACATTTTGAATTGGATTCCCCAAGTATGCATGCATAGGGCCACATTACAAGGTTGTGCATAAGGCACATATTTTCTTCAAGCCATGCACTGACACACTAACCCATCACTCATTATGGGTTACAAGTACTCAGCATGACTACTATGAGTATCATCTTTGAAAGATCTAGAGGACATTAAGGTTGCAACAACAATAGCAACGAAGCAATCCACCACCAATGGCTGCTCCAAATCAACATGGACAACCTCTTTTGAGCACCTAAGAACTTTTGAAAGCTCACAAATATATATTCATACAAGAATCCAAGGAAGAAGTACATACCAAGGGACTACAACTTGCAAAGGTTCATAATGATAAATGAAGAACTGGAGGGATCTTGTTCATACAGGATGGAAACTACTTCTCAAAGCGCTACATGGAACAACCACTACAACAAGGGTCTGTCAAGGATGCCAGACTCAAGAGGGTGCGGAGTGTTAGCACTCAAGGTCATGAACGAGGTGCAAGAACATGTCAAAGAAATGGACACACAAGAAGGAGCAAGTCGGGAGCTCCAAGAAGTACATGTCAAATTTTTAAGAGGAATCCCTATAAAAATAGTGATTTTTGTCACTAAAATCCATTGTAAATACCATTTTGTATTTTTGTAACTCCATTTTGTTCAAGCTGAGGAGTCTTCAAGCTTGAGAAGCATTAGAAGTATCATCCTACCAATTTTCATAATTTTTAGACTCCGTTTGAGCCATCAAATAAGCCCTGAAACCTAATTTTTAACTAGGTCGAACACTAGGTTTGGACATGGCCAAAACTATTAAAAAAACTATAAAAAGAGCCAGAGAGCTCATTTTTTAGGTTATCTTGTTAAAGAGTTGGCTTGTTGTAGATTTGAGCTTTGTAAAAGAGTTCCTTTGCAATAGAAAGCTTTCCATTGTTCCTCTCTTTGCTCTTACCGTGTGCACTTGTCTGTGTGTGTGTATGTGTGTGCATGCTTGTGTGCTTTCACTTACACACTTGTGCCTTCACTCGCTCGTGTTCTTCATACCAGTCCTCACGTCTCCACAGATTGACAAGTAAAGGAGGTGGTGCTTATGCTTGAGCTACAGGGAGAAAGTCTTGAGCAAAGAAATTCACCTATCATATGTATCCAATCATCAACAATGTGCAGACATGTTGACAAAAGCATTGGATGGTACTAAGCTCAATAGATTCAAATCAATGATTGGATTGCAGGTAATATTGGAAGATTGAAGAACTTAGCCACACTAGGCTTGAGGGGGAGTTTTTGGAGAAAATTATTGGCAAACCTATGTGATGGCTTGATTATCGCAAAAATTATGAAGTCTTGAAGAAAACAATTGAAGTAATGTAGAGTTCTCTTGTGAACTCACTCTTGTAATTTATTGAGTATTCACCTAGTGTGAAGGTAAAAGAATCAAAAGTGGTTGAAATGACTTGATGATTAGGCAAGAACCCCACGAATTTGAAAAAGCATCTATCTCTAGAAAGTAGGAGAAGAATCTTAGGTGAGCAAGAATTCAAATTCAAACTATGGCTCTAAAACACTCTATATAAATGTGATTCATCTAGTCACAAAAAAGAGTGACTCCACAACAATGTCATGCCATATTTAAGCATGATCTTATAGCTCACACATGTATCAGTAAGTATATTGTATTTGCTATGAAATATACATTAGATTCTATACATGTTTGATGACATAACTTCAAGTCTATGTGAGAGTATCATTCACTGTTAGAGATCTCAGTGTTTTGGTGAGATTCTAGAGATGATTTCTCTTAGTATGGCACATCCTTTTCAATGATTTAACTTGGTAATTGTAACTCTCTAAGTCTAAGATGAAAAAGTTTCATTGCATTTGAATTTCTCAGTTGCGAGAAATATTCATCATAATCAATCTATGTATTTGCTCCTTCTGCCTCCTAAAAAGTCGAAATCACATAGGTGATTTGCTAAATTGATTTCCCTTGATATAGTCACTCATTGTCATTGAAATAACTTCCAATAGGTTGCTTTGCGTCCTAATAAGCTACCTCCAAAATCTTTCTGATAAACTTTAACCAAAGAAGGAGCACTGAGTAAAACACTAGAGAATATATTTCCAAAATAGTAAGTTTTTTCAAGTTGATCATTAGTTAAACCTATCTGTTTTTGATTCATCTATTTCTGAGTGATCTTCCAAAGTACATAGGGTATCTACTACATCATGTTGCAAGCTAAAAAAGGGCCCACTACATATCCCTGGGGTCACCTTGATAGGTTTAGTGAAAAGTTTTGGTAGCACCACTTCATCTTCACTACCTACATTCCATCTGTTCACAACAGACATGGACAAAGACACAAACATAGACACAGACACATGCACAGACATAGACACAAACACAAACACAAACACAGATGTAGACATAGACACAGAAAACATACATAGACACAAATACATACATATACACATACACATACACATACGCATACACATACACATACACATACACATACACATACACATACACATACACATACACATACACATACGCATACACATACACATACACATACACATACACATACACATACACATACACATACACATACACATACACATACACATACACATACACATACACATACACATACACATACACATACACATACACATACACATACACATACACATACACATACACATACACCTACACATACACATACACATACACATACACATTCACATACACATACACATACACATACACATACACATACACATACACATACACATACACATACACATACACATACACATACACATACACATACACATACACATACACATACACATACACATACACATACACAAACACAAACACATACACATACACATACACATACACATACACATACACATACACATACACATACACATACACAAACACAAACACAAACACATACACATACACATACACATACACATACACATACACATACACATACACATACACATACACATACACATACACATACACATACACATACACATACACATACACATACACATACACATACACATACACTACATACACATACACTACATACACATACACATACACATACACATACACATACGCCTGCACATACACATACACATACACATACACATACACATACACATACACATACACATACACATACACATACACATACACATACACATACACATACACATACACATACACGTACACATACACATACACGTACACATACACATACACGTACACATACACATACACATACACATACACATACACATACACATACACATACACATACACATACACATACACGTACACATACACATGCACATACACATACACATACACATACACATACACATACACGTACACATACACATACACATACACATACACATACACATACACGTACACATACACATACACATACACATACACATACACATACACATACACATACACATACACATACACGTACACATACACATACACATACACATACACATACACATACACATACACATACACATACACTTACACATACACATACACATACACATTCACATACACATACACATACACATACACATACACATACACATACACATACACATACACATACACATACACATACACATACACATACACATACACATACACATACACATACACATACACATACACATACACATACACATACACATACACATACACATACACATACACATACAAATACAAATACAAGTACACATACACATACACATACACATACACATACACATACACATACACATACAAATACACATACACATACACATACACATACACATACACATACACATACACATACACATACACATACACATACACATACACATACACATACACATACACATACACATACACATACACATACACATACACTTACACATACACAGACACATACACATACACATACACATACACATACACATACACATACACATACACATACACATACACATACACATACACATACACATACACATACACATACACATACATGTACACATACACATACACATACACATAAACATAGACATACACATACACATACACATACACATACACATACACATACACATACACATACACATACACATAGACAAAGGTTTCAAAAGGAGGTCTGGTGATAGGGAATCCGAGAAATGTGGATCTAGTGTCAGGATGGCCGATGAGAGAGGCTCTAGAGGCTGGTTGTCCTATGGTCGTCTCCATGAGAGATTGGGTTGATTCGGTTGTGATGGTGGTTGCATGATAGACATGGTTGTCAAAGAAGGAGAACAAGGTTAAGCTGGAAGTGGGAGTACGGAAGAGGAAGGTTTGCTCTGTGGGTTGGGTGGTCGAGGTTGTGTCTTTAGCTTCTATTCTAGGAGGCAATGGTGGGGGGTCGTTGGTAGTGGCTAAGTGTACTGTTTATGGATACTGTGTGTTCTTGGCTAGGAGTTCTTGCTTCATGGGAGGTTGTCTCAATTGGTTTAGATATAATAATAGGGTCTTCTGTAGTAATGATGGGAATCTAGATGTTTTTACCAGCCCGTGGTTGTGTTTGGGGTCTTCGCGGATCATATTGTACGGGAGGTATCAGTATCGCTAATTGAAATGCTTCCACTACACCATAAGTTTCTGCCATCAATAAGAGACCCTCGTTGTATTCAGAGTCGACTCCAACTTCCTCTAAGAGCTGAGCCATAAGCATTCTACTGTTTTGTTTGTTGAGCAATTGCTGTGCGTGTACTCACTTCATGATCTAATATAGCCTTCGGAGTACTGTTGTATATGCAAGGGCTCCTCTGTTTTCTTCTTCTTCTACTTCTTCTTTGCCCTCTTCTTCTCATTCTGGGTGTTCTAGTTGTTATGATACAATTCTTTGCTGAGCATCATCCCAATGCACATGGCAGCCTTCTGTGGATTTCCTCCGTCTTTGGGAAGAGGTGCCTTGTTCTTCTATGTCTGAAAAGAATTCTTCATGAGAGAGTGGTGTATTCTACAAGAATGATTCGAAGTCGAAGGTGCTCATCCCTTCAACGTTTCCGGTTGTAGCAAATTCAAACTCCGGTGGGATGGGAGGAGCCAATGTCCTTACCCTGGGAGATGTCTTCCTTTATCCATTTTGCGATAAGTCTCTCCAATCTATCTAGCAGTCCATCAAACTACAACTGAGTCCTAGCTGAATTAGAGCAATTGAAGAGGTAACTGGCTTCAAACATGGTTTGAGCCAATTCTACCATCTTAGCACAAAGCTTGGTTCATTCAACCTCTAGGTCAGCTCTAAGGTAACACTTTTCATGATCTGTTACATTTGGCCCTTCCTGGAGTCTAGCCTGACATGCTGTAAGCATCATGTCTATGTCCTCGATAGTGGGATCTGCGAAGATTGATCCTACTCGGGGTGGAGGGTGGGTTATGTGTGGTGGATTAGATGGTTATGGGATGGATAGTGATGAGGATGGTGATGGGATTGATGTGTGAGAGTGCATCTGAGATGTGATTTCTATTATTTTGGCCTTAGTTTCTCTCAAGCTTTCCTTGAGTTCGCTCATCTTCTTTGCCCATTGTCTTTTCATATGTTCGCAACTTTCTCTCCAAGCTCTTGTCCTCTTCTTATTCTGATTCTCGATCTCGCTAACCTCAAAATCCTTTTCCTAGCCTAAGTCTTGGTTTTGCTTAAGTGCCTGAGCTCTCGTGATGACTTGCACTGGGGCCGTGGAAGTCACACTTCCCATGGAGTCTACCACTAACCCAATAATGTTGATAGGAGCGATTTTTGGCATATTGGTGGGGTTCTTGGGACACTCTCATAACAAGTGCTCCTTCTGACAATCTAGACAAAAGCCTTGAATTGTCATAGATTGGGGTTGTGTCAGTCTAGGCATAGGGCAATCACGAATGAGGTGATCTCCCTGACATCGATAGCATGGTCCTCTAGGAAATGGGGGTGTTATCTACCTAGGTTGAGGCCTAGAGTTAGGATTTGCATACATGACATTCGCATACTCTAGCTTCCAACTAGGTTCACTCCGTTCTTCATAATAGTATGACTCATTATGATTAGGGGACTTCATGTAGTAAGCCTATGTGCTATCAATATGAGTAGAGTCAAAACTATGATCACTTGGGTCACTTTGTGAAAGAAATGGTGTTACTAGTACTAATGCTCTATTCGAATTATCTTCCGCTGCTACATACTTCATTGGAATCACATTGGTAGGAGCAGAGGGTTGCTGCACTAGAACTGGTTGAGGTCTTTGCTGCCCTGGATAGCGTGGTTGATAGGATTGCTTGGGCCTACCATACTACTATTGTGGGTATTGATTCTGGTATTTTCCTTGTTGTGGATACGTCTGAGGATAATTTTGTCCAATAGCTAGTTTATTATAAGGAAAGTCTTGTGTAGTGTGGTTGGTATATCTCCTTTCTAGGGTGTAGTATTGGCTATTAGGGTTCACTTGTGGTTGAGCCATGATAGGGCACACAGTGGCCATATGGTCTCCTCCACAGGTGTAACATCGTTTCCCTAGGGCAAATCTAGGAATTTGCTTGCTAGATACCCCTAATTTCTGACCTACCTTATCTGCGAGATCCTCAGTTGATGTGGATTGTGTGAAAGTGAGGCTAATAGAACTATCTGAGTCTTTACAGATCTTTGAAAGCTCTAATTCCTCCCCTAGATTATCCTCAATGTCTATGCACATGCGTACACACTCTTCTATGGATCTAGCATCCTTTAATTATACATATGATCTCAGTTTGGTACTTAACAATCCATCTAGAAATAAAGCCACTTTTTTGGCTAGAGTGCATAACTCTAGAACAAAGAACCTCTCGAGGTATCGCCTAAACCGTCTTCTTGAAAGCCTCACAGTCTCTTGAGGTGTTTGCTTGAAGCTATATATCAAGGAAGATGTGTTATGCCTAATACCACTCTTAGAAAACTCAGTGATGAACGCTTCAAGAAGTTGGTCTATATTTTTGAACTAAACTTGGTGAAGCGGTTGAAACCAAGTAAATGCAGTGTTCTTGAGAGTTAGGCCAAAAGCATTGTATTGAGTGAACAAGTCTTTCAACTTGTTCAACTCTCAAAACTTGCCTAAACTCTGCCACATGGTCATATGGGTCTCTTGTGCCATCGAAGAAATTCTTCATGGACTTAACCAATTATGTGGGCCTCAAGGTCCTATCCATCTCTGTCCTTGTTCTTTCTCTTCCTAGTGGGTTAGCAAAGCTCACCTCGGGTCAATATCTACTCCTCTCTCTTTGAGTTCCATGAGGCTAAGATGTTCTAGCTCCTTGGTGGCCATAAGATACTAAAGATCGAGGTTGGGGAAAATATAATTCACCCTTCCACGTGTATGCATGTCTTCCACGCTCCGAGACCACAAAGATCCTCTCTGACACATTATCTAGATAGGTCACTGTCTGGTCTATCGGGGAACTTTAATTCATATATGGTAAGTGCGCCTATCTCCTTAGGCTGCTGAGGCTTATACCTCCAAAAGGCCTCATCCATGCCTTGATTAAAGAGCAAATCTATGCTCCTATTGTCTTGGGGAACCCACTCTAGAGTGATTCTTCTAGTTAGGACCGACTTGCCTCGAGGTGTTTTTGGCTCCTTTCCTAAGTTCCCTTGCTCTATGTCACCTATTTCAGTCTCTGAGATTATGTTGCCAAATTCATCTCTCCTTTCTAGTTGGTTAATGACTACATACATTGTTCCTTCTTTATCTATGTAGGAACCATTTTTGAACTTGACTATAGGGTGTTCTTGTCCCATGGGCTGATCCAGGTTTTTAATTTGGACTACCGATCTTTTGAGACCATCCTCATAGATACGAGCACCTAATCGGTTGTTCTGGATATATTCCAGTTGAGTCTTGTAGGGACCTTCTCGTTTTTCTAGGTATGCCACTCTTGAGCTACCTACGCGTCTCTCCATGCTCTAAGACATCTCAGAGTCACTAGTTTCTGAGTCTAGAGCATAGGGGTAATCACTCAATTGTTGGGCCCAAGACCTAGCAGTATGGTTAACACTAGCCTCTAATGAACTAACACTAAGATGGTCTCTTCCTAGGTGTCTTCTTGATATCAGGTTCATATGCCCTACTAATTGTCCCACTGACCCTTGTACAACCACGTTGCTGATTCTTTGATACCAATCACTTGTTCCTTTTAATTTCCTGGGTACTTGTTTTCTTGTCTTTAGTTAAGTGTCCTCAGGACCACTTAAGTGTGTCACACTTGATGTTCTTTGTCCACTTAGCTTAAGTTCTTTCCCCTTAGATTGTCCCTTGACTGCAACTTACCTATTCTTAGACTTAAGAAATCAGAATATCTTAGAACTTGAGTGTTCCTATCATACCCTTAATCAATCCAAATATCTATTTGCACTTAGCCTAAGCTAGTAATGGACAAAGGGGGTTGAGAGATCTTCCAACCTCAAGTAGCTTTTCTTCACTGCACTTGTCCACCTAGGAAGCGTGTTCCCAATCT
This sequence comes from Ceratopteris richardii, assembly GCA_020310875.1. Lineage (NCBI taxonomy): Eukaryota > Viridiplantae > Streptophyta > Polypodiopsida > Polypodiales > Pteridaceae > Ceratopteris > Ceratopteris richardii. The sequence continues at coordinate 35,959,723 of CM035434.1, read as the reverse complement.
TGCACACACGACACTTGCTTTGGTTTCTCCAAAAGCTCTCGACGATCTCGCAAAAGCTCCAAGTTTAGCTCAAGTTTTTACCTTCAATTGAGAGACAAATTATTTCAAACACTTTTGATGACCCTTTTTTCCCCTTCTGTATTGCCAAAAATTTTTCTCTAGAGCTCCCTCGGTGTACCTACCCCTCAAAGGGTCAACTTCAAAATACCCTATCTTTAAATCAATGTAATATTCTTGTAACGAGCTTTCTAACGAGCTCAAGAGCTCAAAAAACTGGTTTCATATGAAAAAGTTTTTTTGATTTAGGGTTTCAAGGGATTAAAACAGAAAATCAGGACCTTTCAGGATTTTAGTGTATTTCTCTAAGGCCTTGGCAATTGTATGGGTAATTGAGTGTGCAAATATGCCCAAACCTTAGCCCAAATTAAAAAAAAAAATCGCACTTTAATTTTTGCCAAAAATGCTTGTCTATTGCAATAGACAGTGTCTGTCACGATAGATGTTGATTGTCACGTGGGGCCTGTCTATCGCGATAGATAGTATTTATCGTGGGGTCTTGTCTGTCACAATAGATGGTGTCTCTCGTGATAGACACTATTTGTCACGGGGCTCTGTCTATCACGATAGATGGTTGTCTCTCCTGATAGACGATTGTCTGTCGCAATAGATGAGGTCTATCGTCTGTCATGTTTTGGTCTATCGCGATAGCGGTGTCTGTCCTGATAGAGAGTATTTATCACAGGCTCTATCTGTCATGATAGAGGAGGTCATCGTCTATCGTGATAGATGGTCTGTCACGATAGACACTATTTGTCACAGGCTCTATCTGTCGTAATAGACGAGGTCTATCATCTGTCGTTTTTTGGTTTGTCATGATAGATGGTGTCTATTGCGATAGACGGGTCTCTATCATGGGCTGTCGTCCATCACGATAGATGGTGTCTATCACATTAGACTGAAAAAACACAAATTTTTTTGAAATCTTAGTGTTTTGGAGTGCTCTAATGGTGTAGGTTATCGTGCCAAGCATGCAAACAAAAAGTACCGAGTTTCTCTGTCTGTCGCGATAGATAGAGGTCCTCATCCCGGGATGTGTGCAAAATTCTATCATACCCGCAGAAGTTGCTCGAGATGCTGGTGCAGCTAGAACCTGCATCAAATGCTCAAAAACACACAAAAGAGCAAATCCTCACACAAGCTCTCTCTCGCTCTCTCTCACAAGTGAAATGAGGGAATGAGGTGGATAGGAGAATATGAACAAAAAACTGAAATTTTGGGGAAGGTGAAGATGGAGGTGGGAGGTGGTGTTGATGATGATCGTGTTGTAGAAAACAAGAAAAAATGATGAAAAATAAGGAAAACTATAGATTTTACCTGTAACTCCAATGTCTCAACTCTATTTCTTACCATCACACGCTTGTCCTTGAAGCTCTCTCCCCGACAACGGCTTCAAATTTGGTGTCACTCTAGAACAATGGCAAGTACTGCTGTGAGGAAATCCACCTCATAAATATCAATCCATGGCGGCGTGAGGACTAGTATGAAGACTATGAGCAAGTGAAGGCACAAATGCGTGAGTGAGAAGCACACAAACATGAACACACATACACACACACGCACACACAAGGCAAGAACAAAGAGAGGAACAATGGACTTCTTTGCATTAGTCAAAATGTCTCTTACATAAGCTCAAATCAGTAACAATCTAACCCCAAAAATGAGCTCTCTAGCTCTTTTTATAGTTTTTTGACAAGCTTTGGCGCTGTCCAGACCTAGCATCCGGTCTAGTTAAAAATTAGGGTCTAGAGCTTTTTTGAGGGTTCAAACGGAATCTAAAAATTATGAAAATTGGTATGTAGCTAATTCTAGTACTCCTCAAGCTCAAGGACTCCTTGGCTTGAACAAAATGGAGTCTATTATACCAAAAACAAAATTTACAATGTTGGTGTAGTGATAAAATTCACTCTTAATTGGAAGTAAGTTTAGAAAAAATGATTAGGCCTCATTGCTAGGTTTAGAGAATGCTCGTCTACCCATCATAGGTTTCAAAGGCATCTCATCTTTACGTATAGGATACTAAGTTCGCTGACAGACGTCACACCTCTTCACATAGGTATGTGCATCCATGTGAAGGGTCGGCCACCAAAGACCTGCAAATAGTATAGCCTTGATCACCCGATCTGGTCCAAAATGTCCTCCTGCTACACCTTAGTGAGCAGTTTCCAAGATTTTGAGATATTCACTCTCATGGACACATAGTCTTAGCTAACCATCTTTACCATGCTTGTATAAATTATCACCAATAAGTGAGTAGTCTAGGGCTTCTTGTTCTAAACTTCTTTGCCTCGTCAGGGTCATATCTTGAGGGAATGTTTTAGTCCTCAAGAAGGCTACTAGTGGTTCACTCCAATCTGGTGCTAAAGACACTTGGTACAAAGTTGCGTGCTCCACAGGTGGTCTAACACTACAGATTGGGCATTCCTTACACAACTTGTGTACATCTGCTTCCATAGTTGGCCAGTGCACTCCAAATCTTCTTAGTGTCTGTAAAGTTCTTTGCCTCGAATGGTGTTGCTCTAATGCACCTACATGTGCTAATTGCAACCGTTTTGCGTACTCGTCCTCTTCCACACAACAAGCTAATATCCCTTGATCTATATGCTTGTACATACTTCCCGCCATGATATGGTACTTCTGGGCTTTTACTACCTCTCTATCTTGAGTGTTTATGACTGGGCGGTTGGGCCCGTATGTCAATACTGGCACCAGTGTCTTAGCCCACTGCAGCACGACTTCCAAATTAAACAAATAAGCATCAGGAAGGTCATCCGATACTCCTTGTGGGGCTTCTCCAGATGTGAGCCTAGAGAGATGGTCTGCTCTTAGGTGAGTCTTCCCTTTCCTTATCACAACCTCAAAGTCATACTCCATCAGTAAGAGGAACCATCTTACTAATCTGCCTATATTGCATGGCTTGTTTACCAAGTATAACAATGCTTGATGAGCAGTAAAAAATTTAAACTTATTTGCAAGCAAATAGTGTCTAAACTTTTTCACCGCATACACCATGCCTAATCCTTCTCGTTCAATGGTGGTATAATTTCGTTCAGCTGCATTCAATTGTCTACTAGCATAAGCAATTGGAAGATCCATATTACCTTCACCAGTCGGTTGTGCGAGTACACATCCAATAGCATAATTGGATGCATCCACATGAACATGAAAGGGCTTATTCCAATCTGGTGTGGTCAAGATTGGTGCTGAACATAATCGTCGTTTAAGCTCATTGAAGGAGTTCTCACACTCTTCATCCACTCGAAATTGGTTAAAAGTCCATACAGAGGCTTTGCTATGATGGCATCCATGTGTATAAACCATCGGTAATAACCACAATGCCCCATGAAAGCTTGTACTTCCTTGACATTCTTTGGCCTAGGTAGCTCTGCAATAGCTCTAACTTTTCCCTCGTCCGTAGATATGCCATTCTTTGACACTATGTGTCCTAGAATCTTGCCTTGCCTGACCATGAAAACACATTTTTCTTGGTTCAGGCATACTTGATATTCTCTACATTTGTCAAAGATTTGCCTAAGTTCAGGAATATGTGTTTGCCTAATGTTGGAATGAGCACAAAGATCATCAACATAGACCTCTAAGTTCTTCCTCAAGAACTCTTTAAATACATGACACATTAGCCTCTCGAAGGTAGCAGGTGCATTGGTGAGACTAAATGGCATTACTCTAAAGGCGAATATGCCCCACTCTGTGGCAAAAGCCGTCTTATGCTGATCTTCTGGAGCAATTGCTACCTGATTGTAGCCAGAAAATCCATCAAGGAAGTTGTACACTTCCTTGCCTGCTACTCTTTCTAAGAGATGTTTTGTGATAGGCAGCAGATAGCTATCTCAAATAGTAGCTGCATTAACTTTCTTCAAGTTAATGCATACACATATCTTTCCATTCTTCTTGGGCACCACTACAATGGGGGATACCCACTCAGTGTGCTCAATCTCATAGATGAATCCAACTTCTACCAATCTATCTATCTCCTCCTTGATATTGGCAACATAATTATCATTATATGTGTATGGCTTTTGCTTAGAGGGTTTGGCATCTGAGGTCATGGGGATAGTGTGTGAGCATACGTCAGGGTCCACACCTTTCAAGTCCTTATAACTCCAAGCGAATACATCTCGGTATTCTCTTAGCAAGGCAATTAACTCTTGCTCTTCTTCTTTCTTCAGGTGATGTCCTATGTAAGTGCATCTCTCTTCTCCTTCTTCTATGGATATCACTATTTTCTTGGTGGTTTCTTTGTTATCATAGGCCTGTCCTGATTGAGCCTCACGTTTAGGCATTCTTATCATGACTCTCCTGTCATCTATCTTGTACTTTTTGAAATTGTCAGGGACCTCAAACAAAGACTCTTCCTCTTCTGGTGTGACTGCTCTCTTCTTCCTCTTCTTACCTTCGCTCTTGGCAGTCACTTGGGTGGTTATCCTCACATCATTCATAATTTCCCCATGTCTCTGAGGGTAAGCTTCTACTTCATAGAAGTACTCTTCATCTGATGCGAAAGGTGGGTCCATAATGATTGACTCTAAATCGGAGTCACTTCCATCCTCGAATGCATCAGTGCCAGGTTCACATTCTTCCAGAACCGCATCTCCCATGATTGGCTCTATGGAGAAAACTGAAATGTCATAGCCATCCTCATCACAGTGGGGTGTCCATTGTTCTTCATTGATGGCTACATCCATTGTTGCTAAAATTTCTGCCCAGCCGTGAGGTTCAAATTCTTCGTCCGGGAATACTACAGGTGCATAGGCTGGGTCTTGAATTGATCTATGGGTTTCCTTTGCACCTATCTCTCTGGCTTTTTCTCTCTTCTCTTCTTCTACTGCTACTTTACACATCCACAAGTGAGTGTCTTCATGCATCCATGAGGATCCTGATCCTATGGAATGCACAGATTCTGTATCTTCCTTGGCTCTATGGATGGGATTCCATTGGATAGGAGGGACATCTCTATGAGAGTAATCTTTGAGATTCACTTTGGTCGTAACACCTAAGTGTTGCAAATACAAGGAATTGGTTCCCCAATCCTGTACTACCTACAATTGCCACATAAATGGCCTTCCCAAAATAATCTCGTAGGCATGATTTTTGCTAAAGTCACATATAGCAAATGTGTGTTCAAACTCTACACCACAAGTAGTGAGAGTTATTCCTTCTAACAACCCTAAGGGTCTTTCAATGTGACCATCGGCCATCTGCAACTTCATTCTCGTTGGCTTGAGTGTTGGCTTGCCCCAACGCTTCCATAGGGAAGTGGTAGCAATTGCAACTCCGACACCTGAGTCGAGAATTGCCTTGGTTTTGTATCCTTGATGAGTGATGGGAAGATAGGTGTTTCCTTCTTCTCCTTCACTCATATCTCCTATCTTGTCGAGAGGAATTTTTGGCACTGTTCTATGAGAACCTACCTGGGAACACGGTTTAGCTATCTCTGGTACTTGTTTGGCTACATGTTTCCACAGTTCTGGCCTAACTTTGAGCAGCTCTTCTAAAGTGAGATTGCACTGCACTTTAGTATTGTTTACTACCTCCGTGTTCCTAGGTATGAACGATTCTTCATTTCTTACCATGACAGTGGGTGCTCGCATACACGTAGACTTAGCTTCCCATGGGCCTGTGAAGTGGGGTAATTTGTGTAAAGAATTATACTCAAAGTCTAATCTCTCTTGAGATTGTGCACTTTCCTGCTCCTCATAAATGGAAGGAATGTCTTGTGGGAATTGATCATGTGCGTCATCCACAAGTTCAATGGGAGGAGGGACTTCACTCTCTTTAAACCATTTCTCTTCTTGAATCTCTCGTAGGAGTTCGGGTGAGTACCGATTCATAGAAGAAGATGTGTCTGGCTCTGTGGAGTTAGGCACATAAGCTTCCTCGGGGGGAATGCTTATCCTTTCACTTGCCTTGCCCTTATTTGGAGGGGTGGGTTCCTTTTCTGATTGTGCAATTAGCCTCTCCAGTCTTTCTAGCAGTCCATTGAAGTGCAACTGCGTCTTCGCTGAACTAGAGATGTTAAAGAGGCGACTGGCTTCAAACATGGTTTGAGCAAATTCCACCATCTTAGCACAAATTTTGGTTCGTTCAAGTTCTAGTTCCGCTCTAGGGTAACACTTTTCATGATCCGTTACGTTTGGCCCTTCTTGGATTCTGGCCTGATATGCCTTAAGCATCATGTTAAGATCCTCGGGAGTGGGATCTGCTAGCACTCATCCTACTCTAGGGGGTGGTGGGGTCGCATGAGGCGGGTTGTAAGGTGGTGGATTGGATGGAGATGGGACTGGTGGTGGCGGGGTAGTGTGAGAGGGAGTTTGAGATGTAAGTTCAATTATCGTGGCTCTCGTTTCTCTTAGGCTTTCCTCGAGTTCACTCATCTTCCTTGCCCATTGTCTTTTCATTATCTCGCGGCTATCTTTCCAGGCTCTCGTCGGTTTCTTGGTTATGCTCTCAGATTCACTAGCTTTAGAACTCTTTTCAAGGCCTACGCTTTGGTTTTGTTGTGCAGCTTGAGCTCTAGTGACCACTTGCACTAGTGCAGTGGAAGTCACACTCCCTGTGGAGTCCACCACTAACCCAATAACGTTAATAGGAGTGATTTTTGGCTTGTTATTGAGGTTCTTTGGGCAATCTCGTAAGAGATGCTCCTTCCCACAATCCGAACAAAAGCCTTGAATGGTTACCAATTGGGGTTGTGTGGGTGCAGGCATAGGGCAATCACGAATGAGGTGATCACCCTGACATCGATAGCATGGTTCTCTAGGGAATGGGGGTCTTATTTGCCTAGGCTGAGGTCTAGAATTGGGGTTTGCGTACATGACATTTGTGTAATCTAGCTCCCAACTAGGTTCACTTGGTTCTTCACTACAGTAGGACTCACCATGTTCAGGAGACTACATGTAGTAAGCCTGGGGGCTATCAATATGTGAAGAATCAAAGCTATGGTCACTGGGGTCACTTTCTGAAAGCAATGGAGTTACCGAGAGTATAGCTCTATTCAAATTTTCTTCAGCAGCTGCATACTTTACAGGAATCACATTGGCTGGAGTAGGGGGTTGTTGTGCTAGCACTGGTTGAGGTCTCTGCTGGGCCTGATATTGTGGTTGATAGGTTTGTTGAGGCCTAGCATACTGTTGTGGTGGGTACTGGTTTTGGTATCTTCCCTGTTGAGGGTAGGGTTGTGGATATGTTTACCTCACTACTTGCTTATTGTTGGGGTAGTCTTGTGCGGTATGATTGGTGTACCTCCGTTCTATGGTGCAGTACAGACTACCAGGATTCACTTGGGGTTGAGCCATTATGGGACACACGTTCGCCATATGGTCACCTCCATAAGTATAGCACCGCTTAACCAAGGCAAATCTTGGGATTTGTTTGCTAGAGACACCTAGTTTTTGAGCTACTTTCTAGCGAGTTCCTCAATAGATGTGGATTGCGAGGAAGAGAGACTAGTAGAACTATCTGAATCTCTATAGATTTTGGAAAGTTCTAATTCCTCCCCTAGATTATCCTCAATGTCGGCGCACATGCGTACACATTCTTCTATGGTCCTAGGGTCTTTCAAGTACACATATGATCTCAACTTTGTACTCAACAGTCCATCTAGGAATAAATCCACTTGTTTGGCTGGTGTGGGTAACTCTGGAACAGGGCATCTCTCTAAGTATTGCCTAAACCTTCTTCCTGCAAGTCTGACCGTCTCTTGAGGGGTCTGCTTGAAGTTATGAATCAATGAGGAAGTGTTATGCCTTATGCCACTCTTAGAGAATTCAATAATGAAAGCCTCTAGAAGTTGGTCTATGTTCCTGAAGTGTCTCTCATTTAATGGTTGAAACCACGTGAGAGCGGTGTTCCTAAGGGTTAGACCAAAGGCATTGTATTGCATGCATAGACCCTCCACTTGCTCACCTCTCAAGACTTGCCTAAACTCGGCCACATGATCATATGGGTCTCTAGTGCCATCGAAGTAGTTCTTCATGGACTTAACTACCTGTGTAGGTCTCAAAGTTCTAGTGTGTTCCCTAGGTCTTGGTAGAGGGAATTCATTAGCATTTCTTAGGTTCCTCGGGGCTCTTGGTCTCTCAGTTCCTTCTCTATCTGTCTCTGTTCTCATCCTTTCTCTTCCCAATGGGTTAGCAAAACTTACCTAAGGTCTTTCTCTATCATAGATCCTAGCACCGAATCGGTTGGTCCTAAGGTATTCTAACTGCGTCTTATAGGGGCCTTATACCCTATGTAAATATGGCACACCTGAACTTCCTGTAGGTCTCTCCATACCTTGAGACATCTTGGACTCACTCGTAGGGAAATGGAAGGAGGAAGGAGATATGATCAAAAAAATGAAATTTTTGCGATGATGGAGATGGACGTGGGAGATGATGAGGATGATGATGGTGATGATGATGGTGAATTAAGGAAGAGAACAATAGTAAAAAGTAAAGAAATTACCTACAACGCCAAGGTCACAACTCTACGTCTTACCATCACACACTCGTCCTCAAAGCTCGATCCCCAACAACGACGCCAAAATTTGGTGTAGCTCAGTGATGAGTAGCACCTCCTTTAATGTCAATCCCGGAAGACATGAGGATGGTATGAAGACCTCGAACAAGTGATGGCACAAGTGTGTGAGTGAGAAGCACACTAACATGCACACACATACACACACACGCAGACACAAGGTAAGACAAAGAGAGAAGCAATGGAATTCTTTTAGATTACTCCAAAGTGCTCTTACAAGTTCAATTCTACAACAAGCTAACCTCAAAAATGAGCTCTCTAGTTTTTTACTAGCTTTGACCCTGTCCAGACCTAGTGTCTGGCCTAGTTAAAAATTAGGTTCTAGGGCCTATTTGGGGGCTCAAACGGAGTCTAAAAAATGTGAAAATTGATAGGTAGGTACTTCTAAAGCTCCTCAAGCTCAAGGACTCCTTGGCTTGCATAAAATGGAGCTACAAAAATATGAAATGGTATTTACAATGGCTTTTAGTGATGAAAATCACTAGTTTTGTAGGGATTTCTTCTAACAATTTGACATACACTTCCTGGAGCTCCCTACTTGCTCCTTCTTCTTGTGTGTCCATCTCTTTGATGTGCTCCTGTGATTTGTCCTTGACCTTCAGCTTCATGAAAAATGATGGCCTACTTGCCCGATCTTCTTTGACTGCTTTCCCTGCTTGGCCCTTCACGTTGGCTCCCTTGTCTGGTAAGTCCTTGACCGCCCTGACCACTGCCAATAGTAAACATCATTGAAAAGTTAATGAATCAAGTTTTGAGAGAGTACAGAGAGTGTAGTTATGAGTAAGGAAGAGAGATTGCATCTGTGAGAGAGTGTAATTGTGAGTATTGAGAGTTTCCTTGCTTGGATACCATAAAACCTCGATTTTTGCACCATTTTGTTTAACCTTGCATTTAAAGTACGCATTAAATTATGTATAAACACATGTTGAGCTTTTTCCTTAGTTTCACGTTCAATTGCACCAATCCCGATTGTAAAATGAATGATGAAATCTGCGAGCAAAATCTAAGTTTAGGAGATAAAAACCTCTTCATCTGAATACGCACGGCGATTATACATCACGTATGTTGTGAGTATAGTCAATGGATCTTAGAGGAAGGTTCTGTCTCTTTGCTTGTGCTCCAGGAGGAGTAGTTAAGGATGGTCAAGCAAATGACATGGAGTGAAGCCATTGTGGTGATCAGCCTCAAAGTTGTTATGGAGACAGCCAAGGAGGAGGGAGGTCATCCGGAGTAGCGCACGGGTTTTTTTTTTCAGGGATTCACATGGAGAAATGATTACCGGGAGCTGTTGCATGATCGAGATCATCAGAATTGGTTTCTTTTCGTGCAGCAAAGGACAAGCCCAAGAAGACCATGAGTACACCTGGATGATGGAAAGGATGGGGCAAAGAAAGTTTGAAATGATTTCTGCCTTCAACTAGATATATGACTCCTGCATATGAAAGTCCAGGAACCTTTGTGAAAGGATACCTGGAGGGATAATTAAAGGATTCTCATATGTTAGCTCCAGGATTTAGTACAAAAAGTACAATAAACTTCTTTTGTGGACAACAGAGATCTTCTTCACCAGGCAATTATAGGTGTTAAAGATGAGCCTCCATTTCTGAATGTAATCGTTATGCTACAAGATTGAGGACTTCCATCTTCAAAATCATCCGATGCTCTGTCACAATAAAAAATTGATATGCCTTAATTATTGACAGTTTGTTGACTATACCGAGTATGAATAGAATGCATCTTTCCAGTTTGCATCCAGATACTAAAGGACCAGAAATATTTCATATATTATAGGTTCTCTTTTTTGCGTTGAACACAATTAGCGCATGACTTTCCTCTTATCTTTCAATGGTTTAATTCTTGCATAAATCAGAATACTCTACAAGCATGCTTAAAGATGCGAGATGTGTTCTGAGAAGCTTTGTCTGTGAATAGCACATGTTGGGAGGTAAATTATACTGAATAATGGTTTGAATGTTGCTTAAAGTATTGCGGGACATGATAATCGATGACCTTGAAAGTCTAATTGAGCGTTTTAACTTTTATATTATTTGTATCTTTCTTCATTAGTGATGTTGATAAAACATGATGAATATGTTTTCCTAATTAATTATCTTTGAAAATTATTTGATCTATTGTCTCGAAGTTTGTATAAGCTCTTTGACTTCCAAGTAGCACCTGAATGATGTGTTTTCTGAGTTTATGAATACAGGTGAAGACTTGGGGCTAATTGCAAATCAGAAATTTGAATGGATTGTAAGAAGAGCAACAGTTTTTGAATCGTCTATACATACCATAAAGTTCTTTCATGAATTGTATGTGTACATATGAATATTTTGATTCCATATTTCTTATCACGTGTTTAGTGTTTGAATGCAAGAGAAGATCGAAGGAAGGCAATGGAAATGGGAAGTGAAGAGAAGATCAGAAAGCCTTGTTTTTTTTCTTAGTTCTTCTGTTAACCCAAATATTTTTTGCACCTATTTTGAGATGCATTGCACACCCAATATGCATGTACAAATGTGTAGAAAGCACGTCTTTTAAAACCAATAGAAGCATGTCCATCTGCACATTAGATAAATAGATAAACATCATTGAAAAGTTAATGAATCAAGTTTTGAGAGAATAGAGGGAGTGTAGTTATGAGTAAGGAAGAAAGATTGCATCTATGAGAGAGTGGAATTGGGAGTATTGAGAGTTTCCTTGCTTAGATACCATAACACCTCAATTTTCGCATCATTTTGTTAACCTTGCATTTAAAGTACGCATTAAATTATGTATAAACACATGTTGAGCTTTTTCCTTAGTTTCACGTTCAATTGTACCAATCTCGATTGTAAAATGCATTATGAAATCTGCGAGCAAAATCTAAGTCTAGGAGATAAAAACCTCTTCATCAAAAGCTCTTATCCCTTATGCACCATAAAGTTTTGAAAATGCACTTAAAGTATGCATGTGGTAGGGTCACATTACATGACCATGCATCGAGGCACGATTTGATGTGTACACATGCACATAAGAGAGACTGTAAGGCTTTATGTATATTCACATTGCTATGGATGTGAGTGAGTGCACAATCCTCACCATCCAAAGCCTTTTACCTTGTTCATTGTACCATGTTTGTTCTCTATGCATTTCAAAGTGTGCATTTAAATAGGGCCCACTACATGGCCGTGCATAAGGCACTTTATGAGTTTTTACCCATGCACTTGCAAGATTTTATAAGAAAATCTTCATGCACAGTTTGGTTCTCTCAATTTCTAGATCAGCTCGTGGGTAGTTCTTACTCATTTCAGCTACTTGAGGTCCTTCTTTTAATCTAGCCTGATGTGCACGAAACATCATGTCTAGATCTTCTGGTATGGGTTCCGCTAGAACTGATCCTGATTTCTGAGCTGGATTCTCTTGATTCAAGTCCTGAGAAGTCAATTCTAGGATTTTGGCTCTCGATTCCTTGAGACTTCCTTCTAACTCAGTTATCTTTTTACTCCATTTTCTCTTAATTCTTTCTCTAGAATCTTTCCAAGATTTTGTCTTTTTACTGCTAGATTCTGCAACTTCACTACTTCCGGCTACTTTCTCCTGATTAAGCTGTTGGTTTTGTAAGAGCACCTGGGCTCTGGTGATAGCTTGGATAGGCACGTATGTAGGGTTGGATCCATCTGCGTTGTTTACAATACCTATCACGTTGATCGGTGTCACATTTGAAGCATTAACTAGGTTCTTAGGACAATCTTTGATTATGTGCTCTTTGCCACAATCGGCGCAAAAGCCTTGTATGTTATAGTACTGTGATTGTCCTGATATCGGGGGATGTGGACAATCCTTTATGAAATGGTCTCCTTGGCACCTAAAGCATGGTCCTCTAGGGCCCTCTGGTCTTTGTTGTCTTACTTGGGGCCGTGGATTTGGGTTTGTGTACATCACATTAGCATAGTCTGGCTCCCAACTAGGTTCCACTGGTGGACTATCGTAATGATATGTCTCCACATGTTCTGGTGACTCCGTGTAATAAGCGGGTGGACTATCTACATGCGTAGAGTCAAAACTGTTTGAGTTCGGGTCACTCTCTGTGATCAAAGGTGAAGAAGGCACTAAGGCCCTACTTAGGTTCTCTTCTGCAGCAACATATTTGACTGAGATGACATTCGCTGGTGGGGGTGGCTGCTGAGCTAAGACAGGTTGAGGTCTCTGTTGAGCCTGGTATGGGTAGTTCTGAGGAGGCCTATAGTAATAAGGCTGAGCATTGTATTGGCCTTGATACCTACCTAGCTGTGCGTATGCTTGCGGGTAGTTTTGTCTCACGGTCTGTTTGTTGTATGGGCAGTCCTGAGCCGTATGATTCGTGTATCTTCTCTCAATTGTACAGTATTGGCCACTAGGGTTGGCTTGAGGTTGTGGTGCATTGGGGCACACATTTGCCATATGATTTCCACCACAGGTGTAACAATGCTTGTTTGTTAGTACCCTAGGTTTACTAGAAACTCCTAGTTTCTGGGCCACTTTTTCGGCTAGGTCTTCTATTGAGCTAGACAATTTTGTGGATGCTAGAGATGAACAGTCTGAGTCCTTGTAGACTTTTGAGAGTTCCAACTCGTCTCCTAAGTTGTCCTCAATGTCTATACAAATTCTTACACATTGCTCTAGCGTTCTGGGTTCTTTTAGGTACACATAGGAGCGTAGTTTAGCGCTCAACGAGCCATCTAAAAACAATGACACTTGCTTGGCTTGTGAGGGTAGCTCTTGCATTGGACATCGTTCAACATATTGTCTAAACCTACGTCCTGCCAGTCTTACTGTTTCTTGAGGGGTCTGTTTGAAGCTATGAATCAACGAAGACGTGTCATGTCTAATCCCACTTTTAGAGAATTCAGTGATGAATGACTCTAAAAAGTGATGAATGTCTCTAAATTGCCTTTGTTGCAAAGGTTGGAACCAAGTTAAAGCGGTATTCTTTAACGTTAGTCCAAATGCGTTGTATTGCGTGAACATGTCTTCGACTTGTTCTGCTCTAAGTACTTGCTTGAATTCTGCGACATGGTCATATGGATCTCCTGTCCCATCAAAATAATTTTTCATGGATTTCACTAACTGAGTGGGTCTTATCATTCTTGCGTGTTCACGTGGTCTAGGTAGAGGAAAATCATCTCTACCACCTAGTATTCCATGATCTCTTTGTCTATCCGCTCTATTAGTGTCCGTGGTTGTTCTATCTCTCCCCATGGGATGAGTGAAGCTTACTTCGAGTCTTTCTTTATTTTTCTCTCTTTGATTTCCATGGGCTGATGATGTTCCTGCCCCTTGTTGACTTGTATTCATGTTCGTTCTAGATGGAGGGAATACCAATTCACCTCTCCATGTGTATGTGTTTTTAGCGTGGTCAGGCACCACAAAGACTCTTTGTGAAGTCTCATCCAGGGATACAACCTTTCCAGGTGTATCTGGGTCCTTGAACTTGTATATCGTGATGATACCTACCTCACTAAGTAGTTCTGTCTTGTATCTCCAAAAGGCTTCATCAGTTTCTTTATTTACAAACAACTCTATGCTTCTGTTGTCCTAAGGGATCCATTCTGGGATTAGTACTCGTGTCAGTACAGATTTCCCTCTAGGTTTTCTAGGCACTTCTAATGGTTCTTTTCCTTGAGATTTAGTTTTCGTCTCTATCTGAATTACGCCAAACTCGTTGGTATTGTTTGGCTGCGTACTTAAGATGTACATTGTTCCTTCTTTGTCTATGTACGCGTCTCTCTCAAATTTCACCACTAGACGTTCCAATCCAATGGGTTGATCGGGGTTGTGCATTTGCACCACTTGCCTTCGCAAACCATCCTCATAGATGCGAGCACCTAATCGGTTGGTTCGGAGAAACTCTAGTTGCGTTCTATAGGGTCCTTCTGGTTTTTCTAAATAGGCTACATTCGACCCTCCGTCTGGTCTTTCTGTGCTAAATGCCATTTCTGAATCACTAGTATCTGAGCTCTCGTAGGGATAAATAGTGTTCAATTGTTGAGCCCACGATCGTGCAGTAGTTCTTACACTTGCCTCTGATGATCTAAGGCTTCGTCAGTCTGACTTACCTCTATGTTTGCCCGATCTAAGGTTCATTAATTTTCTTCCTTGCACACTCAGTACACGCTCAGATCGTCAATGATTCTTTGTTATTACTTTCTTAATTCTTTTTAAATTTCTCTAGATTCTTGTCTTAATGTATGCGTCAGGAATTCGACTTTCTGTGGTACTTTGAGTTCTCGTTCCATCAGACTTATGTTCTTTCCTTTAGGTTTTCGTGTCACACACCTTTACTTTAGTCTTGAACTTGATAAATTTAATTCTCTTGAACTTGAGGCGTTCCTATCGCCTTGAATCCACAATACTACCGTTTATCCTAAGCTAAGAATTGATTGAGGGGGTTGAGTAATCTTCCAACCTCGAGTCAGCTTTTCTGGTTGCTCAGATGCCTAAGAAGCCGCGCTTCCCAAGCTTTATGCCCTTCACTGCCTTGCCTTGGTTGCCCTTGATTGCCCTTGCTAGACCTTTCCCAAGCTTTCCTGATGCACTAGAGCTCTGTACCTGCAAGAAAACTCAAGAAAACAAAAGTACATGCAAGCACAAAAGCTCTCTCTCACTCTCTCGCATGCACAAATGAGGGGAAATGAGGAGAATGGGTGGATATGGTGAATTTTCTGATTTTTTTGGAGATGAAGATGATGATGCGGTGATGAAGATGGAGTGTGGGGGAGGTGAAAAACAACAAAAACTAAGTAAAAACAACAACAAAAACTAAGTAAAAACAACAACAAAAACTGAATTTTTTTTTACCTTCCAACGCCACTTCTTGCTATACTCTTACCATCACACATTCGTCCTAGACTCGATCCCCGACAACGGCGCCAAATTTGGTGTTGCTCTAGCACAATGGTGAGAACCAGGTTAAGAAGCTCCACCTCCTTAATGTCAATCCGCAGAAGAGATAGGAGTGATATGAAGATCGTGAATGTGAGATGAAGTGAGAGTGAAGGTGAGAAGCATAGAAATGCACACACACATACACACACACTACGAAGAGACAAGCAAGACACAATGGAAGGTGAGAAATCAACTCTATTACTCAAGAACACTATTACAAGCTCAAAATAACTCTAAGCTCACACTAACCAACCTCAAAAATGAGCTCTCCAGCTCTTTTTATAGTTTCTAGACTAGTTTTGACCGGTTTCACATCTAGTGACCGGCATAGTTAAAAATTAGGTCCTAGATGCTATTTGGAAGGGTAAACGGTGTCTAAAAATAACAAAAATTCATACGCTCATTCTACCTAAGCTCCTCAAGCTCGAGGACTCCTTGGCTTGCACAAAATGGAGCTAGAAATTAAGAAAACGGTTTTTCTATGTTACATATGTTACATTAGTGATAAAAATCACTGTTGGAGGTTTTTGAAAAGTATTTCTAAAACATGATTCTTTGAAAAAAGATTCCACTAGCTCCCTGCTCTGTCGTTACATGCTTCTGCGTCTTCTATGCCTCTGGCTGCTTCCAACAGCGTTGTATGCGTAGTTTTCAGTGGTGTGTCCGGCAATGTTGCAGATAGCGCAGAATGTCTGATTAAGTGCGCAATTAGAACTGGTATGTCCTGAATTTTTGCATGTGTTGTACTATACTTGTCTAGTCATATCTTCTGCAACATTTTTGTTTGCTTTCAACCATTCCAAATCTTCTGTAAATCCACCGACTTTGTGTTCCAGTTGCAGAGTCATTGCAATGACTGCATCGAGGGACATGGCTCCGACACATCTTATGATCATGATCTGCTTAAGTTGTGGAACCAAGCCATTGATGAACCACTGAGTGATAACGTCATCTGGCAAGTTAGCGTGGGCTGGTGGTAGCTGCCTTAAGTGTGTTCTGAAGAGAGTAGCATACTCCTGTACGGTTTGATTTGTCTTCTGTCTGTTATTCTGCAAATAATCAAAAATTTCGGCTGGATTCTTTTTTAACCTGAATCGCTGCAAAAAAGCATCTTGTACTGCTTCGTAGGTGCCGAAATGATTAATATCATATTCTGTAAGCCATCTAGCTGCTTCATTGACAAGTGTAGATTGGAAGAGAATGGCTTTGTAGGTCTGATCCGGTGGATGGTTGAGAACTGTGTAGCTTATCTCGAAAGTGCGTACGTGAGCATCCGGATCATCTCCTGGAAATCCACCAAACTTTGTGTATGTCACTCCTGTTGGAGGTCGCCTGGGTGGACATAACTGTTGTTGTTGTTGTTGCCCGTTCATCGTGAGTGTATTATACCTTCCTTCTGTATCTAGGGTTTGAATATCTGAACTACCGGAATCTGTATCGTCGGATGGCGCACTTTCCGGTGCGATTATCTTGCTTAATATGCTTCGAATCTCTGTTTCGAACAGCTTTCCTTCCTTCTTGATGTCCAGTGTATGGGAACTTGCTTCCAAGCGTAGTGATTGGGCTGAAGATTCAGCAGAAAATGCTAAATCGTCACCGAAAAACTGTGATTCTCTTACCGAAATTTCACCGGAATGAACCGAAATTATGCCCGAATTCGGCGTTTTTTCGCCTTCGCCGATTTCTTTGACTAGAGTGTTTCTAATCGTAGATGAATCTGAATCTTTTCCCAAGATTGTTAAACTAGATTCCAACTACGTCTTAGTAGGTTCTGGGATTACTATATCTTCGACAGACTGTGCCGAAATAGTATCGGAATGTACTAGAGGCGTAACAGGTTCCACCGGAATATGACCGGAATCAGTTCTAATGTTCTTAACTTTCTTGACAACTGGGTCAGACCTAGTTGTACTTTTACCTTCCAGAGTTGTCTTTAGTATATTAAGTACTCTAGATTGATGGTTCTTGGGATACGTTTCACCGGATCGAGTAACCGGCATGTATCATTTTTCATACTAATCACGTAGTATTACTAACGGAACAGTTTGCAACAATCTGTTGCTACTTCCACTTGAGCGATAATCTAGATGTACGCTCCTAACAAACGACTGGCAATCTTGATGCCACCTTCCCACAGACAGCGCCAAGTGTTAAAGTCAAGTGTTAAAGTGTTACAAAAACACTGTGGTACTGACCAGCGGAAATCGTTACCGAACAAATGTTAAACGTAAAATAGTACTTCACCATAAACAGTGTTAAACTTTCAGTATCATTACCGAACGGCGTTACCAGACCAGCGTGGGTTCTTGGGAGTGGTAGGGGTCTGTTAGACAGAGTCCCTGTACTAATTTCCCAAACCTTCGTTACAATCAACAACAACACTAATGCGCGTCTTAGCTCAAATCATTAACATCAACTGGGCGAGACTTGCTTTCTATATTCCTAGGTATCGTACTTCTTCAGACTACCCTGCTATTGGAACAGAGCAGTAGTCTGGACTACAATCTTATCAGTAGTAATCAACCAAAGATAATACTTTAACCGACAGATTCGTTCGTCACAACACTTACAGCAATCTCAAATAACAGTTTACGTTTACCAAAAGTAATAGTTCGTCCTCGTCACTGAATACAATGAATTCCGTAAAATGAACAGAACATACTCAACAGTGCAACAGTTTACCTATTCAACTCACACAGTAATATAATTACTCAGACTAATTCAGGGTCCTCAACAACTGAGAACACACAGCAATACGGTACGATAACAGTACTCAGACACATAGTGCGTCACTCAACATTCGTTACGGTGAACTTCATTGTAAACAGACAATGCAGAACTCAACACTAACAATACTCAGAACTTCACAACAGTGTAAATAATCTGACAATAATTTAGGCGAACAATCTGGCAATTCCAGAAAAGACGTCTCTTTTTCCATTCTCCTTACATTGCTTTATATAGATTTACAGGACGCGCGTACCAACTTTTCGCGCGTAATTCAAGGAACTCCGTTACATCCGGCAGTCATTACATTTGTCCCACTCCGACAGCTGACTAACAATTAAAAGAAGGACCCTAGGTAGTGGAAATGAGCAAGAACTACCCTCGAACAGACTTAGAAATTGAGAGAACTAAACTTTGCATATATATGGTAGAATTAGCACAAACTATGTTCAAAGCCTCGTGTTATCTTAATTGGAATAACATGGCAAAACCTGAATTACACTTTCAAGGACTACTAGAGAGGCTAGAATACTTATTGAAAGCAAGGAGAAAAGGAATCTACATAGGAATCCTATTGTTTCGGAGACACAGGAAGGAAATGCACCATCCCTATCTCAAGTGCCCAATACATAGGGTGAAGACAACTTGTGTTCCATATAGAAGTATTCACATGAATTTCTAAGAGAGATCCAAGAAGAGAAGTGGATAAAAGAACAAGGAACCCATCCTCCTATACAAGAAATAAATGACTTGCAAGGGCAATTTCCCTAAGATATTCCCTCTATCTACGATGATGTAGAGGAAGAACAACTGAGTGAACACACAAATTTTGAATCTAATTCTTTGCAAGAATTACGTCAGTTCACAGGAGCTTGGGAAGCCAAGTCTATTAGTATGAGAGCACCCATGATAATAGTGAGGAATGAAGAATCAGTAATCCCTAGAAATACGGAAGTGATAAAGAATACCAAAGTACAATGTCACCTCACTCTAGAGGAGTTGTTAAAGGTTAAAACAAAATTATGTGCTGGAACAAACCAATCACAAATTGGTGATTACAACAAATTTGAAGCAAGCTCATGATCAGATTGAAGTGGAAAAAGACACTTGAGAAAGTGAAGAGATTTAACAAGTGAAGTTTCTATACATATGTACATTACAGGTGGAAATTCTTGTAATCTTAGTTTAGATATTCCTTAGGATGATAAGGAGTAATGTAATAGACGTGGGATAAGTCTAAAACCATATGTATATAAGTCACTGATGTATAGAAATAAGTAAGAGAGTCATTAGAGAACAAGTGTCATAGAGATAAATGTGAAGAGAGTCATCTTCAAGAAATAGCATCGGGTATTTCATAGATTTCTCTCAGTTTGATCATGTGGATGAGAAATCCTTTTGTACACATCTAATCTGGAAGCTAATGAAGCTATGTTCAGAATTTTATGATCCAATTCCTTTTCTATTGTGAGTATGATCAATAGGAACATTGGTATGTAGAATTTGCAGATAGACTTCTCAGAGTCGCACACTTTTCTGTGTCAATGCTTTGCTTAGATCTCAGTGCATAGTGTAAAGTTTTTAATAAATGAGAATTCAAAATCTAAGTTAGAAGGTAAGGAAGCTATGGCTAAAAGCATTTAGCAAAACGAGATCTGTGTTGTGAGAAATCAACTTAAGAAGTTGACCATGTCAAAGTCGCCATTTCTGGAAGATAGTTTTGACATACTTTTGATCTTAAGGATCAAATTAAAGTTTTAAGGATTTTTTTGAAGGACTAATGATTGATATGATTGCACAAAGGTAGCTTGGAGGTATATATATCATTATATTGAAGAAAGCTGAAGATATGTGCAGGTAATGAAGTCAATCTTTCAAGCAGACTTCTTGAAGAAGGAAAATTCTCACTCAGAGAATTGTTCATGAATGATTTGGTAAATCAAAGTAACATTTGTGTAAATTTTGGGCTATAACTGATGTATAGGTGTTCTTAGATCAATATAGATCAAGTCTTTGGAGATCAAGAGGTCTCCAACAGTGGTATCAGAGCTGAAGGTATAATACAAGTGAAGTAAAGGCATTGGAAGTCCCGACTGCTGTAGATATTAAAGTTCCTTCTAATTGAAGGTGGACAAGGACAAATTCTTGTAGATAATTTGTAGAAGTACAAAGTACGAGTTTAAAGGATCAAAAAGGATTGAAGCTTCATATCAAAGGTACACTTTACTATCATAAATCATAGTAATTGCAGATACAGAAGATCAAAGATGGGAGAAAGCTTGCAAATTGATAAGCTAGATAGGGAGAACTATCCAGATTGGTCCATGAGGATGGAGGCACACCTCATGAGCAAAGATTTGATGGCATTCATTAGAGGAGAAGAAGAAAAGCCTGAATTTGCAGATCCTAGTATTCCAACTAGGGAAGAGCTTGAAGATTTGAAGACTTGGATGAGAAAGGGTGCTCAAGCTAGGAGCATCATTTACATGGCTGTAAATGATTATCTTCTACCTCACATCAGAGGATTGGAAAGTGCAATAGATGTGTGGAATGCTTTGGAAGAGCATTTCCAAAACACAACCAAGTCAAGGAAGTCCTCACTTTGGGCTGAGTTCACAACTTTACAAGAAGAAGAGTTCACAATCAATTTCTGATTATGTGGCAAGGATGAAAGATATTGCAGATAGATTGGGAGCTGTAGATGAAGACATTGAAGAGGATAAGTTGGTAAGGCAAATCCTTACAAGTCTGAGAGGAGATGAGAAGTGGAAGCCTTTCATATTGTCCATAGAATTGTCACTTGATCACTTTACTCCTGATCTTAATTAATTGCTAGGGCACATGCTAACTTTTGAGCACGACATTAAGGGAGAAATGATAGGAGTGCAAGCCAAGCTATGTACTCCAAGGACAGGAAAAAGAATGACAAAGGGAAGCAGTCAACTGATGATGAAGGGACCTCAATTCAAGCTAACTTTACAAAAGGGAAGATGAATTTCAGAGGTAAAGGAAGAGGAGGTAAGAACAAATATAATACTAAAGCTTGTTGGATTTGTGGTAGAACCAATCATTTGGCAAATGATTGTTGGTATAACAATCAAAATGGTGGAAGTAATAACCAGAGTTTTAATCAAAGAGGTAGAGGAGGTAGAAACCAAAGAGGCAATTTCAGAGGAAGAGGTGGTAGGACATCATATGCTAGAGGAGGTGGAAGAAGTTTTCAATCTCAGTCCTACAACAACAATTATTATAATTATGCATCAGATCAAAAGGATGACATGACTCTCATCTTGAATGCAACTCATGAATCAGTAGGAGAAGATCAAAGGGTGTTTTATATTGACTCAGGATGTACTAATCATCTGAGTGGCAATATATCATTGATGACTGACATGCAAGCAAAGGTGAATGGACATACAGTTCAAACAGGTGACAATACTAAGCATAAGGTGGAAAGTATTGGATTAGTGAAGACAAAGAATGGAAGTACACTTTTGAGCAAGGTACTTTATGTTCCTACTATTCCTAAAAATCTGATAAGTGTAGGGCAAATTGTGGAGAAGGGTTATGAAGTCAGATTCACAAATAATGGTGTCTATGTGCAAGATCCAAATCAGGGATATAGAAACATTGTTGCAAGTAAAAAGGAAGGAAGGTTGTTTACTCTCAAAGTCCAAGGTAATGTGGGACATGCTTTATTTACTTATGGAAGTCAGAAGATGTCTGAGTTAGACCTATGGCATAAAAGGCTAGGTCATTTCAATGAGAGAGCCATAAAGGAAATCTCAAGGAATGATGTGGTGCTTGGTTTGCCAAATATTGAAGGGCAACACATGGTGTACAAGTGTGAAGCTTGTCAATTAGGTAAAGCACACAAAAGTTCTTACATAAAAAATCAGGATACAAGTATTCAAACATGCTTGAGTTAGTTCATACAGATGTGTGGGGTCCTTCAAGGGACTATAGCATAAATGGATCCAGATATTATGTGTTATTTGTTGATGATGCAACCAGATGGATTATTTTATATGTAATCAAGGACAAATCAGAAGTGTTCAAGACATTCAAGCATTATCATGCTTATGCAGAAAGGATTACAGGACAAAAGCTCAAGAGGTTGAGATCAGATGGAGGGGGAGAGTATTTCTCTAAAGAGTTTGATGATTAGTTTTGGAATGCAGGTATAAAAAGAGAAGTAACTTGTTGGTACTCTCCTCAACAAAATGGAGTTGCAGAGAGAAGAAATAGAATTCTTGTAGAATTTGCAAGAGCAATGATGAAGGAAAAGAATTGCCCAAATTACTTATGGGCAGAAGCTATCAACACTGCAACATACCTTGTGAATAGGTTACCTTGTAAAGCATTGGATGGAAGAACTCCTTATGAAGCATGGTGGGGTAAGAAACCTACTCTTGATCATTGTAAGGTGTTTGGATGTTTAGCATATGCTTATGTTCCTTCACAATTGAGACATAAGCTAGAACCCAAAGCAGAGAAGTATGTTTTTATTGGGTATGATGATAGACAGATGGGTTACAGATTGTGGAGTCCATCTACAAAGCAATTTCTTGTTACCAAAGATATTACATTTGATGAGCAAAGCACATGGTATACAGGGTCAACAAATGATTATGCAGATGACAAAGAAATACAAAGAAAAGGGAACACAAAAGTAAGTGTGTATGAAGAAGATATTGATGATGTTGATTGTAAAAGGAAATTGCAGGATAATGTTGAAGATGGGCCAAGATTTGATCCAGAATCAAATGAGGCTGAGACTTCAAGAAGTGCAGAGGTCAGAAGATCCTCAAGGGAAAGAAAAGAGCCTATCAGGTATAGCTATGATACATCTTTTCTAACAACAAAAGATTATGCTTACATTGTGAAGACAGAAGAGGATCCAATCACATATGAAGAAGCTAAAGGAAAATAGAATTGGGAGAAGGCAATGCAAGAAGAGTATGATGCTCTACTTGAAAATGAAACATGGGAATTGGTGCCAAGACCAAAGAATAAGAAAGTCATTGGATGTAAGTGGGTGTATAAAACAAAAAGATTTGTAGATAGTAAGGTGTCTAGATACAAGGCTAGACTTGTGGTCAAAGGTTATGCCCAAACTTATGGGGTAGATTATGATGAAACCTTTAGTCCTGTTGCTAAGATGTCTACAATTAGATCATTTATTCCTATCGCAGCTTGTAAAGGATGGAAGTTATCACAAATAGATGTGAAGAATGCATTTCTGAATGGATACATTGCAGATGAAGTGTACATGGAGCAACCAGAAGGCTTCATGGATTCAATTGGATCAGATTATGTGTGTAAGCTCAAGAGAGCTCTGTATGGGTTGAAGCAGGCTCCAAGAGCATGGAATTAGAGGCTTGTTAAGTTCTTGAATGAATGTGGATTTCAAGCATCAAAGGCAGATAGTAGCTTGCTAGTGAAGGCAAGTGAAAATTGATACATATATATGTGTATTTATGTTGATGATATCATTTTCACAGGTACAGATGCTCAAGGAATCAATTAGCTTAACAAACAAATAGAGAAGGAGTTTAAGATAAGTGATTCGGGAAACTTATCTTCTTTCTTAGGAATGCAAATTGTGTATACTCAACATGGAGTATATGTTACACAAGAGAGGTACTTGAAGAATCTTCTGGTCAAATTCAACATGGAGGATTGCAAGCCTTCAAGCACACCATTGGAGGTAAATCATAAGTTAAGAAGGTATGGCAATGAATAATTCAATGACATGAAGAAATATCAGATTTTGGTAGGTAGTTTAATCTATGCTACCTTGACAAGGCCAGATTTATCATATGCAGTAGGTGTGTTATCACAATTTATGCATTGTCCAAAGAAGACTCATTGGATTGCAGCGCAAAGGGTACTCAAATATATCAAAGGAACCCTAAATGAAGGCTTGTATTATGGATTTACTTCTGATACAAGAATCAAAGTGTTTAGTGATGCAGATTGGGCAAGTGATTCAGATGATAGAAGGTCTACTCATGGGTATCTCTGTTATATTGGAGATAAACTAGTTTCTTAGTGCTCAAAGAAGCAACATACAGTTGCTTTGTCATCTACAGAAGCTGAGTATAAAGGATTGGTAAAGGTTGCAAAAGAAGTGATTTGGTTAAAGACCTTGTTGAAGAGTTTTGGAACTGATCAGAGTACTCCAATTATTTTTGGAGATAATATGAGTTCATTGTATTTGGCAGCTAACCCTGTTTTTCATGCCAAGACTAAGCATATAGAGATTCAGTATCATTTCTTGAGGGAAAAGGTACTTGACAAAGAGATTGAAGTGATGTATACTCCAACAAAAGAACAAGTTGCAGATATGATGACAAAAAGCTTGGATGGACCTAAGCTATAGAGATTCAAAGAGATGGCAGGAGTGAAGAAGAATGGAATAATCACAATTAGTGATTGAGGGAGAGTTTTTGGAGCAAACCAATCACAAATTGGTGATTACAAAGAATTTGAGGCAAGCTGATGATCATATTGAAGTGGAAAAAGACACTTGAGAAAGTGAAGAGATTTCAGAAGTGAAGTTTGTATACATATGTACATTACAGGTGGAAATTCTTGTAATCTGAGTTTAGATATTCCTTAGGATGATAAGGAGTAATGTAATAGACATGGGATAAGTCTAAAACCATATGTATATAAGTCAAGGATGTATAGAAATAAGTAAGAGAGTCATTAGAGAACAAGTGTCATAGAGATAGATGTGAAGAGAGTCATCTTCAGGAAATAGCGTTAGGTATTTCGTAGATTTATCTCAGTGTGATCAAGTGGATCAAAAATCCTTTTGTAGACATCTAATCTGGAAGCTAATGAAGCTATGTTCAGAATTTTTTGATCCAATTCCTTTTCTACTGTGAGTATGATCAATTGGAACATTGGTATGTGGAATCTACAGATAGACTTCTCAGAGTCGCACACTTTTCCATGTCAATGTTTTGCTTAGATCTCAGTGCATAGTGTAAAGTTTTTAATGAGTTAGCATTCAAAATCTAAGTTAGAAGGTAAGGAAGCTATGGCTAAAAGCATTTATCAAAATGGGATATGTGCTGTGAGAAATCAACTTAAGGAGTTGACCATGTCAAAGTCACCATTTCTGGAAGATAGTTTTGACATACTTTTGATCTTAAGGATCAAATTAATGTTTTAAGGATTTTTTTGAAGGACTAATGATTGATATGATTGCACAAAGCTAGCTTGGAGGTATATATATCATTAGATTGAAGAAATCTAAAGATATGTGCAGGTAATGAAGTCAATCTTTCAAGCAGACTTCTTGAAGAAGGAAAATTCTCACTCAGAGAATTGTTCGTGAATGATTTGGTAAATCCAAGTAACATTTGTGTAAATTTTGGTCTATAAGTGATGTAGATGTGCTCTTAGATCAGTATAGGTCAAGTCTTTGGAGATTAAGAGGTCTCCAAAATTATGGAAGCATGTAGCAAATCAATTCCCTAAGCTTGCTACTATGCCCTCACAGATAGGATCACACAAGAAGGTACCAGAGATACCTGTAGAAAGAATTGGAGATGTAAGTGAAGGAGAGGAAGGTAAAACTTATCTTCCAATAACCCATCAGGGCTACACCACCAAAGCCATCTTAGATTCAGGAGTCGGAGTAGCCATTGCTACCATCACTTTATGGAAACGTTGGGGTAAACCAAAATTAAGACCTACCAGGATGAAGCTACAAATGGTTGATGGACATATAGAAACACCATTAGTCTTACTAGAAGGCATTTGTCTCACCACTTGTGGTGTGGAGTTCGAGCATACTTTTGCCATTTGTGATTTTGCAAAAAATCATGCTTACGAGATGATTTTAGGACGACCATTCATGTGTCAATTGCAAATCATACAAGATTGGGGAACTAATTCTTTTTACTTTCAACATTTAGGAGTGACTACCAAAGTGAATCTTAAAGACTATTCCCATCAAGATGTACCCCCGATACAATGGAACACCATCCATAAGACACAAGAAGAAACATAATTAGTACATTCATAGGAACCAGACCCCTCATGGTTGCACAAGGACACTCATGTATGGATGTGTAAAGTAGCCAAACAAGGTGAAGAACGGTTAGAAGCCAGGAGTTTAGGTTCAAAACAACATCCACGAACCCTTCAAGACCCAGCTTATGCCCCTGTAGTATTTCTAGATGAGGAATTTGAGCCTCATGATTGGGCGAAAATCTTACCAACAATGGATCTAGCCATCAATGAAGAACAATGGACACCTCACTATGATGAGGATGGCTATGACATCTCAATCTTCACAATAGAGCCAATCATGTGTGATTTCATTATTGAAGAATGTGAATCTAGCACTGATGCATTCGAGGATGCAAGTGACTTCGATCTAGAGTCAATTATTATGGATCCACCCTTTGCATCAGATGAAGAATACTTCTACAAAGTAGAAACTCACCCTCAGAACATGAAGAGCTTACAAATCATGTGAGGTTAAACCACACAAGTGACTGCCAAAAGTGAAGGTAAGAAAAGAAAGAAGAAAGAAACCATGGCAGAGGAAGAAGAATCTTTGTTTGAGGTTCCCGAAAATTTCAAGAAGTACGAAATAGAAGATAGAAAAATCATGGGACAAATGCCTCAAAGAAATGTTGATGTTGGAGAAGTATATGATAATCAAGATAAAACCAAAAAAATCATAGTCACCATAGAAGGAGAAGAAGAAAAATGTACATACATAGGGCATGATTTGATGAATAATGAAGAAGAAGAGTTAGTTGCCCTATTGCAGGAATATAGAGATGTGTTCGCTTGGAGTTACAAAGACTTGAAAGGAGTAGACCTAGGTATATGCTCTCATAGAATCCCTATGACTACAGATGCAAAGCCTATGAAACAGAAACCATACACGTACAATGATAACTACGCTGCAAAGATTTAAGAAGAAATAGATCCTTTGATAGAAGTAGGATTCATTTACGAAATTGAGCATACCGAATGGGTATCCCCCATTGTGGTTGTGCCCAAGAAGAATGGAAAATTGTGTGTGTGTATTAACCTTAAAAAAGTTAATGCCGCCACGATTAGAGACAGTTATCCTCTTCCTATCACGGAACACTTATTGGAAAGAGTTGGGAGCAAGGAAGTTTATAGCTTTCTTGATGGTTTCTCAGGCTATAACCAAGTAGCTATTGCTCCAGAAGATCAACATAAGACAGCTTTTGCCATAGAATGGGCCATATTTGCATTTTGTGTAATGCCATTTGGGCTCACAAATGCATCCGCTACTTTCCAACAACCATGTGGCATGTTTTTAAGGAATTCTTATGTAAGAATTTGGAAGTCCATGTCGATGACATATGTGCTCATTCAAATATGAGGCAAACTCATATCCCAGAATTAAGGCAAGTATTTGACAAATGTTGAGAATATCAGGTTTGTCTGAACCCAGAAAAGTGTGTTTTCATGGTCAGACAAGGCAAAGTTCTAGGACACATTGTGTCAAAGAACGGAATCTCTATGGATGAAGAAAACGTGAAAGTAATTGCAGATTTACCTAGACCAAATAGCATAAAAGAGGTACAGGCATTTATGGGTTATTACGATTATTACAGACGATTCATACACATGTATGCAATCATAGCCAAGCCTCTATACTCTCTTTTAACCAAGTTTGAATGGACAGATGAATGTGAAAATTCATTCAACGAATTTAACCGGCGCTTGTCCTCAGCGCCTATATTAACAACCCAAGATTGGAGCAAGCCATTCCATGTGCATGTGGATGCATCCAACTATGCCATAGGATGCGTATTAGCAGAACTCATGAATGAAGGAAACATAGATCTCCCCATAATAGCTTACGCGAGCAGACAACTGAATGCAGCAGAAAGAAATTACACCACTACGAAACGAGAAGGATTAGGAATGATTTATGCAGTAAAGAAATTCAGGCATTATTTGTTGGCAAATAAGTTCATGTTCTTTACAGATCATCAAGCATTACTGTACTTAGTCAATAAGCCATGTAATACAGGACGACTGATACGTTGGTTTCTATTACTCATGGAGTATGACTTCGAAGTAGTAGTCAAGAAAGGAAAAACCCATCTTAGAGCTGACCACCTCTCAAGATTAACCAGAGGAGAAGCTCCTCAAGGAATAGCGGATGAATTACCAGATGCATATTTGTACAACCTTGAGATAGTACCAGAATGGCTAAGTCGATTGTCCCTATTCTCACATATGGACCCAAGAATCCTAGGATAAGGATCAAGGAAAGAGAGATTACCAAGTCACAAAGATATCAAATCATAGCAGGAAGCATATATAAAAAGGATAATCAAAAGATTCTTGCTTGTTGTGTAGATGAATCAGAACAGGCAAATTGGTTGCAATTAGCACATGTAGGTGCATTAAAGCAACATCATTTAAAACATCATACATTGCAGACTTTGCATAGACTAGGAGTATATTCGCCTTCCATGGAAGCTGATGTCTACAATTTGTGTAGAGGATGCCCTGATTGTTGTGAAAGACCACCAGTAGAACAGGCTATGTTATATCATGTGTCTCTCACACCAGAATGGAGCAAACCCTTAGTGACGTACTTGAGGACGAAAACATTCCCTCAAGGAATGACCTTAGGACGACAACAAAGTGTAGAGCAGGAAACTCAAGACTATTCACTTATTGGCGACAATCTATACAAACGAGGATGAGATGGATACCTAAGACAATGTGTACATGAGAGCGATTATTTGAGTGTACTAGAGACTGCACACCAAGGTGTTGCAGGAGGTCATTTTGGCCCCGATAGGATCATCAAAGCCATCGTGTTTGCAGGATTATGGTGGCCCACTCTTCACATGGATGCACATACCTATGTTAAGAGATGTGATGTATGCCAGAGAACTCAATTTCATACTCACAGAGATGAAATGCCATTGAAACCCATGATGGGAGGACGTGCATTTTCTAAATGGGGTATAGACTTTGTAGGATGCATTAACCCCCCTGCAAAAGGTACTCATGCTGAATACATTATTGTTGCGACAGATTATCTTACAAAATGGGTAGAGGCCAAGGCCACAAAAAAGAATGATGCACACACGATTGCAAAATTCTTATTTGAAAATGTCTTTACAAGATATGGGCTGCCTATAGAGTTAGTGAGCAATCGAGGAACTCACTTTATAAACCAAGTCATTGAATATTTGTTACAAGAATTTATGGTGATTCACAAGAAATCCGCACCATATCATCCTCAGGCCAATGGTCAAGCCAAAATTACACCAAGATCCTTTATAACGTAATGACGAAACTCGTGAACAACAAACGTTCAGATTGGGACAAACAATTACGTCATGCTGTTTGGGGATATTGAGTGGCCTACAAGACCGTACTCAATGCAACTCCCTTTCAAATGGTTTTCGGTCAGAATGTTGTGCTTCCTTTGGACTTCTTGATACTGACCCTTAAGGTTGCACAAGAACATCAGTGGACTGGCCATGAATTATCATCAAGAATAATGGACTTGGAACAATTAGGAGAAACCAGGCTGAAAGCAATAGCAGGTATATATGCAACAAAGAAACGCCAGAAAGCCTATTTCGATGCACATGTGAAAGAAAAAGGCTTAAATGAAGGAGATTTAGTCCTAATGTATACGTTGAAACAACACACACGAAAATTAGAAAAGCAAGGTTATGGACCTATGATCATTAACACACTCTCGAGAAATGGAACAGTACAATTAGCCACCCTAGAAGGAGACATAATGCCTAATTATATTAGTGGTTGTAGAGTCAAGTTATATCAGGAACCTCTTACTAAGGATATGCTTAGACGACTCACATTGAAGGCCTATTCAAGAAATCTGGGAATTATTCAAGTCCTATTTGTATTACTTACAATGTTAAATTCTTAAGTTTGAGCCCAACCTTGATGCCCCATTTATAATAAAATTATCCTTAATATTAAAGTGCCAATTTGATATACTCTAATCAAGAGATAATAACATGTTGTAGTGTGTGAATGAGGCGAAAACTAAAACATTGGGACACAAAGAGCTGTCTCAAAATCTTGTGTAATTCCCATTTTTCCTGAATAGGCCTTATTGGCAAAGAAGCATAAGGAGGAAGAAAATAGAATACGAGCTGAAGCTCAGGTAGAAGCTATAGAATGCATTAAGCGCATGAAGTTAAGAAGACAAGGACTAGGGAGAGAACGTTATGACCATATGGAAACAGCACCCAGATACCCCATGGCCATGTGTCAAGAAAAGTCAAGTACTCATGCTAGCATAGTGGATAGGAGACCATTCATTACAGTCAGGCTAGAACACGGCAATCCTTGCCATGAGCTCAAGGCTTTAATTGATTTAGGTGTTGTGACTAGTGCGATTAGATGGTCCCACTATAAGGACTCAGGAATAGAGATGCGGCCAATTGAGGCATACGTCATAGGGCTAGGAGGCATGGAAACCCCTTGCATGGGTGAGGTGGACCTTCCTATCCTCATACAGGATGTGACCATGACAGCGAAGCTACTAGTGTGCGATGACGAGGACATGATAGAACCCCTAATCCTTGGCCAAGATTGGCTATACAATCACTCAGTGGACCTAAATCTTAGACAAGGCTCCTTACAGATTGGAACCTTAGATCAATGGCTAGTGATACCGTTTGACTTCCCTAACAACACTCCACTTGAGGTATGTAACCCTAGACCATATGAAACACATGCGACGGAGGAGCAGAAGATCTTTGGACAGATCCCTCGGCTAAGCACGCTCATTCCAAAGTCAACCCATGAGAGCTTGGGGATGGATAGTTGCCAGATAAACGAGTGTCAATAGATTTTCCCCTAGTCTTCTAGCAACAGTTAGGTGGGTTGCATCACTAGTCACGTGGACTGCATCAGTAGCCACATGGGCAAAACACCTTGCAGTGCCCATCCTTCCACACTTACAGTGGACTGGCCTAGATTTTTGATACAAAACAAAGCACTTCCTAATGGGCAAGTTTTGCAAATGTTGGGCCTCCCTTCTTTTCCAAAGCAGAGTGTCCATCCGACCTCTCAATCCTAGCCACGACAGAGTCACCCACAATGGAGGAACCCCGACAGACGACCATATCAGATGACACAAGGAGGAACGCAGCAGTATCAACACCACAAAGCAAGAGGCACAAAACAAGTATGGGTGCCAAAAGGACAGAAAAAAAACCACCGATAGTTTGCAGCAGTGTAGACAAGGATAAGATGAAGTCTCAACAAAATCAGAGGCAATATCCAAAGTTTTCTCAACCTTCTTCTACAAGTACGAACAATAGACAGATTTGGATGGCCAAGAAGTATCTTATGAATCAACCCGTGCCAACGCAGATATGGGTACCCAAACAGTGTATTATAGCTCAACATTCAAGCCATGTAATATATACCCCTCAGAAATCTCTTCACCCCTCAATACCACCACACCCGATACCAGCTTTTGTCCCTCAGCAGAAACATACCACCCGCTCAACAACTCTTAGGAAGTGGATACCAAAATGTATCCAAAAGCCTCCTTAGAACACGTTGTCTAACATTACTCCCATCCCGACTAAACACTACGCTTGTAATAACGCATTCACAAGTGAACTTTGTACAAATTCACACACTATAACCCAACATCACTTGTAATAACATCTCATCAAGCAATGTATGCATTATCTAAAGCATGTAGGTGTCTAGAGACCTGCATTAGTTTTGCAACAATCATTCCATAAACCACATCACAACACTTGGCTACATGGGTTGCACATCGGTTATGGAAAGGGATTGCGGTCTCACTTTACTGGGATCATGATTAATTTCCATGCTAATGTGCTAATCTTTTGTAGTAGATCTTCTCCACACTCGCATCACTCATCATGCAGACCGAAGGACCACTTGAAGCTGGCCCCAGTGTACCGGT
This sequence comes from Ceratopteris richardii, assembly GCA_020310875.1. Lineage (NCBI taxonomy): Eukaryota > Viridiplantae > Streptophyta > Polypodiopsida > Polypodiales > Pteridaceae > Ceratopteris > Ceratopteris richardii. The sequence continues at coordinate 35,927,532 of CM035434.1, read as the reverse complement.
GGTAAATTTTGACGAACTATTGGCTGAATCATATCCTACCGTACAACCGCTAGAATTTCAAGGTTTCCTAGGACCTATGCCAATTGATGACCCTCCCAGGGGTTACACTAAGAAAGTTCACCGAAATTCACATTGGTTCTAAGGTTTAGCATGACCTTTGGCTGATGCAGATTTTATTTTTGATGGTAATTTGACTTTTGACAGCAGTAAGTGGGGCAAGTATCAGTTCTGTTCCAGAGAATTTGAAGCGCTCTAGAATACGGAAGATTTAAAGCATGTTTGGGCTAGAGGAGGTTTTATGGAATATTTCAGTGATCCACTACCCAAATTGGATTTTAATAGATGTTACTACCTAGTGACCACTTTGACTGCCTCCGAGAACAAGGACTTGCCGGGCACTTTTATTTTGCCATCTTTGGTAAATGACCCCCCATTCAAGAAGTTCTATCTTTCAGAGGATTTGATTCAAGCTGCGATTAAGATTCATGGAACTCACATGTCGACAGAGCGAGAAAGGCTGATTCAAGAGCCGATGAAGCGTAATGATGTTACCAAATGGTAAGAAATTTTGGTCATCACACTTGAGCTATCTAAGCCATTACGTATATGTATGCAAAATTTTGCATTTCTGGCTCTGGATCGTTTTATTATGCCTCACAAGCGTATCTGGTTTGGCTTATATTTAGCATGTATTGGACCACAAACAATAGATCTGGCAAGTTGGATTATTGATCAGTTGTATCTAGCACAACATAGATGGGAAAGGAAAAAAATCATCCACGGATGTTGCGCTCTCACGAGAATTGTGTATATGTGTTTGGCATATGACTTGCCAATAGAGAATGCAATGATAAGTGAAGAATTGAAAGCGTTCAAAGGAACTGCCAAGAAAGCCAGAAAGTCTAGCAAGGGACGAGCAGGCAAGCGCATGCAAGGATCTATCCCATGCCTATAAGTTCTAGAGTCCCCTTCACCGCAACCATCTCCACAACAGTCACCTACGGAACCCCTTGCAGTGATACAACCCATTCGCATATGAATGTCATGACTAGTCATCACAGAAGGCACTACCAGTGCAGTTACCTCTTAAGCAACCACCGTCCAAGAACCTACCACCACTGCAGTAGAAATTCCCACCTCCATTGGTGCGGAAGCATTTACTTTTCCAATACCCAATCTGGAAGCAGAACTAATGAATACCACGTTCGACTTTGAAATATCAGATGCTTTTTCAAACGAATTTCAGTTCTCGGAAGGACAATTTTTCTCTCAGGAGTATGAATGTCCAGGTTACCCTACAACTCCCCCTGATCAAACACAAGACCAAGTAGTCTCCAGTTCCGAAGAAGAAAGGACAAAGATGGAGATGATGAAGCCAGTCAGGCCAGTCATGACTCACAAGAGAATATACACACTGATGAACAAGAACAGCAAACTGACACCCAGGGTGACACAAGCATGCACAAAGATGAAACATTTGAAGCGGCAGCCTACACATTGGCAATCAAGAAGTTATATCGCACCATGGAAGTAGTTTGGGCACGTAAAAAGCTTTCGAACGAAGAAAGCCAAGAACTTGTCGAACAAGGACTAGCTATAGGAGGCTTTGAAGAAGTGTACATTCAAGGTTTCAGAGAACTAGTGAAGTCAGTAGGAACGGATGGAGCATTATGCTATTTACAAAGCAAACCACTACCACAATTTGAACCATGCCGCATATGCTTGTTATCAAAACCGGGTCAATATATTCGTGTACCAACAGATGCCCAGTCTTCACAACAGGCCAGAGAAGCATGCCTCATTCCGGAAGGTCCTTTGACAGAAGAAACAATCATCATTGACTCCCCGCCCCACACCTCTACTGTACATACAACTACTATTGTCGAAGTACCCACCACCCTAACCGGTCCTCTTTCTCCTCTCGTCCCTCAAGTCTCTCCTATACACCTTGCCTCTTCTAGACCATCCACATCTTTCGATAGTGTGGTAGCAGAAGCTTTTGTCGCCTCCATTCCTCTCACACTTTCCACACCTACACAACCTAGCCTCCCTCCTCAAACTTCCACTCTTTTATCGAGTCCATTTCTCTATCCATCCATCCCTTCCTTCCCCATACCTCCAAGACCCCTATTCCCATTTCCCCCTCCATTCACCTTCTCCCCCATCTCACCACCCCAACCCACTATATTTCCTCTTTCCCCTTTCTGTTGGAGACCTCTTAATCTCCAAAGATTTAATCTATACTGATCTAAGAACACTTCTATATTAGCTATAGATCAAACTTTACACAAATATTGCTTTCATTTATCAAAAGTTTCACTAGCACTCCTCTGAATGAAGAAACTCCTTCTTCAAAAAAGTCCGCTTCAGAAATTGACTTCAATACTTGCACATATCTTCAGATTTCTTCAAATCAATGATGTACAAATCTTCATACTCCATTTGCGCAATCATATCAACCATTATTTCATCAAATGATTCATTAAAACTTTAATTTGATCTTTAAGATCAAATACATGTCAAAAACTGTCTTCTAGAAATGATGACTTTGACATGGTCAACTTCTTAAGTTGATTTCTCACAGCACAAATCCCGTTTTGCTAAATGCTTTTAGCCATAGCTTCCTTATCTTCTAACTTAGATTTTGAGTGCTCACTCATTAAAAACTTTACACTATGCACTGAGATCTAAGCAAAACATTGAGACGGAAAAGTGCGCAACTCTGAGAAGTCTGTCTGCAGATTCTACATACAAATGTTCCTATTGATCATTCTCACAGTAGGAAAGGAATTAGTCTATGAAACTTTGAACATAGCTTCATTAACTTTCAGAACAGATGTGTGCAAAAGGATTTCTGATCCACGTGATCAGACTGAGAGCACTCAGAGAAAAACCCGTCGCTATTTTTGAGAAAAGACTCTCTTCACATCTATCTTTCAAAAACTTATCTTCTAATGACTCTCATACATATTTCTTTACATCATTGACTTATATACATATGTTTCTAGGCTTATCTTGCGTCTATTACATTGCTCCTTATCATCCTAAAGATTTTCTATACTCAGATTACAAGAATTTCCATTTCTAATGTACATATGTATACATACTTCACTTCTGAGATCTCTTCACTCTCTCAAGTGTCTTCTTCCACTTCAATCTGATCATAGGCTTGATTCAAGATCTTTATAATCACCAATTTGTGATTGGTTTGTTCCAAAAACTCCCCCTCAATCACTAATTGTGATTATTTCATTCTTCTTCACTCTTGCCATCTCTTTGAATCTTTGTAGCTTAGGTCCATCCAAGCTTTTTGTCATCATATCTGCAACTTGTTCTTTTGTTGGAGTATACATCACTTCAATCTCTTTGTCAAGTACCTTTTTCCTCAAGAAATGATACTAAACCTCTATATGCTTAGTCCTGGCATGAAAAACAGGGTTAGGTGCCAAATACAAAGAACTCATATTGTCTCCAAAAATAATTGGAGTACTTTGATCAGTTCCAAAACTCTTTAACAAGGTCTTTAACCATATTACGTCTTTTGCAGCCTCTACCATTCCTCTATACTCAGCTTCTGTGGATGACAAAGCTATTGTATGTTGCTTCTTTGAGCACCAAGAAACTAATTTATCTCCAATATAACAGAGATACCCATGTGTGGACCTTCTATCATCTGAATCACCTACCCAATCTGCATCACTAAACACTTTGATTCTTGTGTCAGAAGTAAATCCATAATACAGACCTTCACTTAGGGTTCCTTTGATATATCTGAGTACCCTTTGAGCTGCAATCCAATGAGTCTTCTTTGGACAATGCATAAATTGTGATAACACACCTACTGCATATGATAGATCTGGCGTTGTCAAGGTAGCATAGATTAAACTACCTACCAAACTCTGATGTTTCTTCATGTTATTGAATTCTTCACCTCCATACCTACTCAACTTATGATTTACCTCCAATGGTGTGCTTGAAGGCTTGCAATCCTCCATGTTAAATTTGACCAGAAGATTCTTCAAATACCTGTCTTGTGTAACATATACTCCATATTGAGTATACACAATCTGCATTCCTAAGAAATAAGGTAAGTTTCCCAAATCACTTATCTTGAACTCCTTCTCTATTTGTTTCTTAAGTTCATTGATTCCTTGAGCATTTGTACCTGTGACAATAATATCATCAACATAAATACACATGTATATGTATCCATTTTCACCTGCCTTCACTAGCAAGCTACTATCTACCTTTGATGCTTGAAATCCACAATCATTCAAAAACTTGAGAAGCCTGTAATTCCATGCTCTTGGAGCCTGCGCCAACCCATACAAAGCTCTCTTGAGCTTACACACATAATCTAATCGAATTGAATCCATGAAACCTTCTGGTTGCTCCATGTATACATCATCTGCAATGTATCCATTCAGAAATGCATTCTTCACATCTAATTGTGATAACTTCCATCCTTTACAAGCAACAATAACAATCAATGATCTAATTGTAGACATCTTAGCAACAGGACTAAAGGTTTCATCATAATCTACCCCATAAGTTTGGGCATAACCTTTGACCACAAGTCTAGCCTTGTATCTAGACACCTTACCATCTGCAAATCTTTTTGTTTTATACACCCACTTACATCCAATGACTTTCTAATTCTTTGGTCTTGGCACCAATTCCCAAGTTTCATTTTCAAGTAGGGCATCATACTCTTCTTGCATTGCCTTCTCCCAATTCTGTTTACCTTTAGCTTCTTCATATGTGATTGGATCTTCTTCTGTCTTCACAATGTAAGCATAATCTTTTGTTGTTAGAAAGGATGTGTCATAACTATACCTTATAGGCTCTTTCCTTTCCCTTGAGGATCTTCTGACCTCTGCACTTCTTGAAGTCTCATCCACATTTGATTCTGGATCAAATCTTGGCCCACCTTCTACATTATCCTGCAATTTACTTTTATAGTCAACATCATCAATATCTTCTTCATACACATTTACTTTTGCCTTCCCTTTCCTTTGTATTTCTTTGTCATCTGCATAATCATTTGTTGACCCTGTATACCATGTGCTTTGCTCATCAAATGTAACATCTTTGGTAACAAGAAATTGCTTTGTGGATGGACTCCACAACCTGTAACCCATCTGTCTATCATCATACCCAATGAGCACATACTTTTCTGCTTTGGGTTCTAACTTATGTCTCAATTGTGAAGGAACATAAGCATATGCTAAACATCCAAATACCTTACAGTGATCAAGAGTAGGTTTCTTACCCCACCATGCTTCATAAGGAGTTCTTCCATCCAAAGCTTTACAAGGTAACCTATTCACAAGGTATGTTGCAGTGTTGATAGCTTCTGCCCATAAGTAATTTGGACAATTCTTTTCCTTCATCATTGCTCTTGCAAATTCTTCAAGAGTTCTATTTCTTCTTTCTGCAACTCCATTTTGTTGAGGGGAATACCTGCAAGTTACTTCTCTCTTTATACTTGCATTCCACAAATAATCATTAAACTCTTTAGAAAAATACTCTCCCCCTCCATGTGATCTCAACCTCTTAAGCTTTTGCCCTTTAATCCTTTCTGCATAAGCATGATAATGTTTGAATGTCTTGAAGACTTCTGATTTATCCTTGATTACATATAAAGTAATCCATCTGGTTGCATCATCAACAAACAACACATAATATCTCCATCCATTTATGCTATAGTCCTTTGAGGGACCCCACACATCTGTATGAACCAATTCAAGCATATTTGAATGCTTGTACCCTGATTTATTGTATGAACTTTTGTGTGCTTTACCTAATTGACAAGCTTCACACTTGTACACCATGTGTTGCCCTTCAATTGTTGGCAAACCAAGCACCACTTGATTCTTTGACATTTCCTTTATAGCTCTCTCATTGAAATGACCTAGCCTTTTATGCCATAGGTCTAACTCAGACATCTTTTGACTTCCATAAGTAAATAAAGTATGTCCCACATTACCTTGGACTTTGAGAGTAAATAACCTTCCTTCCTTTTTACCTGCAATTATGTTTCTATATCCCTGATTTGGATCTTGCACATAGACACCATCATTTGTGAATCTCACTTCATATCCTTTCTCCACAATTTGCCCTACACTAATCAGATTTTTAGGAATAGTAGGAACATAAAGTACCTTGCTCAAAAGTGTACTTCCACTCTTTGTCTTTACTAATCCAATGCTCTCCACTTTATGTTTGGTATTATCACCTGTTTGAACTGTATGTCCATTCACCTTTGCTTCCATATCAGTCATCAAGGATATATTGCCACTCATATGATTGCTACATCCTGAGTCAATATAGAACACCCTTTGATCTTCTCCTACTAATTCATGAGTTGCATTCAAGATAAGAGTCATATCATCCTTCTGATCTGCTGCATAATTATAATAATTGTTGTTGTAGGACTGAGATTGAAAATTTCTTCCACCTCCTCTAGCATATGATGACCTACCACCTCTTCCTCTGAAGTTGCCTCTTTGGTTTCTGCCTCCTCTACCTCTTTGATTAAAACTCTGATTATTGCTTCCACCATTTTGATTGTTATACCAACAATCATTTTCCAAATGATTTGTTCTGCCACAAATCCAACAAGCTTTAGTATTATCTTTGTTCTTACCTCCTCTTCCTTTACCTCTGAAATTCATCTTTCCTTTTGTAAAGTTAGCTTGGCTTGAAGATCCTTCATCATCAGTTGACTGCTTCCCTTTTCCATTCTTTTTCTTGTCCTTGGAGTACATGGCTTGACTTGCACTCCTATCATTATCTCCCTTAATGTCCTGCTCAAAAGTTAGCATGTGTCCTAGCAATTGATTAAGATCAAGAGTAAAGTGATCAAGTGACAATTCTACGGACAATATGAAAGGTTTCCACTTCTCATCTCCTCTCAGACTTGTAGGTATTTTCCTTACCAACTTATCCTCTTCAATGTCTTCATCTTCTGCTCCCAAGCTATGTGCAATATCCTTCATCCTTGCCACATAATCAGAAATTGATTGTGAGCTCTTCTTCTTGAAAGTTGTGAACTCAGCCCATAATGAAGACTTCCTTGACTTGGTTGTATTTTGGAAATGCTCCTCCAAAGCATTCCAAACATCTGTTGCACTTTCCAATCGTCTGATGTGAGGTAGAAGATAATCATTTACAACCATGTAAATGATGCTCCTTGCTTGAGCATCCTTTCTCATCGAAGTCTTCAAATCTGCAAGCTCTTCCCTAGTTGGAATACTAGGATCTATAAATTCAGGCTTTTCTTCTTCTCCTCTAACGAATGCCATCAAATCTTTGCTCATGAGGTGTGCCTCCATCCTCATGGACCAAGCTGGATAGTTCTCCGTATCTACCTTATCAATGTGCAAGCTTTCTCCCATCCTTGATCTTCTGTGTCTGCAATTACTATGGTTTATGAAGATAAAGTGTACGTTTGATATGAAGCTTTGATTCTTCTTGATCTTTTGAACTCATGCTTTGTACTTCTGCAGGTTATCTTCAAAAATTTTTCCTTGTCCACCTTTAATTAGAAAGAACTTCAATATCTGCAGCAGTTGCGACTTCCAATGCCTTTACTTCCCTTGTATTGCACCTTCAGCTCTGATACCACTGTTGGAGACCTCTTAATCTCCAAAGATTTAATCTATACTGATCTAAGAACACTTCTATATCAGTTATAGATCAAACTTTACACAAATATTGCTTTCATTTATCAAAAGTTTCACTAGCACTCCTCTGAATGAAGAAACTTCTTCTTCAGAAAAGTCTGCTTCAGAAATTGACTTCAATATCTGCACATATCTTCAGATTTCTTCAAATCAATGATGTAAAAATCTTCATACTCCATTTGCGCAATCATATCAACCATTAGTTCATCAAATGATTCATTAAAACTTTAATTTGATCTTTAAGATCAAATACATGTCAAAAACTATCTTCCAGAAATGGCGACTTTGACATGGTCAACTTCTTAAGTTGATTTCTCACAGCACAAATCCCCTTTTGCTAAATGCTTTTAGCCATAGCTTCCTTATCTTCTAACTTAGATTTTCAGTGCTGACTCATTAAAAACTTTACACTATGCACTGAGATCTAAGCAAAACATTGAGACGGAAAAGTGCGCAACTCTGAGAAGTCTATCTGCAGATTCTACATACAAATGTTCCTATTGATCATTCTCACAGTAGGAAAGGAATTAGTCTACGAAACTTTGAACATAGCTTCATTAACTTTCAGAATAGATGTGTACAAAAGGATTTCTGATCCACGTGATCAGACGAAGAGAACTCAGAGAAAAACCCGTCGCTATTTTTGAGAAAAGACTCTCTTCACATCTATCTTTCAAAAACGTATCTTCTAATGACTCTCATACATATTTCTTTACATCATTGCTTTATATACATATGTTTCTAGGCTTATCGCGCGTCTATTACATTGCTCCTTATCATCCTAAAGATTTTCTATACTCAGATTACAAGAATTTCCATTTCTAATGTACATATGTATACATACTTCACTTCTGAGATCTCTTCACTCTCTCAAGTGTCTTCTTCCACTTCAATCTGATCATAGGCTTGATTCAAGATCTTTATAATCACCAATTTGTGATTGGTTTGTTCCAACACTTTCCACCAAGCAATACAAGAAACCCCACCTATAAATTATTTGGCAAATTTTGTAAATCCTGTATTTACACCCACTCATGCACCTACGGTCACTCCACTATTCACAGTCACTGCACTCGACACCACGTCCAGTGATATGGACATATCACCACCCACTGCACCACCACTCACCTCATCCACTTCACCATCACATTTAGGCACATCACATTTTTCCCTTGTCACCACTGCATCCACATTCCCATCCCTATTTCCCTTTCTCGCTGCATCAACACCCACACCCACAGCATCTGCATTCACTACACCATTAATTTTATCACCCACTATCGACACCGCATTTTATCAGATATTCGCATGCATGAACCAACTGCAAGATGAGTTTGCATCTCTTGGCACTAGTTACCAGACGTTGCAGCAGACCACGAATGACTTACAGTCGTATCTCAATTCATTATCAATAGAGAATGCCTCCCTTAACACACACTACCAAGAGTTACACCAGGCCTACCACAAACTTGAGCTCGAAAGTGAAGAGGAGAGAAAAGAGGCCATTATAGACATTGACAATTTTTTAAGGGCTCAAACTATTCGCAACGCAATGCTAACTAGAAACATGGGACTACTCAGATGCCACCTAGCAACAGCAAAAGAAGAGAATCAACGCCTGCAAGATCAGAATCAAGAGAACCTTGAAGCAGCATTAGATCAACCAAATGAACCACTAAGTTCGAGTCGTTTCAAAGCTTTCCCCTTTGAATCCATGAAGATGTTATTGGAAGATCATGTATGACTACTAGAGCAATATGACAGTATGAATGAGGAATACTAGAAGCTCAAAGTGGAACACAAAATATTAGAGTTACGATCACCAGTACAGCAGGTACCACCAGCTCTTGCGGACCCACCTACTCAAATCATCGAGGAACTCAATACTTTACAGGCCCAGGTATTGACTCTTCAAACATAGATAGCAGCTTATGAGCACCCCCTAGGCCAGATTCCCCATCCGAACTACCAGCGGATGAAGAAACAGTGACTATCTTGGCGGAAGACACTTTTGAAGAAGCTTATGAACCCCAACCCATCCCAGGTGGATACGTCAGGGCCGAGGGCTAGACCACCTTCAAACTCCCTACCCCCGCGTGCATGAAGACTGTAGAAGATCTTGGCAAGACCCACTCAGCTAGGGTGGAAGCACAATTACACGCAATGGCTATGATAGAAGAACAATTTTTACAATCCCCTTATTTTCCTCACTTGCCCCTCATAGATATATATCTCGGCATGAGCTACAAAATAAGCCATATTCTATGTTAATGGCAGAATACCGATTGGCCATCGAAAAGAAAACAGGCAAGAAACCCTCCCACACAACTCAGTTTGAGCCTGATGATTTGCCACTAGATGCGTAGAGGAGAAATATATCAACAAACTTGGCACCAAGATTTATTACAGGAATATCCAGAAATGATGAGCACATGTGTCAAGGCACCACTCCATTTAAATTATAACCCATGTTGGGGACCAATGCCATGTCGTCGCTCCTGGAAGGCCTTTGCAATCAAAGTACAGAATAACAAGCAGTGCCAAGACTAGCTCAATTACCTGTACTTCACTCCACCTAACGGACCACCAACTGTAGGATATATGGTGGCAAGGATTTGCCACTAGCTTCCTCGCTTATGACAAATGGACGATGTTGCAGCGAATATGACTGTCAAAATCTTTGACATGATGCACATAGTATTCAAAGTCTTTTGTCATGTCAAGGAACCACATGTTAACACACCGAGCTTCGAGCATGGTAATCAAGGTTTAGCGTATGATATGAGCACAACACCATTGCTATGGGTGCGTTATGCCTGGCAGTAACACATCAAATATTTATCGGCATGCTACAAAATGACCTTCGAAGAAATGTTTACTACAGGTTTTTGGGAATACCATTCAGAGGTGTTCATAAGCAAGCCTACACATCTACTCCAACTATTTGCCTGTGAACAAGTGGTGTACTCCACGCACTACAGACTCCTGCCACCAGAGGAACCTCAACCCATTGATTGGGAAAAACTCGAAGCAGATCTTGAAAGAGGTATCAGCATTTCAGAGCACACCCTCGCTCAGGACCTCCTACAAAATTATATCCGATAGACCCCACAACAAGGTTCTATCGAGGATGACAGAAGCGAGAGGGAGGGGGGTGTTGGCAGTAGCCACAGGCACAGACATCAAAGAAGCATGTAAAGACAAAGCACAATGAAGTAGCAGGAAGCCAGACGGATCATTTTTCAAACAAATATGTTTTAAAAATACTTTTCAGAAACTTCCAATAGTGATTTTCATCACTCTTGTACCATATGTAACATAGAACAATCACTTTTGTAATTCGTAGCTCTTTGTGCAAGCCGAGGAGTCCTCGAGCTTGAGGAGCTTAGGTAGAACAAGCCTACCAATTTGGTTAATTTTGGACCATGTTTACCCTTTCGAATAGCACCTAGAACCTATTTTTTAACTATGCCGGTCACTAGATGTGAAACCGGTCAAAACTAGTCTAAAAACTATAAAAAGGGCTAGAGAGCTTATTTTTGAGGTTAGCTTGCATGAGTAGAGAGAGCTTAGAGCTATTTTGGAGCTTGTAATTGAGGTCTTGAGGAATAGAATCTATTTTCCGACCTTCCATTGTGTCTTGCTTGTCTCTTCATTGTGTGTGTGTATGTGTGTGTGCATCTCTATGCTTCTCACCTTCACTGTCACTACATCTCACATTCACGATCTTCATATCACTCTTATCTCTTCCGCGGATTGACATTCAGGAGGTGGAGCATCTTAACGTGGTACTTACCATTGTGCTAGAGCAACACACATATACATACACATACACATACACAAACACATACATATACACATACACTGTTGAAAAATGAGGCAAGCTTCAATGGAAGCGTATCTTTTGTATTCCCACCTCTCACTATTTTCTCCAATAGTTTATTCCCATAGGAACCCTCTTTTGAACCGTAACCTTAGAGCTCACCTCACTTGCATATGAATAGACTCTTAAGTTTTCTTCCTTAAATTAAGCATGGAATAAACATAGGCACTTAGATATTTCCAATGACTGTGACCTACCAATCTCAATCTCCATGATTTTCTCCTTAGAACATGGACTTGATTGAAGACCACCGCAAGTTAGATAGAGTACTATATAAGGATGCATGCGGAATAAAGAATTGTGGCTTTCATAGCACCGTGGCTTCCATTACTGCTTGTAGAAAGATATTGTAATCAAAGGCATTTAAAGACAGGTTTGCACAAGGTTTGAAGATTCAGTAAGTTGTTAGTAGTTACTGGTTTTAATCCTCTCTCTCTGTACCTATTCAAATCGTAGCTCATGCCTATGCTGTCTCGAATGAAATAAGTATGCAGAAGAAGAAAGTACGCGAAAGGATGTCTATGAAGGCAAGTTGGATGATTTGATATGCGTTGTAGTCCAAGTGGACTATATAAATATTCTTGCATTCACATTGAAAACGTATGCTCTGTAGTCTGAGTGAAGTATATAAATACTTTCACATTCACATTGAAAGCGCATGACATATATACACGCAAGTTTTTTGTGATGCACATACACGTTAAGTGTTCAAGCATATGATTATATATTGATGTGACAAGAGAATGTTAAAAGGAGACGTTGTCTTGATCTTACATAGGGAAAATGACTTTGAATGAGATTGAACAGGTTGCCACGCTGGATGCATATAAGAACATCTTCATGGATGTCCCATGTTGGAATGGCATTGTCAGTAAGTTACTGATCATATGTTATATAAATGGAAATGTTATGTGCAGGATGTGATAAGTGTTGAAACAAATATACTTGCAGTAAGCATCAACATTGTTATGAATGGACTACGAGCAGGTTGTCATGATTCTATTATTAGAAGCAACAAATAAGTCGAATGTCACAGGATATGTATATGTGAATACATGCGGCATACAATTGCTTTGTGAACTTGCAGGGAATATAGCACCACAGATTGACTGTCATATCATAAGGATATTGACTTCTAAAGAATGAAGTTATAATTCTGGAGGTCACTCATCTTATATCAGTATCTTTCGGGTTATGGTTTGAATGAATATCACATTATAAATGATGTATGATTATGTGCATTGACATAAGGAGTTGTATGAACTATTCGAGATGATTCATATGTGCAGGGACATGATAAGTAAAATAGGTTGCCATATGTGAGAAAAGGAAATACAACATATGTTCGCATGCAAAGGATATACAAATAGGACATGCTGTGTGCAGATATCTCTTGAAGAATATATGTCACATGCATGAAGACATGAACTGGCAAAATTATATACAGTATGACGGAAAGAGGTGAGTTTATATATACACGTGTTAAGAAGTGTTTTTGAACCATGCACAATATTGCTCTATATGCCAATAGATGAATGAAATGTTATGTTGTACATTTCTTCAATTGTATATGAGACAAAAAATGTCACAGTGATGAGTACTGTTCTTTATGCAGGTAAATCTAGTGGTATATATTGCGTGGTTTTTTTATGTATATGAACTAACAAAGATCTTGGAAATTGAGTTGTTGTAAGAACTATTGGATACATGCTCGATGTATACAGCCATATGAATAAGGCTTATATGATTGACCTATGGTTTGAAGAGTGGACTGTTTATATATATGATACTATGTTGAGGTTTTGATGGATTGTTTTGTGTATGAATCTTGTGGAATAAAGCAATGCTATGCTTAAGTGATGTATTAAAGGTGGGGTTAAATACTAAGAAGACAAAGGGGACTATAGAGAATTAAAAAAAAATTGATTCAAGTTCTCATTTAGATCTCGTTGGGTAATCAGCCCATCACCTTCCGCATGTGCTTTGGTATTGCAAATACCTACATACACATACACATACACATATAGAGATAGAGACACATACACATACACATAAAATTACACATACACATACACATACACATAAACACACATACACGTACACACACACATACACATACACAAACACATACACATACACATACACATACACATACACATACACATACACATACACATAAACATACACATACACATACACATACACATACACATACACATACACATACACATACACATACACATACACATACACATACACATACACATACACATACACATACACATACACATACACATACACATACACATACACATACACATATGCATACACATACACATACGCATACACATACACATACGCATACGCATACGCATACACATACACATACGCATACACATACACATACACATACACATACACATACACATACACATACACATACACATACACATACACATACACATACACATACACATACACATACACATACACATACACATACACATACACATACACATACACATACACATACGCATATACATACACATACACATATGCATACGCATACGCATACGCATACGATACACATACACATACACATACACATACACATACGCATACGCATACGCATACACATACACATACGCATACGCATACACATACCCATACACATACACATACACATACACATACACATACGCATACACATACACATACACATACACATTCACATACACATACACATACACATACACATACACATACACATACACATACACATACACATACACATACACATACACATACACATACACATACACATACACATACACATACACATACACATACACATACACATACACATATACATACACATGCACACATATACACAGACATACACACATACATAGACACACACAACAACCTACATAGAAACATACACATACACATACACATACATATACACGTACACATACACATACGCATACGCATACACATACACATACACATACACATACACATACACATACACATACACATACACATCCACATACACATACACATACACATACACATACACATACACATACACATACACATACACATACACATACACATACACATATGTTGGCATACAAGCCAGATGAAGAGCATACTAGCACAACGGAGCAGTCATGCACGATACGGCAACAAGGCCCAATCATTTTTCCATGGACCATTTACAACTCAAGTGATTTTAATCACTACACAAACATTGTAAATTCCGTTTTTGGTAGAATAGACTCCATTTTGTGCAAGCCGAGGAGTCCTCGAGCTTGAGGAGTATTAGAACTAGCTAAATATCAATTTTCATAATTTTTAGACTCTGTTTGAGTCTCAAATAGGCTCTAGAACCTAATTTTTAACTAGGCCGGACACTAGGTCTGGACAAGACCAAAGCTAGTTAGAAAACTATAAAAAGAGCTAGAGAGCTCATTTTTGGGGGGTTAGATTGTTTGTGAATTGAGCTTATGTAAGAGACTTTTTGACTAATGCAAAGAACTCCATTGTTCCTCTCCTTGTTCTTGCCTTGTGTGTGCGTGTGTGTGTATGTGTGTGCATGCTTGTGTGCTTCTCACTCACACACTTGTGCCTTCACTTGCTCATAGTCTTCATACTAGTCCTCACCTCTCCATGGATTGACAATTATGAGGTGAATCTTCTCACGTTGGTACTCACCATTGTGCTAAAGTGACACCAAATTTGGCACCGTTGCCGGGGAGAGAGCTTCGAGGACGAGCGTGTGATGGTAAGATGTCGAGTTGAGACATTGGAGTTATAGGTAATATCCTTCCTTTTCTTTATTTTTCTTCATTTTTTCCTTACTTTCACATCACCATCATCACCATCATCATCCCCACCATCTCCCACCTCCATCTCCATCTCCACAAAAATTTCAGTTTTTTGGTCATATTCCACTCCCCACCTCATTTTCCTCATTCCATGTGTGAGAGAGCCAGAGAGAGCTTGCATGCAATCTGCTTTTGTGTGTTTTTTGAGCTTTTGTTGCAGGAACTAGCTGTACCACCTTCTCCAGCAGTGTGCGCAGGTACGACAGACTCTGCACAGGTCCCGGGACGACGACCTCTGTCTGTCGCGACAGATAGAAAAACTTAATATTTTGTGAATGCGTGTTTGGCACGGTAACCTACACCATTAGAGCACTCCAAATCACTAGAAGTTTCTCAAAAATTTGTGTTTTTTCAGTCTATCGCGACAGACACCATCTATCGCGACAGACACCGTCTATCGCGACAGACCAAATCACGACAGACGATAGACATCGTCTATCGCGACAGACACCCGTCTATCGCGACAGACAGAGACCCACGATAGACCCCGTCTATCGCGACAGACACCATCTATCGCGACAGACACCGTCTATCGAGACAGACACCGTCTATCGCGACAGACCAAATCACGACAAACGATAGACACTGTCTATCGCGACAAACACCCGTCTATCGCGATAGACAGAGGCCCACGATAGACCCTGTCTATCGCGACAGACCAAATTCCATGACAGATCCAGTCTATCACGAGAGACACCGTCTATCGCGACAGACACCGTCTATCGCGACAGACCCGTCTATCACGACAGACACCGTCTATCGCGACAGACCCATCTATCGCGACAGACACCATCTATCGCGACAGACACCGCCTATCGCGACAGACAGCCCCCAAGACAGCTTGTGTCTATCGCGACAGACACCGTCTATCACGATAGACAGACATTTTTGGCAAAAAAATTAAGGGGTAATTTTTTTTGGAAATTTAGGCTAAATCTTGGGCATATTTGCATACTCAAATACTCATACACTTACAAAGGCCTTAGAAAAATGCATTAAAACTCCTGAAAGGTTCTGTTTGTCTATTCAACCCCCTAAACCCTGAACGGTCATAACTTTTTCATACGAAATCCATTTTTTGAGCTCTAGGGCTTGTCGGAAAGCTCGTGGCATATACTACACGCCCTCAACTGTTTTTTATAAGAATAATGCGTTGATTTTCAGATAGGATATTTGGAAGTTGACACACCGAGGGGTAGGAACACCAAGGAAGCTCTAGAGGAAATTTTTAGCAATAAGAGTCATTAAAAAAGTGTCTGAAATAAATTGTCTGTCAATTGAAGGATCAAATTGAAGCTAAACTTGGGATTCTTACAGGATCATCGAGAGTTCTTGGAGAAAGCAAAGTAAGTGCCAGGGCGAACAAGCTTGGGAACGTGCTTCCTGGGTAGGCCAGCATCGCCAGGAGGAGCGACTTTAGGTTGGAACATCACTTAACCCCCTCAGTCTATTCTTAGCATAGGCTAAGTGCGAGTAGTTGTTCTGATTGACTAGGGGTACGATAGGAATACTCAAGTTTGAAGAGCCCTTAATTTCTCAAGTGCATGGGTAGGCTAAATTGTAGTCAAGGGATAACTTAAAGGAAAAGAACTTTAACTAAGTGGACGCAGAACATCAAGTACGACACACAAAAGTGCTCCTGATGATGCTTAATTAAAAACAAGAAAACACATCCAAAGGAACTTAAAAGGAACAAGTGACTGGTACCAAAGAATCAGCAACGTACAAAGGGCATATGAACCTTAGGTCAGGTAGACACCTAGGGAGAGACAGACAAAGTCTTAGATCTTCAAAGGCTAGTGTCAATCATACTGCTAGGTCTTGGGCCCAGCAGTTGAGCCATCATTCGTATTACCCTAGTTCTGAGACTAGCGGGTCTGAGATGTCCCACAGTATGGAGAGACCTACAGGAAGTTCTGGGGTGCCATATTTACATAGGGTGGAAGGCCCTTACAAGATGCAACTCGAGTACCTTAGGACCAACCGATTAGGTGCTAGCATCTATGAGGACGGCGTAGGAAGATCTGTGGTCCAGATTAAAAACCCTGACCAATCCATTGGACTAGAGCACCCAGCTGTCAAGTTTGAAAATGGAGCATACTTGGACAAGGAAGGGACAATATATGTAGTCACCAGTCATCCAGATAGGACAGATGAATTTGGAAATGTGGTCCCGAAAACGGACTTAGGTGACCTAGAGCAAGGAAACATGGGCGAAGAACCTAGAACCCCCCGAGGCAAATCTGTTCTCACGAGGATTATCACACCAGAGTGGATTCCCCAAGATAATAAGAGCATAGATCTCCTCTTGAACCGAGAGACGGATGAAGCCTTTTGGAGATATAGACCTAGTCAGCCGAGTGAGGTAGGAACAATCATGATATATGAGTTCAAAGATCGTGATATTCCAGGAAGAGTGACCTACTTAGATCACTCTTCACAGAGGATCTTTGGGGTTATAGAAAATGATAGGCATGCTTACACTTGGAAAGGAGAATTTATTTTCCCCCAACCAAGATCGAATGTGTCCTTTGGTCACCAAGGAGCTCGAACATCTCAAGCTCATGGGACTCAAAGAGAAAGAAGCTTTGCCAACTCTTGGGGAAGAGAAAGAACGAGAACGGAAATGAATAGAGGGGAACCTGAGGGACATAGAGCCCCAGGGAACCGAAGAAATGCCGATGATTTCCCTTTGCCAAGACCAAGAGAGCACACGAGAACCTTGAGACCGACCCGGCTAGTTAAGTCCATGAAAAACTACTTCGATGGCACTGGAGACCCCTACGATCATGTAGCTGAGTTTAAGCAAGTCTTGAGAGCTGAACAAGTTGAAGACCTGTTCACGCAGTACAATGCCTTTGGTTTAACCCTTAGGAACACCGCCCTGACATGGTTTCACCCACTAAACGAGAGGCAGTTTAGAAGCATAGATCAACTTTTAGAGGCATTCATTATCGAATTCTCTAAAAGTGGCATAAGGTATAATACTTCCTCATTGATATACAGCTTCAAGCAGACCCCGCAAGAGACTGTGAGACTGGCAGGAAGAAGATTTAGGCAATATCTTGACCGATGTCCTGGTCCTGAGTTACCCACGGCCGCTAAGCAAGTGGCTTTATTCTTGGATGGATTGCTAAGTACCAAATTGAGATCATATGTGTACTTGAAGGACCCCCGGACTATAGAAGAATGTGTACGCATGTGCATCGATGTTGAGGATAACCTAGGGGAGGAGTTAGAGCTTTCCAAAATCTACAAAGATTCAGATAGTACCTCTAGCCTCTCTTCCTCACAATCCACATCAATTGAGGAACTTGCGGAAAAAGTAGCTCAAAAACTAGGTGTCTCTAGTAAACAAATTCCTAGATTTGCCCCAGTAAAGAGGTGCTATACTTGCGGTGGTGACCATATGGCAAACACATGTCCCATCACGGCTCAACCCCAAGTGAATCCTAGTAGCCAATATTGTACCATAGAGGGAAGATACACAAATCACTCAGCATAGGATTGCCCATACAATAAGCAAGCGGTTAGACAAACCTACCCTCAGCCATACCCTCAACAAGGCAGATACCAGAATCACTATTCACCACAACAGTATACTAGGCCTCAGCAAAATTACCAACTGCAATATCAGGCCCAACAGAGACCCCAGCCAGTGTTAGCACAGCAACCACCTGCTCCTACTAATGTGATTCCGGTAAAGTATGCTGCTGCAGAAGAAAACCTGAATAGAGCTATAGTTCTAGTAACACCATTAATCTCAGAAAGTGATCCCAGTGACCATAGCTTTGATTCTACACATGTTGATAGTCCCCAGGCTTACTACATGCAGTCTCCTGAACATGGTGAGTCTTACTACAATGAGGAACCGAGTGAACCTATTTGGGAGACAGAGTATGCGAATGTTATGTACGCGAACCCCAACCCTAGACCTAAACCTAGGCAGGTAAGACCTCCATTTCCTAGAGGGCCATGCTATAGATGTCAGGGAGATCATCTCATTCGTGATTGTCCCTTGCCTCCACCGACACAACCCCAGTCAGTGACAATCCAGGGCTATTGCCAAGAGTGTGGAAAGGAGCATCTCTTACGAGATTGCCCAAAGAATCCTAATAATATGCCAAAAATCACTCCTATCAATGTGATTGGCTTAGTGGTAGACTCCACAGGAAGTGTGACTTCCACAGCCCCAGTACAAGTCATCACGAGAGCCCAGACACTTAAGCAAAACCAAGAATTAGGGCAGGAAAAGAATGCAGAGGTTAGTGAGACTGAGAGCCAGAATAAGAAGAGGACAAGAGCTTGGAGAGATAGCCGTGAACGTATGAAAAGGCAATGGGCAAGAAAGATGAGCGAACTTGAGGAAAGCCTACGAGAAACCAAAGCCAAAATCATAGAAATCACATCTCAAACGCACTCTCACACATCCCCGCCACTACCATCCCCTTCACCCTCCATTCCTCCACCCACCAATCCACCACACCTAACCCAACCATCACCCCGAGTAGGATCAGTCTTAGCCGATCCCACTCTTGAAGATCTAGACATGATGCTTAAAGCGTATCAGGCCAGAATTCAAGAAGGGCCCAATGTAACAGATCTTGAGAAATGTTACCCTAGAGCCGATCTAGAGATAGAGCGAACAAAGCTTTGTGCTAAAATGGTCGAATTGGCGCAAGCCATGTTTGAAGCCAATCGTTTGTTCAATGGCTCTAACTCCATCAGAACACCATTGCACTTTGATGGTCTATTGGATAGATTGGAGGGGTTACTTGCAAAGTCTGGAAAAGGAGCCACCTCCCAGGCTAAGGAGAGGGCAAGTGATAGAATAAGCATTCCTCCCAAGGAAGCTTATGTGCCTAACTCCACTGAACCAGACACCTCTTCTTCTATGAATCAATACACACCAGAATTCTAGCGAGAGATTCAAGAAGAGAAATGGGCTAAAGAGAGTGAAGTTCCTCCTCCCATTGAACTTGTGGATGACACACACGATCAATTCCCACAAGGCCTTCCTTCCATTTATGGAGAGCAGGAGAGTGCCCAATCTCAAGAAAGATTAGACTTCGAGTCAAATTCTTTACAGGAACTACCCCATTTCACAGGCCCATGGGAAGCAAAGTCCACTTGTATGAGAGCACCTACAGTCATGGTAAGAAATGAAGATTCAGTCATACCTAGGAACACGGAGGTAGTAAAGAACACCAAAGTGCAGTGCAATCTCACTTTGGAAGAGCTGCTCAAGGTTAGACCAGAAGTGTGGAAACATGTAGCCAATCAAGTGCTCGAAGTAGCAAAACCACATTCCCAGGTAGGATCTCAAAGAACAGTGCCAGAAATACCCTTGGACAAGATAGGAGACATGAGCGAGGGAGAAGAAGGAAACACCTATCTCCCCATCACTCATCAGGGCTACACAACCAAGGCCATTTTGGACTCAGGTGCAGGAGTTGCAATTGTTACCACTTCCTTATGGAAACGATGGGGCAAGCCAGCTCTCAGGCCGACGAGAATGAAATTGCAGATGGCTGACGGTCACATAGAAAGACCCTTAGGACTACTAGAGGGGATAACTCTCACTACTTGTGGTGTAGAATTTGAGCACACATTTGCTATCTGTGACTTTAGCAAAAATCAAGCCTATGAGATGATTTTGGGAAGACCATTTATGCGAGAGTTGCAAGTGGTATAGGATTGGGGAACCAATTCCTTGTATTTGCAACACTTAGGTGTTACAACCAAAGTCAATCTCAAGGATTACTCTCATAGAGATGTTCCTCCTATCCAATGGAACCCCATCCATAGAGCCAAAGAGGATACGGAATCAGTGCATTCCCTAGGATCAAGATCCTCATGGATGCATGAAGACACTCACTTATGGACGTGTAAGGTAGCAGTAGAAGAAGAGAAGAGAGAGAAAGCCAGGGAGGTAGGTGCAAAAGAAACCCGTAGATCAATCCAAGACCCAGCCTATGCACCTGTAGTTTTTCCAGATGAGGAATTTGAACCTCACGGCTGGGCAGAAATTCTAGCAACAATGGATGTAGCCATCAATGAAGAACAATGGACACCCCACTGTGATGAGGATGGCTATGACATTTCAGTCTTCTCCATAGAGCCCATCATGGGAGAGGCAGTTCTAGAAGAGTGCGAACCTAGCCCTGATGCATTTGAGGATGCGAGTGACTCCGATCTTGAGTCAATTATTATGGACCCACCTTTTGCATCAGATGAGGAATACTTCTATGAAGTGGAATTTCAACCCCAGAGGCACGGAGAGCTTACAAATGATGTAAGGCTAGCCACACATGTAACCCCTAAGGAAGAAGGAAAGAAAAGGAAGAAGAAAGAAGTCACACCAGAAGAGGAAGAATCTTTGTTTGAGGTCCTAGAAAATTTTAAGACGTATGAGATAGACGACAGGAGAGTCATGATTAGAATGCCTAAACGAGAGGCGCAATCGGGGGAGGCCTATGATAACAAAGAAACCACTAAGAAAATAGTGGTAGCCATAGAAGAAGGGGAAGAGAGATGCACGTACATAGGCCATGACCTGACAGAAGAGGAAGAGCATGAGCTGATAGCTTTGCTAAGAGAGTATAGAGATGTATTCGCTTGGAGCTACAAAGATTTGAAAGGTGTAGACCCTGATATATGCTCACATATGATTCCCATGACTACAGAGGCCAGACCCTCAAAACAAAAGCCATACACATACAATGACAACTATGCTGCCAAGATCAAGGAAGAGATAGACCGCTTGGTTGAAGCTGGATTTATCTATGAAATTGAGCACACTGAATGGGTGTCCCCCATCATAGTGGTGCCCAAAAAGAATGGTAAATTACGGGTTTGCATTAACTTGAAGAATGTTAACGCAACCACTATCAGGGATAGTTATCCGCTTCCTATCACCGAGCATTTATTAGAGAGGGTCGCCGGCAAGGAAGTGTACAACTTCCTAGATGGGTTCTCTGGCTACAATCAAGTAGCCATTGCACCAGAAGATCAACATAAGACGGCTTTTGCCACAGAGTGGGGCATATTCACTTTTAGGGTAATGCCATTCGGGCTTACCAATGCACCTGCTACCTTCCAGAGGCTGATGTGCCATGTATTTAAAGAGTTCCTGAGGAAGAACTTAGAAGTCTATGTTGATGATCTTTGTGCTCATTCCAACATCAGACAAACCCATATTCCTGAACTCAGACAAATCTTTGACAAATGTAGAGAATATCAAGTCTGCCTAAACCCAGAAAAGTGCGTTTTCATGGTCAGGCAAGGCAAGATTTTAGGACACATAGTGTCAAAGAACGGCATCTCCACTGACGAAGAGAAGGTGAGGGCTATTGCAGAACTACCTAGGCCAAGGAATGTCAAGGAAGTACAAGCTTTCATGGGGCATTGTGGGTATAATCGACGGTTTATACACATGTATGCCATCATAGCAAAGCCTCTGTACGGACTTTTGACCAACTTTGAGTGGACGGATGAATGTGAGCATTCCTTCAATGAGCTTAAACGGCGACTATGTTCAGCACCAATCTTAACCACACCAGATTGGAATAAGCCTTTCCATGTTCATGTGGATGCATCCAATTATGCTATTGGGTGTGTACTCGCACAACCTACTAGTGAAGGTAATATGGATCTTCCAATTGCCTACGCTAGTAGACAATTGAATGCAGCTGAAAAAAATTATACCACTACTGAGAGAGAGGGATTAGGCATGGTATATGCAGTTAAAAAATTTAGACATTATCTGCTTGCAAATAAATTTAAATTTTTTACTGATCACCAAGCCTTGTTATATCTCGTGAACAAACCATGCAATACAGGAAGATTAGTAAGATGGTTTCTCTTGCTAATGGAATATGATTTCGAGGTTGTGGTAAGGAAAGGGAAGACTCATTTGAGAGCAGATCATCTATCTAGGCTCACATCGGGAGAAGCCCCACAAGGAGTGTCAGATGACCTTCCTGATGCTTACTTGTTTAATTTGGAAGTGGTGCTGCATTAGTGCCAGTATTGACATACGGGCCTAACCACCTAGTAATACACACACAGGATAGAGAGGTAGTAAAAGCCCAAAAATATCACATCATGGCAGGAAGTATGTACAAACACACAGATCAAGGGATCTTGGCTTGTTGTGTGGAAGAGGATGAGCACACTAAATGGTTGCAATTAGCACATGTGGGTGCATTAGAGCAACACTACTCAAAGCAACGAACCCTGCAGACACTAAGGAGACTCGGAGTGCATTGGCCTACTATGGAGGCTGACGTCCAAAAGTTGTGCAAGGAATGCCCAATCTGTTGTACTAAACCACCGGTGGAACATTCCACTCTTTATCAAGTGTCAAGAGTGCCAAATTGGAGTGAACCACTAGTATCCTTCCTGAGGACGAAAACATTCCCTCCAAACATGACCCTGGTTAGGAAAACAAGTTTAGAACAAGAAGCCCAGGATTACTCACTCATTGGCGATAATCTATACAAGCGTGGTAAGGATGGTTACCTGAGACTGTGTGTCCATGAAAGTGAATATCTCAAGATCTTGGGAACTGCTCACCAAGGTGTAGCGGGAGCACACTTTGGACCAGATCGGGTGATCAAAGCGATCCTATTTGCGGGCTTCTGGTGGCCGACCCTTCACATGGATGCACATACCTATGTGAAACGGTGTGATGTTTGTCAGAGAACTCAGTATCCTATACGCAAAGATGAGATGCCACTGAAACCTATGATGGGTGGACGTGCATTTTCTAAGTGGGGAATAGACTTTGTAGGTCCTATTAATCCCCCAGCTAAGGGTTCACATGCTGAATACATCATTGTTGCCACAGACTATCTAACGAAGTGGGTAGAAGTGAAAGCTACTACAAAAAATGATGCTCAAACAACAGCAAAGTTCTTATTTGAAAATGTATTCACGAGGTACGGATTGCCAATAGAGTTGGTGAGTGATAGAGGCACACACTTCTTGAATGAAGTCATAGAAAACCTTCTCCAAGAATTCTTGGTGATACATAAGAAATTGGCCCCCTATCATCCACAAGCTAATGGCCAGGTTGAGAGCACTAATAAGATCTTATGCAATGTGCTGACTAAACTAGTGAACAATAAACACTCTGATTGGGACAAACAGCTACACCATGCTGTTTGGGCATATCGAGTTGCCTATAAAACGGTACTCCAAGCCACCCCCTTTCAGATGGTATTTGGCCAAAATGTTGTGCTATCTCTGGACTTTTTGATACCTACATTAAAGGTAGCACAAAAGCATGACTAGACAGGCCATGAACTCTCCTCTCAAATCTTTGATCTTGAATGTCTAGGCGAAACACGATTGAGAGCTGCAGCAGGAATTTATGCAGCCAAGAAGAGGCAAAAGGCATATTTCGATGCACACGTCAAGGATAAGGGCTTGAAAGCAGGAGACCTAGTCCTAGTCTACACCTTGAAGCAACATGCACGGAAGTTAGAGAAGAGAGGTTACGGGCCAATGATTATCAATAGAATCTCCACAAGCGGTGCAGTTCAACTAGCCACTCTAGAGGGTGATATTCTACCAAGTTACATCAGTGGATGCAGAGTCAAGTTATATCAAGAACCTCTCACTGAAGAGATGCTAAATCGACTCAACACTGCCAAGAAACTTAAAGAAGAAGAGAAACGAATTAGAGAAGAAGCACAGGCAGAAGCTTTAGAGCGCATCCGACGAATGAAATTGAGGAGACAAGGCAGAGACCCGCCTATGCCTGACACTCAAGAATCTGTAGGCTATCCTGTGGCCATGTGCGAGGCTTCATGTGGACGTTCCCATAGAATAATGGATCGACGACCTTTTGTAACCCTAGAAGTAGGACAAGGAAAGGGTGCAAAGACTGTAAGAGCTTTGATTGACTCAGGTGCATCCACTAGTGTTGTCAAATTGTCTTACTGCCAAGAATTGAATTTAACTATCGATCCTATAGAAGCATATCTCATAGGATTGGGAGGTGTGGAAACCCCTTGCATGGGCGAGGTGGATCTTCCCATCTCCATTCAAGACGAAGTGATGACGGTCAAAGTACTAGTGTGTCAAGATGAGGACCTCACTGAGCCTCTTGTCTTGGGTCAAGACTGGATCTATGATCATGCAGTCAACCTCAACCTAAGAAGTGGACTTCTTCAGGTATGGGTAGATCATAGCTGAATTACAGTTGAATTGGAAAATGAGGCACTCAAGGAATTAGGCAAGGCACAAACTCCTGGTCCTTCCAGGGGCGCACATGAAGTTGAGAATGCTATGTTTGTCCAAAACTGTATGATGCAGAAAGAGGCTTGTCTCAACAACGGAGCCAGGGAGAGGACGGAACTCCCTTCTTTTCCAAAGACCAGAAGGTTGCAACAACCAACGGCAGATCAAATACAGAAGAAGCAGAACACCATCGATACTGGATGCCAAAAAAAGGAGCAAAGCTGATTGTTTCAGCCATGGAAACAAGTGTGGAGGCGAAAAGGCGAATACCCTGTTCAGACCAGGCCGACCCCACATCCAAAACCTCTTATTAGTAGTCAACAACACGACACTAATAAGAAGTCCTTCACTAATCCTTCTGCGAAAGTGAAGTCTATTTGGGTACCCAAGAAGTCAATGAAGGCCAGGCCACAATCACGACAAATCTGGGTGCCTAAGGCTTGCTTGCGGGCTCAAATAGCTACACCAAGGGCACAACCAATACAACATGTTTCACTCACTCGAACATCGGAGGCACAGTCTTACACATCACGCACGGACACACATTCTTCCATGCGCAAAAGTAGAATCACTCTTAAATGGGTCCCTAAAAAGCCTCATTCTCAAGAAGATACCCCTATCCAACTCTTCAGAGCTTCCACAAAATCAAGATCAAAGCCCATCCACTGCATTTGGCAACCTAAAACTTGTAATAAACCCCCGGACCCCAGTTGTAAATCCATGCCCACCTACTAACTATGTTACTCTCACACTACATCATTCCACTTAGTTCTTAGGTCCACCCAATTCCAAACTACACACACAAGCACCGAGCACTTATTAACCTACTAATCTCTCCCGAACCTCATGATAATGTTGTAATGGGGACAAAAACGGTTCTATCTTGTCCTTTACAATGTTAACACATGTTTCTATATTCTCACAGAATCGGAGGCAAGAAGTGACATGGCAAAAGCGATAGGTCCGAGCTCACAAGTAGGAATACTTACTGCAGGAATTGATGTGGATAGTCTACTTGTTGATGTGCCACCAACCAGTGAACGACCTGTGGAGCTGCAACTCCTTCAGCAGATCCCGGTATCGGATCCACCCACACGGATCACAGAAAGAGTCCATGCCAATTCTCATTGGTTCAATGGCATGCCAGGTCCATTAGGAGAGGCCAAGTATATATGGGAGTCTAAGTGCAAGTATGATAGATCATGGGTTCGATTCCAATTTTTCTCCAAGGAGTTTGAGACTCTACAGAACATAGAGGATCTCCAGACCATATGGCAACGTGCAGGGCTAGCAGAATACTTTGAGGCACCACTACCTAAATCGGATCTCTTCTGATGCTATTATTTGGTCTCCACATTACAAGCTAATGAAGAAAAGGACAAACCACGATCATTTGTTCTTCCTTCCTTGCTGGGCAACAACGAGTTAAAGAGGTTTGAACTTACCTTGGAGCTGGTGAGCTCTGCTTTGAATATGCATGGCACACATGTACCTTCTGAGAAGGATGCTCTCGTTCCTACTAACATGAAGGATAGGAAACTACTAAAGCTTAAAGACATGGAAGCACTCACACCAAACGTGTCCATCCCTCTCCGTATGTGTATGCAACATTTTGCTTTCCTCGGTCAAGACCGCTTCACACAACTGCACAAAAGAATTTGGTTTGCTCTCTACTTAGGGGAGACAGGTGCGTTACCAATTAAGCTTCCTGTATGGATTATAGATCAGTTGTATGAAGCAAATAAAAGGTCTTCTAGGAAATTAGTGGTGAACGGCTGCTGTGCTATCACACGTATTATCTACCGGTGCTTAGCTTACGATGTACACATCGAACGTGCCTTAACTTGGGCACAATTACAATTGTTTAAGAGGCTCAAGACATCCACACATCAATCCAAGCACATGAGGGGTGCGATCCCTTGTGTCCAGACAAGGGAAGTTCTGACTACTCCTGAAGTATCGCCACGAGGGGAGACCACTGTACCTCCCTTTACCATTAGGATACCCAGGTCTGGATCTGAAATTACGACACAAGCTGCCCCTTCAGCTCCTCCTGCTCCATCTGAATTTGAATTTGCTACAACTGGAGATGTTGAAGGAATGGATCCCCAGGACTTCGAAGCATTCTTACAAAGTACACAACTCTCTGATGTAGAGTTTTATTCAGATGCAGAAGAACAAGGCACATCTTCACAAAGAAGAAGAAAATCTACAGACGGTCACCATGTACATTGGAGTGACGCCCAGCAAGGTCAACAACAAGGACACCTAGAAGAAGAGGGAGCATATGAAGAGGAGACCACTGAAGCCCCAGCCTATACAGTAGAACTCCGAAGGCTGTATCAAATCATGGAACGAGTGCGATCGCAACAACTGCTCATCGAACAGAGCAGTAGAGTACTCATGACTCAGCTGTTGGAAGAAGCAGGAGTTGACTCAGAATATAGTGAAGGTCTCTTATTAATGGCAGAAACATATGGGGTAGTAGAAGCAGTGCGGACCGCCATTAGGAGGTCCCCAGTTCAATATGATCCACGAAGATTCTAGACACGACCACGGTCAGGTAAGAATATCCAGATTCCCATTACAACGGCAGAAGGGCCAATTATTACATCCGAACCCATCGGGACAACCTCCCAAGCAACAGAAACTGCTAGCCAAGAGCACCCAGTCACCCATGAGGAATCCACCGAGCCACTACCACCCACACCCCCACCATCGCCTCCTAGAGCAGAAGCCGTGGAGAGCACCTCGACCACTCAACCCACCGAACAAACCTTCCTCTTCCGTACTCCCATCTCTAGTTCAACCCTATTCTCCACCTCTGATAACCCAATCTATGAAGCAACCACCATCACTACACAATCCACCGAATCGCTCATAGAGCCTGCCCTAGGACAACCATCCCCCATGCCCTCAGCCATAGGTCACCCTGACTCTAGATCCATATTCATAGGATTCCCTGCTACCACGCAACCTTTCATGACCTCCCCGCCTCTACGACCTCCAACCCCAACCACCATCTCTCCACTTCTCCAATCCCTCCATGCCTTCCTTGCTAGAACTTTTCAACCCAGGTCTCATCCTTTCCCTTTATTTTCAGCCCCCAACCCCACTTCTCATCTATACCCCACTTTCACACACACACCACCTACCATCCCAATATACATGGTAGACCCCACACTTGCACCCACTCTTGAAAGTATGGACATTTCACCACCCACGGCACCTCCCCCTTCCCCCACACTTCCACCTCCTCCCATTCCCCCTCCACCAATTTCACCCACACACACGTCTTCAATAGACACATCATTCACTCTTCCCCTTCCCCAATTCCCTTCCCATGCATCTTCCATTGTAAACACCACCCCCTCATCTATAGGCAATGCAATGGACACCATGCTAGCTTGTATATCAAACTTAAGGACAGATTACTATCAGCTCCAGCAACAGAATGAACGCCTGCAAGAGCACTCGGAGACACTACAACACCGCCTTGCTGCATTAGAAGAGGAAAATGCTCGCCTCCACACACAATTCCAAACTCTCCAAGAGGCTCATAGCATATTGGAGGTACAGTTACAGAACACAGATCAGGAAGCAATACAAGTGGTAGAAGGTCATCTACGGACACAGCTAGAACGCAATTCAAAGCTTTAGCAAAATATGGCCCTACTCAAGCGACATCTTGCTGCCGCTCATGAAGAGAATCGACGCCTGCAATTACAAAATCAGGAAAACCTAGAAGCAGCTATCGAAAGCACACCTCGGGCACCCATCAGCCCATCAAAGTTTCAAGCAGTGACCCCCGACAATATCAAGATCATATTGGAAGACTATGCCATGCTGCTTGAAGCACATGACCAGCTATCAGAGGAACTGGGTCAACTGAAGCAGAAACACCAAAAAGAAACAACAGCAGCCTCTCAAACCACCTCCTCTGCGGCTTCACTTCTCACAGACTCAGAGGCCTTAAAAGATCTCCAGAAACAGGTCACCGAATTGCAAACACATCTACTACAATATGAGAGACCACCTTCCCCTCCAGAGGCTCCCATCGACGAAGAAGTAGTACAAATTCCTGTGGAACAAACATTTGAAGAAGATTACGACCCACAACCCTTCCCAGGAGGCCAACAAACGGAAGAAGCTCAGGACACATTCGAAGCACCACGGCCTCCATGGCTACGTCAAGTGGAGGAAATCAGGAGTTCTCACGAAGAGCGCACAGTAGTGCAAAATCAGGCCATCTTGTGCCTTCACTTGCTCATAGTCTTCATACTAGTCCTCACGTCTCCACGGATTGACAATTATGAGGTGAATCTTCTCACCTTGGTACTCACCATTGTGCTAAAGTGACAACATACACATACACATACACATACACATACACATAGACATACACATACACATACACATACACATACACATACACATACACATACACATACACATACACATACACATACACATACACATACACATACACATACACACAAACACATACACATACAAATACACATACACATACACATACACATACACATACACATACACACAAACACATACACATACAAATACACATACACATACGCATACACATACACATACACATACACATACACATACAAATACAAATACACATACGCATACACATACACATACGCATACACATACACATACACATACACATACCCATACACATACACATACACATACACATACACATACACATACACATACACATACACATACACATACACATACACATACACATACACACACAAACACATACACATACACATACACATACACATACACATACACATACACATACACATACACATACACATACACATACACATACACGTACACATACACATACACATACACATACACTTATGTTGGTGCATTTTACCCAAGCCTACATGCTTGATATATTTGATATTATCCTCATTTGTAAGTCACATGAGTAGTCATGTGAACACCTCTTGTAAAAGAGTACATTTTATCTTTTGTAAATGGAAAAAGAAAAAAGGAAAAGGTTGGGTTACCTCATGCATGATGTAAAAGCAAACTCATGGCTCTAACTACTAAAATCACGAATTTTTGAGCTGAGGGAATATCTCCTAACTTTGGGGATCACTTTTAGGTGGAGCCATTCGAATTCAAATTCAAAACTCCCTCCAAGAATAGCTATAAAAGGAGCAATAAGGAAGAGGCGATTAGCAAGCCTTGTACGTGACCACTTCATGTCATTTTGTAGAGATTGAAGAGCTTACTCCATAGCTCTATCATTCTACTCCCATTGTGCAAAGGTTCATTGCCAATGTGGTTGTAATCATATGTGAATCTATACATTTATTATCATCTACTTCTCTGTTTTGTTCTCTGCTATACTCACTCAGAGCAGTACCTTCAGAAGGTCATATATCGAGTTTTACTGAGCCTTTTTCAGTGTTTTAAAGTGCGTTGAATAGCTCTTACTGTGTAGTTTTTACCTATAGGTTTTCAAGGTCATTGGATTTATACTTTTGGAGATATTTGCATTTTACTGCTTACTGGTCTATCTCTGCAGAGCCCCGAGAATTGTGGGAAGGTTCCAAAAATTATTGAAACTTGTTCTCAGTGCTCAATCCATCATTTGAAGTGTTTTAACTTGGAATAGCAAGCTTGTTAAGTCTATTTGCTATGCCCAAAAGGAATGTTTCTAATTCCTACCAGGTTGAGAGCACTGTTCATTTTTTCCAGCAGGTGTATGTCTAAAAATAGCAAGTTTTGGGAGCTAGTCATTTCGCAACTAGTCTGTCTTGACTTAAACTTTTGGAATACATGTTCCAAAGTACTTGGCTGATATTTTGGTGGATTTAGGAAGCTCAAAGGGTCTACTAATCAACTCTGAAATCTCAGTTGGCTGGTGTGAAGCTGGTTGTAGCGACACCTACTCATCTTTGGATTGCATCCACCATCTCTCTTCACAGTGGTATCAGAGCATAGTCAAGCAACATGGGAGATGGATTTCCATCAACAATTGACAAATTGGATCGAAACAACTACCCGGCATGGTCTCTAAGGATGGAGGCTCACCTTCAAGGGAGGAATCTATATGGATTCATATCCGGAGATGAAGCAATGCCAACCATGAGGAACAAAGGGCAACCATCACATGAAGAAGTGGAAGGACTTTCAAATTGGTGTTCGAAGGATGCACTTGCAAGGTCCTATATTCTAAACTCAATCTCAGATTTTCTTTTACCTCATGTAAAGGGATGCAAGACATCAAGAGAAACCTGGAATGCACTTGCTTCTTTCTTCTCTTCCAACACTCGAGCAAGGAAGAACCAATTGTGGATGGAGTTCACAACAATGAAGAAAAGCCCGAAGCAAAATGTGACTGATTATGTCACAAAGATGAAGGAAATTTCCGACCAACTTGGAAGCATTGGAGAGGTAATTGAAGAGGAGCATATCATAAGACAAATCATGAATGGAATCAAAGCAGACGACAAGTGGGAGTCATTCACAACAGCCATGGATTTATACATGGATATGCATGTACCCGACCTCAACACACTCATGGGCCAACTCTTCACTCATGAAGAAAAGATTAGCAAAGGTGGTGAGTCCTCAAGAGGTAATCAAACTTCTGCCTTATATTCTGATAAAGCTAAGGTCAAGGACAAGTCAAAGAATAGGAAGAATGAAGATGAAGGAAGCTCTTTCCAAGCAAACTTTGCAGGTAGAGGAAGAGCTAGAGGAAGAGGCAGAAGTGGAAAGCAAGGCAGGGGGAGATTCCAATCATCTCAACCTTGCAACATATGTGGCTTATCTAACCATACTACTGAAGAATGTTTCAGGAACCCGAGGAACTCAAGAGGAAGAGGATTCAATAGAGGTGGCTATGGATCAAATAGAGGCAGGTACAATGGAGGCTACAACAACAACAACTACTACAACAACAATTACAACAACAACAACAACTATCAAAGTGGCCATAGAGGAAGAAGAGACTACAATAACTATGCAGAGGACCAAAGTCAAGAAGATTCATTATTGATTATGAATCTATCAACGAAAAAGGGTAAGGATGATGATCACATATTTTACATTGATTCGGGATGCTCGAACCATGTAGCAGGAAATGTGGCTTTACTTTCTGATTTGGAAGATCCTCATAACAAGCATGAAGTGCAGACAGGAGATGACACAAAGCACTCAGTGGAGAAGATAGGTAATGTGAAGACATCGGATGGGAATATGAACCTCTTAAGCAAAGTCTTGTATGTCCCTACAATTACCAAAAATTTAATAAGTGTTGGACAGATTGTTGAAAAAGGATTGCAGGTTAGATTCAATCGATTTGGAGCATATGTTGAAGACCCAAGGCAAGGCTTTCGAAGGATCGCCAAAGGAGAAAAGACAGGAAGGTTTTTCACTTTTGAAGTGGAAGATACAAAGAACATAGCTTTGTTTAGCTATGGATCTCAAACTCTAACAGAGTTGGAGATATGGCACAAAAGGCTTGCTCACATTGGTGAGAGGACACTCAAACAGATTTGCAGGGACCAAAGTGTACTTGGTTTGCCTAATATCACAAGGCAACACATGATTTATAAGTGTGAAGCTTGTCAACTCGGCAAGGCTCATAGACAACCTTTCAATAAGAAAGGATATATGTATCAAAATCCTTTGGATCTAGTGCACACGGATGTGTGGGGTCCAAGTAAGGAGCCATCTATATCAGGCTCAAGATATTATGTGTCTTTCATAGATGATTGTAGCAGGTGGACCATTCTGTTTTTCATGAAGCACAAGGATGAAGTGTTTAATTGCTTTAAGAAGTATATTGCTCTTGTTGAAAACCAAACAGGTAGGACTTTGAAACGACTCAGATCAGATGGTGGAGGAGAATACTTCTCTTCTGAATTTGATGCCTTCTTGCATGAAAGAGGCATTAAAAGGGAAGTCACTACAAGGTATACACCCGAACTCAATGGTGTAGCAGAGAGGAGGAACAGAGCTATTGTCGAAGCTGCAAGGTCCATGCTCAACGAAAAGGGATTGCCAAACTACCTATGGGCAGAGGCTGTGTCGACAGCCACATATCTCATAAATAGACTTCCATCTAAGTCACTAGATGTAACCACTCCATATGAAGTATGGAATGGAAGAAGACCTAGTCTAGAGCATTGCAAAATCTTTG
The DNA here is from genome assembly GCA_020310875.1 of Ceratopteris richardii. Classification (NCBI taxonomy): domain Eukaryota; kingdom Viridiplantae; phylum Streptophyta; class Polypodiopsida; order Polypodiales; family Pteridaceae; genus Ceratopteris; species Ceratopteris richardii. The sequence goes on along the minus strand of CM035434.1, from coordinate 35,893,617 downwards.
GATGCTTAGACTATGCTCACATTCCTTCTCAAGTAAGAGGGAAATTGGATCCCAAGGCAGAGAAGTGCGTATTTATTGCTTATGATCAAAACCAAAAAGGATATAGATTGTACAATCCAACCAATAAAGGATTTTCTGTGAGTAGAGATGTAATTTTTGATGAAAACAAATCATGGTTTGATGATGACAGGAAAGTGAAGCTTCCGTATGACTTGGATGAAGACTTTCCATCACTTCAACCAAAGGAGCCAAAGCAGACTGAAGAAAGTGATTCGGAGATTGACCTAGAAGACTTGGAAAGACTAAAGCTATTGAAGAACAAAGGTAAAGCAAAGATGCAGGATGCTACATATGGACCGGAGAGCTCACATCAACCACTTAGAAGGTCTTCAAGGGAGAAGAAGAAACCAGAAAGGTTTGGTTATGATACTTCTTTGGTCACCAAGCACTCAATCTACATTGCAAAGGATTCAACCAATGAAGAACGTACCACATTCGAAGAAGCACAAAGCAAGAAAGCTTGGAGAGATGCAATGGATGTAGAAATGGAAGCCTTGAAGGAGAATGACACTTGGGAGCTTGTACCTAACAAACCATCTATGAAGGTAATTGGATCTCGATGGATATACAAAATCAAGAGGAATCCAGATGGAAGTATAAATAGACACAAAGCAAGGTTAGTTGCTAAAGGGTTTGCTCAAACCCATGGTATTGATTATGAGGAGACTTTCTCTCCTGTTGCAAAAATGCCTACAATTAGGGTTCTCATTAGTCTTGCTGCATCTAGAAATTGGAATCTTTATCAACTTGATGTAAAGAATGCTTTCTTGAATGGATGGATTTCTGAGGAAGTGTATATGGCACAACCTCCTGGATATGAGGATGCACCTCATCCTAACTATGTATGCAAACTAAAGAAAGCTTTGTATGGATTGAAGCAAGCTCCAAGAGCGGATCTGAAGTGATCTATTTATGTGTGTATGTTGATGATATTATTATCAGAGGCAATGATCTTGAAGGAATCAAACAGGTAAAGACTCAAATGAAGGAGGAGTTCAAAATAAGTGACCTCGGACCACTCACTTATTTTCTTGGATTGGAGTTGATCTACACAGATTCAGGTATATACATCACACAAAGGAAGTATGTCCATGACATGCTCGTCAAGTTCAAGATGGAAAATACCAAGTGTGCAGGTACACCTATGGAGCAAAATCATAAGCTTAGTGCTTATGAAGGAGAGCCAATTGAAGACATCACAAGCTATCAAAGCTTGGTTGGAAGTTTGAACTATGCAACACTCACAAGGGTGGATATATGCTATAGTGTTAGCATATTGAGTCAGTTTATGCATAAGCCGAGAAGACCACATATGGAAGCGGCCAAGCGAGTCCTCAAGTACCTAAAGGGGACCATGAATGAAGGTTTGTTTTATTCATTTACTTCAGATATTGAGCTAAAGATCTATTCAGATGCAGATTGGGCCGGATCTAAAGATGATAGAAGAAGCACATCAGGATATATATCATTTGCAGGTTCAAAAATCATTTCTTGGTCATCGAAGAAGCAACCAACCGTGGCATTATCTTCTACCGAAGCCGAATATAGAGGTTTGGCTAATGCAACTCAAGAAATAATGTGGTTAAAGTCTTTGTACACAGATCTTGGACTTCATTCTTCAACACCTCACATTTTTGGTGACAACACAAGCTCACTACATCTAGCAGCTAATCCGGTATACCATGCTAGAACCAAACATATTGAAGTCCACTACCATTATGTAAGGGAGAAGCTAATGAGCAAGGATATTCATACACATAAATATACACATACACATACACATACACATACACATACACATACACATACACATACACATACACATACACATACACATACACATACACATACACATACACATACACATACACATACACATACACATACACATACACATACACATACACATACACATACACATACACACACACATACACATACACATACATAACACATACACATACACATACACATACACATACACACACACATACACATACACATACATAACACATACACATACACTTACACATACACATAAACATATACATACACATACACATACACATACACATACACATACACATACACATACACATACACATACACTTACACATACACATAAACATATACATACACATACACATACACATACACATACACATACACATACACATACACATACACATACACATACACATACACATACACATACACATACACATACACATACACATACACATACACATACACATACACATACACATACACATACACATACACATACACATACACATACACATACACATACACATACACATACACATACACATACACATACACATACACATACACATACACATACACATACACATACACATACACATACACATACACATACACATACACATACACATACACATACACATACACATACACATACACTTACACATACACATACACATACACATACACATACACATACACATACAGGTACACATACATACACACACACACATACACATACACATACACATATGCATATACATATGCATACCCAAACACATACACATACACATACACATACACATACACATACACATACACATACACATACACATACCCATACACATACACATACACATACACATACACATACACATACACATACAGATACACATACAGATACACATACACATACACATACACATACACATACACATACACATACACATACACATACACATACACATACACATACACATACACATACACATACACATACACATACACATACACATACACATACACATACACATACACATACACATACACATACACATACACATACACATACACATACACATACACAGGCACATGCACATACACATACACATACACAGGCACATGCACATACACATACACATACACATACACATACACATACACATACACATACACATACACATACACATACACATACACATACACATGCACATACACATACACATACACATACACATACACACACACATACACATACACATACACATACACATACACATACACATACACATACACATACACATACACATACACATACACATACACATACACATACACATACACATACACATACACATACACATACACATACACATACACATACACATACACATACACATACACATACACATACACATACACATACACATACACATACACATACACATACACATGGACATGCACATACACATACACATACACATGCACATACACATACACATACACATACACATACACATACACATACACATACACATACACATACACATGCACATACACATGCACATGCACATACACATGCACATACACATGCACATAGACATACACATACACATACACATACACATACACATACACATACACATACACATACACATACACATACACATACACATACACATACACATACACATACACATACACATACACATACATATACAAATACACATACACATTGATGGGGGAAGTATCTCAACCCCTATGCAACGACGAAGCGCGAATGACCTCCACATGTATCCTTCTTTGATCTCTGCACACCCAAAATGCTGTTTCTCAGAGCATATGCAGAGAACTCCAGTGAGATTTTGTAGACCTGTAGCAGCCACCAAGGGCTTTCAAACAAAACAAATTTCACTTGCAATAGGTGCTTACACAAAGAGAAACAATGTCTACAACATGAGCTAGTTGAATGCTCACAACTGCTAGTCAAACAAAGACCTCCCTTCACTCCAACAAGCTTTTCTCAGAGAATATACCAAGAATGAATCTCAAAATTAGGTCCACTTTAGAGCATTCTAATAGCTACCCAATGACACCAAAAGCATAGCAAATGGATAAAAAAGAGAAGGAGAACCAGCCCTTACAACAGAGAGCAAAATATTTCCAATAGAGCCCACACATAGAGAGAGATATCAATCACACAGCTTTACTAACATGAATGTTGCTCCCAGATTACTCCGAGAATGTTGTAGAGAATTGGTGAGCATAAAATAGAATTTAATAGCTATCCAATGAGACAAGAATTACATTAAATGGATACAATATGAGGGAGAACCAAAGCTAACAACTCATGGGTAGAGAGTTGCAAGACTGCCTGTGCACACACATAGATATGCCTACTAAAAGAAAACAAACTAGCAAACAAGGGGCTAGCTTAAGCAAGGGGCTTGCTTATCACAACTCCAGCACTTAGTTCTAACTTTACATGAGCTAAAACTCCAAGAAGATGGCCCAAAAGAAGTCGGGATACATGCTCCTTTTATGGTGAGAAGTGTGCCCCTAAAATCTAGGAACTACCTTTCCAAATCAGCCTCCTAACTTGGAGGACTTAGTTGAGATGACTTGGGGAGTGGTTGAGTGACTTTTCTTGATGGAATCTCGTGGCTTTTGGCTTCCTTTGATTGCTCCACATGTCCATAAAAGATTGCCCACGAATTTTTAGCTTGAAGCTTGACTTTTAACACTCCCTCTCAAGCTTCAATTCTTCGTCCTCATCCAAGCTCCTTCATGTTGATGCATTGCTTGAATTTTGAAATCTTCATCCCATCCAAAGCCTTTGTAAACATGTCAGAAACTTGGTCCTTGGTTACCAATATGATGTACTGAAACTTCCTTGGATATCACCTTTTTCCTTATGAAGTGATAGTGCACTTCAATATGCTTGGTTCTAGCATGATAGACAGGATTTGATGCTAGATGAATGCTACTCACATTGTCACAAAAAATTGGATATGTGTCAACCTGCAAATTAAGCTCCATAAATAACTTCTTAATCCACATTAGCTCACATGTGACTTGAGCCAAAGCTCTATACTGAGCCTCAGTAGAAGATAATGCTACCTAGCATGACTAGCATGAGATGATCTTGCTATCTAGCATGACTAGGTAACCACCTGTACTTCTTCTATCCTCCTTGGAACCGTCCCAATCGGCATCAGAATAAGCTTTGACCTACATATCATCATCAAATGAATAGAACAATCCTTCATTTATAGTGGCCTTGAGATATCATAACATTCTTCTTGCAGCTTGCAAGTGTGTAGTCCTTGGACTATGCATAAATTGTGATAACACTCCAACTCCATATGCTATGTCGGGCCTAGTTATTGTGGCATAATTGAAAGAGCCTACAATAGATCAATACAAAGATACATCCTCTAATGGCTCTCCATCAATGGAGCTTAGATTTACATTAACTTCCATGGGATTTGAAATAGGCTTGCAATGTAGCATCCCAAACCTCTCAAGTAGGTCTAGAATATACTTCCTTTGTATGAGCAAAATACCTTCTTCTTTGTATACAACTTCAATGCCAAGAAAATACCTAAGATCTCCAAGATCAGAGATCCTAAACTCCTTTCCAAGCTTTGCCTTGATCTCCTCAATGCCCTTTGTATCATTACCTGTAATGATAAGATCATCTACATACACACACATGTAGACTACAAGTTCTCCTCTTTGTTTGATGAAGAGAGATGGATCCGTCTTGCATCACATTTGATCAAATAGTCCACCAATCTTTGGTTCCAAGCCCTTGGAGCTTGCTTTAGGCCATAAAGTGCCTTCTTCAACCTACAAACATGATGTGGAAATTCTTTATGAACAAAACCTAGTGGTTGCTCCATGTATACCTCTTCTTCCAAGTCTCCATTGAGAAAGGCATTCTTAATATACAATTGGAAAAGCTTTCATCCTTTGCTAGCAGCCATTGCAATGAGTGTCCTAATGGTGCTCATCTTTGCCACGGGGCTGAATGTCTCTTCAAAGTCCACTCCATAGGTTTGTGCAAAACCCTTGGCCACCAATCTTGCTTTGAACCTAGAAATAGATCCATCTGAATTTCTCTTTACTTTATACACCCACTTATTACCTATTACCTTCATGTTCTGCTTCTTGGACACTAGAGTCCATGTTTGATTTTCCTCAAGTGCGTTGATCTCTTCTTGCATTGCCTCTTTCCATTCGGTGTACTTGCTTGCATCTTCATAGCAATCGGGCTCATGATCTTCTACTACTTTGTTCATATATGCATAATGTGTTGCCATGTATGAATCATAAGTAGACCTTTGAGTTGGATACTTAACTCTAGAAGACTTCCTTTCTTCACCTTTTGGAGGAATAAACCTCCTTTTCCTTAGGAACTTGATCTCTTTCTTTGACGTGGCTTCTTTCTCAATCATGTGTCCTTCATCATCTTCAACTTCATTACCTTCTTCATCCAGCTCCACCAATGTTGCTTTACCTTTGTTGATAGATTGTGCTTCATGCTTGAACTATCTTCATTGATGGAACACCTTGGGCCGCTTAGCTCTAGTTCGATTTGTTCTTCATCATGTCCATGCTTTTCTTCTTCATGGTCTTGCATACAATCATACTTCTTATACCAAGGGAGTAGCTCATCAAATGCTACATCCCTTGATATCCTCAAGTCCTTTGTGTTTGGGTTGAAGCATCTATAACCTTTATGATCATTTGAATATCCTGGAAACACACACTTTTCTGCCTTTGGTTGTAGCTTGTGCCTCAATTCACTTGGCACATGTACATAACAAGTACATCCAAATATCTTCAAGTGGGAAAGATCAAGTTTCTTACCATAATAGGCTTGATATGGTGTCAAACCATGGATCCCTGAGGTAGGAGCCCTATTCATAAGATACACGGCGGTATTTGCTGCATCACTCCAAAACATGTTAGGTACATTCATCTCATTAAGCATTGCTCTAGAGATCTCGGCAATGTATCTATTCTTTCTCTCTGCTACTCCATTTTGTTGGGGTGTGTACCTGCATGCTACTTACCTCTTGATGCCTTGATCCATTAAAAAATCAGAAAACTCATTGGAGAAATATTCTTCCCCTCCATCGGAGCTTAGCTTCTTGATATATGTACCTGTTTTCTTCTCTACCATTGCCATGAATGCTTTGAAACATGTAAACACATCTTATTTGTTTTTGATGAAATAAACCCAAACCATCCTTGTGCAATCATCTATAAAAGTGACAAAGTACTTGTTACCTCCAATGGATTGCTCTTTGGTTGGCCCCCACACATCTGTATGTATCAACTCTAATGGACGTTGGCTTATGTAGCCACTCTTCTTGAATGGAAGTCTTGCTTGCTTCCCTACTTGACAAGATTCACATAAATGCTTCATACCTTGTCCTTGGAAGTTGGGAAGACCTTCAACCAGCCTCTTGAATTGCATTTCCTTCGTTCTTTGTATGTTGATGTGACCTATCCTCTTGTGCCACAAGTCCAACTCCGAAATCCTCTTGTTTCCATATGTGAAGTAGACATGTTGAGTAGAATGAGAATTTACCTCCAAAGTGAAGAGTCTCCCTTGCTTCTTTCCTCTTGCTATGACCTTGTAACCTTGCTTAGGGTTCTCCACAAAGCATCCACCTTTGTTGAACCTTAGTTGATAGCCTCTTTCAACAATTTGCCCAACGGACACCAAGTTCTTTGTGATGGTAGGTACATGCAAGACATCCTTGAGACATCTTCCTTCCTCCTTGTCATCCAAAGCTACATCTCCAACATGGGAGATCTCATGGGCTGTATCATCACCTATTTCTACATGTCCTTTACCTTTGGGAACATGTAGATTAGTAAACCAAGAAGCATTGCAACTCATATGGTTGCTACATCCACTATCAATATACCAAGTGGTATCTACTTTGCTTGAATTCCCATTCATGTGCATCATCAAGAGATTATCATTTTTTGAACTTGTAGAAGCATAATTACCTTGGATTTTGTATGAAGAACCTTGATTATAGCTCCTTTGGTTTCCTCCTTGGTAGCAATCTCTAGCATAGTGGCCAAACTTGCCACATATGTAACATCCTTCACCATCTTGATTCCTGTTTTGTTGATGTCATCCTCCTCTTCCTCTTGATCTTCCTCTACGTCTTTGTGATGAGGTTCCTTGGTCATGTCCTTGATTTCTAGAGTGGCCTCGCCTTCCTCCAAACCTTCCTTTGCCCCTTCCTTGTCCTCGTCTTCCTTTGCCCCTTTGATTACCTGCATAGAAAACTTGTGCATCCTTGCTTTTAGTTGAACTTCCACCTATGTTCATCTCTTTGGTGACCATGAGAGCAAACAATTGCTCAAAATCGGGAAGATTATCCCTTACATATACTGAAGTGGTAAAGGGTTTCCACTTCTCATCATATCTCAAACCATTGAGAGTATAAGCCACAAGATCTTCATCGTCTACGTGGCTTCCAATGGATCCCAATGCATCTGATAACTCAGTATGTAGTCATTTATGCTACTCCCTGAGCTCTTCCTAAGGTTGTTGAGCTCATTCTTGAGTTGGATCTTCCTTGCTTTGGTGCTTGTTGAATAAATCCTTTCAAATGTCTCACATACCTTCATGCTTGAATCCAAGTCTTAGATATGGCCGATCATGCTATTGCTAATGTGTTGGGAAAGGATAAAGATAACCCTCTTGTCTCTTTCATTCCATTCCCTAAAGGCCCTTCTCTGCTCATTGGATGGATTTTCATCCAACCTAGGTCTTGGCTCACTTCCACTAATCAATCCCGAAAGGCCCTTACCCATAAGGTAGTTGGAGACTCTAAATCTCCATGGTTGATAGCTCCCCTTGTCTAGCTTCTCAATTTGAGTGGTGAAGTCTCCCATATCTAGTCTTTGATACTTGACCTATCCCTTGGCTAATGCTCCAATGTGTGTAAAATGAAAATGAGGCTCTGAGGTTACCTCAATCCAAAGCTTTCCTTAGATGGACACCTTGTGCTCTTGAAAATTTGAGTAGAATAGCTCCCCCTTGATGTGAGCTACCTCCAAGAAGCTTTTGTTGATGCAAATCTTCAACCACCAAATCCAAGAGGTCTTCTTCCTTGTATTTGATGTCTCCAAGATGCCAAAATGCTCTGATACCACTGATGGGGGAAGTATCTCAACCCTTATGCAACGACAAAGCGCGAATGACCTCCACAGGTATCCTTCTTTGACCTCTGCACACCAAAAATGCTCTTTCTCAGAGAATATGCAGAGAACTCTAGTGACCTTTCTCGACCTATAGTAGACACCAAGGGCTTTCCAAAAAAAAAAATTCACTTGTGATGGATGCTTACACAAAGAGAAACAATGTCTACAACATGAGCTAGTTGAATGCTCACAATTGCTAGTCAAGCAAAGACCTCACTTCACTCCAGCAAGCTTTTCTCAGAGAATATACAGAGAATGAATCTCAAGATTAGGCCCACTTTACAACACTCTAATAGCTACCCAATGACACCAAAATCATAGCAAATGGATAAATAGAGAAGGAGAACCAGCCCTTACAATAGAGAGCAAAATATTTCCAATAGAGCCCACACACAGAGAGCGATATGAATCACACAACTTCACTAACATGAATGTTGCCCCCAGATTACTCAGAGAATGCTCCAAAGAATTGGTGAGCATAAAATAGACTCTAATAGCTATCTAATGAGACCAGAAATACATCAAATACATACAATATGAGGGAGAACCAATGCTAACAACTGAGGGGTAGAGAGTTGCAACACTGCCTATGCAAATACATAGATATGCCTACTAAAAGAAAACAAACAAGCAAGCAAGGGGCTAGCTTAAGCAAGGGGCTTTCTTATTACAACTCCAGCACTTAGTGCTACCTTACATGAGCTAAAACTGCAAAAAGATGGCACAAAAGAAGTTAGGATACATGCTCCTTTTATAATGAGAAGTGTGCCCCTAAAACTAGGAACTAGCTTTCCAAATCAGCCTCCTAACTTGGAGGACTTAGTTGAGATGACTTTTCTTGATGGAATCTCGTGGCTTTTGGCTTCCTTTGGATGCTCCACATGTCCATAAAAGATTCCCCACGAATTTGTAGCTTGAAGCTTGACTTTTAACACACATACATATACACATACACATACACATAAACATACACATACACATACACATAAACATACACATATACATACACATACACATACACATACACATATAGAGGTAGAGACACATACACATACACATACAATTACACACACATACACATAAACATACACATACACATACACATACACATACACATACACATACACGTACACATACACATACACATTCAAATACACATACACATACACATACACATACACATACACATACACATATACATATACACATAAACATACACATACACATACACATGCACACACATACACAGACATACACACATACACAGACACACACAACAACCTAAATAGACACATACACATACACATACATATACAGATACACATACACATACACATACACATACACATACACATACACATACACATACACATACACATACACATACACATACACATACACATACACATACACATACACATACACATACACATACACATACACATACACATACACATACACATACACATACACATACACATACACATACACATACACATACACATACACATACACATACACATACACATACACATACACATACACATACACAAACACATACCCATACAAATACACATACAAATGCACATACACATACACATAAACATGTACATAC